>JAMJFZ010001360.1:7410000-8070000 GCA_026225945.1 Cricetomys ansorgei | reverse complement strand
GAACCCAACTCTAAACACGACATTCACTTGTTTCTGCTGCTTCCTCACCTTACATATACAGCCTAGATGTGATCCAGGGGCTCCCTGTGTGATCCAGGCTGGCTCCAAACTCACATTTCTCAAGAGCTGGGATTACAGGTCTACACCACTATGCCAAGCTACAACAAGCATTTAAAGAAGAAAAGAAACCAGCATTTATTTATTCATGTTCATAGCAGCCTTAGTACAATAGTCAAAAAGAAGCAGAAGCATTTCAAGTGTCCATCGATACATGAATAAAATGTATGTACATATGTGTATATATATATGTATATGTGTATATATATTCATACATATGTATACACACACACTATATATATTATGTATGATACATTCCATCCATAAAAGGAAGGAAATTTGATATACTACAGCATAGTGAATTTTGGAGACATTGTGCTTGGCACTAAACCCATGATCAATAGATTAATGTGCGGTTATATGTGATTTCTTTCATAGAAGATTCCTACAGTAAATGTCACAGAGTCAAAAATAAAATTGTGGCAATTAGGAGAGGGGAGGCAGGAGGCAAAGTTATTGTTTAGTACGCACAGAGTTTCAGTTTTACAAAACGATTGAGTTCTGGCAGCAAAATAGTGTGAATGTTCTTAATGCAACAGAACTTTATATTGTTAAATTCAAATTCAAATGGGCAAATTTGTTAAATGGGCGAATTTTATGCTCTAGATATTCAGATACAATAAAAATGAGGTGAGCTAGAACAGAATAGAATAATGGTTACATGAACATATTAACCGTGTAGAAATTTAATTTACATACTCCATACTTAGAACCAAGTTCTTTTCTGTACATTTGCTGGGCTTCAATAAAAGGAAAATGACTCATGGCACTATGTGAGGACAACAGTCTCATGTGGTTGGTCTCTAGTGTAAGAGACTTTGATGCTGACTTGACAATGAAGCCATGGAAGAATGCGTTGCCTAGCAACTACCCTGACTGTCAAGTGATATGTGCATGTGATAAAAACTGGAATAGAATATGTCTGAATGTGTTGTTTGTAACAATGGTTAAATATTGTTTCCTGAAGTTTTTGTTCCATTAGGTGGGGGTGTGCATGCTGAGTCATGATGACAACTGTGTTTGGTCTTTGTATTATTAGAAAGAGGCGGAAAGGCAGGCATATGGCACACGCCTGTGGACGCTGCTCAATGGACTAATACAGGAGAATCACATAAGCTCATGTGTTTAAGACCAGCCTAAGCAACATAATGAGACCCTGTCTCTAAAAGAGAGAAAGGGTCTGGGAGGTATAGAGGCAATCAGGGAAAGGAGCAAGAGGGAGGGAAGGAGGAAGGAAGGAAAACTATTGCTGAGGCTGGTCTGTATTTCCCATCACGTGGCTACTTTCTTCTTTCCAAATTTGATACCCCTTCCCCAGTGGAAAAGGTCTTAGTTTGCCACTTCTTCCCCCGGGGCTTGTTCACCATAAGCACTTTTCTCTACATGACTGCTCCTGATAACCAGGTAACTAACATGCCTGGTTAGCCAGACAGTTCTTGTCCTGTTCCATGTTGTGATAGACTGATGTGGGCTTCATACTTCGACTCAAGAAAAACTACAGCCAAATATTTGGATTGTCAAAGCTTATGGTGATTATGATTTCTGCCTTCGTTGGGGTTTCTATTGCAGTGATGAAACACCATGAGCAATACAAGTGAGGGAGAAAAGAGTTTATTTGTCTTATGCTTCCATACTGTCATCCACCATTGAAGGAAGCCAAGACAGGAACTCAAACAGAACAGGAACTTGGAGGCAGGAATTGATGCAGAGACCACAGAGGGGTGCTGCTTACTAACTTGCTCTCCATGGCTTGCTCAGTCTGTTTGATTATAAAACCCAGGACTACCAGCCCAGGGATGGCATCGCCTACAATAGGTGCCCCCCCCACTCATGAATCACTAATTAAGAAAATGCTCCATAGGCTTGTCTAAAGCCTGATTTTATGGAAACACTTTTTCAGTTGAGATTCTCTCCTCTCTGATGATTCTAGCTTGTGTCAAGTTGACATAAAACTAACCAATATAATTGATCCCTTGTAAACTTGACACATAAACACATCACTTTTTAATTAGAACCTTTCCTTTCTCATTTATCCCCAAGATGGCATTTAATATGCCATATATGCAATATATGGCATAATAATATACAATATAAGCATAAATAACTTTAAAAGTCCCAAGTTTTTACAAATTCAAACACTTTAAACATTCAGTCTCTTTAAAATATCTAATCTCTTTAAAAATCCAAAATCTCTCTTAAAAGTTCAAAGTCTTTTAGCTGTGAGCCCCTATAAAAATAAAAATTAAGTTAAATACTTTCCTACTTTCTAGAGGGAAGAACCAGGTCAAAGTCACAATCCAAACAAAGCAAAACCAAATTCCTACAGTGTAAACAACTCAATGTCCAATTATCTAGGATTCACTTTATGATCTTCTGAGCTCCTCCAAGGGGCTTGGGTCATTTCTCTGGCTCCGCCCTCTGCAGCTCACACAGCTTGTCTTCCAGGCTTCAGCTGGCTCTACTCCACTGCTGCTGCTGTTCTTGGTGGCCATACCATGGTACTATAATCTCCAAAATCTGTGTCTTCTGCTGCAACTGGGCTGCACTTTCACCAATAGCCTCTCCTGGGCTCTCTTCAGGGACTCCAGCCACGCCATACAGTGCCAAGCCTCAGCTGCTCTCCATGACCCCTTCACACTTTCCTCAAAACCAGGACTACCTGGGTGACATTTATACTACCAAGTTCAGCTGCCAGCACAAGATATAACCTTGGCCACCTCTGGAACACAGCTTCTCTGTGATGACCCTCAGGAAATGCTTCCCAGAAGATTTCACCTCAGTGATGCTGATCTCTTCTTAATCACAGCTGATTCTTCAACCCCAGCTGACCAGCATTCGTTATCCCAGCAAAACAAAGGTTTAACTTTAGTAGTTCTGGTCTCTTGTTAATCACAGTTGATTCTTCAGCTCCAGCTGACCAGACACCACAAATTCTTCCCACAAATGGCCTGGCAAGTCTTAGCTTCCCCATGAACCTTCACAAGCCAGGCCTCCATCATCTGCACTGCTCACAACATTCCAAGCTCTCGCTGACTCCTCAATGACTTTTCTAGCCCAGCGTTTCAAAGTCCTTTCATAATCTTCCTCCAAACAACACGGTCAGGTCTGTCACAGCAATACCCCACTATTGCGATACCAACTTCCGTCTTAGGATTATTGACTGCGATGAAACACCATGACCAAAGCAATTTGGGGAGGAAAGGGTTCATTTGGCTTACACTTCCATCTCATTGGAGGAAATCAGGACAGGAACTCAAACAGGGCAGGAACCTAGAGGCAGGAGCTGATTCAGAGGACACGGAGGGGTGCTGCTTACTGGCTTTCTCCCCATGGCTTGCTCAGCCTGTTCTCTTATGAGAACCCAGGACCACCAGCCCAAGGTTGGCATCACCCACGATAGGCTGGGCCCTCCCTCATCAATCACTAATTAAGCAAATGCCCTACAGGACGTGTTCTCAATTGAGGTTCCATCCTCTCTAATGACTCCAGCTTAGGTCAAGTTGACATAAAGCAAGCCAGCACAGCTTCCAAGCTTCTACACTAACCACAGGTCATTCGCCTGATGTCTGAACACTTCCGAGGACAGGAGGCATCTGCCATTACCGCTGATGAGCATTCCCTGCCAGAGTCGTTTCACAACACAATCGAGAGGAGAGCCACTACAGAGCCTGTAGAACACTTATTTATTTACTTGTTCTGAAATAGAGTCACATGGAACCCAAGTGGCTGTTCTGTCGCTGAGGGTGACCTTTTGATTGACCTTGAACTTCTGATCCTCTTGTATCTACCTCCCACGTGTGGGATTACAGCTGTACAGGTTAATTGTAAGTTTGAGTCTGTTCCCCTCCCCCAACCCCCCAGCTTTGGTCTCTATTCCTCACTGTTTGAGTGCTTTTGTACCTTTTATACTTCCATCTGAGGAAAATATTAGGAGTCTTTGTTTTCCCTAATCACCCGTTGTATTTCCATAAGAGCAGACAGCTTTGTTAAGTACTGCAACTCATGACAAACAATAGTCTTTTTTTTTGTATTTTATATACATTCATTCTAAGTGTATATTTACTTTTTTATGTTTTTTAAAAATTTTTCTTAGCTTGTATAATACATCCCTTCCCCCCCCCCCCTCGGCTCCCCCACTCCTCCCAGGGTTATGGCTCAAACAGGATGATGGTTTTGAAGTAGAGCTGAGGTGTTTCTAAAGTACTGGGTGACTTCGCAGTGTGACAGGGTCAAGTGTTGGAACTGAAGCTGCGGTGCGGCTGCGCAGGGTCAAGTGTTAGAACTGAAGCTGCGGTGCGGCTGCGCAGGGTCAAGTGTTGGAACTGAAGCTGCGGTGCGACTGCGCAGGGTCAAGTGTTAGAACGGAAGCTGCGGTGCGGCTGCGCAGCGCACATACTTAACGTAGAAACGGTCCAGGTAAGTGAGACGTAAGCGTGTCGGAGGAAATAAAGGATGCAAATTTACTTTCAACGGCTAGAGCAGGCTTTATTGAACGCCAGAGAGGTAGTCCCCCGAGTTCTGGCCGCACGCGGAAATTGAGACACAGGACCCAATCACTCAATGACCAGACTTCAAGAGAATGCAGACTATATGTTTCAAGCTGGGTCTTTTGTAGTTAAGGTTGGAGAAAGGGGAAGGGAAGCTCATTAGGGACACACTGGGGAAGTTAGTTGTTTTCCTTAAATAAAATACGTTTTAAATGGCGGGGTCTCTCATCTCTTTTTGTAACCGCTGGGTTTCTGGGGCCAAGGTTTGATGCTTTTCTTCTGCAGTCCCCAAATAGCTAGCTTTCTGGAACAGCGAGCTCAGTTTATGGCCCCAGCTTTGTGTGTGTGTGTGTGGTGGGTGTCCTTTAGAAACTTACTTGAGCCTGGGAAGTTAGCTTCAACCGTGAAGTTGGAGATGCGGCAGCTTGACATACTCATCTTTGTTCACCCCTGTAGTTGTTTATTTTACTACTGGGGATGGGCCCAGTGCATACCCAGGTCTTCCTGCATACCAGGTAAGCACTCCACAGTGAAGTTACATTCCCAGCCCTGAGTGAAATAAACCTCCATCAGAAAGAAGACACCATAGAGAGGCACGAGAAGTATTTATCTACTTGTTGTGTAGGAAAAGAACAAATAAAGTGAGATAGAAACTCACGGCAAATACCTGAAGATAAAGCTGATTTTTCAGCAATGACCTGTAGCATACTTTAAGAAGATTTATTGGAAGACATTCATGAAGTCACAGACTGCCACTGATGAGCGTGACTAAGGAGTTCTAGGTTCTGCAGCACAGCCATGTCTCAGCATCTGCAGGAAACTGTTCCAGGAGCTCTGAGGATGCCCACATACTGCTAGTTTTATGTCACCCTGACATGACCAAAGTCACCTGAGAGAAGGAAACCTCAATTGAGAAAATGCCTCATAAGATCAGGCTGTAGGCAAGCTTGCAGGGCATTTTCTTAATTACAGATTGATGGGCGAGGGTCCAGCCCATGGTGGGTGGAGCCATCCCCAGGCTGCTAGTCCTGGGTTCTATAAGAAAACAGGCTGAGAGGCCCTGTGGTGCACACCTTTAATCCCAGCACTCAGGAGGCAGAGGCAGGTGGATCTCTGAGTTAGAGACCAGCCTGGTCTACAGAGTGAGTTCCAGAACAGCCAGAGTTACAACAGAGAAACCCTGTCTTGGAAAAAAAAATTAGGAATGAGCCAGTAAGCAACCCTTCCATGGCTTCTGTATCAGCTCCTGCCTCCAGGTTCCTGCCCTCACTTCCTTTGATGGACTATGATGTGGAAGTGCAAACCAAATACACCCTATCCTCTACAGCCAGCTTTTGGTCATGGTGTTTTATCACAGCGATAATAACCCTGACTTGCCTTTTCTGAGACTGAATAGCTACGGAGTGTCTCACCATCTCTCCTTCACACAGGGCTCTGGCCTTTCTCTGCTTCTCTGGGGTTGACTATTTCCGATCTCGTGTAGTTCGAATCAAGCAATGGAAAACTGGAGTTTGGGCATTAAAACAAATCCTTTCTTTTCTCCCCATCTGTCCTCCTGAATGCTGGTCACAGCCCACCAACAGGTCCCTTTAACAATCAAGGAGCCTGTGAAACCCGTATCGGGTATTGGGGTTTGCCCTAAATTCCACAAGACAGTATCCAAAGTTCATATAAAAGACTTCTGGAGCTGCTAATAAAGACAGAAGGAAAGCGAGAGAAAAGAAATCTTTTAATGATTAATTATGGATGGCTACTCGGGGGAAAACTGCCATTGCCAGCTTTATAAATGTTTAATTATTGCCAGGCAAAGATACTATCCATAAATTCTGCTTATATTTCCCTCCAGACTGAGCCGAGACGATGGAGACCCAGGTCTGCTTCACTAAACGCACTCCCAATGGTCCCGACGGTAGGAGAACACGAAGGTTAGATCAGCTTCTGTGTCACAAAAGACAACTCAGGAGCTTACATCTCTCCGAACCGGATTCAGCAAGGGACAGATGGACAGTTGTCCACTAGATGGCGCTGCAGGGCAGGCGTGAGAGGAACTTGGTGTCTGCAGAGGGATTTTAGGATCCAGGGCAGCCCAGGAACTTGCAAGGATTCCACCTGAGTGTCCACACAATGTCCGTGGCATGCTACCATATTTTCTTGGGCTGTTCCCGAATTTCAACTTCATTCTTGCCAACAGGCTGGCATGTAAAATTGGTAAATATTCTATTTCCTCGTGGGAATGCCAGTATCTTGCTGTTGTGCTAAGTCAAAAATCACTGTACCGTTTGCTGTCTAGGCAACCCTGCAAGAGCAGGCTTTTATCTCTGCCTGGCTTCTCCCATGCAGCATTAAAAAATACCCCGGCTCTTTTGTGTCATTTTAATTTGTTAACAATTTCTATATTTCTTAGTTGTTTCATATGCTGCTGCAAAGACACAAAAAAAAACACTTGGTAAGCATTTGGGGGTTTGTTGCTCAATTATAAAAGGTAGACCTCACAATTCACACGGATAAGCCATCTCTGACAGGGCTCACAGCTGGTGAGTTGGAAATGATCCCAAACAAAACTGTGTACTTTGTGCAATGTTGTCTCTTGAAAGAACCATACACGAGAGCAATGTAAAATCTCAGAGAATTTTTAATACCCACAAAATTTACTTATATTTACTTGGAAGCTTTACTTTTACTTCTAATTTGTATTCAATGCTGGGCACAGAAGCCAGAGGCCCTGTGCATGCTTAGCAAACACTCCACCACTGTGCACTTCCTCTGTAATCTTTTGTGAGGTGGGTAAAGAAATTTCATAATCATTTTCATTTGCTACTTGTATTTGTATGTCACATGAATCTCACAAACACGTATTAGTTTGACAAACAAAAATAAAAATGTTTTGCTCTAGAATGGCGCATTGCTATGAGGGGACACATGGGTTCTAGAACGGCAGAGTCATTACTAACAGGAGCATTGAGTGCTCCTCCCAATTAAAAGGTGAACACACTGGACTTGAATGTGAATGCTGGGTTTAGCAATGATATCTCTAGATTTGGCTCCTCTTTAAAACGTATTTCTATAGTTTAAGTCCTTTGCTTAAAATGTGAGGAATGCCAAGTTTTTTATTATTTGTATCGGGAAAGCAGTTCTGCTGTCAAATGCAAAGCAGCGCTGGTGGGTCCTTGTGCTGCACGTAACTCACAACCCACAGTGGGTTGTGATCAAGTAGCACTGGCTTGTGTGTGTCTATGCACTTTTCCCTCCTGATGACAGGAGGCAGGCAACAACAAATCCCGTCATTTGTAGGCTTCATCATAGGTAGGTGGCATCCTAAGACAGAAGATTCAACTTTTGCAAAGTTATGTATACGGAATTACGGAGCCAGGGAAAGGCCAGCCTCCTGCACGTTAGTTCAGGCTCCACACTGCCGCTCCTGGAGTCCCTGTGTGCACAGATACTCCCCATGAGCAGATGAGAAGAGGAAGCTGGTCTCTTAGCAGGCTTTTCAAGAACAGATGGGGACAAAATCATAAAAATAAGGTTTATGGAAAACAGGATTTTAAAATGACATATGTTTAATAATAAGATATTGAAGCTGCATATATATATATATATATATATATGCAAGGATTAAAAATAAAAAATAGAAAGCTTTACAGATGGTGTAATTTAGGCAATTCTCTCTTTTACCTTTGTAATGTTCTTTGATATAATGCCTGAGCAACCAGAAAAATTTGGGAAACAACACTAAAGAGCCTATGATGATCAAAAATATAAATAAGAACATTTAATAAATTTTAATGAAAGCAACATAATGAGGTTCTGTTTACTATGTTCAGTAACATTTTGTTTTTTTTCTTTAAAAAAAAAAGGTTTATAACAGCTTTATCTCAGAATAATGTCATGGATTAAACCAAAGGTTTGTCCCCGAATGTCCTCAAAATTCTGCAAATGTCACTGGTTTGATGTGCACAGAGATTCTCTTAGTAATTTTGTGGATTCTAGTTTTCACTTTAAAGAGAGGGTGGTGGCCTGATACATATCTGAACTAATAGAATACAGTAGCTCAGGGCACAGAGGACTAGGCCTGAGGAATCCATTTTTAAAAGGGTCAGGGCAAAAACTGCTGCCAGAAGCAGAACCAAGGAGAAAAGGAGAGGAAAGAAGCTGTCTCATGGGAGAATTGATCCCAGATCACTTCCTGGCTCAGGGCTGCTTGCCTCTGGCCAGGTTTTGATGCCAATCTGACAGTTGCCAGGAGGGACTGGCATCCCTAATTGGATGATCTGAATTAAAATATGACTTTAAAAAGACCAGCAGAAGTTTAAGGTCATAGGATAAGGTCTGGCCAAGGTTTTGGATAGACTGAGATGGCAGAAATCTGTATTATTCTGGATAAAGGATAACAGAGGCTTGAGAAACAGGTGAATGATCGACGATAAAAAGGAATGAAAGAGGAGTTAAGAGTGTGGAGAGGGAGATACAAAGCTAAAGATTCAGGGCCACAGCTATGACCACCAGAGACTGAGATACCCCTATCTCATGATGCAGCAGGACAATGCGCCACGCAGTCTGGCAAAGATCCTACATAGTGTCTCTCCTTACCTAAGATCTAGTCAGGCTAACTGAAGCTAACTTGAAAATGTATGTCAAGCCTCTCTGTCTGTGCTAACTTTGTTAAGCTTCAGCTATTTGGATAAACTGAGTCATTCAAAAGCAAAAGCAGAACGAAATAAAACAAAACATGACATTCTATAATGGTACACTGTGAGAGGGTCAAGAGAACAAGGTTCCCGGTCTCACTATGGGCTGCACTTATGAAGTTTTATTTTAACACTAAAAGAGTTTCAACTCAAAAATCTCTAAGACTCAAACTTAATAGATAAAATTGTGAAATCCTAATCCTGTACAGGTTACTAACTTGTAAGCTGGTAATGATAATTAAGACGTGAAACCTAATGGGAAGTCACCTTATAAATGACCGAATTCTTTGGCATGGTCAGAGCTATGCTTGTAGTCATGCTAGGCGCATTTGCAGGGATAAGCCTTATTTAGCCTTATGTATACGTTTTCAAGGTTAAGCCTGAAACAAGTAACTAAAAACAAGTAAAGGTTATTCAAAATCAGATAAACTAAATAGATGGCCCTCAAAACTCTTCAGAGACCTGCTGAATACGGCGTTTAACATATTTAATGAAAAGAGCTTCCCATGATAGACAAACAGCCAGCTCCTAAAGCCTAAAGGGCTCCTCCAAAAGAGATAATGCCACCTGAATTGTGGTAAAGCTAACCACTGAGAGAAACTGCCCAAGCCTTGCTCACTGCCAGGACCCTGCCTGAACTGTGGACAAGCAGGACACTGGAGAATTGATTACTCCTTTTGCTTCACCAAGGTAGGCCAGTCTCTCAAGTTCCTCACCCACAGGAAAGTCTCTCTGATCTTCTGGGTCTGACAGCCAAAGGCTGATGCTGCCCTATATGGCAGCCAAAGAGTTAATGATGTTCTATATGCTGGCTGAAGCCTAATGCCACTCTGCCTCCCACAAAGCCATCAAGATCTCCATGGAGCTATCTAGAGTAATGATCCAGATAGTGGGTAAGTCTCTGTCAATGTAATTGCTACAAAGGGCATTTGGTTCATTCTTCCTGTTCTAATATTTTTCTCTGATGATGCTGATGTCCAGCTGTAGCTTTATCAGTTTAGCAGTAGCTGGCCTTCTCAGTCCATTTCATTCATAAAAATCAGGCCATGTTCTTTAGAGCTACTAGGTCTCTTGGTAGAAAAGGCAAACTCACAGATTTGCCTTGCCGACAGGCTTCATATTAAAAGACAAACAGGTTTTCAATGTAACTTTTTTACTATTCCTTTATTTAAATGAACTTACTTTACAATGACTGTTCTGAGTAATCAAGTACTTATGTCTCACGGTAAATGATTGAGTAAAAAAGGTTTAAAATATACAAATGCAGATCATAAGTGTGTGATGGCTAGTTTTGTGTCAGCTTCACAGAGTTATCTGAAAGGAGGGAACCTCAATTGAGAAAATGTCTTCATAAGATCTGACTGTAAGGCATTTTCTTAATTAGTGACTGATGGGGGAGGCCCAGCCCACTGTGAGTGGTGCCACCCCTGGACTGGTGGTCTTGGGTTCTATAAGAAAGCAGGCTGAGCAAGCCATGGGAAGCAAGCCAGTAAGCAACCCCACTGTGTCCTCTGCATCAGCTCCTGCCTCCAGGTTCCTGCCCTGTTTGAGTTCCTGCCCTGACTTCCACACACAGTGGATGTTACCTGGAAGTATAAGCTGAATAAACTCTTTCCTCCCTGTTGCTTTGGGTCATGGAGTTTCATCACAGTAATAGTAACTCTAAATAAGACAAAGGGTCTAAGGAAATGATTTTAAAGTACATCTCATGGTGCTAAAAACATCACTGTCCAATATATATATATCCTTTCCTCTCAACAAAGGGAAAAAGTTCATGCTTTTAACCAAGAACTATTTTTGGGTGCCTAAACACTTACTATGGTTTAAATGCACGAGTCTGCTCCAGTCGTCTACAGACATTTATTAACTGTGTTTTGTGCAATGAGGATTTCAGTACAGATTACAAAAAAATGGTAATGATCTCTTTTACTTACTTAAAAAATTCACATAAACTTCAGTGAGTCACGACTTGGACCCACATGCCATAGGTCAAAAGGAGTTTCCCCACCTACTCCTGTTCCTGAGGTGAAAGTTCCAAATGTAAGATTTTCCTTTGAGTTCATAAACTTTAAAACTCTGTCCCTAGTATATATCTGTCCCAGCAGATTTCCACTCGCCTGACAGACACCATGCAGGAATAAGCTGCAGGCTGCAAACTGCCCCAAAGCAGCCTTGAGGCCTGGACTTAATGAACCCTAACATAAACCAGCCCAGCCAGTGTGACTGCTCCTCGTTTCTTCAGGCTGGGTCAGCAAACCAATGCTTCTGATGGAATTTCCTACCAGCCTCAGTCTCCACTTCGGGCCAGCAC
This sequence comes from Cricetomys ansorgei, assembly GCA_026225945.1. Taxonomy (NCBI): domain Eukaryota; kingdom Metazoa; phylum Chordata; class Mammalia; order Rodentia; family Nesomyidae; genus Cricetomys; species Cricetomys ansorgei. Next base: position 8,058,397 of record JAMJFZ010001360.1, on the reverse strand, counting down.
TCTAAACTACTCCAAAGCTGCCTGCATTTTGCAAGCCCCAGAAGATCCAGCAAAGGCTGGGCGGTGAACCAGATGTGCTCTGTCCCTCCCAGCCTCTGACAGGCATTCCAGTCCTCCTGGGCACTGACAGCAGCATCCTAATTTCAGCTGAGAAGCAGCTACAGAAGAGAGAATGTTGCCCCTCATCCCCTACGAAAGGCAGGACCAGTAGGGCCAAAGCAAACTAGTTCCTCTCTGCCAGAGAGAATCACTTCCCTTCTCCTTTCTCTCTGGCAAGAGACAGACAGTTACCTGTGCTATCTATTGGCATACCAAGGCCTATATTGGCTTTCAGGCTCCAATATCACAGATGTCTGTAAAAAAAACCCCAAAAAATAAAAGAATAACAAAACTTTGAAAACAAGGCTATTCAACCTGAAGGCTGGGATATGATCGAATGGCTTACTTTCTGGTTACCAAATTTAACCTGGATAAGACAAGTATTTATTTTTTCTGTCTTGCTGCATTATACATCCTAATGCTCACGGAAGTCAAGGTCAAACACCATAGACACCAAGGGCCTTACAATTAAATTCCCCAGACTTGACTCATTCTAGAGCCGGTGGGAAATATAATAAACTGCTAGCCATTAGCCCCACAGGCTCAGTACCAACCTGCACCTCAGTAAGAATAGTGATTTGTTTCAGATGGTCAAAAGCCAGTAGGGAATGTAATGGTTAAAAATCAGCTCCATGTCAAACTGAATTTCAAACTAAGTTACTGTGTAAAAGAAAAAAAAAAAAGATAAAAAGAAAAGCGTAGGAGTCAGCAAGACCTTCTTCTTAGGCCTAAGGACTGATGACCGAAGTGTGTCTAGACCCTCAGCCACAGTCCTGATAGCAGTCTAAACGGAGACCGATCTCAGGGCCACCTGACTCATCTCCCCAAACTGTCCCCCTCCCCTTATTGTGTTGTTACCCTAAAATACTAACCAGACTCTCTTCTGCTCCTGCAATCTCACTTAACTGCTACCTGCTCAGGAAAAAAAAAAAAAAAAAGAAAGCCTCATCTAGCAAGAGTCCCGAGTTGAGACAGCTGTGGCCTGTGCCTTTAAACACTCCAGCCGCCTCCCCGTCCACAGCGGCGCTCAGATGCGCGTCGAAGGCTGCTGTGGCGATGTGGCTATCGAGAAAATAAACTTGTTTTATCATCTCTTTAAAGTTTGCGTGGCAGCCATTCCCTGGCGGCCTCCAATCCACAGCACCATCCTCCTACTTTCCCGCCAGTTTCTGTCCTCCGTTGTCTCTGAAGACAGTGCTGCTTCAGCTGTGTGTCCGGTATGTGTGGTGACTTTATGTGTTTATACAGAATGTAGGACTGCAGCTGGCCTGATTCCCTTAATGTGATCTTCCTCAGTCGTATCCGTCCCCCTGAAAACGACGTAACCCTAACCCCATCTTGTATGTATACCATGTCTTCTTTGTCCAGGCCTCTGTCGGTGGGTATCTCGCTTTACTGATTGGGTTTTGTACTTAGAGCTGCAGTGACGGGTGGTGTGAGGTGACGCCTCTGTAGTACGTGGAGTCCCTTGGCTCACCGTCCTGGAGCAGTACAGCTGGGTGATATGGAGGATCTGTTTTCAATGTGCTTTGCTTTGAGAAACCTGCAGACTGACTCTTGAGGTGGCGAGACCAGTTTACGCTCCCGTCAGCAGCGTCTAAGGGCCCTGTCATGTCCGTGCCAGCAGTGCGCGTTCAGGTGTCTTTTCTTTTAAACAATAATTTTATTAATTCCTTGAGAACTTCATATGGCGTATTTTGAACATATTCATCACCCTCTCCACCAACTACTTCCATTATGACGGTTAACATTATGTTTAAAGTTTAAACTTATTATTCATGAGAGACCAAAAAGCAAAAATGCCTCTAGCATGCAAGCCCCTAGCTTGCACAGGCCGTACCCTGTCAGCCCACTTCCCCCCTTTCCCTGGACATTAAAGACTATTCTTGAAATTGACTGATCTTGTAAAATTTGCTGTTCTTGCAAGATAATAGTCACAAGGCTAACTGCTCTCTCTGCTTTTGTGATCAAGCTTGCTTACTCCGCTCAAAAAGATGACCAGGACAACAGCAAGACACACATGTTAAGATAAGCTTGGCCTTCGTGTAGACAAGATATGAGTTAACTTGACTCCCCAAAATTGTAACTTTGTGGGGTCTGCCTTTAGAAGCCCTGGGCTAATATGGCTAAATGCTGCATTGTGAGAGTGCTCTGAGGTGCAGCCCTGGCTGGCACCAGAATCTAAACAGAGGCCTCTGTGTGTGTGTGTGTGTGTGTGTGTGTGTGTGTGTGTGTGTTTTATTGATCCATTATTTATTTTTTATTTTTATTTTTTCTTTTATACAATACATATCAACACCCCTTCTACCCTCCCTCCATTTCTCTCAACTCCCCCATCCTCCCTCTCCTCCTATTGTATATCTTCCCCATCCCCACCCACTCATCTCCCCCTTCTCCCCATTGAAGAGAGCATTCAACCCGGGATCACCACACAAATAGGGCACAGCAAATGAGACAAGCCCAGGCACCAGTCCCCACATCAAGGGTGGACCAGGCAACCCAGATGGAGGAAATGGGTCCTAAGGGCAGGGAAAAGCATCAAAGAATCCCCACATCCAGGACTGTCCAAGGGCTATAGTGGGTTGAAGCTTGCCTTGAACCCTGCATCACCCCTAGAGGGTGGGGACAGGAGAATTTGGGTGCTCCTCACCTTTTAGTCTTGGCCAAAACCCACCCAAATTTGGTACGGGAACACAGCTTCTCTTGGGGGCCAAGACCCTGGCAGCTCTTAAGGGATATTCAGACCAGAGCTGGGTGCAGTAGAAGATGGGAGCCTTCTATTTCTAAGTACTTGGGGGTAGAATTTTCACAGTTCTTTAAAATGTAGGATAAAGATATTTCAGGTTGGATCTTGGAGACATTTGTGCAGAGATAGGGCATCACCTGGAATACAAGTTCTCCCCAATGCCTAGGCACCTTATGCAACAAACTAGGAATGTTAACTGTAGAGAGGATGTATAATTGAAAAAAACATTAAAACATGAAGAAAGTATGGAGAACAACCAATAAATTGTGAGCATTTGCCACACAAAACATTATACAGGTTATTTTTACTGTGTAATCTGTCACCAACACTACATCAGAATATAGTGTTTGGACACCAGTGCTATAGAAATTAAGTGACCGTTGGCTGGGGACACAGCTCACTGGGAGAGCCCTTGCCTAGCAGCACCCCCGACTTACTCCCCAACAGAAAGGGGCTGAGGGGAAACATTAGTTACTCGATGAAAACCATGTATTAACCCAGGTCCCTAGAGCTCTGCTTCAGCCGAGGTCACCTACGTACAACAACCAACCAGCAGGTCTGAAAAGGAGTTCTCCTGGAAGGGCGCAGAGGGAGGTGAAGAACGCCGCCAACAGGGAAGACCAGGAACACGGGCTGCTGGCCCACGGGGACGCCCTGCACATGAGAACTGCAAGCTGGCCTGGGTTTCAGGACGGTGCAGGACCTCAGCAAGTGCAAGCTATAGGCTACCATCCTGCTCAACACAAGGAGCCACAGTCTTGACTTTGTCTTATGTCTTTGTTTACCCAGACCTTGAACTCAAATGGCCACTTAATCACCTTCTCCCTTTCAGTCTGGCTCCCACTGCCTAGTAAAATTCCTCAAGTTCCTTAGTTCCAAATCCCAAGTGAAACCCTGATTAATATTGCTTATAATTTCAAGACAGATCATTGGTCACCTACAGACTGGTAGAACACCAAGCTGCCTTAATAATTTGGGCCTGGCAATTGCTGTTCCCCTGCTTGGGGAATGGGGAGAAACTAAGCTGCACCTTTCTTTAATGTCTCCATAGTTCATGGCAATGCCTGAACTATGTTATTCCTCTGTTATTCCTCTGAGATGCCTAAGAGAAAGAACTCACCTATCCTGACAACCCAGAATTAGGAGTTTCAGAACAGATAGAAACTCCTCAAAGTTAGACAAGGATGCTGGAGAAAGGTTTCTTCTCAGAGATGCGGATCAAGAGCTCAGTTCTGTAATGCTTTATTGTTAGAGTATGTGACCCCTGATAAAAGACTATATTAACAACCCAATTATAACTAAAAAGTTTATTTATTAGTTTCTAGCAGGATGAACAGTCTCTGAGCATAATTTGAGATTGTCATGGAGGGGTTTGGGGAAGGGTTTTCAAAGAGGAAAAAGACCACAAGACCCATAATATCCACATGAGCAAGCAGAAACTGGTCTGTTATGCCAGGGTAAGTGGTTAAGGCAACTCAATAAGTCTGGGTATTTGCAAAAGCAAAAGAGAGAAGTCATAACAAGGTAGTCATGGCTATCCATTTTCGGTAGGGGTCATTGAGTCAGGGTTGCTGGGAACCTATTTTACAGGGACTGGAGTCAGAAATAATCAGCTAGTGGATACCAAGATGGATGCCTAGCATAAAATGGGGTTTCTAGCCATGACATTATGACTTCATCCAATATCACAACGAACATTTTCGGTAAAAAATTATATCAGCTATAATTTATACACCAACAAAGATTCAAATACATAAAGAGGGTCAAAGCAAGAAATAAACTATATCCCGCTTCCCACTCTCACTCCCTCTCTTTCCCTCTTGTCCTCTCTATAATCCCCAGGCCCTTAGCTCTGGGGCTTTCTATCTCATGTTCATAGCTCTCCCATCCAGTATAAGGAAAAACAGCAGATTAGTGTCACTTCAGAGTGACCATGACAAAACTGCTTACAGCTTCCCTCTCCCTACTCCACCCGTGATGTTTAAGACAACCAAGCCAAGCAATGCCTACCATACGTGCTTGGAGACCAAAGTGCCTTAAATTCAAATGCGAGGTGAACACCACTCTTGAGAAGGCTTGTCGAACTTGCTGTGAACACTGAGCTGCCCTTACTCCGCACCCTCACCTGGTCCTCCCCACCCCCATCCTCCCAGTTCTAACCCACTGTGATCAGAGTCTGAGGCAGCAAGGGTCTAGGGAAGACTGCCAAGTTGGAGATCCAAAGCTCTTAGAAATAACCCATGTCTTCCTGCATAAAAGAGTCAGGGACAGTGACAGTGTCTAACAGGTGACATCTAGATAAAGGAATCCCAGAACTTCCCTTAGTATGGCTTTGTCAGCTTCTTACTTTGTCCTGCTTTAGGAGTCATCCTTGCACACCACCCCACTGCCTTCTGAAATTGCCCTCCTCTGTTTCCACCTATGCAGTTTTTAAGTGCCTTCATTTGAGACTTTCTTGTTCTTTACTACCCTGAAACTGCTTCCTTGTTGGAGCCTGGAATCTGAATTAACCTAACTAGGTGTTTCCTGGATGTTACCACTCCAATTTTAATCCAGAATAAGCTATCTGCCAGTTCCTTTGAGCAAAGGCATGATGGCAAGAACACTTGTGTTTCCTGTATGGACAGCACCTGGGCAAAGGGAATTATCAACTCTTGCTGGGAAGACAGGCCTTTGGAGAGCAGGGATGGGGAAAAGGAGCCATGGAGCTGTAGGAGGTACCTTCAAAATGTTTGCCTGCAGAAGACCTTGCCTATTGTGGTGGGGGGGTTGGGATGAGAGTTCCATGTGATAGAAAAAAGCAAGGGGCATTTTCCTATGGCAACAAGGCCTGATGCTGCCTTTCAGGCTGTGTTCTACCCCAATTGCTCCAATGGTGACTAGTAGCTGCATCCTGAGAGTCGTCCAGGGTGGTCCTCTTGTAGGTACCCGAAATGACACACTTGGGGATGATGGCCACTGAGCTTAGTCCACACCTGTGGCAGCCTGAACATCCACTGTGAAGAGGTGATGGTGTGACAGATAACTACCGCTCTCCTAGCTTTCTCACCATGGCAGACTACACCCTAGATGTGGAACTTGTCAGAATGGACCCTTAGACAGACCTGAACACATGACACACGGAAAAGTAGCTGGTGCCTCAAGAAGGGGAATTTGAGAGGGAACATACTCTTAGGGACAGAGATGGGGCTGGAAAGAATGCTCAGTAGAGGTGCTTTTGCCATGGGCTAGGCCATCAACCCCGTGACCTCTCATAGGTCATTTAAAGCGAGAGTGGGAATCTGAGTATTTCTAAGTGAAGTCCCATCTTCAAGGGCACAGCATGGCAGCAGCCCCTGGCAGAAACAATGGAGCATCAACTATGGATCAAAACTCTGCTACCACCCTGCCTTCCTTAAATGTGTGTTCAGAGGCAGTCCTTAGGTAGACATCTGTGTAACCCGGATGTGGTGCTGACAAGAGGCAAAGAAATTATTCTGGTCAAGTCTTACTCAGCCCTTGGGTTTATTGGAGTTCCTTACAGAAGTATGGGAGCAGAATCCCTCATCAGAAGGGATGACTCAACAGCAGCTGCATCTCAATGTCCCAGCACTGGCATCATCCTAGAAAGGCTGTGTCTGAGGCTCTCTCCAGAGCTGGATATCTTGCCATGCTGGTCATTGTTGTGGTTCATAGGTGTCACAGCTGGTTAGGACTATTGATCGCTGTCCCCTCAACCACCTCCTTCTGAGGAGCCTGAGATGGTCTTCGATACTCAGACCCAACAGCAAAGGCCACGGAAGCACCATAAGTGGCTTAAATTTCTAAGCGAGTAATTATGTGTCCTCAGACCAACTGAAGCAAAAGCTACCAAAGCGTCTTAGTTACTTTTCTCTGTTGTAATACGACATCTTGTCCAGGTAGAAGATTAGGAAAGTGCTTAATTCAGCCTAAGGTTTCAGGGAATTAGAGTTCATGATGGCAGAGCAAAGGCATGGTGGCAGGAACGGCTGAGAGCTCTCTATGATCCACAGGTCAGAGGCAGAGAGGGAAACACCTCCAAGCCACCTCCAGTGGCACAACTCTTCCATCCAGGCCATACCCCCATCCTTCCCAAACCCTTCCAGCAGTTGAGGCCCAAGGATTCAAACACGTGAGCCTGTGGGGACCATTCTCATTGAAACCACTACACAGGGCCTTAGCATTTTCACAAGGAGGAAAAGCGTTCCTGAGTGCAAAAGTCATGACAGCTCCGGAGGGTTATGGTCAGGAGAGCTTGGTCCATTTCTTGTTCAGCAGGAGCAGGTGAAAGGGGAAAACAGACACCATGTATGTCAGTCTGTGGGCTCAGCTGTGTTTTGTCCAGAGTCCAGGACGCTGGTTTTGATGACCTGAAGAACTCATATATACCTATCTTGATTTTTTTGTTTCCGTTTCTGGGACTGGATTTTCCCAGAATTGTCAGCAAGAGGAGGAAGGTGGCAGCTCAACCTCACCTCGTGGCCGGCCTCTGTATATGATACATGTAGCATACAGTTACATTTGTATGCACTTGCCTATAAAATTAGCAGAACCTGACCTCCCAGGGACCCAGTGGGCATGTAGACCCTCTCCTGGAAAGCACAGAGAAACACCTGTGCTACATTGTTCTCAGAAAAGTCTTTTCTCCAGAGGTAACGGCATCTGAATATCCTCTGGTTGATCCATGTTATGGTCAGATCCATTTGTATTTACTAACTGAATACACTGAGGGAGGAATCTTGGCTTAAGGAGGAGAAGCCCCAGAAACAATCAAAGCAGATCATAACAGCGATCACATGCTGCCACAAAACAAAGCCCAAAACACCCATTCAAATGTAAACAGCAAAGCCAAGGTCACTGAGTTTGGTGTCAGGACCCAGAGCAGGGTTGTGGGTGGACTGCACAGACACTCTGGGTCTGAGCCCCAGAACTCTTATGCAGAGAAAGTCTGATGGGAGTGATGGAGTCTGGGCAAGATGCTTTCAGAGTTTTGAGCACTTGGCAGCAACCCTACTTAGGGAACACCCTTGAAGAGCTGTAGTGCAGGGCTCTGCAAGAAGCGGAGACCTTACTGTGATATTTGGCACAGGAGAGCTCCGCCCCCTACTGATCAGCTTCCACAGTTGAGTGGAGGAAGCTCCACCTTAGCCCCTCCCCCAGCTGTCAAATTATCAAAGCTGTCTCGGTCAGCTTGACAGTTCTGCTTAAAGGTAGAGCTTTAAAGGGGACCTCTGGGACATGAAACTCCCCATAAGAAAGCTTTCCCTTGGGACTATCATGGAACCCACTCCCAGCTGGCTGCGGGTCCTTGAACCTGACAACAGCAGAGAAGTGGTCTCAACTACACAAATGACCATAAGCTGCCCCCGCCCCCTGCTCCCACTCTGGACTATGGGCAAAAATTCCACCAATAGTAGGCCATGTTGTTAGCTCCACCCCTTCCAGAACACTATATAAAGGTCTTAGCATCCCTCAGTTTTCAGTGTTTCTCCGCAGAGCAGAAGCAGTAACTGGCCTGATGAGATCGTTGGACTGAAGAGAAGAACCGAAGAAGAAAAGAAGAGCTGAATGGTGAGGCGAAGCAGAGCTGAACACTCTGGCTCTCCAGAGTGTTGTGATATTCTCCTTTCAAGACTGCATCACCTCTACGGAGAAGTGTCTCCCTTTGGCGCTGTGTGGTCTCTGCGCCATCACAAAAGAGCTTCACTTCTCTATTTCAGCTTTATCTCTGTTTCAGCTTTAATGAAAACATAACTCTAACATGCAGGACAACATCCTACCGGGGACATAAGAATTTCCAGGCCACGACTCTCAGCAGCTAAAACCCTCATAAACTAACTTTTGCCAGTAATCCGAGAAATATCACCTACTCTAGAACAGGGGGCCACCCATGACTGAGCAAATATGGGCTAAGCTTGAAGACTATTCCAAGTGATACCTCCCCTTGCTCTCTGAACTGGTCTATGATACTTTGTCATCTCTGCATCACTGCAGAAGATTCTATGAAGTATGTAGGGATGTATCTTATCTGCAAAGGTTTGAGAGATCCTTGTCCTTGTCTGAAGCAACTCAGCAAATGTGTGGGCCCTAGCCATGCACCTCTGAATGGCCACAAATCCCTCCACTCTTGCTTCTCTGCAGAAACAAGACCCAGTGACCCTGGCCTTGGTGGCTCAGGCCCCTGCCCCCAACAGCAGCACCTGCCTGAGGACACAATCATGGGAGCAAAGTGCTGCCATGCTTTGCATTTCCTTCTGTTATACTAAGCAGGAGACTCCCTCCTGTTAGAGCCCAGATCCCTTGTTTGGCTGTGGCTGTCCAATGCATGAGCTTCAGCAATCTTCAGGAGCAATGCCCTTGTAACCCGGGCAACACCATTCCCAAATACTTCCTACTGAGAGAAGCCATAGGAGAGACAGAGGAGGAGAATGAAGCATGCGTTTCAGGGTTCATTGCTTCCTGCAGTTCAAAGGAGATGTATATGTGTATGTCCATCAGACTGCAATGATACCTTTGTGAGAATGTGCAAGAGACTGGCCTTCTGTAGGGGCAGGGCCAGATTTGCCTGAGGGTAGTGCTCTCAGTGTTCTCCGAAGTGGGGCTAGTAAGAAGTCACCACCAGATGAGGACACAGAGCATAGCAGCCTCTACAAACCAGGAAGGGTCTTTGCAGGGAAGCCACTAAACAGTATTTGATGAGGACTAATAGCAAATGTATTTTCCTCTGTTCCCAAGGAATGACTGAGGGTTTTAATCGAGGACACATCAAAGAAGGGAAAAGGAGCCCAGCATAAACCCAATCCACAATAGGAAGGAATCAGATCACATATTACATGACAGAGCCGCCCTGTAGCCTGTCATGATTCATCCCTTCAAGTAGTCATGGGAAAGGACTGTGTTTTGTCCCTACAGACAAAGGAACAGTTTTCAGTGACCTGTGAAACTCATGAAACTCAAACAACTTTTGGAGTATTTGAATTTAGGTCTGAGGACCTGTCTGCTCACAAGTACAGTGATAACTCGAATCAAAGTAGGCCACTTATGGAAGAAGGGCCACTCCTTAAAAACCAGTAGAAGATCCCATGAAATGTAAACCAGGGTTCACTGGGAAGTGTGAAACTAGCCTATCAGCACCTGACGAGAGCCCAGTGTCGAAAAAATGGCGCAGAACTCCTAGAAGCACATCCGTTACACTGTCTCAGAAATACCAACCTAGAAACGCTCGAACACCCACATATCATTCGCATCTGCCAGGCTCTGGTAACACCAAAGCACTTCCATTTTCTGCCCTTGCGTTCACCATAGGAGCATCATCTACCTCTCACCACAACTGCGGTCACAGCTGAACTTTTCTTCTTCATCACTGAATATGAGCATCCCATCAGATGCAGTAGACCAGGTCAAAGTGATTGATATGTGTCTGGAGATAACGTGTCCGCCATAACAGACTACAGGGCACCGAGTGAGATGCAAGGGGAGGAAAAAGGGATGCAACTGATCCAAGTGGCCAGCAGGCTGCAGAATGAGGAGACCCAGAAACCTCATTTGTTGTGTGACCTCCAGCAAGCCACTTAGATCTAATCAACTTAATATGCACATGACTGGGCAGAATGCTTGTTCTGCCTTCTGTTGAGAGGAGAAGACACAGCTTGCCAAGAGGCTTGTTGTGTAAAACTCTTCACATAATAGCCAGTGTGTGTGTGTCAGATTATCTGTGTCCATATTGAAACACAGAGGTACCAATTCCCAGGCCAGCCTGAGTCTCACATCCACTCCATGTCACACATCCATCCCACCTGAGCCTTCTCCCTGAAGTGCTGACAGAATTTCAGTGCTGGGCTCCCTCCTCTGTCTTCAGACCATGAGCCCACCTTCCTGAAGTTTCTCTACCTAACCCAGTGCTGGGGGATCAGCCTGAACCCAGGTGTGACACATTCCTAGGACCTGAGGTCACTAAGATTGCCCTCACAGCTGGAGTGAGTGAAATACTTGACCTGGATATCATCCCAATGTGTGCATGCAGCAGCCCTACCAGCCTGCCCCTGCTGGATAGCCAGAGTCTCTGCAGGTCTGGAGGGGCCTGCCAGCAGGTCAAGCCTTAGCTGCTCTGGCAAGACTTGCTAGCTTTCCCAACATCGTAGGTTCCCAGGGATATGTGAACATGGACTTGCTTAAGGATTCAAGGGTGGTTCTAGAGAGTAGTAGGAAGGACCCCATCAGTTTACTGAAGGCTATAGGTGACTCAAACACCATCCTTGTCACATTCCAGTTGATTAAGAGAAACAATGCCTAGCTGCAGAACAGGGATCCCAGCAAAGGGAAGAACCTGTGACCATGGATTACAGAGAGCCCTGCATAGTCCTCTAAGCTGGGAGGCAGTGGTCTGGCTAAGTCAGTGCTACTGCCATGAAATAGGGCATTGAGCTCAGAGATTTGAAGCCAAACAACACCCTGCTACAGGACGCAGGGACAACAAAATGGGTGACTTTGGGGATCAGGCTCACAGCCAGGAAGAAGCGGTGGACATTCTAGCCACATTCTCCTTCTGTAACAAGTAGGGGGAGAAAGAGAGAGGGAGAGAGGTGTGAGAGAGAGAGAGAGAGAGAGAGAGAGAGAGGCGGAGATTATCTGTCCTATTGAACTCAGGTTGACATCTCAACTTTTTTCTCACTTCAGTGTCATCGGCTTTCCATGTTTGTAGGGACCACTTTTTGTAAGTTGGAGCAGAGACCTCAGAGGATGTTCAAAGTTTCCATCTAGTCATTCCAAGGTGGGGAAGCTCTCTATCGATTGGTACCATCCTCCTGAGTCAGAGGCCTCTCTGGAAAACATGATGTGGCACACTGATGGCATCAGGGATGGCAAATGCTCATTAGTTTGTTGTTTTGAGGCAAGACCCATATAGCTAAGCACCACATCTCGGTCAAGCAGATATGTTGATGAAAGAGGGAGCCCTATAACGCCACAGCTGTGATTCTTATCTGCACCACCACAATAAGGACATTTTCTAAGAGAGGTTCTAGCTGGTGAAGGTGGGCAAATTATTGCCAGTGTACTGCTAGCAGGTGATGGGCACAGATGGCAGCTGGCTGCTTCAGAGAGCCCATATCTGACTGAGGAAAAAAAGACCTGGAAATTCAGGCTCTCCCTCTCTCTCTGTCTCTCAGGTTCACGTCCCTACTCTTCCTCTCTGTGATCCCAAGAATCTCAATGAAGAATGGGTTTATTGGTCATTGGAGTCCTTCTGTCTTCTTGCATTTTGTCTTTCTGCTTATACACGTTTCTGCGTGTGAACACAGCCTCAACCACACAGACCACTTGCCAGGAGTTGTGGAAAGGCTGAGTTCCTCAGTTGGTCAGAGACCAGCTCAGGATTCCGAGGCCAGCTTCATTCAGCCAGGACATAAGTAGCAGCTCCTTCTCATGTGAGATGCACTAAGTGTGCTAGGATTGCCTGAGTGCACAGCGACAGCATAGGGGTTCCTGCTCTGATGTGGGTGCCAAGTACACTGTCTTGTTATTTTCAGTGTTCTGAAAGGGGACAGAGAGGGAGGAGGGTGCAGAGCCTGAAGGGACCACCCAGTAAGCAGGGAGTATTGGAGCACAGACCAGACAGAAGGGAGGGAGGGAGATTTTCCCTGGGACTCTGCACTTTGCTGGGAGCTACTTGTGCACTTCTGTGGAGAGTGGACTGAGGGAGTGAAGCTGAGGAGCAGTGAGTTCCATTTTCCACTGTTCCTGACCAATGGCTGAGGGGCATAAGCCCAGAGCACCTCATGGCAGGGAAAAGGAGCCCAGCACGAAGCCCATGCACACTGGCAAGCATCCCAGCCCACACATTGCATGCACAAAACCACCACTAGGCTCCGGTTGCTCCTCTTCTCTGAAGGGACCCCTGGGACACCACTGTGTCTTATCCCTGCACAGCAGTGTTCTGTTTGTGGTGACCTCTGGGTCTCACCACCCGAGGACTTGTCGGCACAGTGACAAAATACCCTCTTAGTCAGCCACTCCGGAAAGAAGGGCCACTCCGTAGAGAAATAGGATAAATGACTCTGCAATGCTGACCAGGGTTTCCTGGAAGTGTGAATCTAGCCTATCAACATCTGACAGTGGGCCCATTGTCGAAAAAAGTCGTGCAGAACTCATAGAGGCAATGCCTTTCATCATGTCAGGCATGACAACCTAGGCATTGACCACCCTAACATCATTTGCATCTTCCAGGTTCTAGTAACGACCAAGAACTTCATTTTCTTCCTAGGCGTTCAACACAGCAGCGTCCTCTGTCACTGTAACTGTGATAACAGCTGAACGTTTCATTTCTGCACTGAATATAAACATCCCCTTAGACGCAGTAGACAATGCCGAGGTGATAGACCTGTGTCTGGAGACAAAGTGCTCAGCCAAGGATGGACTACAAGGGCCCAGAGTAAGATGCAAGGGGAGATAAAATTGGAAAGTGATCACAGTGGCCAGCAGCTTACAGCAAGTACATTGGGCTCATTCTTTCCCTGACATGGCTAACAGACAGAAGAGCCCAGTCTCACACAGCTGTATCAGCAGACAAGTTCATGCTATTGATCTTCAGCCTGTGCAGACTGACCTGTACACAGTACACAGTACACAGGGGCATTTACCCCTTAGCCTGTGCTTCATAAATTCCACCCCAGAATGTAGGGAGTGGCAACAGCAATGGTTTATGCTGCAGAGCACGGAAAGCAACCTCTGTCCACTAACTGTGCAATGAGAAGCAGCAGGGTGCATGTACTCTTCACTCTCTCCTTGCTGGGGCTCGGGGCCAAGACATTTTTCTGCTTCTTCTGGTGGCAGTGTCACCACCTGTGGCAGGACAGGTTTCAGAAACTGGCTAAGCAACCATCCCCTTAAATCCTTGCTACAAGGGTCCATCATTAAGTCTCCCACATTCTTCTTTATAGCCAGCTACAGACTGGCCGGGCTGATATCAATGAGGTCACATTGTTCCACTCAATGATCAGAGTTCGGCAGTCACAGCAGTGTCATGGAGAAGGCCAGTAGGGTTGCTATGGTTCAATATGTGTGCAGAGTTCTTGAGGGCATGGGGGAAGGCAGCAAGATGGAAGGCCAAGGTTGGATCCTACTCCATCCCTTAAGCCCAGGTGAGTTTATGCAGGCACTGAACCCATCAAGGCCTCCTGTGCAGGAAGCAGGCTTCAGGCAGCCCTTTCTTTTCCTCAGAAGCCATAGTTTGAATCATCACTGAGAAAGAATGTTTTGGCCTCACTGAGGTACTGTTCCCTGGATGCTCATCCCTCTGGTAAAGGGAGCAACAGGCTTAGAACACTCCAGAGCTCCAGGTCTGTCCTCCCTCCCACAAGTTAATCTTCTCAGAGGCATGGAGCTGGGCACCGAGCAAAACATAAGGCACTGGACAGCATCTCTCTGAAAGGCCTCAGTTCCTGGTGGCAGCCCTCTTTCATTAGCCCTCAGAATACTCTTCTAGAGTTCAAGGCCACAGGCCTGAGGTCCTGTTCCCTGGGAGGGTGCTGACAGTGTTCACACCTGGCAGAAGATGGGTTCTCAATGAGTTCTGACTGAGTTTTCACCACGTGCTCAGGATTGTTTCAATTACAAGTAAACATTGGAGACAGGCATGTCTGCAGCCTCTTCCTTCAGCTCTGCTCACAGCCTCATGGAACAGGAGAGACGACTCAGATCTGCGTCTCCTGGTCACCTGCATATTCCTTCCCCAGGGGATCAATGGTGACTTTCATCTACTCCAGGACCTGTGCAGTTGCGTGGTCAAGGGCAGTCACAATAGTTCCTGTCTCTAGGCTGTCTGGTAATGCTGGGGCCTGGGATATTCTTTGTCATCCTCACACCTGAACTCCACCTGGAGCTGGAAGTGTCGAAACATAGCTGAGTCCCTACCCAACTCCCCAAGGAACCACCGAGTTCAGGTTTCCCATGCTGTCTATTATGCTGCAAGGGGCAGACTGGCAGCTGCTCTGAACATCTGAGGAGAGTTAGCTTGAGGACCATCACCTTCCTGTGCAGAGTATGAATCCATTCCTCCTGCCCACCAGAAACATTGTTCCCTCTGAGAAGGGGACCTGCTTCCCTCCTGTTGCCACTCCGGTGTCCTTTTGGCTGGCAATGGCCACCTTTGAGAGGTGGGCTGTGAGAAGTGCCATGAGGAGTTAAGGGGCACCTGAATGAGTACCACATCTCCAGGAGTGTGCTATCTAATGTAAGTTAACCCCCAGCTTGTGGCAGTTAGGGCTTGCCCATCCCCCAAGACTCTGCCTACCAACCCCCTTTCTCAAAAGGGGTGTGTCCATCAGCCTCCTTTCTCATCTCCATTCTCTGTCAGCTGGGCATCCAGTGTCCCTGATGAGGACTAGTGTGGAAGCTACCTGTCTGTCCTAGGTTACTTCCTATTGATGTGATAAACGCATGACCATAAGCAACTCGGGGAGGAAACTGCTTCATAGGCCCACACACATGATCACTGTCCATCACAGAAGGAAGGCAAAGGCAGCAACTCAACAGGGCATGAATCCAGAGGCAGAAACTGGAAGAGAGAGTGCATGGAAGTGATGCTGACTACTATCTTTCAGTGGCTGGCTGAGCTGGCTTTCCTGTACACACCAGGACCTCCTGGGAAGTGGTGGCACATCCCCTAGTGGGCTCATAACCTTCCAATCTAACCACTAATAAAAACACACACCTCACAGACTTTCCTACAGGAAACCTGATATTGGTCTTTCTCAGTCAAAGTACTCTTTTTGGAAGTTCCTCCTGTTTGTGTCAAGTTGACTAGCACACAGGTGCACCCCACAAATAGATCACTATTTGTTGCAGAGTAAGTGACATCAGAGGCAGAGGCTCAGGTAGAGGTCTAAGTGGCAGCAGGCAGCTGTGTTTGTGCTGCTGGCCAGCCCCCATTTGTGGCAGAAGTGAGGGCCTGGATGATGCCTGCTGGAGCTCAGTCGTGCTCTGGGTGGAGAATGTTCCTGTTATTGCCAGAGATCTGAGATCCCCATGGCTCTGACTTGCCTTCTAGAGAAGGCCCATGGCAGAGCGAGAACCTGACTGGTCCTCCCTCCTGTCAGTGTGGTGGTGCCCATCTTGCTCTTCAGTAGGGAGCAGGAAAGCCTTGGAGGAGTGATGTCCTGAGGAGATATCTATTTGACATAGCTATGGCCTGTGGAGGACTCAGACCAATGGCCCTGTGCTGGGAGCAGTGCAAGGGAACGGAAACCAGCATTGGAGCTTCAGGGGTTCGGTCTACTGTTTCACAAGGCAACAGAAGTTTTTTACCTTGTCCTTCCAGGGGAGTGTCTCCTGAATGCCCTTTGCTATTGCTGTGCCTTAACATGCCAGTTGCTACTATGGTCTTCCTATCTCTCCTGTCATATGGAAGTTCTAAACCCTCACTCTGCAGTGTTGCTAACACACATAACAACGGTGATGATTTTACCTGGTGTAGTGCCACCAGGGCAAGGCAGTGCCTCTCAGTTGAATTGGTGACTCTATTCAAACTCCAGACAGATTACCTAAACAACATGTATAGTTATATAGGAACAGGGTTAAATTAGAAGAACCTAGGAAAACACATTCTTCATAGGTGAAATCTTGATGGGGTAGTGAACGAGAACAAAAGAAATCTTAATTTTAGGGTCCACAAGATTCACGTATGAAAATTACCCATGATCAAGTAATAACTAATGGGTTTCAGTGCCCACTGTTAGGCGTGAACTTCCTCAACCACAAATAAAATGGACTGTTTCCTGGTTTTGTGAGGGGCAGATGGAAGGAGACCCCCAAGAAATCATCAGGACTCGAGATCAATGGAAAAGCAGGAGGTTTATTTCCAATGCGTTGGGGTCCGCTCCCACAGATTCCTCAAGCGAGGCAGATGGGAGTGACCATCAGCACACTCTGAGCATGCTTTATATATGCTTCTCAAAGGCAGAGCCCAGCAACAGAGTACCAGGCGCATTCTATTGGCTACACAGTCATGTGGGTACCAACCCTCAAACTGATTGGTTCCAGCAGACAGCAAGGTTGCCGGCTCCTAGAAAATGCAAGCTCAGGGTTTTAGGCAATGGGGCTGGGAAAACTCCTAGCCCAAGGCCGTCAGTCAGCAGTCCATATGTTGTTTGTGTCCCAGAAACTGTCTTTTTTTATCTTAGTTCTGGAAACTGTTCTGAGTTACCTTGCCCCTGACTTGGGCCTACAGAATTTTCGTACTCTTAGAAGCCTAACCAAAGTTTGGCTGCTTTGTTCCTGTCCTTACAGTTTCTACAATCAAAAGTTTACTGATGAGCTTTTGGTGTGCCTTGGGGACATGGAGCTGTGCAGCATATTCTCCTTTTACCTAAGAAAAGCAAAAAGTCTACCAGAATAGATATAATAAACTTGTTTCACTGTGTTAACTAAATAAGAATTGGGTTCGTTAGAATACTGAGACATGAACTCATTCCTAAGAACCCAGCAATTAAATTAGAAGCTGGCCGTGAAATTAGATGGCTTGCTTAGACTCTGTTAATCTATACTAAAGCAAAACTATTGCATCTAGGATATAGACATACTGTGGGAGAATATACATATATATGGAAAACTCGTTGTTCAGGAATGTTTTTTATGATAACTTGATTTAAAAAGTACGGAACTTGTAATCATGGAAATGTAAAACCTGTAATCATTATGTAAAGTTCAAGTTTATGATTAAGATGTGATTGTAATGCTATCTTTCCCCATGAGGGGCTTTGTGTATGTATGTGTGTATATGTATATAAATATATATAGATATATAGATATATGTATAGTAAATATCAAAACAGACAGAGAGAGAGAGAAGAGGAAACAGGAGAATAGAGAAGAAGGAATGAATAAAGAACAGAATGAATAAAGAGAGAGAGCTTGCTTTGACCTGAAGAAAAGACCCATGCCTGTTTTGTTTGCCAACATCCCCTGGCCTCCTTGCTGGAGCTGGTCTCTGGTAGTCCAAGCCAGGCTCAAGAGGAATGGCAAAGCTTTCCTCTGGAGTCCAAGTATGAGTGTTCATGAATGATTGTGGCAGTGTATAGAAAGACTAGCTGCTGTAGTTTCTCCCTGTAGGATGTGTAGAGCCTGAGACTGCTCATGGACAGAGACCTCCCACCCAGACTGACTCCTCCCCCATGCTGTACCTATAAGACAGACTGAGGTTCCCAGTAGCCATAGGAAGGGTTAGAGAACCCTGCGGATCCCAGCTTCACCGTCCGTGTGTCTGTCCCTCTCTTCATTTCCTCAGCACCATGGGAGCCAAGCTGTGTGGTTGGTGACAGTCTGGATGTGCTCTCCATGACTGTACACTCTCCTTAATCACTAAAGATGTCCGTTGGTTCTTAGGTGTGTGACACGAACTTTGTAGGCTTCCAGGAATTTAAAGGAGAGAAAAAGATCAGCTCGCCATTGTCCTGTCAATCAGAACTCCCCAGACCAGGTCCAGATGGGCGGATCCAATCTTGGAGCAGGCTTCAGAGTTGAAGCACTCAGTGGCACCAACAGGAACTCAGTTTGTGTTTGGTTGTTTGACACCCTCCCAATTTCTTGAAATGCTCCTTGTGAAGTTTTTTATTATTAAATTTATTTCCTGAGGTTTGCAAGCCATATAAATCATGACTTTGTAGAGTACAACAAGGAGACTTTTTATAACAGGTGTCTGGACTGAACATCCATTGTTTTAGCCAATTGCTTCCACTCCCCAGGGGGAAGGGCTTCAGTAGATAAGGTTCCAAGCAACTCTTTAGTGAATGGAGCTGTTGGTCCATACTGTGCACAAGCAAGCTTCAATTCTTTCAACTGCTTAAAAGGAATAGGCCGATGAACTCGGACTAGTTGACCCAGTGCGTCAATTTCTTTCATCACTGGATAAATTAAATGAAATCCTTGAATATCTTTTCCTCTCTCAGCAGCCTTCTGCAAAGTTAATTGCAAAGGAGCAGAGGTTGCTGCACTAGAGATAAAAACTTGGGCCTTGAAGGTCTCTGAGCCAGAGCTGCAACTGACTCTGATTCTTCCAAAGAAAGAGGAGGTGTATCTAACTGTTAGGACTCTAGGAATCCTTCCAAGCCTTATCCTCGGACTCCGCTCAAGTGGCCTTGAAGGCTCTCCCTGAGTCCTCTTTTGCTGTTTCAAATTTACCAAATTTTGGCTTGCGAGAGGTAGCGGGATTGTTACTTTAGCTTTGCATAAGCGGCGGAGGTGAGGATTCCGCAGATGGCTGGAATGTAACTGAGGCTGTAGAGGCTGCTGTGACCGCACAGACAGCTGTGGCTCCGGAGGCCTGTGAAATTCCATTATGAAGTTGTGGGTTTGGGGGACGAACCTCCTGGTTGTCCCAGAGGCTCCAGTCAGCTTTGGGGCCTGGGGCAGGCCCCTCAGGAAGTTTCCCTGCTGCTGGGACAGAACATTGCCTTGGCGTCCATCCTAGAATGGCACTCACCGGCCCAGTGTTTCCCTCTCTTACATTTGGGACAATGGCCTGGGCGACCGGACCGCCTGGGGGCACGACATTCTTTGGCAAAGTGGCCGTCCTGTCCACAATTAAATTGGATTTATCAGACATTCTTTGACTCGAAGTAAAGTCCTTGAGCACAGCTCCCATTGCAAGACCCATGTGATGAGCAGAGCCAATTTCTGCACAGTAGCCAATGTAATCTGAAAGGCTCTTTTCCCTGCGGTGTGGGCGAATGGCAGCCTGACAGGCAGGATTTGCATTTTCAAAAGCTAAGTGTTTGACAAAATCAGTTTCACTTTCTGAGGGGCTGAAGAGTCTGCTGCCCCCGTGAGGCGGCTGGTAAAATCTGCATAAGGCTCCTCAGGGCCCTGTCTGATGTTGGCCAGTGATGCAGTCCTAGCTCCCTTCTGGGGAAATTTTCTCCAGGCTTTAACGCCAGCAATCTGTATGTGAGCCAACAGGCCAGGAGCATAATCTTTTTGGGCCTCATTCGTGTCATAGGGCTTACGTCCCGTCAACATCTCAAGGGTCCACGTAGCACTCTCCCCATTAGCCTCTGCATTACGGCGGGCGGTTTCCTAACAATTCTCTGAAAATTCTGATTTCCAGAGTATGAAATCACCTCCTGAGAGTGTGGCCGGAGCTAACTGGTACCAGTCATTAGGTGTAAGCCAAAGGTCGCCCAAAGTTTCCAAAATTGATAGTGTAAAGGGGGCAGTCGGGCCGTACTGGGTGACCGCCGCTTTTAGCTCCTTTTGAAACCCAGGCGGTGGTATTCTCTTGTGGGGGCGCCGGGCTCTTCTCCTTCCTCCTCCAGTTTTGTGGGGACCTCCACAACGGGAAATAAGTCAAGTGGTGGAGGAGGGGCAGGCTTTTTAAGTGAGCCAGTTGTCTTTTCTCCGTGTTCTTTTCTTTGTTCAGCAGCTACTTTTAGGTCTGTTGAAACAGGAGCTTCAGTGCGGGGCTGTGCCTGCGGAGTCGAGAGCTCCAAACCTAGCGCTCGGAGTTCCTGGAGGAGTTCTTTGTGTTCTTTTTTAAGTTGGATAGCCTCTCTAAGGTTTTTAATCTTTTGAGTGAGGTCTCTTTTGGAAGGAATGAGGTCCTCCTCCAAGCCGGGGGAGGTGGAGGGATTCCTTGACTCAGAAAGGGATCTGACCTTCCCCAAAGATATCCTGGGGGGAGGGAGAGACTAGTGTTGAAATGAATGGAAGGCAGGGCCAAGCCTGGGCGGTGTCAAACTATACAGAGGTGGCTGGCGTAAGAGAGGCAGCCAGTTTGAATTATGTTATCGGGCCGTTTCTTTTTCTACATCGACCTCTTCTTCATGAGTTAAGAAATCATCATCATCAGTATAATTACCATACTTAGGGCCTCTCAACTCAGAGTGGAAAATCTTCAAAGGTGGGTAAAGTTTTCTAGGAAGCTTAGAATTTCTAATTCGGGGTTTATTCTTTGGTTTTTGTTCCTGGATGTCTGGCTCCTCCTTTTTTGGCTCTATCTGGCCCTCTTCTTCATCTAAGGGCATTATTATGGAGACGGAATCATTATTATCTGGTGGGGGAGGTATTGGACTTGGAGGGCATGGTTGAGCCTCTCCGTGAAGGGAAACCAGGGATGTCCGACTCCTACTCTGTTCTTTTTTAAGGAATCTCTCACCCTCTTCCAAGACTTCCTTCATATCCTGCTGGTGATGTCTCACAGTCAATATATCATTAATTAAATTCCAGTAAGAAAAAACTGTCACAGGTACCTCTTCTGGGCCAAATACTTTATAGTAGTTTCTTAAACAGTTTCCAACTCTGACCCATCGTCTCTCATCAATAGTTCCCTCTTGAGGAAGTCATGGACAGGCTTCTTTTAAAAACTCAAACACTTAACTAAATCTTTCTTTTTAACCCTTACTCCTCGCGCCTTTAATGAATTCTTTAAGTCTCCAATGAGCTTTTCCTATGCACTTATGCCTTGTCCCATGATTGCGTCCTCCCCTTACCTTCCAGGTCTGTGTTCCATGAGGCGGGTGATTTCATGGCGACCACTTTTTTTTTTTATCTGCTGGCCAGCTTCTTTGACTCGTTCGACCACCTTCACTGAATCTCTCCTACCTTGGGCCCCTTCGTTGCGGTGCCAATTCGCCCCATGTTGGGCGACAATTTGCCCTTGCCCCGGTGTTCTGCAACAATAGCCCTAGGGGAGAGAGCGAGGTTTGGGTAGGACAAGGAGATGCAAGAAATGATGGAGACAAGCCAAGAAATTCGGTCAAATCTCCGTTTATTGAAATTGACTACAAGCTTTTATAGGGTGGTGGAATGGGGAGGTCTAGCGTTCTTGGCAAGGAGAGGCTAAAAGTAATCCCTGAGAAACAGATCTTAGAGAATCAGAACCTACATTTCTGCACACAATTCTTGTAATCTAGAGACCCTCCTTTCCTAAGGCTAGAGGGAACATTCAGGTCCCAGCCCTGAGCCCTAGGTGTACTTTCCCACGAGTTAAAATATCAGACAGCTGACCAACTACTCCAATAGACCTTGTAAGCAATCAATGTGCTCAAGGTCGAGAAACATTAAGCTTCTCCTCCCAACTCAGCTCTTCTTCTCATGACTCAGAGAACTTAAGTAACATAACAGCGCTGTTTGTCTAGTCCATAGGACAGAGAGACCTGGGGGATAAGAAAGCGATAGAATTAAGTTAGTTTAGCGGTGGTCTCCCAGAACTGGGCGTCTTCAGGCTATCTTATGTTCATTGAATTCTGTCTGTCAGGTTCAGAGAAAAACAGAGCCTTTTTAGGCAAGATGGAGAGCCTTGAATCAAGCTACCACAACCAGAGGGATGGCTCCCAACAAGTGAGGAGCCACTAAGTACCATCTATACAGCTGTCTGTGGCCACACAGGTCCTACACCTGCCCCATGGTCTCAGAGGGTAGCTGCACTCCCACTGACCTTCAGCCCTCCTGTGTACCACTCCAATCCTGTACCTGTCAGAGCATCGGTCTGTGCCAGCCCTGTGCAACTTCTGGACATTGCTGTGCATCCTGCCATGCCCTGTCATCACACGGGATCTCACAGTGGCATCATAGGCCAGCTCTTGACTCCTCTGTCCCTGGGGCCACACCTGAACTTCCCACCTTCCATACAGATGCAGCAGAGCCTTTCCAGCTTGATAAGCTGACTAGGCAGGATTTGGACCAACAAGTCCTTGATTCTCTCCTACAATCCTTCACTTTCTCACTTTCCTCCCAGACCTAGAGGGTGCAGTGGCCCAGCACCTCCTGGAGCCACCTGCTCCACCTCCCTAGAGGGACTGGTCCCATCCACACCCCGAATGCTAGTCTCCAAATGGTGTTTATGGCAGCTCACTATGGTGACATGGCAATGGCAGCAGCATGGCCCACTGAGGCACGGACGGTGCCTCCTGAGGTTGGGGAGACTTGTTTCTTTAATGCCCCATCCCTCAGTAGACACTGAGGAATGTTGGAATCCCTGACGGATTCTCGGTAATTAAGTGTTCCCAAGTTCTGAATGTGTGGACCTGCAGAGTCCCCATGTCCGGTATCTTGTTGGGGGTTCGCTCCACAGTGGTGTCCATACTGTACTGAGATGTAGGATATGATGTTCAGAACAGTGGAGGGCGGAAAGCCTCAGATCTTTTGAAACAGCATGGAAACGATCAATTACCACAAGGAACACAATGGCGGCTTTAATGTCAACTGTGGTTTCAGCCCACTTCGAGCCCCTTCCAGGGCCAGGTAACCCTCTTGCTCCTTTGTCAAGTAGGACACTCCCAGCTCATGACACAATAATGACTATAATTGAGTTATATCACAGGAGGTATTAGAGAAGGGCCCTGAACACCTGGACAATAGACTCCTGAACACAGTGTCCACAGAGATACAAGTCTCACAGTCACAGTCCTGGGAGGAACAGCTTCTGCAACAGGCTCCCTCTGTGGAGACGAGCCCAGCCTCTTCTAGGGTACTGAGGTAACCTCGGACCTCAGACTGTCCTTTCCTCCGTGCATCTTTCTCCTCCATCCAGATGCTGTTCAACTAGTTCCTAAGCACTGTTTCATGTTGAGGGAGCCAGGCCACTCCTCTGCAGCCCATCTGCTAAGTACAGACATAGACGAGGCCAAGGTGGTCAGTGCCAAGGAGCTGAATCTGGAGAACAAAATGAGGGTCTGGCATGAGGTGAGGGAACAAGGATCCCATGCAGAAGATATGTTCCCGGCCCAAGCCCACCTGTCCTTTCACCTTGCAGGCATTCTGGGACTCCACCAATTCACCAGAGACCCGTCCTTGCTATACTCGTCTCTGTAGTCTGAGTCCTGAGCTTTTTGGTGGAGCTTTCCTGTCTGAGATTACCAACTGGAAAACACAAACAGAAGCTCTTCCAAGTGTTGGCCAAGGAGACATGAGGAAGCTGAGACAGGGGGCCTGTGGGTCCTCTCTCCACTATGCTGAGCTGGCTTTCTGAGCAGAGTTGGCTCCTGCCATCTTGCTAGTCCATTGGCATCCCACATGTCCTGTGTGTAAAGGCATAGGGTCCTAGCACTCAGAAGTTCTGCTTGGTGCCGGGTTTCTTCTGCACTGTCTGAACTATGTGAACCATGTCGACAAGATGCCATCTCCAGCCAGTGTTCTTATGCTGACAAGGGGGTTAGAACTGAAGCAGGCAGCTAGGGTGGAGCCTATAGGTCTAAGTGCATCAGAGGTCTAAGTGCCATTGTCAGAACATGACCTGCCAGTGGGAGAGGGAGTACATCAGCAAGAGGGAAAAGGGAGTGCATCAGAAAGGGCGTTAGGGAACCCACGGCCTGGGTACTCCCAGGAGAGGAAGAGTCCCAAGCACCCCTCCTGGGACCATGTGCATAGTTTCAGAAAACAGCACCTGCCTTATCCATCCACAGAAGGCAGGTGAAGAGCACCAAGGTGTGCTGATCCTGGAACTAGCCACCAACACATGCTCCCTTGGAGTTCAAAGGCACAAGTGCAGAGACCCAGGTGTGAACTCATCCTGGTCTGAGGATGATGGCCAAGTGGCTCTTCCACCATAGTGGAAAACATAACCAAGTGCTGTTTCTGATGGGTGCCTGCTCTATTGTGCACATCCCCAAATGGACACCAGAGGCAACATTGCTATGCCACTGTGTCCTCTCCAAGTCCCAGCATCGTGATGGCCATCATGAGGAACTGATAAGACACTCCAGACATGGCACTGTCTAGAGATGCACTAGCAGACCTGGGCCCTGCCAAGTGCTCAGGCAGGGGCCTAGAGCCCCAGAGGACTTCGGCAGGCTTTTCCCCTTCTTTGACCAATTGGGGTGGGCAGGACCCCTTTTGAGCACTTACTAAACTGTCTGAGAGTGGAGATCATCTCAGTACACCTGGACAAACAGTCGAGTGCATGCTGTTCATACTGTGCCAGCTGGTTCCCATTCCTGATAAGAGGAATGAAGCACAAAGCAGCAGGCAGGTGGTCAACAAGCTCCCCTTGCTGTTGAACACCCTCTCCTCCCAGCATGTGCAGTACCAAGGCCAGCTCAGTTCTATGGGAGAAGGAAGCAGACGCTCATGTAACATTGAGACATAGCACTCTGACATGAGGAAGCACGGGTTACTCCACTTTGGAGGAATCCCAGACTCACTGCTTCCCATCCCTACAGGACATGGTGCTCCACAAAGGCCAGCTTGTAGATGTGCTCTCCACATGCATGGATCTCATGCCTCAAACTTGGGATGCTCAAGAGAGGATCCTTCACCTCTGCTCTCCTTCCAAGAGTCAGCTTATCAACTGGGCCTTGGACAATGCAGAGATGCATTTAGTCCACTGAGCAGGAAGGAGGTGAGCCCCGAGTCTATTCAGGAATAGAATGGGGTACAGTATATTTGCTGTGTGCAATAGTTGGAGGTGGTGCCTGCGCTCACCTCAAAATGCTAAAGACATGAAACGGGGCAGGCAGAGCCTGATTAGGCTAGAGCCACCCTGCATAATATTTCCTATTCTGACTTTACATGAAAATGTACATTCAAGAGCAAGAATGGCTGAAGGTTGCAGAGCAAAGCCTTCCAGGAACGTCCTGGCTGAGGTGTGAATCCTGGGATACTCTGGAGCTGTGTGGGACACAGGGTATGGCTGGTGTCTGGATGTGGAACAAAGGGAGCAAGGAATGAAGGTGACGAGGTCCACCCTGTAGCCAAGGTGACCGCAGTGAGGATGACTGAACTGGGTGTGACTGATGGGGAGGTGGTTGAAGAACAAGTCAGGAAGAAGGAGAGACCCTGGGTTGTGTTCCTCAGGCTCAACAGGGGCACTTTCCTGTGAGCCTTGATTGGCCCAGGGAAGTCATCTTTAGGAGCGATCTTAGTTAGCCTTGTTTTCCATTCCCACAAGGACACGGTGTGTCATAGTCACCGACACAGGCACAGTCACCAGAACACACTGAGGACTCCCAGTTCAGGAGCACTAGGTCGGGAATCTAAAGACAGAGCTCACAGCACTCCTGCCTGGCATTACATAAGCAGTGGTGAAGGGAGCCCATCCCACAGGCAGCTGCAGCAGGAGGGCTGGGATTGGCCATCTGCAATGATGTTTCCACCTTCCTAGCCTAACCCACGGAGCCTGGGTCACATTCCCACTGGAGGTCTTTGCCAAAGCTTCCAGAAAGGAGACAGAGAGGACTGAAAGGGAACTGGGGTCACTTCTTGGACATTTGTTCACAAAGGAGGGAGCCTTCCCCTCTGAGCCCAACACCACAGTCTCCTATGGCTCACATGCTTTATAACTTTAGCATAACCGAAGCATCTAGTCCAGACCCCGAGAACTGAGACCGCTTGGGGAACTCACTGTTCCACAGTGTAGACATTCCCTATGCTGACTGCGAAGAAGTGACCCCCAGGGCCTCACCTGTGCCAGGCAAGTGCTCCAGCTCTGAGCTGCACTCTCAGCCCTCTCCCCCTCAGCTCTTAGATGGTGCAGTGTGTTAGCCTTGGAAGCTCAGGATCTCTGCGTTGACCTTCCTACCTGCATCTAAAAGATGATGTCCTTTTGACCTGCAGTTTTGTCTCTAGGGGGAGACTGAGAATAGAGCCTGGGATGGGAAGTCTGAATCCCTTGGCTTTGGTTCTGGATGAAGCTCTGAGTGGCTCACATCACCAGCCCCTCTGAAAGCAGCAACCTGACCTGTCTCTGGGAGCTAGGGCTGTGCAGATTTGTCACAGTTCCTGAGAGAAGAGGATACAAAGAAGTCATGGTGGTAGACTCTGACCCACATCCTTCTGTGGACTCACCCTCTACCTTGTCTTCACACCTCAGAGGAGCAGTCCCATGTGAACAGGCTGTTGGTCTCTAACAGCAGATTAAGATCCCACTGAGCGGGAGTTTCCCAGAGCCTCTATTCTGACTCAGACTTTCTGATAGAAGCTGGAGTCTGAATTTCATTCATTTTACACATACTTCACTCCTCCTCACTGTGCAGGGCAATGGACAACCAGACATGACCTATGGAGAGATGTGGTGTGTTCATTGGTGACGGTAGAGATGGAAGGCAGAAGGACCAAGAGGGGTCAACATTTCTGCCCCCTGGCTCTCTGATCTGCAGCTTCTAAAGAAGCTTTTGTTGATACTGCCATGATGCCAATGGAAAGGTTTCCAACATGGAATAAACACAGGATCCTGGCCAGTAGAGCCCAGTAACCTTCAGGCTCAGGAACCACGCTGTGGTAGGTCATGCTCTGAGCTTCAGTTTATTCTCATCTCTGAGTGAGGATTAAATTTCTGGGGTGTACAAAACTCAACTTAAGTATAAACATGTTATTTTTAAAAAGTTCCTGTCTGAATAAGAGCACCCTTGGGCAAGGGTTCTGAGTATGCCAGTGTGGGTAGGCATGTCCTAAAATATTACCTACATACTGTTACAGCCACTAAAGTTCCGGAAAAACTACTTAAGCACAAAGAACAGGGGCAAAGGAACTAGCATCTTAAGACTCAATATCATCTAAACATTGAGGACTAAGCTGAGAGGTTGAGCATTCCACCGAGGGAGGTCTAGTACCTGCACCCACACTGAAGCACAGGCGAAGAGCAAGGAAAGAAGCCACCTTGTGAGATGGATCCCCAGATTTCTCATACTTATGCAATAACCAGGGGTTCGTGGAGGACAGGATGTGTGCCCGGGTGGCCCTGATCCAAGTCCCATCTTTGAGGAATTCTAGGCCTAGACATTGAAATGAAGGATCTATGCCACTCCCAACAGTGGCTGGATGGGGTTGAGAGAGGCGCAGCCCCCTGTTCACAACTGACCTCCAGGCTAAGCATGGTTGTCCTGATGCAGACGACATTGTTGTATTTGGTGATTGTGTCCTCGTGTCCTGCAGATCCAGATCTCTAGCCTGCCACAGATGGCCCAATGCAGCAGCATGCGGCCGGAAAGGACCAGGAGCTGCAGAGGAGAAGGGAGAGGCTGGAGAACCAGAGGATAAAGAGGACCCTGAGTCCAAGTGCCTTGAACATACCCCAGCCCACACCTCCCGGAGGAGTTCTCATTGAACACCGCTTCCTGGGGAGGACTCATGAACAGACAAAATACAAGAGACACACAGGGGGCAATGTGCTCAGGAGGAGAGAACAGCAGACAGAGAGCACCCATGGCCTAGCATTACAGCCATTCCCATTTTCCTGGCTAACCGAGGCCCACACGAGGGTCAGGCAGTGGCCATTCTGAGAGCCCAGGGACTGAAGATGGGAGCACGAAGATGTGAGCATAGAAGCCCATGAGGGATCATGAGGGCCAGGCTGGTGAGAGGCGTGGAGCTGACATGCATCCAGGTGCCTCATGCGTGTGTGTTCTAGGCAGCAGGGAAGTCAAGCTACTCAATGCACTGTTTTACACAGGATCCCAGTGTGACTCCAGCAAGCACCCCCTAGGAAAAGACACGAGGAACCAAGAAGTTAGAGTGGAGACCACTTTAACTGAAAGGTGGGCTGCTCTGGCAGCTGACCCATGAGCCTGAGGGTGTTCTGGGAAAAGTTCATAGTCACAGCTGTTCAGAGAATGAAGAAGAATGGGCACATCCAGAAGGGTCTGAAACCTCTCTGCAAGGGGCGTGCCACACAGGGATCCCCCTAAGCACCAGAACATCAGGAGTCTCTGTTCATTCCTGCATCAATGCCAAGTGTGTTCAGGGACAGAAGGAACCTGCGGGAGGTTGTGAGGGCAAGCACATGGTAAGAAATGGACCTTCCCATCCTCCTCACCTGGTCTTCCATTTGAAATCTTCATACTGTCGTTTTGAGACAGAAGTTTCCTGCTCTTTAGTTGAAAAGTTCATGTTTTCAAATTCTAGGCCTAAATAGGCAGCAGCAGCAGCAGCTGCAGCAATATACAGTCAGAGAGTCCCAGAGCACGGACCCTCCCGGACACAGCAAGTGCAGACTCTCTGCTCATACTGTCCTTTGTAGCTATGACAGCGAAGGACCACGATGCACAACTGTTTGATTGTGGTTCCTCTCTAGGTTGCCACCAACAAGAAATCTGATAGTTGACTTTGCTGAAGGTAGAATCCCAGCTGAGACACCTAGAGAGAAGACTGTGTCAGCGGGTCAGAGCATATAGAATTTGGAGTGTGCATCCCACCTGCCCCACTCAGAGCCCTATATTCAGAGAGGAAAGGAAGCTCCTGGACAGTGACGGGGTGTCCTCCAGGTGACTGAGTGGCCGAGTGGGACTTGATGCTGCATCAGGGGCTGAGGGCCCACGCAGGTCCAGGAGGACTGCCTGGTGACACCCTTTCCCTGGAATCTCCCACAGCCTGTGAAACTCCCTCAGGAACATGTGCAGGAAAGTTGAGCCCAGAGCAGAAACATGGCTCCTTCTTTGTGCGATTCCACCCATGTACCATCTCAGGGAACCCTGCCATTTTTTACTCCCTCCTTATCTTCTGCCTTCCCCATCCCGAGTGCACACAGAGGTGCACCCTGCAGGACAATGGACACACTAGTACTGCCATGAGGCCCAGGAACTGAGAGCCACGAAATACTGGAGAACACCATTTCACCAAAAGTTGAATCACAGGATTTCCCTAGTGTGTCCATACACACTGCAGCATCACAGAGAGGCGTCACTCCCCGTCACTCATAAGGGCAGCCGGTCACAAGGCCACTCTCATGGCCTCTCATCTCTTCTTTCCCCCAGCCTCGGCCCAGCAGTGCTGTCCTCACAGGGATAGTCTCTTCCACCTCCCTGTACCATTGTGGGAACCCTCAGTACCTCGACCATTTGTAACTCTTTTCCTCTGGCCTGCCTCAGCACACCTTGGTCATGGTGTCTTATTACCACCAAATATCCTACCAAGGAATCCATGGCTCCATCAGGATCTTTATTCTGTCTGAGCACCCACTGCCCCTTTCCCCTGGGATGGAAAGAGAGACAAAGAGGAGACATAGCAGACACACAGTGGATGGGCCCTGGGAGTTCTTCTTTCTCTCCTGCTCTCCTGCATGACCACTGGACACTCTCCACCTGCACAGGCACAATATGTGGCCAGGTGTGCAAAACCTTCTTTCAGATGCTTCACCTAGACTCTTGGCAGCAGCAGCAGTCTCAGCAAGGGCAGTAAGAGCTTGCAGTAGGCATGAGGAGTCACAGAGAATGGGTGCTCTCAGACACCTGAGGACCTATGGCTCTGTGTGTCCAGGGCAGCCATGAAGAGGGGAGGTCCTGGATGCACAGCGTTAGATTGTGGCTCTGGGCCTGTCCTGGAAAACTCAGAGCAGCTGCTCCCTGTGTTGAAGTTGCAAGTCTCAGCTGGAGACCTACATAGAAGACCAGTGACAGCAGGTGAGAGCAGAGAGGAACTGAGGGGCACATCCTACCAGTGTGACTCAGTGCATTGTTTTCAGAGGAGAAAGAAAAAGCTGGGACCCTGAAAGGGTTTCCATAATGTAACTGTGTGTCCCAGTGGGGAAAAAGCAGCAGTGCATGCTGAGGTACAACCCAGGTCCAGGAGGCTGCTAGTCACACTTTTTTCTTGGCCTGGGACCACCACCTGTGCTTGAAATGCTCAAGTAGAGGTGAAGAGTGCTGGAGCCCCACAGCTGGATCCTGGCCTTTAGCTCTGGGATACCACTGTGGCCCCATCTCAGGCTGGCCTCCTCTCATCCCTCTGCTCTGCCCTCCCACACCCAGTGTCCCCATCTCCAGTGCCCGGGGAGTGCAGAGTCAAGTCTCTGCCATGGTGGGACTGTCCACACTCCCGGAGCCCCGAGCTCCTAGGAGTTTTAGGGCAGCATTGCATCTAGAGTGAGATTAGAAAACAATTCCCTGGGTGCCCATAAGCACTGCACTATCCCAGAAAGACACCATGGCCAGCCGTTCATGCGGGCTATGTGCCTCCTGGTTGCTCTCACGGCCTCTGTCTCACCCCTTCGTTCCTTCCAGGCCCTGCCTAGCCATGGCCTTCTCTCAGGACAGTCTCTTCCCCATCCTTGTCCTACCATGCATCCTTCCATCTAAGTTACTCTGTTTAGATCTATTCATGTGGGCTACGCTGCCTTTCCTGTCTTCCTGATTTCCCTGGACTCTGCCAGGGTTTCTGCTCGAGGACAGGTAGGTCACCAGGCCTACTGACCCCTGGATCTAGCCACTAGGGAGGGCCTGGCCCATAGCAGATGTTTAGCCAATGCCTTCTTGCTTGTGACCTGATGACTATGTCATACCAAGAGGCTGCCTAGCACATGGGGTTGAATCTCAGACTCAGCTGCACATTGGAGCCTTCACGGTTCTAAGTTAGAATCATGTGGCACTCGTGAAAGGAAGAATTAGTGCTAGGATCAAGTGGGAACACAGGATGACCGGATCGGGAGCACATGCGCAAGATCCCCCAGGAAGTGAGGCGCAGGCTAGAGGGCTAGAACTCGGAGCCCTGCTGGTTTCCACAACCAAGACCTTGGCAACAGAATTCCAAGGAAATGCAGTGATGCAGGTCACTTCGGACCCTCTGAATAATCAGAAGTCCCCAGCCCGGCTCTTCAGATGTGCAAGAGTGCACGTTGGAAAGCCCGTGGATGCTTAATTAGCAAGCGCTGCCCTCTGAGGGCATGCATGTTCCTAGGTCCTCCTCGAAGCCCCCCAGTTTCACTCACAGATTTCTGACCCCTCAGTCCTGGTGAGAGAGATGTGCTGTGTGCATGCTCCCACCCACCCCACCTGAGCAGCTCTCACATGCTGCCTGTCTGTTTTCACCCCTGCTGTCCAAGATGGCAGCACTCTGACTTTGTGTTCCCAGAACCTCCAGTGTGTGGGCTTTCAGTGCACCTGAGACACTTACCACACTCCCACTGTGGAGGGAAGCGCCCGCTGTCCAAAGCTCGAGGACTCCTGGGACTTGGAGCTGGGTCAGAGCCTGGAGTCACCTGGAGCTCTCATACTTGGAATTCTCCTCTTATGACAGAAGAGCCTCCTGCTGTCAGGCCCGGAAGGTGCCCCAAGCCCCACAGCCCTGTCTCTCAGGAGGCCTGCAAGCTCACATGCTGCTGGCATTTCAACCTGAGACCTCGGAGAGCCTGTGTTCCAGAGAACATCATGAAACGGGCATCCATCCTGTGTACCCAGGTGTGGGCTGCTGAATGGTTGCCACTCAGGATGTCCTGTGGCCTGCACAGGAGCTGCCAGAGACAGCACATGCGCAGACTGCTGAGGTAAACCAGAACTGGCAGAGCACTGCAGGATGCAGGGACCCTTCCCTTCTGTGCACCTTGTGTGCTCTGGAGCAGGCTTCTGCTGGGCACACAGGGAGGACTTTTCTCCTTGTTGGTAGCAGAGAGGATAATGGGAGGAAAGGAGAGACAAGGCGGTCAGGACTCTGTGTTCTGGGAGAAGCAGTATGTAGAGTTTCATCCTGAGCCAGGAGGCAGAACAGATAGCCTGCCAGATACTCTGCCCTGTTTAGGAGACTGTTTGAACCCTCAGCAGGGTGCTGTGTGTCCAGGCTCTGTAAACTCCCTGTGGACAGTCCCGCACCATTGCAAACGTCTTCTCTAGACTGGGCGCACAGGATACAAAGGAACTGGGTAGCCATCTGTGCCTCCCCAACCCGTGGCCTCCACTTGGCACCAAGATGTCAGCTTCACAGGCTTCAGCACAGTCTGCCTGTCCAGTGCACCGCAGGGAGACATGAGGTGGCCCCTTTGTGCTCTCACCAGAGACACCCTGCCTGTCGCTCAGGAACGAGATCCCCAAGCAGAATCTGCCTATCTCAACACCTCTTCCCCATGTCAACAGCACCGCATCCCCT
This sequence comes from Cricetomys ansorgei, assembly GCA_026225945.1. Classification (NCBI taxonomy): domain Eukaryota; kingdom Metazoa; phylum Chordata; class Mammalia; order Rodentia; family Nesomyidae; genus Cricetomys; species Cricetomys ansorgei. The sequence continues at coordinate 8,025,777 of JAMJFZ010001360.1, read as the reverse complement.
CTTCCGTCCTGGCTCTTGTCGCTGTTTCTTGCTGTCTACTTGTAGTTTACTTGTGCCAGGCAGCACCTCGGCAAGTTCCAGCAGGCTTTCCTCATGAGGCGGTGCGCTAGGTAGCCGGGGTTGATGAGCGGGTGTCGAAATGCAGCTGAAGATCCCATGGGACCCCACTCTAGCACAGCGTCTGGATTTCCAACGCTATGACATTAAGAAAGACATGGAGGAAGGAGAATGCGAAGGGAAGATGCACCCTCTCACACGTGCTGGCTGACCCTTAGGTTCAGCCTCCCGCCTCTTTCAGGGGAGCCACTATGTTGGGGAAAATAGGCCTGCATTGTGTCTTTGGAGCCTATCAGAAGCAAGGAAGCCTGGAGAGGCCAGCCCTGATCCTCTTTCTCAGTCTCTTGAAGCACCCGATGTTCTGTAGGGGAAACGCTGCTTCCCTGTCAGAGTCTTGGCCAGGTGGCAGGGGCATTTCCTCTTCCAGTATGCAGCTGTGTTCATGATGGGCAGTCACTGGTTCCGATGAGGGGGCAGGGCTGCAAGCAGGGCTGGTCCTCTGGGAACATAGAGCCCTGGCAGGCATGGAGGTGCTTCTGGGTATCTTCAGCCCTGATCCTGTCTGGCCAACAGGCAGATGCTGGGTGAGTGCTGGTTGCACAGGTGGCCCAAGGAGGGCTCACTGGCTCTTCCTTGTAGGGGAATGGCCGAGCTAGAGGGATGTACTGGGGTTGGGGGAGGTGGAAGGCCGGGGTCCACCGGCTGGGTTGAGGCGGCGCAGCCAAGCTAAAGCCCCTTGCATGCTTGGTCCATTTCTGGTTCAGCAGGAGCAGGTGAAGGGGAAAAACAGACAGCATGTATTTAAGCCTGTGGCTGGTTGGAGTTTTGTACAGATTTCAGTACACTGGTATAGGCGTCGAGAGAGACTCACGTGCACCTATTGTAATTCTTTGTTTCCAGGTTTAAGACTGGATTTTCTAGTAATTGTGTGCAAGAGGAGGAAGGTGGCAACTCTACCTCACTTCATGGTCGGTCACTGCCAACAGGGGGACCTCTGGAGTCAGTATATGATCCTTGTGGCATACAGCTACAGCTGTACGCACTTGCCTATAAAATTAGCTGAGGCTTACCTTCAAGGGACCCAGCGGGCATGCAGACCCTCTCCTGGAAAGCACAGAGAAATGTCTGTGCTTCATTGTTCTCAGAACAGACTTTTCTGCAAAGGTCACAGCATCTGAACACACTCTGTCTGTGCCACGTCATGATCGTATCCATTCGTATTTCCTAACTGAATACACTGAGGGAGGAATCTCGGTGGCTGCAGGAGGAGAAGCCCCAGAACACTCAGAGTACGTCATAGCAGCAATCACATACTGCTACAAATAAAAGCATAAACCACCTCAAATGTAGAGTGCTAAGCCAAGGTCACTGACTTTGGTGTCAGGGCCAAGGGTAGAGTTGGGGTACCCTGCAGGGACACTCTGTGCCTGAGCCCTTCATTGCCTTAGGACACTTACTCAGAAAGGTCTGATGGGAGTGATGGAGTTGGGCAGGCTGCTCTCTGAGTTATGAGCAGTTGGAAACAACCCTACTTACGGAACAACCTTGAAGAGCTGCAAGACAACATCCCACCAGGGACCTAAGAGTTTGCAGGTCATGTCACCCTCTGTTCGGCTCTGGCTGTCCAATGCATTAGCTTCAGAAATCTTCAAGAGCAAAATGCCCTGGTCAACACTGATTCCTGAATGCTTGCTACAGAGAGAAGTCATAGGAGAGGCAGAGGAGAGTTAAGTATGCCTGTAGGGGTTCTTATGGTGCCTGCAGCTCAAGGGAGATGCCCATGTGCATGTCCTTCAGACTGCAATGGTAAGGCACTCATAGCTCTGTGAGAGTGTGCAGAGACTGGCTTTCTGTAGGGCAGGGCTTTCTTTGCCTGTGAGTAGTGCTTTCAGCATGCTTTGAAGTGAGGCTAGAAAGAAGTCCCCACCATATGAGAACCCAGAGCATAACAGCATCTACAAACCAGGAATGGGTCTCAGTGGGAGATAAGTTCTCTGTGACCCGAGGAGGACTAATTACAAATGCTCTTTCCACTGTTCCCAAGCAATGCCTGAAGGCATTAAGACCAGGACACATAGAGGAAGGGAAAAGGAGCCAAGCATGAAGCCCATCCACACTGGGAAGCAGCCCAGGCCACACACATTACATGACGGAGCCCCCCTGTAGGCTACTGCCATGCCTCTTCCCCTCAAGTAGTCATGGGAAAGGACCGTGTTCTGTCCCTACGGACACAGGAACTGTTTTCAGTGACCTGTGAAACTCCTGCATAGCTATCTACTTTGGCAGCTGTTGAATTGAGGACTTAGGACCTGACTGCATACAGGCACAGTGAGGACATCGACACAAAGCGGCCCACGCAAGAAAGACGTAACACTCCTTAAAAACCAGTACAAGGTCCTTTGTAATGGTGACCAGGATTCCTTGGGAAGTGTGAATCTGGCCTATCAGCACCTGAGGACAGCCCGGTGTCGATGAGAGTGGCACAGAACTCACAGAAGCACAGCCGTTGCACACATTTAGAAACGCCATCCTTCAACAACTAGACCATCCACATATGTGTGTTCCAAGTTCTAATTCAGCAAAGCACTTTTATTTACTTCCCATGTGTTCACCACAGTAGCATCGTCTACCTCTCCCAGTGTCTGTGCTAACAGCTCAACTTTTCTGCTGCATCACTGAATATGAACATCCTGTTAGATGCAAGAGACAATGCCAAGTTGATAGATACGTGTCTGGAGTTAAGTGTTCATCTGAGAACAGACTTCTAGGGACCCAGGCGAAATGCAAGAGGAAGAAAAATGGATGCAACTGGTCAAAGTTGCCAGTGGTTCTTGAATGAAGAGACCCCAAAATTTCATTTGATGTGAGACCTTGATCAAGCCATTTAATATGACCAAATCACCTTAATATGTAAGTGACTGAGGAGAATTCTGCCTTCTGTTGAGAGCTGAAGATACAGAACGCCAATAGGCTTGCTTTGTAAGATTCTCCACAAAATGGCCAGTATGTATGTGTCAAAGTATCTATGTCCATACGAAAACACGGAGGTCCCAGTGCCCAGGCCAGCCTGAGTCCCACATCCACTCCATGTCACACATCCGTCCCACCTGTGCCTTCTCCCCAAAGTCAATGCAGGGCTCCCTCCCTCATTTTTCGACTATGACCTCACCACCCTGAAGTTTCTCTACCTAACCCACTCCTGTGTGCTCAGCCTGAAATCAGGTTTTAAAGCTTCCTAGGAGGTGAGGACAGTAAGAATGTCCTAACAAACTAGAGTATCATCCTTGACCTGGGTATCATTCTTTAATGTGTTTACAGAGGCCCTAGCAGCCTTCCCTTGCTGGATAGCCAGCATCTCTGCAGGTCTGGAGGATCCCACCAGCACGTCATGTCTTGGCTGCTCTGCCGAGGCTAGCAAGATTTTCCAACCTCTTAGGTTCCCAGGAAAATGCAAAGTCTGACTTCAAAATTTCTCAAGGGTGTTTCTAGAGAACAGAACGGAGGACTCCAGTGGGTTCTGAAAGACTATCCATGACAATCATTGTGAAAACAATCATTGGGAAGTTCCTTTTGGTATAATCAATTCCTATCTGCAGAATGGGGATCCCAACAAAGGAAGAACATGAGCCCATGGAATACAGAGAGCTGAGCAAAGTGTCCTCTGGGGTGGTTGTTATGGGAGGCAGTGGTCTGTCTTCATAAGTTATAACGCCATGAAACGGGGCATTGACCCGTTTTGTAGCCAAAAACATCCTGCTACAGGATGCAGGGACAACAAAATTCATGATTTGGGGATCAGGCTCAAGCCAGGAAGAAACTGGGGACATTCTAGGCACGTTCTCCTTCTTTTACAATGAGAAAAGTTTTAAGGAGAAACAGAGACAGAGACAGAGAGGAGACAGAGATAGGGAGTGAGAGGGGGCAGAATCTATCCTATTCAACTGAGGTAGACATCCCAAGTTTTTCTTACTTCACTGTCATTGGCTTGTCTTATTTGTGGGGACCACTTTTTTGCAAGTTGTCTCAGAGACCTCACAGCAAGTTCCAACTAATTCCATCTCATTTATTCCAAAGAGGAGAGAGGTTTCTATCAATTCGTACCATCCTGCAGAGCCATAGACTTACTCTACAGAATATGATGTGGTATGCTCCTGTCATCAGGAGAGACAAATCCTCATCAGTTTGTTCTTTTGAGGCAAGGCCCACATAGCTAAAGCCAACATCGTGGTCATCTTGTTTGACATAGTTACAATCTTCACTAAATCCCTGAATCTAGATGAAAGAGGAAGCCCCATGAGGCCACGTCTGCGATTCCTATGTGCACCACCACATGAAGGACATTTGTAAGAGAGGTGTTAGCAGGTAGAAGTGGGGAAATTATTGTCAGTGCACTGCTAGCAGGTGATGTGCAGAGATGGCAGCTGGCTGCTCCTGGAAGCCCAGGCCCTGGTGAGCAAAAAGAGCCATGAAAAATTCCAGGCTCTCTCTTTCTATTGGGTTCATATATCTCTGCTTCCTCACTCTGAAAATAAACGGCCGTATGAGGAATGGGCTCCTTGGTTATTAGAGGCCTCCTGCCTCCTTCCATGTCATCTTTCTGCTTACAGGGGATTCTGTATATGAACACAGCCTCAACCACTCAGACTACTTGCTGGGGTTTTGGAAAGGCTTCTTCCCTCAGGTGGACAGTGACCAACTCGGGAACCAGAGAGCCAGCTTCATTTGCCAGGACATAATAGTAGCTCTTTGCTGTCAACTGAACTAGGTATGCTAGGTTTCTCTGAGTGCACATAGACAGCATGCAGGGTCCTGCTCTGAGGTGTGTGTCAAGTACACTCTTAGTATTTTCAGTGTTCTGAAGGGGGACATAGAGGGAGGAGGGTGAAGAGAGGGAAGGGACCACCCAGTAAGCAGTGAGCATGGGAGCACGGAACAGACAGAAGGGAGGGAGGAAGCAGTTCCCTGGGAACACAGTACGTTGCTTTGAGCTACTTGTGCACTTCTGTGGAGAGTGGTCTCAGGGAGCAAAGCTGAGGAGCAGTGAGTTCCATTTTCCTCTGTTCCTGAGCAATGGCTGAGGGGCAGAAGCCCAGAGCACCTCAGGGCAGGGATAAGGACCCCAGCACGAAGCCCATGCCCACTGACAAGCATCCCAGCCTACACATTAAGTGCACAGAGCCACACTAGGCCCCTGTTCCTCGTTTTCTCTGAAAGGACTCCTGGGACATCACTGTGTTTTGTCCCAACAGACCAGTGATCTGTTTTTGTGACCTCAGGGTCTCAAGACCTGAGGGACTGTCTGTGCAGTGACAAAATAGCCTCATAGCCAGCCACTCTGGAAGAAGGGCCATTCCTTCAAGAAATAAAATAAAGCACTCTACAATGTTGACTCTGGTTCACTGGGAAGCAGGAAAGGAGCCTATCAACACCTAACAGGGAGCCCACTGTTGACAAAATTTGTACAGAACTCATAGAAACGCATGCCTTTCATCGTCTCTGAGATGGCAACGAGGAAGCATTAAGCTCCCAACCACCATTCACCGCACTCAGCTTCTAGTAACATCACACACTTCTATGTTCACCCCAGGGCTACACCATCGGAGTTCATCTACCTGTCACTGTAGCTGTTCAGACAGCTGAATGCTTCACTTCATTACTGAATATAAACTTCCTCTTAGATGCAGGAGGCATTGCCAAAGTGATAGATATGTGTCTCAGAAAAAGTGTTCAGACAAGGATGGACCAGAAGTGCCGAGAGTGGGGTACAAGGGGAGTTAAAATTGGCAAGTGATCACAGTGGCCAGCAGCTTACAGCAAGTACATTGGGCTCATTCTTTCCCTGACATGGCTAGCAGACAGAAGAGCCCAGTCTCACACAGCTGTATCAGCAGACAAGTTCATGCTATTGATCTTCAGCCTGTGCAGACTGACCTGTACACAGTACACAGTACACAGGGGGATTTACCCCTTAGCCTGTGCTTCATAAATTCCACCCCAGAATGTAGGGAGTGGTAACAGCAATGGTTTACGCTGCAGAGCACGGAAAACAACCTCTGTCCACTAACTGTGCAGTGAGAAGCAGAAGGAAGTATGGACTCTTCAGTCTCTCCTGGCTGCTGCTTGGGGCCAAGACATTTTTCTGCTTCTTCTGGTGGCTGCATTACCACCTGTGGCAGGACAGGTTTCAGAAACTGGCTAAGCAACCAGCCCCTTGAATCCTTGCTACAAGGGTCCATCATTAAGTCTCCCACATTCTTCTTTATAGCCAGCTACAGACTGGCCGGGCTGATATCAATGAGGTCACATTGTTCCACTCAATGATCAGAGTTCGGCAGTCACAGCAGTGTCATGGAGAAGGCCAGTAGGGTTGCTATGGTTCAATATCTGTGTGCAGAGTTCTTGAGGGCATGGGGGAAGGCAGCAAGATGGAAGGCCAAGGTTGGATCCTACTCCATCCCTTAAGCCCAGGTGAGTTTATGCAGGCACTGAACCCATCAAGGCCTCCTGTGCAGGAAGCAGGCTTCAGGCAGCCCTTTCTTTTCCTCAGAAGCCATAGTTTGAATCATCACTGAGAAAGAATGTTTTGGCCTCACTGAGGTACTGTTCCCTAGATGCTCATCCCTCCGGTACAGGGAGCAACAGACTTAGAACACCCCAGAGCCTCCCCCACCAGGTAGCCCATGAGAGCAGTCTTCTCCAGTGCCTGCATGTCAGCCTCTAGCTTAAGAAAAGGATTGAGTATCCATGTGTGGGATAGGGAGAACAGAAGTTCTGGATACTTGGGGAGAGCGGGGCTGGAGAGTGAGTCCAAGTTTCAGTAACAGCCATGAGGCTGCCAGGACCAGTTTCATAATCAAGTGACACATCCCCACATTGGGACCTCCCTCAGTCTGGCTGTTGTCTTCATCCCTGTTTCATTCAGTGTCCTGCGGAGGTCACTGTGGCTCTCAGAGCTCTGTGCTTGGATATGGCCTCACGTAGACCTGACTATGGGAGCTATCTCAGTGCTCCAGGTCTGTCCTCCCTCCCACAAGTTAATCTTCTTCTCAGAGGCATGGAGCTGGGCACTGAGCAAAAGCATAAGGCACCAGACAGCATCTCTCTGAAAGACCTCCGTTCCTGGTGGCAGCCCTCTTTCATTAGCCCTCAGAGTACTCTTCTAGAAGTCAAGGCCACAGGCCTGAGGTCCTGTTCCCTGGAAGGGTGCTGACAGTGTTCACACCTGGCAGAAGATGGGTTCTCAGTGAGTTCTGACTGAGTTTTCACCACATGCTCAGGATTGTTTCCATTATAAGTAAACACTGGAGACAGGCATGTCTGCAGCCTCTTCCTTCAGCTCTGCTCACAGCCTCATGGAACAGGAGAGACGACTCAGATCTGTGTCTCCCGGTCACCTGCATATTCCTTCCCTAGGAGCATCAATGGTGACTTTCATCTACTCCAGGACCTGAGCAGTTGCGTGGTCAAGGGCAGTCACAATAGTTCCTGTCTCTAGGCTGTCTGGTAATGCTGGGGTCTGGGACATTCATTTTCTTCCACACACCTGGACTCCACCTGGAGCTGGAAGTGTCCAAACATAGCTGAGTCCCTACCCAACTCCCCGAGGAACCACCGAGTTCAGGTTTCCCATGCTGTCTACTATGCTGCAAGGGGGCAGACTGGCAGCTGCTGTGAACATCTGAGGAGAGTTAGCTTGAGGACCATCACCTTGCTGTCCACAGTCCGAATCCATTCCTCCTGCCCACCAGAAACATTGTTCCCTCTGAGAAGGGGACCTGCTTCCCTCCTGCTGCCACTCCTCTGTGCTTTTGGCTGGCAATGGCCACCTTTGAGAGGTGGACTGTGAGAAGTGCCATGAGGAGTTAAGGGGCACCTGAATGAGTACCACATCTCCAGGAGTGTGCTATCTAATGTAAGTTAACACCCAGCTTGTGGCAGTTTGGGCTTGCCCATCCCCCAATGTTCTGCCTACCAACTGCCTTTCTCAAAAGGGGTGTGTCCATCAGCCTCCCTTCTCATCTCCATTCTCTGTCAGCTGGGCATCTAGTGTCCCTGATGAGGACTAGTGTGCAAGCTACCTGTCTGTCCTAAGTTACTTCCTATTGATGTGATAAACTCGGGGAGGAAACAGCTTCATGGGACCACACACATGATCACTGTCCATCACAGAAGGGAGCCAGAGGCAGCAACTCAACAGGGCATGAATCCAGAGGCAGAAACTGGAAGAGAGACTGCATGGAAGAGCTGCTGACTACTATCTTTCAGTGGCTGGCTGAGCTGGCTTTCCTCTACACCACAGGACCTCCTGGGTAGTGGTGGCACATCCCCTAGTGGGCTTGTAACCTTCCAATCTAACCACTAATAAAAACACACACCTCACAGACTTTCCTACAGGAAACCTGATGATGGTGTTTCTCTGTCAAAGTACTCTTTTTGGAAGTTCCTTCTGTTTGTCTCAAGTTGACTAGCACACAGGTGCACCCCACAAATAGATCACTATTTGTTGCAGAGTAAGTGACATCAGAGGCAGAGGCTCAGGTAGAGGTCTAAGTGGCAGCAGGCAGCTGTGTTTGTGCTGCTGGCCAGCCCCCATTTGTGGCAGGAGTGAGGGCCTGGATGATGCCTGCTGGAGCTCAGTCTTGCTCTGGGTGGAGAGTGTACCTGTAATTGGCAGAGATCTGAGATGCCCATGGCTCTGACTTGCCTTCTCGAGAAGGCCCGAGGCAGAGCGAGAACCTGACTGGTCCTCCCTCCTGTCAGTGTGATGGTGCCCATCCTGCTCTTCAGTAGGGAGCAGGAAAGCCTTGGAGGAGTGATGTCCTGAGGAGATATCTATTTTGACATAGATATGGCCTGTGGAGGACTGGCTATTCCATGTCATGATTGCATCCATTTGTATTTGCTAACTGAATACACTGAGGGAGGAATCTCGGTGGCTGCAGGAGGATAAGCCCCAGAAACATTCAGAGTACGTCATAGCAGCAATCACATACTGCTACAAATAAAAGCATAAACCACCTTCTCAAATGTAGAGCGCTAAGCCAAGGTCACTGACTTTGGTGTCAGGGCCAAGGGTAGAGTTGGGGTACCCTGCAGGGACACTCTGTGCCTGAGCCCTTCATTGCCTTAGGACACTTACTCAGAAAGGTCTGATGGGAGTGATGGAGTTGGGCAGGCTGCTCTCTGAGTTATGAGCAGTTGGAAACAACCCTACTTACGGAACAACCTTGAAGAGCTGCAAGACAACATCCCACCAGGGACCTAAGAGTTTGCAGGTCATGTCACCCTCTGTTCGGCTCTGGCTGTCCAATGCATTAGCTTCAGAAATCTTCAAGAGCAAAATGCCCTGGTCAACACTGATTCCTGAATGCTTGCTACAGAGAGAAGTCATAGGAGAGGCAGAGGAGAGTTAAGTATGCCTGTAGGGGTTCTTATGGTGCCTGCAGCTCAAGGGAGATGCCCATGTGCATGTCCTTCAGACTGCAATGGTAAGGCACTCATAGCTCTGTGAGAGTGTGCAGAGACTGGCTTTCTGTAGGGCAGGGCTTTCTTTGCCTGTGAGTAGTGCTTTCAGCATGCTTTGAAGTGAGGCTAGAAAGAAGTCCCCACCATATGAGAACCCAGAGCATAACAGCATCTACAAACCAGGAATGGGTCTCAGTGGGAGATAAGTTCTCTGTGACCCGAGGAGAACTAATTACAAATGCTCTTTCCACTGTTCCCAAGCAATGCCTGAAGGCATTAAGACCAGGACACATAGAGGAAGGGAAAAGGAGCCAAGCATGAAGCCCATCCACACTGGGAAGCAGCCCAGGCCACACACATTACATGACGGAGCCCCCCTGTAGGCTCCTGCCATGCCTCTTCCCCTCAAGTAGTCATGGGAAAGGACCGTGTTCTGTCCCTACAGACACAGGAACTGTTTTCAGTGACCTGTGAAACTCCTGCATTGCTATCTACTTTGGTAGCTGTTGAATTGAGGACTTAGGACCTGACTGCATACAGGCACAGTGAGGACATCGACACAAAGCGGCCCACGCAAGAAAGACGTAACACTCCTTAAAAACCAGTACAAGGTCCTTTGTAATGGTGACCAGGATTCCTTGGGAAGTGTGAAACTGGCCTATCAGCACCTGACGACAGCCCGGTGTCGATGAGAGTGGCACAGAACTCACAGAAGCACAGCCGTTGCACACATTTAGAAACGTCATCCTTCAACAACTAGACCATCCACATATGTGTCTTCCAAGTTCTAACTTGGAAGCAAAGCACTTTTATTTACTTCCCATGTGTTCACCACAGTAGCATCGTCTACCTCTCCCAGTGTCTGTGCTAACAGCTCAACTTTTCTGCTGCATCACTGAATATGAACATCCTGTTAGATGCAGGGGACAATGCCAAGCTGATAGATACGTGTCTGGAGTTAAGCGTTCATCCGAGAACAGACTTCTAGGGACCCAAGCGAGATGCAAGAGGAGGAAAAATGGATGCAACTGGACAAAGTTGCCAGCAGTTCTTGAGTGAAGAGGCCCCAAAATTTCATTTGGTGTGTGACCTTAATCAAGCCATGTAATATGACCAAATCACCTTAATCTGTAAGTGACTGAGAAGAATTCTGCCTTCTGTTGAGAGCTGAAGACACAGCATGTCAATAGGCTTGCTTTGTAAGATTCTCCGCATAATGGCCAGTATGTATGTGTCAGAGTATCTATGTCCATACGAAAACATGGAGGTCCCAGTGCCCAGGCCAGCCTGAGTCCCACATCCACTCCATGTCACACATCCGTCCCACCTGTGCCTTCTCCCCAAAGTCAATGCAGGGCTCCCTCCCTCATTTTTCGACTATGACCTCACATCCCTGAAGTTTCTCTACCTAACCCACTCCTGTGTGCTCAGCCTGAAATCAGGTTTTAAAGCTTCCTAGGAGGTGAGGACAGTAAGAATGTCCTAACAAATTAGAGTAAGTATCATCCTTGACCTGGGTATCATTCTTTAATGTGCTTACAGAGGTCCTAGCAGCCTGCCCTCACTGGACAGCCAGTGTCTCTGCAGGTCTGGAGGAGCCCACAGGGAGGTCATGCCTTGGCTGCTCTACCCAGGCTAGCTAGCTGTTCCAAGCTCTTAGGTTCCCAGAGATATGTGAAGTCTGACTTCAGAATTCCTCAAGGGTGTTTCTAGAGAACAAAACAGAGGACCCCAGTGGGTTTCTTAAAGACTGTAGATGACTCAAACACCATCTTTGGGAAGTTCCTTTTGGTAAAGAGATTACCTGCCTATCTGCAGAATGGGGAGCCCAGCAAAGGAACAACTTGAGCATATGGAATACAGAGAGAGAGCTGAAGCAGGTTGTTATGGGAGGCATTGGTGTGTCTGCGTAAGTGCTACTGCCATGGCATAGGGCATTGACCTCAGAGATTTGAATCCAAACAACATCCTGCTACAGGATGCAGGGACAACAAAATTCAGGATTTGGGGGTCAGGCTCAAGCCACAAAGTAGATGGGAAAATTCAAGGCACGTTCTCCTACTTTTACAAGGAGAAAGGTGATTAAGAGAAAGATGGAGAGAGAGAAAGAGAAAGATAGATGAGAGAGAAAGACACAGAAAGACACAGAAAGAGAAAGACAGACAGAGACATAAGCAGAGAGAGAATCTATCCTATTCAACTGCGGTAGACATCCCAAGTTTTTTTTACTTCACTGTCATTGGCTTGTCTATTTGTAGAGACTATTTGCTGCAAGTAGCATCAGAGACCTCACAGCAAGTTCCAACTAATTCCATCTCATTTACTCCAAAGTGGAGAGAGGTCTTTATCAATTCGTACCATCCTCCAGAGCCATAGACTTACTCTACAGAATATGATGTGGTATGCTCCTGTCATCAGGAGAGACAAATCCTCATCAGTTTGTCTTTTGAGGCAAGGCCCACATAGCTAAAGCCAACATCGTGGTCATCTTGTTTGACATAGTTACAATCTTCACTAAATCCATGAATCTAGATGAAAGAGGAAGCCCCATGAAGCCACAGCTGTGATTCTTATGTGCACAACCACATGAAGGACATTCTGTAAGAGAGGTGTTAGCTGGAAGAAGTGGGGAAATTATTCCCAGTGCACTGCTTGCAGGTGATGTGCAGACATGGCAGCTGGCTGCTCCAAGAAGCCCAGGCCCTGGTGAGCAAAAAGAGCCATGAAAACTTCAAGGCTCTCTCTTTCTATTGGGTTCATATATCTCTGCTTCCTCACTCTGAAAATAAACGGCCGTATGAGGAATGGGCTCCTTGGTTATTAGAGGCCTCCTGCCTCCTTCCATGTCATCTTTCTGCTAACAGGGGATTCTGTATATGAGCACAGCCTCAACCACTCAGACCACTTGCTCAGGGTTATGGAAAGGCCAATTCCTTCAGCTGGACAATGACCAACTCAGGATCCAGAGAGCCAGCTTCATTTGCCAGAACATAATAGTAGCTCTTTGCTCTCAGGTTCACTAGGTATGCTAGGTTTCCCTGAGTGCACATAGACAGCATGCAGGGTCCTGCTCTGAGGTGTGTGTCAAGTACACTCTTAGTATTTTCAGTAGTCTGAAGGGGGACAAAGAGGGAGGAGGGTGCAGAGAGTGAAGAGACCACCCAGTAAGCACTGAGCATTGGATCACGGAACAGACAGAAGGGAGGGAGGCAGCAGTTCCCTGGAGACACTGCACTTTGCTGGCTACTTGTGCACTTCTGTGGAGAATGGACTGAGGGAGTGAAGCTGAGGAGCAGTGAGTTCCATTTTCCTCTGTTCCTGAGCAATGGCTGAGGGGCAGAAGCCCAGAGCACCTCAGGGCAGGGATAAGGACCCCAGCACGAAGCCCAGGCCCACTGGCAAGCATCCCAGCCTATACATTAAGTGCACAGAGCCACGACTAGGCCCCTGTTCCTCGTTTTCTCTGAAAGGACTCCTGGGACATCACGGTGTTTTGTTCCAACAGACCAGTGATCTGTTTTTGTGAGCTCAGGGTCTCAAGACCTGAGGGACTGTCTGTGCAGTGACAAAATAGCCTCATAGCCAGCCACTCTGGAAGAAGGGCCATTCCTTCAAGAAATAATATAAAGCACTCTGCAATGTGGACTATGGTTCACTGGGAAGCAGGAAAGGAGCCTATCAACACCTGACAGGGAGCCCACTGTTGACAAAATTTGTACAGAACTCATAGAAACGCATGCCTTTCATCGTCTCTGAGATGGCAACGAGGAAGCATTAAGCTCCCAACCACCATTTACCGCATTCAGCTTCTAGTAACGTCATACACTTCTATGTTCACCCCAGGGCTACACCATAGGAGTGTCATCTACCTGTCACTGTAACTGTTCAGACAGCTGAATGCTTCACTTCACCACTGAACAGAATCTTCTTCTTAGATGCAGTAGACATTGCCAAGTGATAGATGTGTCTGAGACCAAGTGTTCAGCCAACGATGGATTGGAAGGGCCGAGAGTGGGGTACAAGGGGAGTTAAAATTGGCAAGTGATCAAAGTGGCCATCAGGCTGCAGCAAGTACATTGGGCTCATTCTATCCCTGACATGGCTAGCAGACAGAAGAGCACAGTCTCACACAGCTGTATCAGCAGACAAGTTTAGGCTATTAATCTTCAGCCTGTGCAGACTGACCTGTAGGCTCACAGTACTCGGGTGTTTACCCCTTATCCTGTGCCTCTTAGATCCAGCCCAGGGTGCAGGAATGGCAACAGCAATGGTTCATGAAGCTGAGCCTGTGGGGCAGTGCCCTTTGTCCTCAGATTGTGCAGTGAGAAGAAACAGGATGCATTTAATCTTCATCTCTCCTGGCTGCTGCTCGGGGTCACAACATTTGTCTGCTGCTTCTGGAGGCTGTATTTCCTCCTGTGGCAGGACAAGTTTCAGAAACTGGCAAGGCTACCGAACCCTTTGAAGCCTTGGTCTACAGGGGGCCCAACGTTACGTCTCCCACATTCTTCTTTGTCGCCAGCACTTGACCTCATGTCAGTGAGTTTGGATTCTATCACTCAATGATCAGAGTTTGGCAGTCACAGCAGAGCTCAGAGAGTCATGGAGAAGGCCAGAAGGGCTGTCATGTCTCAATATCTGTGTGCGTAGCTCTTGTGGCCATGGGGGATTGGAAGGCAGCAGGATGGCAGGGCAATTCTGGAGGTCCATCGACCTTCAGCCCAGCTGAGCTTACTAGAGTCACAGAACCCATCCTGGCCTCCAGTGCACACTAGTCTCCCAAGACGGAGACTCCCCCCTAGTTAGAGCCCAGCTCCCCCTGTTCAGCTGTGGCTGTCCAAGCGTGAGCCTCAGCAATCTTGAGAAGCAATGCCCTTGCCACCTGGGAAACCCTGATTCCGAAATGCTTCCCAATAAGAGGAGCCTCAGGAGAGGCAGAGGAGGAGAATGAAGCACGCCTTTCAGGCTTCCTTTGCTGCCTGCCGCTCAAAGGATGTGTGCACAGGAATGTCCCTCAGACTGAAATGATGAGGCTCTCACACCTCTGTGATAGTGTGCAGAGACAGGCTTTTTGTAGGGAAGCAGGGCCAGATTTGTCCTGAGGGTAGGGTTGGTAGCCTGGACTGAAGGGTGGCTAGTAAGACGTATCCTCCATATGAGGCACCAGAGAATGGCAGCCTCTGCAAACCAGGAAAACGCCTACCCGAGAACCCACATATCTGTTACCTAATGACATAACACAACTGGGAATGTGTTTTCCTGTGTTCCTGAGCAATGGCTGAGGTGCTTAAGCTCAGAAAACATCAAGGAAGGGAAAAGGAGCCCATGATGAAGCCCATCCACACTGGGAAGCAGCACAGACCCTACATTATATGACAGAGCCCCGTCTAGGTTCCTGTCATGCCTCTTCCCCTCAAGGAATGCTAGGAAACTCCTGTGTTTTGTCCCTACAGACAAAGGAACAGTTTTCAGTGACCTGTGAAACTCATGAAACTCAAACTATGTTTGGAGTATTTGAATTTAGGTCTGAGGACCTGTCTGCTCACAAGTACAGTGATAACTCGAATCAAAGTAGGCCACTTATGGAAGAAGGGCCACTCCTTAAAAACCAGTAGAAGATCCCATGAAATGTAAACCAGGGTTCACTGGGAAGTGTGAAACTAGCCTATCAGCACCTGACGAGAGCCCAGTGTCGAAAAAATGGCGCAGAACTCCTAGAAGCACATCTGTTACACTGTCTCAGAAATACCAACCCAGAAATGCTCGAACACCCACATATCATTCGCATCTGCCAGGCTCTGGTAACACCAAAGCACTTCCATTTTCTGCCCTTGCGTTCACCATAGGAGCATCATCTACCTCTCACCACAACTGCGGTCACAGCTGAACTTTTCTTCTTCATCACTGAATATGAGCATCCCATCAGATGCAGTAGACCAGGCCAAAGTGATTGATATGTGTCTGGAGATAACGTGTTCCGCCATAACAGACTACAGGGCACCGAGTGAGATGCAAGGGGAGGAAAAAGGGATGCAACTGATCCAAGCGGCCAGCAGGCTGCAGAATGAGGAGACCCAGAAACCTCATTTGTTGTGTGACCTCCAGCAAGCCACTTAGATCTAATCAACTTAATATGCACATGACTGGGCAGCATGCTTGTTCTGCCTTCTGTTGAGAGCAGAAGACACAGCTTGCCAAGAGGCTTGTTGTGTAAAACTCTTCACATAATAGCCAGTGTGTGTGTGTGTGTGTGTGTGTGTGTGTGTGTGTGTGTCAGAGTATCTGTGTCCATACTGAAACACGGAGGTCATTAGCTGCTGTGGCAAGGCTTGCTAGCTTTCCCAACATCTTAGGTTCCCAGGGATATGTGAAACAGATTTCCTTAAGGATTCAAGGGTGGTTCTAGAGAGTAGTAGGAAGGACCCCATCAGTTTACTGAAGGCTATAGGTGACTCAAACACCGTCCTTGTCACATTCCAGTTGATTAAGAGAAACAATGCCTAGCTGCAGAACAGGGATCCCAGCAAAGGGAAGAACCTGTGACCATGGATTACAGAGAGCCCTGCATAGTCCTCTAAGCTTGGAGGCAGTGGTCTGGCTAAGTCAGTGCTACTGCCATGAAATAGGGCATTGAGCTCAGAGATTTGAAGCCAAACAACACCCTGCTACAGGATGCAGGGACAACAAAATGGGTGACTTTGGGGATCAGGCTCAGAGCCAGGAAGAAGCAGTGGACATTCTAGCCACATTCTCCTTCTGTAACAAGTAGGGGGAGAAAGAGAGGGAGAGAGGTGAGAGAGAGAGAGAGAGGGAGAGAGAGAGAGAGAAAGAGAGAGAGGGGGGGAGATTATCTGTCCTATTGAACTCAGGTTGACATCCCAACTCTTTTCTCACTTCAGTGTCATTGGCTTTCCATGTTTGTAGGGACCGCTGTTTGTAAGTTGGAGCAGAGACCTCAGAGGATGTTCAAAGTTTCCATCTAGTCGTTCCAAGGTGGGGAGTTCTCTATCGATTGGTACCATCGTCCTGAGTCAGAGGCCTCTCTGGAAAACATGATGTGGCACACTGATGTCATCAGGGATGGCAAATGCTCATCAGTTTGCTGTTTTGAGGCAAGACCCATATAGCTAAGCACCACATCTCGGTCAAGCAGATATGTTGATGAAAGAGGGAGCCCTAAAATGCCATGGCTGTGATTCTCATCTGCACCACCACAATAAGGACATTTTCTAAGAGAGGTTCTAGCTGGTGAAGGTGGGCAAATTATTGCCAGTGTACTGATAGCAGGTGATGGGCACAGATGGCAGCTGGATGCTTCAGAGAGCCCATACCTGACTGAGGGAAACAAGACCTGGAAGTTCAGGCGCTCTCTCTCTCTCTCTCTCTCTCTCTCTCAGGTTCATGTCCCTACTTTTCCTCTCTGTGGTCGCAAGAGTCTCAATGAAGAAGGGGTTTGTTGGTCATTGGAGTCCTTCTGTCTTCTTGCATTTTGTCTTTCTGCTTACACACGTTTCTGCGTGTGAACACAGTCTCAACCACACAGACCACTTGCCAGGAGTTGTGGAAAGGCTGAGTTCCTCGGTCGGTCAGAGACCAACTCAGGATTCCGAGGCCAGCTTCATTCAGCCAGGACATAAGTAGCAGCTCCTTCTAATGTGAGATGCACTAAGTGTGCTAGGATTGCCTGAGTGCACAGGGACAGCATAGGGGTTCCTGCTCTGATGTGGGTGCCAAGTACACTGTCTTGTTATTTTCAGTGTTCTGAAAGGGGACAAAGAGGGAGGAGTGTGCAGAGCCTGAAGGGACAATCCAGTAAGCAGGGAGTATTGGAGCACAGACCAGACAGAAGGGAGGGAGGGAGATTTTCCCTGGGACTCTGTACTTTGCTGGGAGCTACTGGTGCACTTCTGTGCAGAGTGGACTGAGGGAGTGAAGCTGAGGAGCAGTGAATTCCATTTTCCACTGTTCCTGACCAATGGCTGAGGGGCATAAGCCCAGAGCACCTCATGGCAGGGAAAAGTAGCCCAGCACGAAGCCCATGCACACTGGTAAGCATCCCAGCCCACACATTGCATGCACAAAACCACCACGAGACTCCTGTTACTACTCGTCTCTGAAGGGACCTCTGGGACACCACTGTGTCTTATCCCTGCACAGCAGTGTTCTGTTTGTGGTGAACTCTGGGTCTCACCACCCGAGGACTTCTCGGCACAGTGACAAAACACCCTCTAGTCAGCCACTCAGGAAAGAAGGGCCACTCCGTAGAGAAATAGGATAAATGACTCTGCAATGCTGACCAGGGTTTCCTGGAAGTGTGAATCTAGCCTATCAACATCTGACAGTGGGCCCATTGTCGAAAAAAGTCATGCAGAACTCATAGAGGCAATGCCTTTCATCATGTCAGGCATGACAACCTAGGCATTGACCACCCTAACATCATTTGCATCTTCCAGGTTCTAGTAACGACCAAGAACTTCATTTTCTTCCTAGGCGTTCAACACAGCAGCGTCCTCTGTCACTGTAACTGTGATAACAGCTGAACGTTTCATTTCTGCACTGAATATAAACATCCCCTTAGACGCAGTAGACAATGCCGAGGTGATAGACCTGTGTCTGGAGACAAAGTGCTCAGCCAAGGATGGACTAGAAGGGCCCAGAGTAAGATGCAAGGGGAGTTAAAATTGGAAAGTGATCACAGTGGCCAGCAGCTTACAGCAAGTACATTGGGCTCATTCTTTCCCTGACATGGCTAACAGACAGAAGAGCCCAGTCTCACACAGCTGTATCAGCAGACAAGTTCATGCTATTGATCTTCAGCCTGTGCAGACTGACCTGTACACAGTACACAGGGGCATTTACCCCTTAGCCTGTGCTTCATAAATTCCACCCCAGAATGTAGGGAGTGGCCACAGCAATGGTTTATGCTGCAGAGCATGGAAAGCAACCTCTGTGCACTAACTGTGCAGTGAGAAGCAGCAGGATGCCTGTACTCTTCACTCTCTCCTGGCTGCTGCTCGGGGCCAAGACATTTTTCTGCTTCTTCTGGTGGCTGCATTACCACCTGTGGGAGGACAGGTTTCAGAAACTGGCTAAGCAACCATCCCCTTAAATCCTTGCTACAAGGGTCCATAATTAAGTCTCCCACATTCTTCTTTATAGCCAGCTACAGACTGGCCGGGCTGATATCAATGAGGTCACATTGTTCCACTCAATGATCAGAGTTCGGCAGTCACAGCAGTGTCATGGAGAAGGCCAGTAGGGTTGCTGTGGTTCAATATCTGTGTGCAGAGTTCTTGAGGGCATGGGGGAAGGCAGCAAGATGGAAGGCCAAGGTTGGATCCTACTCCATCCCTTCAGCCCAGGTGAGTTTATGCAGGCACTGAACCTATCAAGGCCTCCTGTGCAGGAAGCAGGCTTCAGGCAGCCCTTTCTTTTCCTCAGAAGGCATAGTTTGAATCATCACTGAGAAAGAATGTTTTGGCCTCACTGAGGTACTGTTCCCTAGATGCTCATCCCTCCGGTACAGGGAGCAACAGGCTTAGAACACCCCAGAGCCTCCCCCACCAGGTAGCCCATGAGAGCAGTCTTCTCCAGTGCCTGCATGTCAGCCTCTAGCTTAAGAAAAGGATTGAGGATCCATGTGTGGGATAGGGAGAACAGAAGTTCTGGATACTTGGGGAGAGCGGGGCTGGAGAGTGAGTCCAAGTTTCAGTAACAGCCATGAGGCTGCCAGGACCAGTTTCATAATCAAGTGACACATCCCCACATTGGGACCTCCCTCAGTCTGGCTGTTGTCTTCATCCCTGTTTCATTCAGTGTCCTGCGGAGGTCACTGTGGCTCTCAGAGCTCTGTGCTTGGATATGGCCTCATGTAGACCTGACTATGGGAGCTGTCTCAGTGCTCCAGGTCTGTCCTCCCTCCCACAAGTTAATCTTCTCAGAGGCATGGAGCTGGGCACTGAGCAAAAGCATAAGGCACCAGACAGCATCTCTCTGAAAGGCCTCAGTTCCTGGTGGCAGCCCTCTTTCATTAGCCCTCAGAGTACTCTTCTAGAAGTCAAGGCCACAGGCCTGAGGTCCTGTTCCCTGGAAGGGTGCTGACAGTGTTCACACCTGGCAGAAGATGGGTTCTCAGTGAGTTCTGACTGAGTTTTCACCACATGCTCAGGATTGTTTCCATTATAAGTAAACACTGGAGACAGGCATGTCTGCAGCCTCTTCTTTCAGCTCTGCTCACAGCCTCATGGAACAGGAGAGACGACTCAGATCTGCGTCTCCTGGTCACCTGCATATTCCTTCCCTAGGGCATCAATGGTGACTTTCATCTACTCCAGGACCTGAGCAGTTGCGTGGTCAAGGGCAGTCACAATAGTTCCTGTCTCTAGGCTGTCTGGTAATGCTGGGGCCTGGGATATTCTTTGTCGTCCTCACACCTGGACTCCACCTAGAGCTGGAAGTGTCCAAACATAGCTGAGTCCCTACCCAACTCCCCGAGGAACCACCGAGTTCAGGTTTCTCATGCTGTCTATTATGCTGCAAGGGGGCAGACTGGCTGCTGCTCTGAACATCTGAGGAGAGTTAGCTTGAGGACCTTCACCTTGCTGTGCACAGTCTGAATCCATTCCTCCTGCCCACCGGAATCATTGTTCCCTCTGAGAAGGGGACCTGCTTCCCTCCTGTTGCCACTCCGGTGTTCTTTTGGCTGGCAATGGCCACCTCTGAGAGGAGGGCTGTGAGAAGTGCCATGAGGAGTTAAAGGGCACCTGATTGAGTACCACATCTCTAGGAGTGTGCTATCTAATGTAAGTTAACCCCCAGCTTGTGGCAGTTAGGGCTTGCCCATCAACTAAGGTCCTGCCTACCAACCCATTTTCTCTAAAGGGTTGTGCCCTGTCTGAATAGGCATCTCCTCAGGACGTTATTCCTCCAAAGTTTCCCTAGCATTCCTTGAGGGGAAGAGGCATGACAGAAACCCAGATGGGGCTCTGTCATACAATGTAGGGTCTGTGCTGCTTCTCAGTGTGGATGGGTTTCCTGCTGGGCTCCTTTTCCCTTCCTTGATGTTTCCTGAGCTTAAGCACCTCAGATATTACCCTGAAATAGAGGAAAACACATTTGCAATTATGTTACGTCATTAGGTAACAGATATGTGGGTTCTCGGGTAGGCGCTTTCCTGGTTTGCAGAGGCTGCCATTCTCTGGGTCCTCATACGGAGGAGACTTCTTACTAGCCACCCTTCAGTCCAGGCTACAAACCCTACCCTCAGGAAAAATCTGGCCCTGCATCACTACAAAAAGCCTGTCTCTGCACACTATCACAGAGGTGTGAGAGCCTTATCATTTCAGTCTGAGGGACGTTCCTGTACCCACGTCCTTTGAGCGGCAGGCAGCAAAGGAAGCCTGAAAGGCCTGCTTCGTTCTCCTCCTCTGCCTCTCCTGAGGCTCCTTTTATTGGCAAGCATTTGGAATCAAGGTTTCCCAGGTGGCAAGGGCATTGCTTCTCAAGATTGCTGAGGCTCACGCTTGGACAGCCACAGCTGAACAGGGGCAGCTGGGCTCTAACTAGGGGGAGTCTCCGTCTTGGGAGACTAGTGTGCACTGGAGGCCAGGATGGGTTCCGTGACTCCAGTAAGCTCAGCTGGGCTGAAGGTAGATGGATTGGGACTCCAGCCTTGCCCTGCCATCCTGCTGCCTTCCAGTCCCCCATGGCCACAGGAACTAAGCACACAGATATTGAGACATGACAGCCCTTCTGGCCTTCTCCATGGCTCTGTGCTCTGCTGTGACTGCCAAACTCTGATCATTGAGTGGTAGAATCCCAACTCACTGACATGAGGTCAAGTGCTGGCGACAAAGAAGAATGTGGGAGACTTAACGTTGGGCCCCCTGTAGACCAAGGCTTTAAAGGGTTTGGTAGCCTTGCCAATTTCTGAAACCTGTCCTGCCACAGGAGGAAATGCAGCCTCCAGAAGCAGCAGACTAATGTCGTGACCCCGAGCAGCAGCCAGGAGAGATGAAGATTAAATTCATCCTGCTCCTTCTCACTGCACAATCTGAGGACAAAGGGCACTGCCCCACAGGCTTTGCTTCATGGACCGTTGCTGTTGCCATTCCTGCACCCTGGGGTGGATCTAAGAGGCACAGAATAAGGGGTAAACACCCGAGTACTGTGAGCCTACAGGTCGGTCTGCACAGGCTGAAGATCAACAGCATGAACTTGTCTGCTGATACAGCTGTGTGTTAGTTGTCTGTTAGCCATGTTAGGGATAGAATGAGCCCAATGTACTTGCTGCAGCCTGCTGGCCACTTTGATCACTTTCCAATTTTAACTCCCTTTGTACCTCACTCTGGGTCCTTCTGGTCCATCCTTGGCTGAACACTTGGTCTCAGACACATATCTATCACCTTGGCAACGCCTACTGCATCTAAGAAGTTTCTGTTCAGTGGTGAAGTGAAGCATTCAGCTGTCAGAACAGTTACAGTGACAGGTAGAAGACACTCCGATGGTGTAGACCTGGGGTGAACATAGAAGTGTGTGATGTTACTAGAAGCTGAATGCAGTGAATGGTGGTTGGGAGCTTAATGCTTCCTCGTTGCCATCTCAGAGACGATGAAAGGCATGCGTTTCTATGAGTTCTGTACAAATATCAACAGTGGGCTCCCTGTCATGTGTTGATAGGCTCCTTTCCTGCTTCCCAGTGAACCATAGTCCACATTGCAGAGTGCTTTATATTATTTCTTGAAGGAATGGCCCTTCTTCCAGAGTGGCTGGCTATGAGGCTATTTTGTCACTGCACAGACAGTCCCTCAGGTCTTGAGACCCTGAGGTCACAAAAACAGATCACTGGTCTGTTGGGACAAAACACAGTGATGTCCCAGGAGTCCTTTCAGAGAAAACGAGGAACAGGGGCCTAGTCGTGGCTCTGTGCACTTAATGTGTAGGCTGGGATGCTTGCCAGTGGGCCTGGGCTTCATGCTGGGGTCCTTATCCCTGCCCTGAGGTGCTCTGGGCTTCTGCCCCTCAGCCATTGCTCAGGAACAGAGGAAAATGGAACTCACTGCTCCTCAGCTTCACTCCCGTAGTCCACGCTCCATAGAAGTACACAAGCTGCCAGCAAAGTGCAGTGTCTCCAGGGAACTGCTGCCTCCCTCCCTTCTGTCTGTTCCGTGCTCCCATGCTCACTGCTTCCTGGGTGGTCCCTTCACTCTCTGCACCCTCCTCCCTCTATGTCCCCCTTCAGAACACTGAAAATACAAAGAGTGTACTTGACACACACCTCAGAGCAGGACCCTGCATGCTGTCTATGTGCACTCAGGGAGACCTAGCATACCTAGTGCAGCTGACAGCAAAGAGCTACTATTATGTCCTGGCAAATGAAGCTGGCTGTGTGGATCCCGAGTTGGTCACTGTCCACCTGAGGGAAGTAGCCTTTCCAAAACCCCAGCAAAGTAGTCTGAGTTGTTAAGGCTGTGCTCATATACAGAATCCCCTGTAAGCAGAAAGATGACATGGAAGGAGGCATGAGGCCTCTAATAACCAAGGAGCCCATTCCTCTTGTGGCCATTTACTTTCAGAGAGAGGAAGCAGAGATATATGAACCCAATAGAGAGAGAGAGCCTGGAATTTTTCATGGCTCTTTTTGCTCACCAGGGCCTGGGCTTCCTGGAGCAGCCAGCTGCCATGTCTGCACATCATCTGCTAACAGTGCACTGACAATAATTTCCCCACTTCTACCAGCTAACACCTCTCTTGGAGAATGTCCTTCATGTGGCGGTGCACATAAGAATCACAGCTGTGGCCTCATGAGGCTTCCTCTTTCATCTAGATTCAGGGATTTAGTGAAGATTGTAACTATGTCAAACAAGATGACCACGATGTTGGCTTTAGCTATGTGGGCCTTGCCTCAAAAGAACAAACTGATGAGGATTTGTCTCTCCTGATGACAGGAGCATACCACATCATATTCTGTAGAGTAAGTCTATGGCTCTGCAGGATGGTACGAATCGATAGAGACCTCTCTCCACTTTGGAGTAAATGAGCCGGAATTAGTTTGAACTAAGTTCAGTGAGGTCTCTCAGACAACTTGCAAAAACGTGGTCCCCACAAATAAGACAAGCCAATGACAGTGAAGAAAGAAAAACTTGGGATGTCTACCTCAGTTCAAGAGTATAGATTCCCCCCACCTCTCTCTGTCACTCTCTCTCTCTTTCCATCTTTGTCTTAAAAACGTTTCTCATTGTAAAAAAAGGAGAACGTGCCTAGAATGTCCCCAGCTTCTGCCTGGCTTGAGCCTGATCCCCAAATCCTGAATTTTGTTGTCCCTGGATCCTGTAGCAGGATGTTTTTGGCTTTAATCTCTGAGGTCAATGCCCCGTTTCATGGCGTTATAACGTATGAAGACAGACCACTGCCTCCCATAACAGCCACCCCGGAGGACACTTTGCTCAGCTCTCTGTATTCCATGGGCTCAAGTTCTTCCTTTGCTGGGATCCCCATTCTGCAGATAGGAATTGATTCTCTTTACCAAGGGGAACTTCCCAATGATTGTGTTCCCAAAGATTGTCATCTATAGTCTTTGGAAACCCACTGAGGTCCTCCGTTCTGTTCTCTAGAAACACCCTTGAGGAATTCTGAAGTCAGACTTCGCATATCCCTGGGAACCTAAGAGGTTGGAACAGCCAGCTAGCCTGGGTAGAGCAGCCAAGGCATGACCTCCCTGTGGGCTCCTCCAGACCTGCAGAGACACTGGCTGTCCAGTGAGGGCAGGCTGCTAGGACCTCTGTAAGCACATTAAAGAATGATACCCAGGTCAAGGATGATACTTACTCTAGTTTGTTAGGACATTCTTACTGTCCTCACCTCCTAGGAAGCTTTAAAACCTGATTTCAGGCTGAGCACACGGGAGTGGGTTAGGTAGAGAAACTTCAGGGAGGTGAAGTCATAGTCGAAAAATGAGGGAGGGAGCCCTGCATTGACTTTGGGGAGAAGGCACAGGTGGGACGGATGTGTGACATGGAGTGGATGTGGGACTCAGGCTGGCCTGGGCACTGGGACCTCCGTGTTTTCGTATGGACATAGATACTCTGACACACACACTGGCCATTATGTGGAGAATCTTACAAAGCAAGCCTATTGGCGTTCTGTATCTTCAGCTCTCTACAGAAGGCAGAATTCTCCTCAGTCACTTACATATTAAGGAGATTTGGTCATATTAAATGCCTTGATCAAGGTCACACAACAAATGAAATTTGGGGGTCTCTTCATTCAAGAACCACTGGCAACTTTGACCAGTTGCATCCATTTTTCTTCCTCTTGCATTTCGCCTGGGTCCCTAGAAGTCTGTTCTCGGATGAACGCTTAACTCCAGACGCGTATCTATCAGCTTGGCATTGTCCCCTGCATCTAACAGGATGTTCACATTCAGTGATGCAGCAGAAAAGTTGAGCTGTTAGCACAGACACTGGGAGAGGTAGACGATGCTACTGTGGTGAACACATGGGAAGTAAATAAAAGTGCTTTGCTTCCAAGTTAGAACTTGGAAGACGCACATATGGATGGTCTAGTTGTTGAAGGATGACGTTTCTAAATGTGTGCAACGGCGGTGCTTCTGTGAGTTCTGTGCCACTCTCATCGACACCGGGCTGTCGTCAGGTGCTGATAGGCCAGATTCACACTTCCCAAGGAACCTTGGTCACCATTACAAAGGACCTTGTACTGGTTTTTAAGGAGTGTTACGTCTTTCTTGCGTGGGCCGCTTTGTGTCGATGTCCTCCCTGTGCCTGTATGCTGTCAGGTCCTAAGTCCTCAATTCAACAGCTGCCAAAGTAGATAGCAATGCAGGAGTTTCACAGGTCACTGAAAACAGTTCCTGTGTCCGTAGGGACAGAACACGGTCCTTTCCCATGACTACTTGAGGGGAAGAGGCATGGCAGGAGCCTACAGGGGGGCTCCGTCATGTAATGTGTGTGGCCTGGGCTGCCTCCCAGTGTGGATGGGCTTCACGCTTGGCTCCTTTTCCCTTCCTCTATGTGTCCCGGTCTTAAGACCCTCAGACATTGCTCAGGAACCGAGGAAAAAGCATTTGCAATTAGTTCTTCTCGGGTAACAGAGGACTTGGCTTTCGCTGAGACCCATTCCTGGTTTGTAGAGGTGCTATGCTCTGGGTCCTCATATGGTGGGAACCTCTTACTAGCCACACTTCAGAGCACACTGAAAGCACTACAAATCTGGCCCTGCCCTACAGAAGGCCAGTCTCTGCACACTCTCACAGAGCTGTGGGCGCCTTACCATTGCAGTCTGAAGGACATGCACATGGGCATCTCCCTTGAGCTGCAGGCAGCAAACGAACCCCGAAAGGCATGCTTAATTCTCCATCTCTGTCTCTCCAGTTGCTTGTCTCCCTAGAAAGCATTTAGGAATCAGTGTTGGCCAGGTTACAAGGGCATTTTGCTCTTGAAGATTGCTTAAGCTAATACATTGGACAGCCATAGCCGAACAGAGGGAGCTGAACTCTAAGTGAGAGAGAATCTCCTTCTTGGGATAACAGAATTTAATGCATAGCATGGGGGCACTTTGATCCCATGACCTTGTCCTCAGGCAGGTGCTGCTGTGGGGGCCATAGGCATTAGCCACCAATGTCAAGGTCACTGGTTCTTGGTTGTCCAGAGAAGCAGGAGTGGAGGGATTTGCAGCCATTCAGAGGTGCACGACCAGGGCCCACACATTTGCTGAGATGCTTCAGACAAGCACAAGTGTCTTGCAAACCTTTGCAGATAAGATACATCCCTACGTATTTCATAAATCTTTCCTCTGCAGTCATGCAGATTGGATAAAGTGTCATAGACAAGTTCAGAGAGCACAGTATGATGCTATGTCTGGGGCAGGTACCATTTAGAAAAGTCTTCAAGCTTAGCCTGTAATTGCTGGTACATGGGTGGTTCTCTCTTGCAGGGTAGGCATTGTTAAGGTGGTTACTGTCAAAAGTTGGTATATGAGGACATTACCTGCCCTGAGACGTGACCTGCAAACTCTTAGGTCCCTGGTGGGATGTTGTCCTGCAGCTCTTCAAGGGTGTTCCCTAAGTAGGGTTGTTGCCAGATGCTCATATCGCAGAGAGATGCCTGCCCAACTCCATCACTCCCATCAGACCTTTCTGTGTAAGAGTTCTGAGGCAATGAAGGGCTCAGACACAGAGTGTCCCTGCAGGGTACCCCAACTCTACCCTTGGCCCTGACACCAAAGTCAGTGACCTTGGCTTAGCGCTCTACATTTGAGAAGGTGGTTTATGCTTTTATTTGTAGCAGTATGTGATTGCTGCTATGACGTGCTCTGAATGTTTCTGGGGCTTCTCCTCCTGCAGCCACCGAGATTCCTCCCTCAGTGTGTTCAGTTAGGAAATAGGAATGGATGCGATCATGGCGTGGCACAGCCAGAGTGTGTTCAGATGCTGTGACCTTTGCAGAAAAGTCTGTTCTGAGAACAATGAAGCACCGACATTTCTCTGTGCTTTCCAGGAGAGGGTCTGCATGTGCGCTGGGACCCTTGGAGGAAAGGCTCAAGAAAATTTTATAGGCAAGTGCGTACAGCTGTAGCTGTATGCCACAAGGATCATATACTGACTCCAGAGGTCCCTCCTTTGGCAGAGGCCAACCATGAATTGAGGTAGAGTTGCCACCTTCCTCCTCTTGCACACAATTACTGGAAAATCCAGTCCTAGACCTGGAAACAAAGAATTACGCTAGGTGCACGTGAGTCCCTCAGGACGCCTAAACCAGTGTCCTGAAATCTGTACAAAACTCCAACCAGCCACAGGCTGAAATACATGCTGTCTGTTTTCCCCTTTCACCTGCTCCTGCTGAACAAGAAATGGACCAAGCTCTCCTGACCATAACCCTCAGTGCCTGCCATATCTTGTGCACCTAGGAACGCTTTTCCTCCTTGTGAAACGCTAAGGCCCTGTGTAGTGGTTTCAATGAGAATGGTCCCCACAGGCTCACGTGTTTGAATCCTTGGGCCTCCGCTGCTGGAAGGGTTTGAGGAGGATTGTGGGTGTGTCCCGTGTGGAAGAGATGTGCAACTGCAGGTGGTTTGGGGGTGTTTCCCTCTCTGCCTCTGACCTCTGTATCTAAGAGAGCTCTCAGCCATTCCTGCCACCATGCCTTTGCTCTGCCACCATGAACTCCAATTCCCTGAAACCTTAGGCTGAATTAAGCACTTTCCTAATCTTCTGCCTGGACAAGATGTCTTATTACCACAGAGAAAAGTAACTAAGACGCTTGGTAGCTTTTGCTTCAGTTGGTCTGAGGACACATAATTACTCGCTTAGAAATTTAAGCCAGTTACGATGCTTCCGTGGCCTTTGCTGTTGGGTCTGAGTATCGCAGATCATCTCAGGCTCCTCAGAAGGAGGTGGTTGAGGGGACAGCGATCAATAGTCCTAACCAGCTGTGACACCTATGAACCACAACAATGACCAGCATGGCAAGATATCCAGCTCTGGAGAGAGCCTCAGACACAGCCTTTCTAGGATGATGCCAGTGCTGGGACATTGAGATGCAGCTGCCGTTGAGTCATCCCTTCTGATGAGGGATTCTGCTCCCATACTTCTGTAAGGCACTCCAATAAACCCAAGGGCTGAGTAAGACTTGACTAGAATAATTTCTTTGCCTCTTGTCAGCACCACATCTAGGTTACACAGATGTTTGCTCCTGTCTACCCAAGGAATGCCTCTGAATACACTTTTAAGGAAAGCAGGGTGGCAACAGAGCATGCCTCCATAGTCTGTGTTCCTCTGCTTATGCCAGGGTTTGTTGCTCAGCTGTGCCCTTGAAGATGGGACTTCACTTAGAAGTGCTCAATTTTCCACTCTAGCTTTCAATGGCCTATTTAGAGGCCATTCAGTTGGTGCCCTGCCCATGGCAAAACACCTCTCTAAGCATTCTGTCCGGCCCCATGTCCATATCCCTAAGAGTCTGCTCCCTCTCAGATTCCCCTTGTTGAGGCTCCTTCTACTTTTTCCATGTGTCATGTGTTTAGGTCTGTCTTGCAGTCCATTCTGACATGGTTCCACATTTAGGTCTTAGTCTACCATGGCCAGAAGTCTAGGAGAGAGATAGTTATCTGTGACGCCATCTTCCTCTACACGGGTGACATTGAGACTGCCACAGGTGCGTATTAAGCTCAGTGGCCATCATTCCCAAAGGTGTCACTGCAGGTACCTACAAGAGTACCGAACCACCCTGTGGCAGGCTCTCAGGATGCAGCTACTAGTTCACAGTAGGAGCAATCAGGGTAGAACATAGCCTGAAGGGCAACACCAGGCCTTGTTGCTATAGCAACATGTCCCATGCGTTTGTCTACACATGGCACTCTTCACTCCAACTCCCATTCCACTCTAGGCAAGGTCTTTGTCAGGCAAGGATTTTGACGGTACCTCCTACGGCTCCATGGCTCCTTTTCCCCATCCCTGCTCTCCAAAGGCCTGTCTTCCCAGCAAGAGTTGATAATTCCCTTTGCCCAGGTGCTGTCCATACAGGAAAAACAGTTCTCACCTCAAAGGAATTGGCAGATAGTTAAGTGTATTCTGGATCAAAATTGGAGTGATAACAACCCAGGATACACCTGGTTGGGTCGATTCCATGATCCCACTCAGAAGCATTTTCAGGGCAGTACCAGAACAAAGGAAGTCTCCAAAAGCACATTTAAAAAATACACAGGTGGAAACATAGGAGGGCAATTACAGAAGGCAGTAGGGTGGTGTGCAAGGATGACTCATAACGCACGACAGAGTAAGAATCTGTCAAAGCCATACTAAGGGAAGTTCTGGGATTCCTTTATCTAGCTGTCTCCTGATAGACACAGACAGTGCCCCTATCTCATTTATGCAGGAAGACACGGGCTATTTATAAGAACGTTGGATCTCCAACTTGGCAGTCTTCCTCTAGACCCATGCTGCCTCAGACTCTGATCACGGAGGAGAACTGGGAGGATGTGGGTGGGTGCCAAGACCTAGGCAGCCCCTCATCCAACAAGGCACAAAACAGTATTTCAAAGACAACTGAAAATAAATAACAGAGTTCTGGCTCCTTAGCTAACCCAGATGCAGTCACACTACTCAGAGGAAGTTGGCTTGGTCTGGGAGTGAAGATGTCCTTCAAGAGGAGAGCTTGAAGTGCAGATATACCACTTCACACCAAGACAAGTGCTGGCTTCAACTGGATGGAGATAGCGGCCGGCAGAGAGGTAGAGCTGGGGAGACTGTAGGAGAAGCTGAGTCAGCTCCTGCCAGGGGAAGACGTTGCTGGGAGGTCCGGTGTGAAAACCGTGCTTTCATCAAGGAGCCTACTGACTTGTTAGGGAACACGGCCACTTCTCAGTCCGCAGAATGGGAAGTCCATAGATAATGGCCAAGAGAAGGCAAGAGGCCGGTTGGCTGGTTTGTCAATTGAACACAAGGGGGAGAGGGAACGCCACTGGGAAATTGCCTCCATCTTGTCCTTTGGGCATGTCCATGAGCCATTTTCTTAATCCCTGCCGTGGCCCTTGTTGGGGCTCTGCAATAATCAGAGTCCATAGGGCGTGGTTGGTGTGTCTGCTCCTGGAGAGCCCCGCCCACTACCCAGTTGGCAGCAGCACAGGGCTCCAGCTCTGGGCACACCCTACATAATCCCCATCCCAGGGCTCCATCTCTGACACGACACTCCATACTTAAGGTGTTCCCCTCAGCTCCCCTCAGTGCCCAAAAGCCCAGGCTCTGTGGAACCATCCTTGTGGAGCAATCTCTGCCTGAGCCCCAACTCATGGAAATGGCAAACCCTCCTCCAGGTGTCAAACTGTCAAGCTGTCTTGGTCAGCTAAGAACTGCTTCATGGTGGGCACTGCAGGCAGCCATGGCGGCAGACAGAACAAGTTGAGGACTGGGCTGCTGGCTATCTGCTCCCATTCAAAATGGCACCTCCCAGCTATCTTTGTTTCTGCCAGGGAACAAATCGAATTTGCCCAGCAAGCCTCGACCTTCCTAATGCCATCTGTGTTCTGCTGTTCAGGGCTAATACGTGCCTCCCTCGCCATCATGCAGGGAACCCATGTGCCCTGCGTCTACCCCTTGTGCCCACCATTTATCCCAAATTGTGCTGAGGACCATTGGGGTGCCAGCCTATTTCCCCTTTAGGGAAATCTGGCTCTGCAAAGCCAGGGAGCTATGTAGTGAGACATTCCAGAAGAAAAGTCCCCCTGGGACTATCAGAAACCCCACTCGCAGTCAGCTGTGTGTATGCAATCTGGCAGAGCAGCACAGAAGTGGTGCCAACTAACACAAATGGCCCTAAGCTGGGCCCCTCATCCCTTTCAGGACTTGAAAAATATGGGCAAAAATACCACACCAATCCCAGGCCACCCTGGGAGGTTCTGCCCCCTCAGGGAAATATCAAAAGAGCAGCCTTCAGTACTCTAGAGGGATAGGGAAGTGGGCTAGCCTTGGCTGCTGCCTTCCTCCCAAGTGGAGTTCGCCACCAAGACACACGAAGAACACCTCAGCTGAGCTCAAAGCAAGAACTCAGCTCAGCCAGGGACACTCCTTTCAGAGCTACAACATTGGAGACACCTTCCCACCTCAGAGCTGTATGGGCTCTGGACTGCCAATGGCCAGGGCTCTTTACTGTCAGAACTGAGCTCCCAAATGCCAGGCCACATTTCCATCAGTGTTCCACCTGAATAATAATAGGAAGAATAAGAACCCTCGCAGCCCAGTGAGGGGAGCCACCCGCAGGCAGGTGATCTTAGACCGAATAAGGTGGTGAGCTGAGCAAGCCATGGAGAAAGACCCAGTGAGTAACTTCCCTCCACGGTTCTCGCCTCTGCTCCCCTGACTCTCCTCAGTGAGGGGCTTTGACTGTGAAGTATGGCTAAAGAAACCCTTTCCTCCCTAACATGCTTTTGCTCATGGAGTTTATCACAGCCCTAGACAGTGAACTGGGACACTCGGGAGCTGAACGATGGTCCCTCTGTCTCAGGAGAAACAAGGAAGCACCCTAGGTCATTGCTTCAGGTGCAGGAGGTGCTGTCTCTGATGGAGAACATGAACAGCTTCAGGAGGATGGCATCAGGACAGAAGTGGCTGTTTTAGGGATGTTCCTCAGTTCACCAGTCCTTACAAACTTGCTTTCCTCAAAGGTCATTTACAAGTCAGGCAAGAGCTTGACCTCTGGTTCAGAGATGACATCCTGTCCCCAGAATGGAGCAGGATCTCAGGAACTGGGAGAAAGGCATGGATGGAGATCTCTCCAGAAGCAGTTAATAGGCTGAAACCCTGCTCTAAGGAGGAGTCCTGAGAGTCCCAGCACCATGGCCTTAGGGACCAATGAGCACCCAGGATCCAAAGGGAAAGATGAAAATCCAGATCTCCTATCCTGGGGAGTAGACACAGTGGTTTCTCAGGACTCCTGGACGTGAAAGAAGCAAGACAGGGATATAGAGGGTGGGCCCGGAACCCATCGCTGCTGCTCATTAGGAGAAGATCGTCCTGTCAAGAGACACGAGGGGGTGGTCTTCTGTCTGGACTTTCACATCATGAGATGTAAATGTGGTCCTTGAATCCACACTGGAAGGGAGCCCCTGGGCCAAGACCAGGTAGGACCAGTTCAGGCTATAGAGTGGGCAAGAGCTCCCCAGGCCATGTATCTTTCTTTCTACCCTCGTCATCCTGGTCCTCAGACTAAAGAAGGCTGAAAATGTGGCTTTGACAAAATCCCACCAATGACTGTGGGTCACTTGTTCAAAGCGTACCTCCATCCTTGAAAGGCTAAAAATAATTCCAGGTACTCAGGATCCAGTGACAGCGGCCACAGCCTGTGCTGTGCTGGCTTTCTACTCTAAACACGCTAGTATCTCTTTGATCCAGAGAAGCAGAAGCTAGTAGAGGCCAGACTCATTTTCAGAAGAGGAGAAAGGTCCTTGGGGCCAGAGGTTGACACAGTCACTGTGGGTCCTAGGCTGGTGTGATTGGGACATTTCTTCCTGACCTCACAAGGAGCCACTGTGAGGGAAGAATAAGCTCTGTGTATATAATGCTGTTGGCTGGGCTGCGATTTTATCCCTACAGAGCAGGAAGCTGTTTATGGTGACCTGTGGGACTCCTCTTGTAGCTGGCTAGCTACCAAGATTGGAAGGTTTTAGCTTTACGTGTCAACAGGAAGGCAGTAAATGGAGGGAAATATGGAAGGCCAGACATGGAAGAAAGGACCCAGGCTAAGTCAACAATATGAATTGATCGGCACGGTGGGCCAGGGTGCCTTCGGGGTCGTCAAACTGGCATACCACCGCCTCACAAGGACCCCGGTGGCCATAAAAGTTGTAAAAAATACTGAAAAAAATTTACGCTTGAGCATTTCTGAGCTGGCCATCCTAAGTCAACTTGACCACCCGCACATAGTCCGCCTATACCAAGTGCTAAAGTCAAAAGAAGAATTCTTCTTTGTGATGGAGTATGCCCCTGGAGGAAACTTGTTCCAACTGGTAAAGGCGGAGGGCCCGCTGCCTGAGAAAGAGGCACAGGAAATATTCGGGCAGATCGTGGCTGCCATCAAGTACTGCCATCACCTTGACATTGTCCACCGCGACCTGAAACCCCAAAACATCCTGCTAGATGCAGAGGGTCAAGTTAAAATCATTGACTTTGGTCTTGCCACAAGGTGTCCCACTGGCACTACACTGCTAGGGCAATGTGGGACCAAGCCCTTCATTGCCCCAGAACTGGTACTGAGAGAAGCCTATGACGGGAAGAAGGCGGATGTGTGGAGTCTAGGCGTGCTGCTCTATTTTGTCACCACTGGGCGCCTCCCCTTCAGAGGAGGCACCATGAAAGAGACCGAAGAAAATGTAATACAAGGGACCTATCCCATACCAGCTAATATCTCAGGGCAACTGGAAAACCTCATTCACCAAATGCTTACAGTTGCCCCAGAGAAGAGGCCCACATTAGAAGAGATAGAGGGGCACCCGTGGGTCACGAAATGTGAATCAAATATTCAACATGAGAGCCGCCCAGATTCCACCGTCTTAGCCGCTCTGTCTGACCTGGGATTTGATGCCACTAACACCTTGGACTCCCTGCGAAAGAGACAATACAACCAGACGATGGCCACATACCTCTTCATCAAAGAGCAGGCGCGCAAGGGGCTTGAGCTTGGCCGTGCTGCCTCAACCCAGCCCGTGGACCCCGGCCGTACACCTCCCCCAACCCCAGTACATCCCTCTAGCTCAGCTCTTCCCCTACAACGAAGAGCCAGTGAGCCCTCCTTCGGACACCTTGGCTCTCAGCACTCACGCCAGCAGCTGCCTGTTGTCCAGACAGGATCAGGGCTGAAGATGGCCAGAAGCACCTCCATGCCTGCCATGGCTCTATGTTCCCAGAGGACGAGCCCTGCTTGCAGCCCTGCCCCCTCATCGGAACCAGTGACTGCCTCGAATGAACACAACTGCACACTGGAAGAGGAAATGCTCCCGCCACCTCGCCAAGACTCTGACAGGGAAGCAGCGTCTCCCCCACAGACCATCGGGTGCCTCAAGAGACTGCAAAGGAGGATCAGGGCTTGCCTGTCCAGGCTGCCTTGCTTCCGACGGGCTCCAAAGACACAACGCAGGCCTATTTTCTCTAAAAAAGTGGCTCCACTGAAAGAGACGGGAGGCTGAACCTAAGGGTCAGCCAGCAGGTGTGAGAGGGTGCATCTTCTTGTCACATTCTCCTTCTTCTGTGTCTGTCATCTCATTGGAAAACCCAGGAGCTGTGCTAGAGTGGGGTCCCATGGGATGTTCAGCTGCATTTCTACACCTGCTTATCAACCCCGATTACCTAGCACACTGCCTCAGGAGGAAAGCCATGGTGAAGCTTGCAGAGGTGCTGCCTGGCACAAGTAAACTACAAGTAGACAGCAAGAAACAGCGACAAGAGCCAGGACTGAAGAGGGGACGCGGTGCTGTTCACATGGGGAAGAGGTGTTGAGATAGGCAGATTCTGCTTGGGGATCTCGTTCCTGAGCGACAGGCAGGGTGTCTCTGGTGAGAGCACAAAGGGGCCACCTCATTTCTCCCTGTGGTGCACTGGACAGGCAGACTGTGCTGAAGTCTGTGAAGCTGACATCTTGGTGCCAAGTGGAGGCCACAGATTGGGGAGGCACAGATGGCTACCCATTTCCTGTGTATCCTGCGCGCCCAGTGTAGAGGAGACATTTGCAATGGTGCGGGACTGTCCACAGGGGGTTTACAGAGCCTGGACACACAGCACCCTGCTGAGGTTTGAACTCGTCTCCTAAACAGGGCAGAGTATCTGGCAGGCTATCTGTTCTGCCTCCTGGCTCAGGATGAAACACCACATACTGATACTCCCAGAACACAGAGCCCTTACTGCCTTGTCTCTCCATTCCTCCCGTCATCCTCTCTGCTACCAACAAGGAGAAAAGCCCTCCCTGTGTGCCCAGCAGAAGCCTGCTCCAGAGCACACAAGGAGCACAGAAGGGAAGGGTCCCTGCATCCTGCAGTGCTCTGCCGGTCCCGGTTTACCTCAGCACTCAGCGCATGTGCTGTCTCTGGCAGCTCCTGTGCAGGCCACAGGACATCCTGAGTGGCAACCATTCAGCAGCCCACACCTGTGGGTACACAGGATGGATGCCCGTTTCATGGTGTTTCTCTGGAACACAGGCTCTCCGAGGTCTCACGTTGAAATGGCAGCAGCCTGTGAGCTTGCAGTCCTCCTGAGAGACAGGGCTGTGGGGCTTGGGGCACCTTCCGGGCCTGACAGCAGGAGGCTCTTCTGTCATAAGAGGAGAATTCCAAGTATGAGAGCTCCAGGTGACTCCAGGCTCGGACCCAGCCCCAGTCCCAGGAGTCCTCGAGCTTTGGACAGCGCGTGCTTCCCTCCACAGTGGGAGTGTGGTAAGTGTCTCAGGTGCACTGAAAGGCCACACACTGGAGGTTCTGGGAACACAAAGTCAGAGTGCTGCCATCTTGGAGAGCAGGGGTGAAAACAGACAGGCAGCATGTGAGAGCTGCTCAGGTGGGGTGGGTGGGAGCAGGCACACAGCACATCTCTCTCACCAGGACTGAGGGGGTCAGAAATCTGTGAGTGAAACTCGGGGGCTTCGAGGAGGACCTAGGAATATGCATGCCCTCAGAGGGCAGCGCTTGCTAACTAAGCATTCACGGGCTTTCCAACGTGCACTCTTGCACATCTGAAGAGCCGGGCTGGGGACTTCTGATTATTCAGAGGGTCCGACGTGACCTGCATCACTGCAT
Source organism: Cricetomys ansorgei (assembly GCA_026225945.1). NCBI lineage: Eukaryota > Metazoa > Chordata > Mammalia > Rodentia > Nesomyidae > Cricetomys > Cricetomys ansorgei. Next base: position 7,989,969 of record JAMJFZ010001360.1, on the reverse strand, counting down.
TTCCTTGGGATTCTGTTGCCAAGGTCTTGGTTGTGGAAACCAGCAGGGCTCCGAGTTCTAGCCCTCTAGCCTGCGCCTCACTTCCTGGGGGATCTTGCGCATGTGCTCCCGCTCCGGTCATCCTGTGTTCCCACTTGATCCAAGCACTAATTCTTTCTTTCACGAGCCCCACATGATTCTAACTTCGAACCGTGAAGGCTCCAGTGTGCATCTGGGTCTGAGATTCAACCCCATGTGCTAGGCAGCCTCTTGGTATGACGTAGTCATCAGTTCAGAAGCAAGGAGACATTGGCTAAACATCTGCTATGGGCCAGGCCCTCCCTAGTGGCTGGATCCAGGGGTCAGTAGGCCTGGTGACCTACCTGTCCTCAAGGAGCGGAAACCCTGGCAGAGTCCAGGGAAATCAGGAAGACAGGAAAGGCAGCGTAGCCCACATGAATAGATCTAAACAGAGTAACTTAGATGGAAGGATGCATGGTAGGACAAGGATGGGGAAGAGACTGTCCTGAGAGAAGGCCATGGCTAGGCAGGGCCTGGAAGGAACGAAGGGGTGAGACAGAGGCCGTGAGAGCAACCAGGAGGCACATAGCCCGCATGAACGGCTGGCCATGGTGTCTTTCTGGGATAGTGCAGTGCTTATGGGCACCAGGGAATTGTTGTCTAATCTCACTCTAGATGCAATGCTGCCCTAAAACTCCTAGGAGCTCGGGGCTCCGGGAGTGTGGACAGTCCCACCATGGCAGAGGCTTGACTCTGCACTCCCCGGGCACTGGAGATGGGGACACTGGGTGTGGGAGGGCAGAGCAGAGGGATGAGAGGAGGCCGGCCTGAGATGGGGCCACAGTGGTATCCCAGAGCTAAAGGCCAGGATCCAGCTGTGGGGCTCCAGCACTCTCCACCTGTACTTGAGCATTTCAAGAGCAGGTGGTGGTCCCAGGCCAAGAAAAAAGTGTGACCAGCAGCCTCCTGGACCTGGGTTGTACCTCAGCATGCACTGCTGCTTTTTCCCCACTGGGACACACAGTTACATTATGGAAACCCTTTCAGGGTCCCAGCTTTTTCTTTCTCCTCTGAAAACAACGCACTGAGTCACACCGGTAGGATGTGCCCCTCAGTTCCTCTCTGCTCTCACCTGCTGTTTCTGGTCTTCTATGTGGGTCTCCAGCTGAGACTTGCAACTTCAACACAGGGAGCAGCTGCTCTGAGTTTTCCAGGACAGGCCCAGAGCCACAATCTAACGCTGTGCATCCAGGACCTCCCCTCTTCATGGCTGCCCTGGACACACAGAGCCATAGGTCCTCAGGTGTCTGAGAGCACCCATGCTCTGTGACTCCTCATGCCTACTGCAAGCTCTTACTGCCCTTGCTGAGACTGCTGCTGCTCCCAAGAGTCTAGGTGAAGCATCTGAAAGAAGGTTTTGCACACCTGGCCACAAATTGTGCCTGTGCAGGCAGAGAGTGTCCAGGGGTCATGCGGGAGAGCAGGAGAGAAAGAAGAACTCCCAGGGCCCATCCACTGTGTGTCTGCTATGTCTCCTCTTTGTCTCTCTTTCCATCCCAGGGGAAAGGGGCAGTGGGTGCTCAGACAGAATAGAGATCCTGATGGAGCCATGGATTCCTTGGTAGGATATTTGGTGGTAATAAGACACCATGACCAAGGTGTGCTGAGGCAGGCCAGAGGAAAAGAGTTACAAATGGTCGAGGTACTGAGGGTTCCCACAATGGTACAGGGAGGTGGAAGAGACTATCCCTGTGAGGACAGCACTGCTGGGCCGAGGCTGGGGGAAAGAAGAGATGAGAGGCCATGAGAGTGGCCTTGTGACCGGCTGCCCTTATGAGTGACGGGGAGTGATGCCTCTCTGTGATGCTGCAGTGTGTATGGACACTAGGGAAATCCTGTGATTCAACTTTTGGTGAAATGGTGTTCTCCAATCTTTCGTGGCTCTCAGGTCCTGGGCCTCATGGCAGTCCTAGCGTGTCCATTGTCCTGCAGGGTGCACGTCTGTGTGCTCTCGGGATGGGGAAGGTAGAAGATAAGGAGGGAGTAAAAAAAGGCAGGGTTCCCTGAGATGTTACATGGGTGGAATCGCACAAAGAAGGAGCCATGTTTCTGCTCTGGGCTCAACTTTCCTGCACATGTTCCTGAGGAAATTTCACAGCCTGTGGGAGATCCCAGGGAAAGGGTGTCACCAGGCAGTCCTCCTGGAACTGCGTGGGCCCTCAGCCCCTGATGCAGCATCAAGTCCCACTCGGCCACTCAGTCACCTGGAGGACACCCCGTCATTGTCCAGGAGCTTCCTTTCTGCTCTGAAAATAGGGCTCTGAGTGTGGCAGGTGGGATGCGCACTGCAATTTCTGTATGCTCTGACCCGCTGACACAGTCTTCTCCCTAGGTGTCTCACCTGGGATTCTACCTTCAGCAAAGTCAACTATCAGATTTCTTGTTGGTGGCACCCTAGAGAGGAACCACAATCAAACAGTTGTGCATCGTGGTCCTTCGCTTTCATAGCTACAAAGGACAGTATGAGCAGAGAGTCTGCACTTGCTGTGTCCGGGAGGGTCCGTGCTCTGGGACTCTCTGACTGTATATTGCTGCAGCTGCTGCTGCTGCTGCCTATTAAGGCCTAGAATTTGAAAACATGAACTTTTCAACTAAAGAGCAGGAAACTTCTGTCTCAAAAAGACAGTATGAAGATTTCAAATGGAAGACCAGGTGAGGAGGATGGGAAGGTCCATTTCTTACCATGTGCTTGCCCTCACAACCTACCGCAGGTTCCTTCTGTCCCTGAACACACTTGGCATTGATGCAGGAATGAACAGAGACTCCTGATGTTCTGGTGCTTAGGGGGATCCCTGTGTGGCATGCCCCTTGAAGAGAGGTTTCAGAGCCTTCTGGGTGTACCCATTCTTCTTCATTCTCTGAACAGCTGTGACTATGAACTTTTCCCTGAACACCCTCAGGCTCATGGGTCAGCTGCCAGAGCAGCCCACCTTTCAATTAAAGTGGTCCCCACTCTAACTTCTTGGTTCCTAGGGGGTGCTTACTGGAGTCACACTGGGATCCTGTGTAAAACAGTGCATTGAGTAGCTTGACTTCCCTGCTGCCTAGAACACACACGCATGAGGCACCTGGATGCATGTCAGCTCCACGCCTCTCACCAGCCTGGCCCTCATGATCCCTCATGGGCTTCTATGCTCACATCTTCTGTGCTCCCATCTTCAGTCCCTGGGCTCTCAGAATGGCCACTGCCTGACCCTTGTGGAGGCCTCGGTTAGCCAGGAAAATGGGAATGGCTGTAATGCTCTGCCATGGGTGCTCTCTGTCTGCTGTTCTCTCCTCCTGAGCACATTGCCCCCTGTGTGTCTCTTGTATTTTGTCTGTTCATGAGTCTTCCCCAGGAAGCGCTGTTCAATGAGAACTCCTCCGGGAGGTGTGGGCTGGGGTATGTTCAAGGCACTTGGACTCAGGGTCCTCTTTATCCTCTGGTTCTCCAGCCTCTCCCTTCTCCTCTGCAGCTCCTGGTCCTTTCCGGCCGCATGCTGCTGCATTGGGCCATCTGTGGCAGGCTAGAGATCTGGATCTGCAGGACACGAGGACACAATCACCAAATACAACAATGTCGTCTGCATCAGGACAACCATGCTTAGCCTGGAGGTCAGTTGTGAACGGGGGCTGCGCCTCTCTCAACCCCATCCAGCCACTGTTGGGAGTGGCATAGATCCTTCATTTCAATGTCTAGGCCTAGAATTCCTCAAAGATGGGACTTGGAACAGGGCCACCCGGGCACACATCCTGTCCTCCACGAACCCCTGGTTATTGCATAAGTATGAGAAATCGGGGGATCCATCTCACAAGGTGGCTTCTTTCCTTGCTCTTCGCCTGTGCTTCAGTGTGGGTGCAGGTACTAGACCTCCCTTGGTGGAATGCAATGGTGGCATCAGAGAAGCAAGAAGAGCCCCACATGGGGGCCTCTCACGGTAGCTGGTGCTCCCTGGAAGTCGTCTGTGGAGGAATGCTCAGGGTCTCTGAGAGCTGGACTGTCCTGTCATCTAACAGGGACAGACTCAGAGGCCCCTCTGCTCCTTATCACAGCCACGTGAGGGGGATCCTTACATAATACGTGGAGGTCAGACAATCAGAGGGAGTGAGGCAGTGAGCCCCAGCATCCACAGAGCATGAGTGGGGAGCAGAGGGCTTGAGAGTAGAGTGCAGAAGATCTCTGAGACATCTGCCACCTGGTGTCCAGGTTGTCCTAGGGTCAGTGTGACCAACCAACACCACTGTCTGGTTTTGTTTGCATTGTGATGGTACGGCTTTTCCTTTCAGGTTATAGTCAGTTACCACGGTGAGATCAAGGCTCAAATCAAAGTTGCCATGTGGTGCATCCACAGTCCAGAGCAGAGAAATAAATGCGTGCATGTCAGCTTGCTGTCTTGCTTGTGCTCAGGTCCCATTCCCCTCCCTTAAGCGGTGCTGGACCCAAGCCTAGGGAGTGGCACTGCCCTGAAGAGTTGAGGCCTTCCTCTTAGATTAAAGTGACCAACTGAGCCTAGGAAATGGGACTGCCCTAAAGATGGATCATCCCATGTGAACTGAGGTAATCAAATCTGTCTAGGAAATGGCGTGGCTCTCTCTGCTACCGACATGATCACAGGTGAACCTGGTCTAGACGGTTTCTCAGTGAAGACTCTCCTCCCAGGTTACTCTCAGCTGCACTAGTTGACACTTAGAAATAAGCAGCACAGTTGCTCCCAGTGGACTCCACAAATCCACCACATTGAGACCTGGCAGACTCCTGACAAGAGCCTCTCGCTTCGCCTGGATTCAAAGCGGGCATCCAGCAGCACTTCCTGCCTTGCCCTCTCAGCTTCTACCCTGGCACCCCGGACTTTGTCTGCACTCAGCCAGGACTTCGTCTCTGGGATGTCTCCACTGTAACCTGCACTCAGGCTTCCTACACATGGATTAAGATTTCCCAGCACAGCACTCAGGCTGACCGGCAGACTCTGCTGCCTTCAGGCTGAATCTTCCTTCTCTTTCCAACCCCACCAGGCCATTGAAGGTTGTGACACCCGTCATAGCCCAAAAGGTTAGCAACCCATCATCCTTCCAGACTATGTTCCTGCTACTAGCCTGGGCTCAGCAGAGTCTGTCGATTTTGGCCCCATCTTGGTATGTACAATTCCTTCAAATCTTAGGCTAACTCAGAAAGATGGACTAGCTCTGACAGCCTAGGAATTAGCCAAGAATTCCAAATTATTTACATATTTACTCATTTTTCCACCTATTTTATTTATTTATACCTCTGATGGAGTATGAATGACATTGTGTGACTCTGTGTGTGTGTGTGTGTGTGTGTGTGTGTGTGTGTGTGTGTGTGAGTGTGTGTAGCATGCACTGCAGTGGCTTGCATGTGGAGGTCAGAGGACAACTCTATGAGATCATTCTACCACTTGGAAGGGCCCAGGGATTGACTGAACTCTATGACTTAATCCTCTGAAAGTGTTTGCAGGTGAAGACTGGATGGACATGAAGCTGTGCCTGCATTTGCTGGAGAAGGCGCTGCCGCCTCTGGGGAATGGGAGCCTCGGCTTTGGCCCACACATGTGCGAACTCCTTCCCGGATGCCAGTCAGGACAAAGAGAACTCCTCTCTCCCTCACTATTGCCTTGGTTACTGATCAACCTCTCAGCTTAGTCCTCAATGTTTAGATGATATTGAGTCTTAAGATGCTAGTTCCTTTGCCCCTGTTCTTTGTGCTTAAGTAGTTTTTGCAGAATTTTCAGTGGCTGTAACAGTATGTAGGTAATATTTTACAACATGCCTACCCACACTGGCATACTCAGAACCCTTGCCCAAGGGTGCTCTTATTCAGACAGGAACTTTTTAAAAATAACAGGTTTATACTTAAGTTGAGTTTTGTACACCCCAGAAATTTAATCCTCACTCAGAGATGAGAATAAACTGAAGCTCAGAGCATGACCTGCCACAGAGTGGTTCCTGAGCCTAGAGGTTACTGGGCTTTACTGGCCAAGATCCTGTGTTTATTCCATGTTGGAAACCTTTCCATTCGCATCATGGCAGTATCAAGAAAAGCTTCTTTAGAAGCTGCAGATCAGAGAGCCAGGGGGCAGGAGTGTTGACCCCTCTTGGTCCTTCTGCCTTCCATCTCTACCATCACCAATGAACACACCACATCTCTCCATAGGTCATGTCTGGTCCCATGCTCTGCACAGTGAGGAGGAGTGGAGCATGTGTAAAATGAATGAAATTCAGACTACAGCTTCTATCAGAAAGTCTGAGTCAGAATAGAGGCTCTGGGAAACTCTCGCTCAGTGGGATCTTCATCTGCTGTTAGAGACCAACAGCCTGTTCACATGGGACTGCTCCTCTGAGGTGTGAAGACAAGGTAGAGGGTGAGTCCACAGAAGGATGTGGGTCAGAGTCTACCACCATGACTTCTTTGTATCCTCTTCTCTCAGGAACCGTGACAAATCTGCACAGCCCTAGCTCCCGGAGACAGGACAGGTTGCTGCTGTCAGAGGGGCTGGTGATGTGAGCCACTCAGAGCTTCATCCAGAACCAAAGCCAAGGGATTCAGACTTCCCATCCCACACTCTTTGCTCAGTCTCCCCCTAGAGACAAAACTGCAGGTCAAAAGGACATCATCTTTTAGATGCAGGTAGGAAGCTCAACGCAGAGGCCCTGAGCTTCCAAGGCTAACACACTGCACCATCTAAGAGCTGAGGGGGAGAGGGCTGAGAGTGCAGCTCAGAGCTGGAGCACTTGCCTGGCACAGGTGAGGCCCTGGGGGTCACTTCTTCGCAGTCAGCATAGGGAATGTCTACACTGTGGAACAGTGAGTTCCCCAAGCGGTCTCAGTTCTCGGGGTCTGGACTAGATGCTTCGGTTATGCTAAAGTTATAAAGCATGTGAGCCATAGGAGACTGTGGTGTTGGGCTCAGAGGGGAAGGCTCCCTCCTTTGTGAACAAATGTCCAAGAAGTGACCCCAGTTCCCTTTCAGTCCTTTCTGTCTCCTTTCTGGAAGCTTTGGCAAAGACCTCCAGTGGGAATGTGACCCAGGCTCCGTGGGTTAGGCTAGGAGGGTGGAAACATCATTGCAGATGGCCAATCCCAGCCCTCCTGCTGCAGCTGCCTGTGGGATGGGCTCCCTTCACCACTGCTTATGTAATGCCAGGCAGGAGTGCTGTGAGCTCTGTCTTTAGATTCCCGACCTAGTGCTCCTGAACTGGGAGTCCTCAGTGTGTTCTGGTGACTGTGCCTGTGTCGGTGACTATGACACACCGTGTCCTTGTGGGAATGGAAAACAAGGCTAACTAAGATCGCTCCTAAAGATGACTTCCCTGGGCCAATCAAGGCTCACAGGAAAGTGCCCCTGTTGAGCCTGAGGAACACAACCCAGGGTCTCTCCTTCTTCCTGACTTGTTCTTCAACCATCTCCCCATCAGTCACACCCAGTTCAGTCATCCTCACTGCGGTCACCTTGGCTACAGGGTGGACCTCGTCACCTTCATTCCTTGCTCCTTTTGTTCCACATCCAGACACCAGCCATACCCTGTGTCCCACACAGCTCCAGAGTATCCCCAGGCTTCACACCTCAGCCAGGACGTTCCTGGAAGGCTTTGCTCTGCAACCTTCAGCCATTCTTGCTCTTGAATGTACATTTTCTTGTAAAGTCAGAATAGGAAATATTATGCAGGGTGGCTCTAGCCTAATCAGGCTCTGCCTGCCCTGTTTCATGTCTTTAGCATTTTGAGGTGAGCGCAGGCACCACCTCCAACTATTGCACACAGCAAATATACTGCACCCCATTCTATTCCTGAATAGACTCGGGGCTCACCTCCTTCCTGCTCAGTGGACTAAATGCATCTCTGCATTGTCCAAGGCCCAGTTGATAAGCTGACTCTTGGAAGGAGAGCAGAGGTGAAGGATCCTCTCTTGAGCATCCCAAGTTTGAGGCATGAGATCCATGCATGTGGAGAGCACATCTACAAGCTGGCCTTTGTGGAGCACCATGTCCTGTAGGGATGGGAAGCAGTGAGTCTGGTCTTCCTCCAAAGTGGCAAAACCCGTGCTTCCTCATGTCAGAGTGCTATGTCTCAATGTTACATGAGCGTCTGCTTCCTTCTCCCATAGACCTGAGCTGGCCTTGGTACTGCACATGCTGGAAGGAGAGGGTGTTCAACAGCAAGGGGAGCTTGTTGACCACCTGCCTGCTGCTTTGTGCTTCATTCCTCTTATCAGGAATGGGAACCAGCTGGCACAGTATGAACAGCATGCACTCGACTGTTTTTCCAGGTGTACTGAGATGATCTCCACTCTCAGACACTTTACTAAGTGCTCAAAAGGGGTCCTGGCCACCCCATTTGGTCAAAGAAGGGGAAAAGCCTGCTGAAGTCCTCTGGGGCTCTAGGCCCCTGCCTGAGCACTTGGCAGGGCCCAGGTCTGCTAGTGCATCTCTAGACAGTGCCGTGTCTGGAGTGTCTTATCAGTTCCTCATGATGGCCATCACGATGCTGGGACTTGGAGAGGACACAGTGACATAGCAATGTTGCCTCTGGTGTCCATTTGGGGATGTGCACAATAGAGCAGGCACCCATCAGAAACAGCACTTGGTTATGTTTTCCACTATGGTGGAAGAGCCACTTGGCCATCATCCTCAGACCAGGATGAGTTCACACCTGGTTCTCTGCACTTGTGCCTTTGAACTCCAAGGGAGCATGTGTTGGTGGCTAGTTCCAGGATCAGCACACCTTGGTGCTCTTCACCTGCCCTCTGTGGATGGATAAGGCAGGTGCTTTTTTCTGAAACTATGCACATGGTCCCAGGAGGGGTGCTCTCCTGGGAGTACCCAGGCCGTGGGTTCCCTAACGCCCTTTCTGATGCACTCCCTTTTCCCTCTTTCTGATGTACTCCCTCTCCCACTGGCAGGTCATGTTCTGACAATGGCACTTAGACCTCTGATGCACTTAGACCTATAGGCTCCATCCTGGCTGCCTGCTTCAGTTCTAACCCCCTTGTCAGCATGAGAACACTGGCTGGAGATGGCATCTTGTCGACATGGTTCACATAGTTCAGACAGTGCAGAAGAAACCCGGCACCAAGCAGAGCTTCTGAGTGCTAGGACCCTATGCCTTTACACACAGGACATGTGGGATGCCAATGGACTAGCGAGATGTCAGGAGCCAACTCTGCCCAGAAAGCCAGCTCAGCATAGTGGAGAGAGGACCCACAGGCCCCCTGTCTCAGCTTCCTCATGTCTCCTTGGCCAACACTTGGAAGAGCTTCTGTTTGTTTGTGTTTTCCAGTTGGTAATCTCAGACAGGAAAGCTCCACCAAAAAGCTCAGGACTCAGACTACAGAGACGAGTATAGCAAGGACGGGTCTCTGGTGAAATGGTGGAGTCCCAGAATGCCTGCAAGGTGAAAGGACAGGTGGGCTTGGGCCGGGAACATATCTTCTGCATGGGATCCTTGTTCCCTCACCTCATGCCAGACCCTCATTTTGTTCTCCAGATTCAGCTCCTTGGCACTGACCACCTTGGCCTCGTCTATGTCCGTACTTAGCAGATGGGCTGCAGAGGAGTGGCCTGGCTCCCTCAACATGAAACACTGCTTAGGAACTAGTTGAACAGCATCTGGATGGAGGAGAAAGATGCACGGCGGAAAGGACAGTCTGAGGTCCGAGGTTACCTCAGTATCCTAGAAGAGGCTGGGCTCGTCTCCACAGAGGGAGCCTGTTGCAGAAGCTGTTCCTCCCAGGACTGTGACTGTGAGACTTGTATCTCTGTGGACACTGTGTTCAGGAGTCTATTGTCCAGGTGTTCAGGGCCCTTCTCTAATACCTCCTGTGATATAACTCAATTATAGTAATTATTGTGTCATGAGCTGGGAGTGTCCTACTTGACAAAGGAGCAAGAGGGTTACCTGGCCCTGGAAGGGGCTCGAAGTGGGCTGAAACCACAGTTGACATTAAACCCGCCATTGTGTTCCTTGTGGTAATTGATCGTTTCCATGCTGTTTCAAAAGATCTGAGGCTTTCCGCCCTCCACTGCTCTGAACGTCATATCCTACATCTCAGTACAGTATGGACACCACTGTGGAGCGAACCCCCAACAAGATACCGGACATGGGGACTCTGCAGGTCCACACATCCAGGACACTTAATTACCATTGTAATTAGTTGATTAATTAATTGCCATTGTCTTGTCTGTTTCATGTTTGTCCATTTCATGGTTGCCTGTTCTGTGTTTGTCTGTTTTCCTGTGTTACACATGATATCTAACATGGGCCAAGCTACTCTCACATGCTGTGGGTAAATGACAGTGCTGCTCCCCTACCCCCCCAAACCTCAGCAGAGCCAGCTGGGAATTTGAGCCATGCTCTGAAGACAGAGTGTAGTGCCAGCTGCGGGGAAAGGGGGGCTGCATCGAGCAGACCTCTGGGATGCACCCTAGCCAGAGCTGCTTCCAGATGGACCTGGTTTTCAATAATGCTGGGCTGCCAGTTTCACTCAGCCTTGGTTTGGGGCTCTCAGCCGCAGGAGGGAAAGCAAGCAAAAAGCGGCAAGGAAAGAAAAGGATTAATTAAGAGATAACAGCAACCCCCATCCTGTAAGTGTAATAAGAAGTAACCCCTGTGACCTCGCTGAGGGGGCGGCACTATTGTTGATAAGGTGCAAGGCCAAGGGCTCTCAGTTCCCTCTGCTTGAAGGCGGAGCACACCCACTCCTGAGACAACAGCCAACCTTTCTTGGGTAAGAATCACTCAAATGGTATTTTAAAATGTTTTGAGGTTTACAGGTCTGAGGGTATAAAAGCCTAAGTAAATGGTAAGAGTCTAAAAAAGTGATCTAAAATGTATAGATAAATCCTAGGTGTAAAGTTCTGATAAGCTGATCCTACTACAGGCACAAGTTCAAGATTTTAAATGTCATCTGGTGTATTATTTTTTGTCTTGGTGATCACCAGTGTCAATGCATGAAAATATATGTGTGGTTTGTGTTTATTTGAATACCACTGTCTTGAATGTTAGCTTGCCAGATCTGGGGCAGCAGCTTCCACTGCTAGCCAAAATGCTAAAATAATTTCTGCCACTGAAACAGACAATTTGTAAAAAGCAACAAGTTATCTCTGAAAGAGTCCTAAGGTTTCTCTGTTCTTCCTGGCCTGATTTTCTGCCTCTAAAGATTTCTCTATCTGTATGTGAAATTATACACATTGCAGCATATGGGATGTAGTGTTGCCCTGGTAGGCCGTTGGCCCCCTACACCAGTAATGGCAGGGCCAGGTTTAAACTTCCAGTGTGGGAATCTCAGAGCCTAGGTTTCCATGATGATAGTGATATCTGCCCCAGTGTCCACTAGTCCCTTTACCAGGGTGCCATCCAAAAACACAGTCATCATGGGGGAGTGAGGGAAGACTGGCAAAGTCCAAGACATTGGACTTGTGAGGTTCCAACTTCCAAATTATTCTTTTGAGTCACCAGGATAAAGATTCACTTTGTGGTTCAAGTCAATGTTCAGAATCATCTCAGGCCAGAAAGAACTGGTCCTGAGAGTGGGGCCAGGAGGGAGGGGACCACACGGGCTGCAGAACGACAACCCCGAGTGAAAGATGAGTGGCGGCTCCCGGATGCGCAGGTGGGATGTTGGACGGAGGCGAATTTCACAGGCTGTGTGTGGTCTTCCCTATTCCTGGGACGGTGGAGGCGGCAGCTGGCTTGACATTTGGGAGGGGAGGTCTTAGGAGACCCAGGGACTTTGTCCCAGGAGAATAGGAGGGAACAGCTCAGTTGGTTCGGGTCCCAGGGGCATCCCATATTCTACCCTTCACAGCAGGCTCCCTGCCAGGGAGATAAGAGTTCCTGGAGGCTGAGGGAGGTGAGAAGCAGATGGGCCTGGGGAGAACACCCTGTGCCCTCCTTCTTGCTGCTGTCCCTAGAACTAAAAGGCAGGAACTTGACCCAAGCTTCGCTTCCTGGAGAGTTCTGTGGCTACCTTGGGTCTGCATGGTATGGCAGGAGAGCACACTCTGTGTGTAAAGGAACACACACAGGGGTAGGGAGCCAGTACATAGCAGGTACTCTGCTCTCCTTTGGAGAGCGTCAGGTGAAGGGTAGGGAGGGTGGACTAGCAGAAAGGTTAACTCATCACAGTGGTCCCTACATAACTGAGGCCTCAATACCAACCCTCTGAAAATGTGTTTTAAAGATGTGTTTTCTGGTGTAAATCTACAAAAAAATATTAAGATAGATTTTTACATGGTGTTTGTGTATGATAAAATAAGGTTTATAAAGTCAGGACTTTCAAAAAGAGTGATTAATAAGATATCAAAAATTATATCTCTGTATATTCTTATAGAGGAATGCATATTTTGCTGACAGTCATCTTTTTCAGTTTAAGAGTAAAGTGTTTAAAATAAAACAAATAAAAATAACTGAAGTTTGTTTGTAAAAAAAAAAAAACCCCTGCAGTTTTAAAAATTGAGGGGCCATGAGATGTCTGAGCCCTAGTGTAACAGCTGGCTTAGGCCTAAAAGACAGAATGCTGCTGAGAAGAAAAAAAAATGTGTGCATTACACTATGAGACATTACAAGTGCAAAGTTGGAAGGTTTTAAACTACTTCAAGAAAACTTTAGATTTTTACAAAAGCTAAAAGTTAGTTAAATGTTTTTAGAAACAGCTTTTAAGATAGTTAAATTCACAAGGCTACGGGACCATTTAAGTTAAAAAGATGTTTACAATGGTCTATATAGTGCAGGAAAGCAGGAAAAAAATTGTAGGCAAAGTTTTGTTAACATAGAGATACTTAACATAGATGGCCCTTACCCCTCAGAGATCTGCTGATTGTGGCTTTTAATTAGGGTTACAAGTAGAGACCCCAGATCCTAACAGTGACCCCAACACCTCCAGAGAAGACAGACGGGAACAGAGCAACGTCAGCTGGATATTGGTAATGCACCACTGGGCAAAACTGCCCAATGCCTCACCTGCCGTGGATCTGCCTAACCATGGGGAAATAAGACACTAGAGAGTAGATCACTCTGCTCTGGCTGGACAGAGCGGGGCCGATTCCTCAGAGTCTTTCCCACAGAAAGGTATGCTCTAGCCTGGCAACTGAAGACTGTCATCGCCTTGAGACCTCTGTTCCCCATAAGGTCTCAGAGAACACGCAGAGTGAGGGGTCATCTGTCTAGGTATGGGAAAATCCTGTCATTTTAATTGAGTTATGCTTTTTGCTATAATTTAGTATTCCCAGATCTCTGGTGGTGTTGATGGCTAACTGTAATTCTGTTAGTTGAACATCAATAAACAACCAGTTCCTCCCTCTGAGGCTACTAGAGTCCCTTGCTGAATAAGACAAACAGGGCTGTCTTGCTAACAGGTCCCCTGTTAAAAGATAAATGTTTTTGATGTAACTTATACTATCACTTCATTTAAAAAGAAAACCTGTCTAAAAGAGACTGCTCTCGGTAATAACTCACGTGTCCGGTGGACAGTCAGATTAAAAGAAAGTCTAAGGTCTAGAAAAAATATTAGTGTTTATATGAAAGCCTCAGTAAGCTGTGAAGGTCTGAGAAAGTGAGTTTAGGTGAGAGGTAGTTTGAGAAAAAAGTTAAAAGGTACAAGAGAGCAATGTAAACTTTAAAGGTTCAGAGTTATGACATTAACATCCTGAATACATGTTCTGATGAGCTGCTATATTTGCTTTTATCTGGATTGTTCCAGGTCTAGAGGCTTGCTTGGCTTCTCCTTTCTCTTCTGGATATATATATATATATTCATACTTTGTTGCGAAAGGGAGACGAGAACCATCCTTTATATTTAAAAATGACAGATTTTGTCTTAGTAATGTATAACATGTTTTTATATCTTATTTTTATTAACCTGGTTTTGGTTACTTGAGAAATTTTTATGATACTGTACTCTGTAAACAGATATTAATTGACTAAAATACAAATTCTGTGTTGTATAAATCATGGCCCACTTTAAAGTCCCTAAAAACATATGTTTCTAAGTGCCTAAATAGGCTGGAGTCTGAGGTGATTCTCATTGGTTGTTTAACAAGCACTTGTTAGCCCTTCTTTCTACAGTGTGAATTACAACGATAAAAGATCCAAATGTAAGCTTCTATAAACTTTAACTTCTGCCCCTAGTTTTTTTCCTTCTCAGCAGATCACCACTTGTCTAACAGACACCATCCAAGAATCAAACTGCTTCAACTACTGTGAGTCCTGGACTTCCTGAAAGCTGATGGCCAGTCCAGGTGATGTGGCCACCCCTAAGCATTCCACTGGATCAGCGAACCAGATGTACCTGACTGCCTAAACCGTGCCCCCCCCCCCAGCTTTTGACTAATCCCAACCTGTTTGGGGCCCCTGAGAACAACATCCCATCTCAGCAGGAAGCAGTCTAAGAGATTACAACGTCCCATTTCCTCAGGCTGGAACTTTTAGTCAAACAAAAAACTCCCTGAGACTGGGGACATGGTGTGTATAGTGCCTATTGGCACACCAGAACATTTCTGTTGAGGCCAGATAGACTCAGATCCATTAAGCTGACAATACGATATTGAACCCCCTTATTATGAGGGACTAGCCTTTAACTCTTCAATCTCAGAGACTACCAACTCCTCAGAATGCCGATGGCAGCAGAAAGCCAGCAGTCAGTGGCCAAGGGCTATGTATAGGAACTGTCCCTTCCTCCCACCAACATCTCTGTCTCTATAGTGTCACCCAACTTTTGGATAACCCAGATTCTTATATTTTACCCCCCAAGGATGGGTGGTGGGCTTGCTCTACAGGACTAACTCCCTGTGTACATTCCAAAGTGCTGAATCAGAGTCAAGATCATTGTGTATTGGTTCAATTGACCCCTCGCCTTATCTACCATCCTTATGATGAACTCCTAGACAGATGGCAAGAGATTCCACTTAGGACATAAAGGGAGCCCTTAACAGTACTCCTGTTACTCCTATTAGGGGTGGGGGCATCAGGAGTTGCCACGGGAACCGCCTCCCTATTTCTACAGGGACAACAGTACCAGAGTCTGTGAGCTGCCATTGATATATAGAAAGAATAGAAAATTCTATTTCTCGCTTGCAAGAGTCATTAACCTCACTCTCAGAGGTTGTGCTACAGAACAGGAGAGGTTTGGATTTACTTTTTCTCCAACATGGAGGACTTTGCACCGCTTAGGTGAGGAATGTTGTTTTTGTATAGATCACTCTGGAGTAGTCAAAGACTCCATGGCCAAAATCAGAGAAGGACTTGCAAAAAGAAAGTGAGTACAAGAACAAAATCAGAGCTGGTTTGAATCCTGGTTCAATTCATCCCCATGGATGACAACTTTAAATCTACACTACTGGGACCCTTGGTAATGTTATTGTTGGCTCTAACCTTTGGATCCTAAATTATACACAAATAATAACTTTTGTTAGAGAAAGAAGCAGTTCTGCACAGATCATGGTCCTCAGACAACAGTACCAATCTCTTAAAAATCCTCCGAGGGGTGACTATAAACTAACCAATACTGGGGATCAGGAGCTAGAAACAGCTGTTCCATGATTGGCACAGTCACAAGTAGAAGGGGGAATGTAGGGACAAGAACAAAGCAGCCAAACTTTAGTCAGGCTTCTGAAAGCACCAAAACTCTGTAGGCCCAAGTCAGGGTCAAGGTGACTTAGAACAGTTTCCAGAAGTAGGATAAAAAAGACAGTTTCTGGGACACGAACAACATATGGACTGCTGACTGACAGCTTTGGGCTAGGAGTTTTCCCCAACCCACATTAACTAAAACCCTGAGCTTGCATTTTCTAGGAGCCCGCAACCTTGCTGTTTGCTGGAACCAATCAGTTTGAGGGTTGGTACCCACATGACTGTGTAGCCAATAGAATGCGCCTGGTACTCTGTTGCTGGGCTCTGCCTTTGAGAAGCATATATAAAGCATGCTCAGAGTGTGCTGATGGTCACTCCCATCTGCCTCGCTTGAGGAATCTGTGGGAGCGGACCCCAATGTATTGGAAATAAACCTCCTGCTTTTCCACTGATCTCGAGTCCTGGTGATTTCTTGGGGGTCTCCTTCTGTCTGCCCCTCACAAAACCAGGAAACAGTCCATTTTATTTGTGGTTGAGGAAGTTCACGCCTAACAGTGGGCACCGAAACCCATTAGTTATTACTTGGTCATGAGAAATTTTCATACGTGAATCTTGTGGGCCCTAAAATTTAGATTTCTTTTGTTCTCGTTCACTACCCCGATCAAGATTTCACCTATGAAGAATGTATTTTCCTAGGTTCTTGTTTCAAAGTAGTGTAGCAAAACACGCTAATTTAACCCTGTTCCTATATAACTATACATGTTTAGGTAATCTGTCTGGAGTTTGAATAGAGTCACCAATTCAACTGAGAGGCACTGCCTTGCCCTGGTGGCACTACGCCAGGTAAAATCATCACCGTTGTTATGTGTGTCAGCAACACTGCAGAGTGAGGGTTTAGAACTTCCATATGACAGGAGAGATAGGAAGACCATAGTAGCAACAGGCATGTTAAGGCACAGCAGTAGCAAAGGGCATTCAGGAGACACTCCCCTGGAAGGACAAGGTAAAAAACTTCTGTTGCCTTGTGAAACAGTAGACTGAACCCCTGAAGCTCCAATGCTGGTTTCCGTTCCCTTGCACTGCTCCCAGCACAGGGCCATTGGTCTGAGGCCTCCACAGGACATAGCTATGTCAAAATAGCTATCTCCTCAGGACATAACTCCTCCAAGGCTTTCCTGCTCCCTACTGAAGAGCAGGATGGGCACCATCACACTGACAGGAGGGAGGACCAGTCAGGTTCTCACTCTGCCTCAGGCCTTCTCGAGAAGGCAAGTCAGAGCCATGGGCATCTCAGATCTCTGCCAATTACAGGTACACTCTCCACCCAGAGCACAACTGAGCTCCAGCAGTCATCATCCAGGCCCTCACTCCTGCCACAAATGGGGGCTGGCCAGCAGCACAAACACAGCTGCCTGCTGCCACTTAGACCTCTACCTGAGCCTCTGCCTCTGATGTCACTTACTCTGCAACAAATAGTGATCTATTTGTGGGGTGCACCTGTGTGCTAGTCAACTTGACACAAACAGGAGGAACTTCCAAAAAGAGTACTTTGACTGAGAAAGACCAATATCAGGTTGCCTGTAGGAAAGTCTGTGAGGTGTGTGTTTTTATTAGTGGTTAGATTGGAAGGTTATGAGCCCACTAGGGGATGTGCCACCACTTCCCAGGAGGTCCTGGGGTGTACAGGAAAGCCAGCTCAGCCAGCCACTGAAAGATAGTAGTCAGCAGCACTTCCATGCAGTCTCTCTTCCAGTTTCTGCCTATGGATTCATGGCCTGTTGAGTTGCTGCCTTTGCCTTCCTTCTCTGATGGACAGTGATCATGTGTGTGGGCCCATGAAGCTGTTTCCTCCCGGAGTCACTTATGGTCATGTGTCTATCACATCAATAGGAAGTAACTTAGGACAGACAGGTAGCTTGCACACTAGTCCTCATCAGGGACACTGGATGCCCAGCTGACAGAGAATGGAGATGAGAAGGGAGGCTGATGGACACACCCCTTTTGAGAAAGGCAGTTGGTAGGCAGAACCCTGGGGGATGGGCAAGCCCTAACTGCCACAAGCTGGGGGTTAACTTACATTAGATAGCACACTCCTGGAGATGTGGTACTCATTCAGGTGCCCTTTAACTCCTCATGGCACTTCTCACAGCCCACCTCTCAAGGGTGGCCATTGCCAGCCAAAAGGACACCGGAGTGGGAACAGGAGGGAAGCAGGTCCCCTTCTCAGAGGGAACAATGTTTCTGGTGGGCAGGAGGAATGGATTCAGACTCTGCACAGAAAGGTGATGGTCCTCAAGCTAACGCTCCTCAGATGTTCACAGCAGCTGCCAGTCTGCTTCCTTGCAGCATAATAGACAGCATGGGAAACCTGAACTCAGTGGTTCCGTGGGGAGTTGGGTAGGGACTCAGCTATGTTTGGACACTTCCAGCTCCAGGTGGAGTCCAGGTGTGAGGATGACAAAGAATGTCCCTGGCCCCAGCATTACCAGACAGCCTAGAGACAGGATCTATTGTGACTGCCCTTGACCACCACAGGTCCTGGAGTAGATGAAAGTCACCATTGATGCCCTAGGGGAGGAATATGCAGGTGACTGGGAGACGCAGATCTGAGTCATCTCTCCTGTTCCATGAGGCTGTGAGCAGAGCTGAAGGAAGAGGCTGCAGACATGCCTGTCTCCAGTGTTTACTTATAATGGAAACACTCCTGAGCACGTGGTGAAAACTCAGTCAGAACTCACTGAGAACCCATCTTCTGCCAGGTGTGAACACTGTCAGCACCCTTCCAGGGAACAGGACCTCAGGCCTGTGGCCTTGACTTCTAGAAGAGTACTCTGAGGGCTAATGAAAGAGGGCTGCCACCAGGAACTGAGACCCTTCAGAGAGATGCTGTCTGGTGCCTTATGCTTTTGCTCAGTGCCCAGCTCCATGCCTCTGAGAAGATTAACTTGTGGGAGGGAGGACAGACCTGGAGCACTGAGAAAGCTCCCATAGTCAGGTCTACGTGAGGCCATATCCAAGCACAGAGCTCTGAGAGCCACAGTGACCTCAGCAGGACACTGAATGAAACAGGGATGAAGACAACAGCCAGACTGAGGGAGGTCCCAATGTGGGGATGTGTCACTTGATTATGAAACTGGTCCTGGCAGCCTCATGGCTGTTACTGAAACTTGGACTCACTCTCCAGCCCCGCTCTCCCCAAGTATCCAGAACTTCTGTTCTCCCTATCCCACACATGGATCCTCAATCCTTTTCTTAAGCTAGAGGCTGACATGCAGGCACTGGAGAAGACTGCTCTCATGGGCTACCTGGTGGGGGAGGCTCTGGGGTGTTCTAAGCCTGTTGCTCCCTGTACCGGAGGGATGAGCATCTAGGGAACAGTACCTCAGTGAGGCCAAAACATTCTTTCTCAGTGATGATTCAAACTATGGCTTCTGAGGAAAAGAAAGGGCTGCCTGAAGCCTGCTTCCTGCACAGGAGGCCTTGATGGGTTCAGTGCCTGCATAAACTCACCTGGGCTGAAGGGATGGAGTAGGATCCAACCTTGGCCTTCCATCTTGCTGCCTTCCCCCATGCCCTCAAGAACTCTGCACACAGATACTGAACCATAGCAACCCTACTGGCCTTCTCCATGACACTGCTGTGACTGCCGAACTCTGATCATTGAGTGGAACAATGTGACCTCATTGATATCAGCCCGGCCAGTCTGTAGCTGGCTATAAAGAATGTGGGAGACTTAATGATGGACCCTTGTAGCAAGGATTTAAGGGGATGGTTGCTTAGCCAGTTTCTGAAACCTGTCCTGCCACAGGTGGTAATGCAGCCACCAGAAGAAGCAGAAAAATGTCTTGGCCCTGAGCAGCAGCCAGGAGAGAGTGAAGAGTACATGCACCCTGCTGCTTCTCACTGCACAGTTAGTGGACAGAGGTTGCTTTCCGTGCTCTGCAGCATAAACCATTGCTGTGGCCACTCCCTACATTCTGGGGTGGAATTTATGAAGCACAGGCTAAGGGGTAAATCCCCCTGTGTACTGTGTACTGTGTACAGGTCAGTCTGCACAGGCTGAAGATCAATAGCATGAACTTGTCTGCTGATACAGCTGTGTGAGACTGGGCTCTTCTGTCTGTTAGCCATGTCAGGGAAAGAATGAGCCCAATGTACTTGCTGTAAGCTGCTGGCCACTGTGATCACTTTCCAATTTTAACTCCCCTTGCATCTTACTCTGGGCCCTTCTAGTCCATCCTTGGCTGAGCACTTTGTCTCCAGACACAGGTCTATCACCTCGGCATTGTCTACTGCGTCTAAGGGGATGTTTATATTCAGTGCAGAAATGAAACGTTCAGCTGTTATCACAGTTACAGTGACAGAGGACGCTGCTGTGTTGAACGCCTAGGAAGAAAATGAAGTTCTTTGTCGTTACTAGAACCTGGAAGATGCAAATGATGTTAGGGTGCTTAATACCTAAGTTTTCATGCCTGACATGATGAGAGGCGTTTTCTCTATGAGTTCTGCAAGACTTTTTTCGACAATGGGCCCACTGTCAGATGTTGATAGGCTAGATTCACACTTCCAGGAAACCCTGGTCAGCATTGCAAGGAAATTTATCCTATTTCTTTAAAGAGTGGCCCTTCTTTCCGGAGTAGCTGACTAAGGGGGTGTTTTGTTACTGTGCTGACAAGTCCTCGGGTCGTGAGACACAGAGGTCCCCACAAACAGAACATGCTGTGTAGGGATAAGACACAGTGGTGTCCCAGGGGTTCCTTCAGAGAATTGGAGTAACAGGAGCCTAGTGGTGGTTTTGTACATGCAATGTGTGGGCTGGGATGCTTACCAGTGTGCATGGGCTTCATGCTAAGGCCATGGTGCTGGGACTATCAGGACTCCTCCTTAGAGCAGGGTTTCAGCCTGTTACCTACTTCTGGAGAGATCTCCAGCCATGCCTTTCTCCCAGTTACTGAATCCCTGTTCCATTCTGGGACAGGATGGTATCTCTGAACCAGAGGTCAAGCTCTTGCCTGTCTTGTAAATGACCTTTCGGGAAAGCAAGCTCGTAAGGACTGGTGAACTGAGGAACATCACTAAAACAGCCACTTCTGTCCTGATGCCATCCTCCTGAAGCTGTTCATGTTCTCCATCAGAGACAGCACCTCCTGCACCTGAAGCAATGACCTAGGGTGCTTCCTTGTTTCTTCTGGGACAGTGGGACCATCGTTCAGCTGCCAAGATTCCTGTTCACTCTCTAGGGCTGTGATAAACTCCATGAGCAAAAGCATGTTAGGGAGGAAAGGGTTTATTTAGCCATACTTCACAGTCAAAGCCCGTCACTGCGGAGAGTCAGGGGAGCAGAGGCGAGAACCGTGGAGGGAAGTTACTCACTGGGTCTTTCTCCATGGCTTGCTCAGCTCTCCACCTTATTCGGTCTAAGATCACCTGCCTGCGGGTGGCTCCCCTCACTGGGCTGCGAGGGTTCTTATTCTTCCTATTATTATTCAGGTGGAACACTGATGGAAATGTGGCCTGGCATTTGGGAGCTCAGTTCTGACAGTAAAGAGCCCTGGCCATTGGCAGTCCAGAGCCCATACAGCTCTGAGGTGGGAAGGTGTCTCCAGTGTTGTAGCTCTGAAAGGAGTGTCCCTGGCTGAGCTGAGTTGTTCTTGCTTTGAGCTCAGCTGAGGTGTTCTTCGTGTATCTTGGTGGCGAACTCCACTTGGGAGGAAGGCAGCAGCCAAGGCTAGCCCACTTCCCTATCCCTGTAGAGTACTGAGGGCTGCTCTTTTGATAGTGTCCCTGAGGGGGCAGAACCTCCCAGGGTGGCCTGGGATTGGTCTGGTATTTTTGCCCATATTTTTCAAGTCCTGAAAGAGATGAGGGGCCCAGCATAGGGCCATTTGTGTTAGTTGGCACCACTTCCGTGCTGCTCTGCCAGATTGCATACACACAGCTGGCTGTGAGTTGGATTTATGATAGTCCCAGAGGCACTTTTCTTCTGGAATGTCTCACTACACAGCTCCCTGGCTTTGCAGAGCCAGATTCCCCTAAAGGGGAAATAGGCTGGCACCGCAGGGGTCCTCGGCACAATTTGGGAAAAATGGGGGGCACAAGGGGTATTCGCAGGGCCCGTGGCTTCCCTGCATGATAGTGAGGGTGGCAAGTATTAGACCCGAAAAGCAGATGGAATCAGGAGGGGCGAGGCTTGCTGGCCAAAGTCATGAAGTACACTTTGGTCTGTTGGGGAGACGCTGCTTCCCTGTCGGAGTCTTGGCGAGGTGGCAGGGGCATTTCCTGTTGCGGTGTGCAGCTGTGTTCATACAGGGCAGTCACTGGTTCCGATGAGGGGGCAGGGCTGCAAGCAGGGCTCATCCTCTGGGAACATAGAGCCATGGCAGGCATGGAGGTGCTTCTGGCCATCTTCTGCCCTGATCCTGTCTGGACAACAGGCAAGTGTTGGTGTGAGTGCTGGGAGCCGAGGTGGCCCAAGGAGGGCTCACTGGCTCTTCCTTAAAGGAGACTGGCTAAGCTAGAGTGATGTACTGGGGTTGGATGAGATGGAAGGCCGGGGTCCACGGGCTAGGTTGAGGCAGTGCGGCCAAGGTAAAGCCCCTTGCATGCCTGCTCTTTGATGAAGAGGTATGTGGCCATGGTCTGGTCGTATTCTCTTTCTCAGGGAATCCAAGGTGGTAGTGGCATCAAATCCCAGGTTCCACAGCACTGCTAAGACGCCTCAATCTGGGCGGCTCTCACTTCGCAGGTTTGCCTCACGTATCATGAACAACATTTGCCCCTCTATCTCTTCTAAGGTGGTCGCTTCTCTGGGGCAACTGTGAGCATTTGGCGAATCAGGCTTTCCAGTTGCCCCTAGATGTGAGTTAGAATGTGATAGGTTCGTGAAAAGATCTTTTCCTGGGTCTGTTTGAGAGTGCCTCCTCTGAAGGGGAGGCGCCCAGTAGTGAGAGAATAGAGCAGCACGCCCAGACTCCACACATCTGCCTTCTTCCCGTCATAGCCTTCTCTCAGTATCAGTTCTGGGGCAATGAAGGGCTTGGTCCCATATTGCCCTAGCAGTGTCCTGCCCGTGGGACACCTTGCGGCAAGATCAAGGTCAATGCTTTTAACTTGACCTTCCGCATCTATCAGGATGTTTTGGGGCTTCAGGTGATGATGCACAATGTCAAGTTGTTGGCAGTGCTTTATGCAGCCACGATCTGCCCGAATATTTCCTGTGCCTCTTTCTCAGGGAGCGGGCCCTCCTCCTTTATCAGTTGGAACAAGTTTCCTCCCGGGACATACTCCATCACAAAAAGGAAATGTCCTCTTTTATTTAGCACTTGGTATAGGCGGACTATGTGAGGGTGGTCAAGTCGACTTAGAATGGGTAGCTCAGAAACGCTAAGGAGCATATCTCTCTGCATTTTCTATTACTTTTATAGGGTAATAGTTAGGTGGTGGTATGCCAGTTTGACGACCCCGAAGGCACCCTGGCTCACTGTGCCGATAAATTCATATAGTACTCTTAGACTCGGTCCTTTCTTCAGTGTCTGGCCTTCCATAATTGTGTCTGTGCACTGGCTTCATGCAGAGACGTCAAACGAAAAACTCCCAATCTTGTTAGCTAGCCAGCTACAAGAGGAGTCCCACAGGTCACCATCCTCTAGACTGTGCTCAAAGGATACACAGGAACTGGGTGGCCATCTGTGACTTCCCAACCTGTGGCCTCCACTAGGCACCAAGATGTCAGCTTCACAGGCTTCGGTATAGTGTGCCTGTCCAGAGCACCGCAGGGAGACATGAGGCGACCCCTTTGTGCTCTCACCAGAGACACCCTGTCTGTCGCTCAGGAATGAGATCCCCAAGCAGAATCTGCCTATCTCAACACCTCTTCCCCATGTGAACAGCACCGCATCCCCTCTTGCGTCCTGGCTCTTGTCGCTCTTTCTTACTGTCTACTTGTAGTTTACTTGTGCCAGGCAGCAACTCGACAAGCTCCAGCAGGCTTTCATCCTGCCGTAGTGTGCTAGGTAGCCGGGGTTGATGAGCCTGTGTCGAAATGCAGCTGTAGATCCCATGGGACCCCACTCTAGCGCAGCGTCTGGATTTCCAATGAGATGACATTAAGAAAGACAGGGAGGAAGGAGAATGCGAAGGGAAGATGCACCCTCTCAAAAGTGCTGGCTGACCCTTAGGTTCAGCCTCCTGCCTCTTTCAGGGGAGCCACTTTCTTGGGGAAACTAGGCCTGCGTTGTGTCTTTGATGTCCGTCTTAAGCAAGGTACCCTGGACAGGCAAGCCCTGTTCCTCTTGCGCTGTCTTCGGAAGCACCGGATGTTCTGTGGGGGAAATGCTGCTTCAGAGTCTTCGCGAGGTGGCAGGGGCATTTCCTCTTGCAGTGTGTAGCTTTGTTCATATGGGGTAGGCATTGGTTCCAATGAGGGGGCAAGGCTACCAGCGGGGCTCGTCCTCTGAGAACATAGAGCCATGGTAGGCACGGAGGTGCTTCTGGCAATCTTCTGCACTGATCCTGTCTGGACAACAGGCGGGTGCTTGCATGAGTGCTCAGAGCCGAGGTGGAACAAGGAGTGTTCACTGGCTCTTCGTTGTAGGGGAGGAACTGAGCTAGAGGGATGTACTGGGGTTGGATGAGATGGAAGGCCGAGGTCCACGGGCTGGATGAGGTGGAGCAGCCAAGCTAAAGCCCCTTGCATGCCAACTCTTTGATGAAGAGGTATGTGGCCATGGTCTGCTCGTATTCTCTCTTTCATAGGGAGTCCAAGGTGGTAGTGGCATCAACTCACAGGTCCAACAGCACAGCTAAGACGCTTGAATCTGGGCGGCTCTCACTTGGCAGGTTTGCTTCCCATGTCATGACCCACGGGTGCCCCTCTATCTTTTGTAAGGAGTGCCTCTTCTATGGGGGAACTGTGAACCTTTGGTGAATCAGGTTTTCCAGTTGCCCCGAGATGTGAGATGGAATGTGGTTTGTCCCTCGAATGATCTTTTTCTGGGTCTCCTTCATGGTGCCTCCTCTGAAGTCGAGCCAGCCAATGGTGATATAGTAGAGCAGCTCGACTAGACCGCACATCTGCCTTTTTCCTGTAATAGCCTTCTCTCAGTACCAGTTCTGGGGCAATGAAGGGCTTGTACTCACATTGCCGTCGGAGTGTAGTGCCAGTGGGACACCTTGTTTCAAGAACAGGGTCAATGATTTTATTTAACTAGACCCTCTGCATCTCTCAGGATGTTTTGGGGCTTCAGTTCGCAATGGACAATGTGAAGTTGTTGGCAGTACTTGATGGCAGGCACGATCTGCCCGAATAATTTATGTGCCTTTTTCTCAGGCAGCAGGCCCTCTGTCTTGATCAGTTGGAACAAGATTCCTCACGGGGCATACTCCATGACAAGGAAGAATTTTTCTCTTTTCTTTAGTACTTGGTACAGGTGGATTATGTGGGGGGTGGTCAAGTTGACATAGGATGCCTATCTCAGAAACGTGAAAGAGTAGATTCCTCTCTGTATTTTCTATTACTTTCATAGGGTAATAGTTAGGCGGTGGTATGCCAGTTTCACAACAACGAAGTCACCCTGGCCCACCGTGCCGATCAATTCCTATTCTTCCCTTAGACTCGGTCCTTTCCTCCATGTCTGGCCTTCCATAATTCTCTCCATGCACTGTCTTCCTGTGGACATGTCAAGCAAAAAACTCCCAATCTTGTTAGCTAGCCAACTACAAGAGGCATCCCACAGGTCACCATACTCTAGACTGGGAGCGCAGGACACACAGGAACTGGGTAGCCATCTGTGCCTCCCCAACCTGTGGCCTCCACTTGGCACCAAGATGTCAGCTTCACAGGCTTCGGTATAGTGTGCCTGTCCAGTGCACCGCAGGGGGACATGAGGTGTCCCCTTTGTGCTCTCACCAGAGACACCCTACCTGTCGCTCAGGAACGAGATCCCCAAGCACAATCTGCCTATCTCAACACCTCTTCCCCATGTGAACAGCACCGCATCCCCTCTTGCGTCCTGGCTCTTGTCGCTCTTTCTTGCTGTGTACTTGTAGTTTACTTGTGCCAGGCAGCACCTTGGCAAGCTCCAGCAGGCTTTCCTCATGAGGCGGTGTGCTAGGTAGCCAGGGTTGATGAGCCAGTGTCGAAATGCAGCTGAAGATCCCATAGGGACCCCTCTCTAGCGCAGCGTCTGGATTTCCAATGAGATGACATTGAAAAAGAAACTTATGAATGAGAATGCAAAGGGAAGATGCACCCTCTCACACGTGCTGGCTGACCCTTAGGTTCAGCCTCCTGCCTCTTTCAGGGGAGCCACTTTCTTGGGGAAACTAGGCCTGCGTTGTGTCTTTGATGTCCGTCTTAAGCAAGGTACCCTGGACAGGCAAGCCCTGTTCCTCTTGCGCTGTCTTCAGAAGCACCCGATGGTCTGTGGGGGAAAGGCTGCTTCCCTGTCAAGTCTTGTCCAGGTGGCAGGGACATTTCCTCTTCTGGTGTACAGCTGTGTTCATTCGCAGCAGTCACTGGTACCGATGAGGGGGCAGGGATGTAGGCTGGGCTCGTACTCTGAGAACATAGAGCCATGGCAGGCATGGAGGTACTTCTGGCCATCTTCTGCCCTGATCCTGTCTGGACAACAGGCAAGTGCTGGCGTGAGTGCTGGGAGCCCAGGTGGCACAAAGGGTGCTCTCTGGCTCTTCGTTGTAGGGGAGGAGCTGAGCTAGAGGAATGTACTGGGGTTGGATTAGATGGAAGGCCAGGGTCCTCGGGCTGGGTTGAGGTGGAGTGGCCAAGCTAAAGCCCCTTGCATGCCTGCTCTTTGATGAAGAGGTATGTGGCCATGGTCTGCTCGTATTCTCTCTTTCGTAGGGAGTCCAAGGTGGTAGTGGCATCAAATCACAGGTCCGACAGCGCAGCTAAGACGCTGGAATCTGGGCGGCTCTCACTTGGCAGGTTTGCTTCCCAGGTCATGACACACGGGTACCCCTCTATCTCTTCTAAGTTATGCCTCTTCTCTGGGATAACTGTCAGCATTTGGTGAATCAGGTTTTCCAGTTTCCCCAGATGTGAGTTACAATGTGATAGGTCCCTGAAATGATAATTTCCTGGGTCTGTTTGAGGCTGCCTCCTGTGAAGGGGCGACGCCCAGTAGTGAGAGAATAGAGCAGCATGCCCAGACCCCACACATCTGCCTTCTTCCCGACATAGTCTTCTCTCAGTACCAGTTCTGGGGTAATGAAGGGCTTAGTGCCACATTGCCCTAGCAGTGTAGTGTCAGTGGGACACCTTGTGGAAAGACCAAGGTCAATGATTTATACTTGACCTTCCGCATCTATCAGGATGTTTTGGGGCTTCAGGTCATGATGGACAATGTCAAGTTGTTGGCAGTACTTTATGCTGCCACGATCTGCCCGAACATTTTCTGTGCCTCTTTCTCAGGCAGCGGGCACTCCTCCTTTCTCAGGTGGAACATGTTTCCTCCCAGGTCATACTCCATCACAAAAAGGAAACGTCCTCTTGTCTTTATTAGCACTTGGTACAGGCGGACTATGTGAGGGTGGTCAAGTTGACTTAGGATGGCTAGCTCAGAAACGCTAAGGAGGAGATCTCTCTATATTTTCTGTTACTTTAATAGGGTAATAGTTATGCGGTCGTACGCCAGTTTGATGACCCCGAAGGCACCCGCGCCCACCGTGATGATCAATTCACATAGATTTCTAGACTCGGTCCTTTCCTCCATGTCTGGCCTTCCATAATTCTCTCTGTGCACTAGCTTCCTGTGGACACATGAAACGAAAAACTCCCAATCTTGTTACCTAGCCAGCTACAAGAGGAGTCCCACAGGTCACCATCCTCTAGACTGTGCTCAAAGGATACACGGGAACTAGGTAGCCATCTGTGCCTTCCCAACCTGTGGCCTCCACTAGGCACCAAGGTGTCAGCTTCACAGGCTTCAGTATAGTGTGCCTGTCCAGTGCACTGCAGGGAGACATGAGGTGTCCCCTTTGTGCTCTCACCAGAGACACCCTGCCTGTCGCTCAGGAACGAGATCCCCAAGCAGAATGTGCTTATCTCAACACCTCTTCCCCATGTCAACAGTACCGCATCCTCTCTTCTGTCCTGGATCTTGTCGCTGTTTCTTGCTGTCTCCTTGTAGTTTACTTGTGCCAGGCAGCACCTCGGCAAGCTCCAGCAGGCTTTCCTCCTGAGGCGGTGTGCTAGGTCGCCTGGGTTGATGAGCTGGTGTAGAAATGCCGCTGAACATCCCATCGGACCCCACTCTAGTACAGCATCTGGATTTCCAATGAGATGACATTAAGAAAGACACGGAGGAAGGAAAATGCGAAGGGAAGATGCACCCTCTCACACCTGCTGGCTGACCCTTAGGTTCAGCATCCCGCCTCTTCCAGGGGAGCCACTTTGTTGGGGAAAATAGGCCTGCATTGATTCTTTGGAGCCTGTCTTTAGCAAGGCAGCCTGGACAGAAAGCCCTGATTCTCTTGCGCTGTGCTGTCTCTTGAAGCAACGGAAGTTCTGTTGAGGAAACTGTGGTTCCCTCTCAGAGTCTTGGCCAGGTGGCAGGGGCATTTCCTCTTCTGCTGTGCAAACATGTCCATATGGGGCAGTCAGTGGTTCCGATGAGGAGGCAGAGCTGCAAGTAGGGCCCTCCTCTGGGAAAATAGAGTCATGGCAGGCATGGAGGTGCTTCTGGCCATCTTCAGCCCTGATCCTGTCTGGACAACAATCAGGTGCTGGCGTGAGTGCTGGGAGCAGAGGTGGCCCATGGAGGGCTCACTGGCTCTTCGTTGTAGGGGAATGGCCAAGCTAGAGGGATGTACTGGGGTTGGGGAAGGTGGAAGTATTGGGTCCACAGGCTGGGTTGAGGTGGCACGGCCAAGCTTAAGCCCCTTGCGTGCCTGCTCTTTGATGAAGAGGTATGTGGCCATGGTCTGGTCGTATTCTTTCTTTCGCATTGAGTCCAAGGTGGTAGTGGCTTCAAATCCCAGGTCCGACAGCATGGCTAAGAAGCTGGCATCTGGGCGGCTCTCACTGGGCAAGTTTGCTTCATATATCATGACCCACCATTGCCACTCTATCTGTTCTATGGTGTGCCTCTTCTATGGGGGAACTGTGAACATTTGGAGAATCAGGTTTTCCAGTTGCCCCGAGATGTCAGTTGGAATGTGGTGAGTCCCTCGAATAATCTTTTTCTCGGTCTCGTCATGGTGCCTCCTCTGAAGGGGAGGCACCCAAATGTCATACAATAGAGCAGCACGCCCAGACTCTGCACATCTGCCTTCTTTCCATCATATTCTTCTCTCAGTACCAGTTCTGGGGCAATGAAGGGCTTGGACACACATTGGCCTAGCAGTGTACTGCCAGTGGGACACCTAGTGCCAAGAACACGGTCGATGATTTTAACTTGACCTTCTGCGTCTAGCAGGATGTTTTGGGGCTTCAGGCTGCGATGGACAATGTCAAGTTGTTGGCAGTACTTGATGCAGCCACGATCTGCCCGAATATTTTCTGTGCCTCTTTCTCAGGCAGCGGGCCCTCCTCCTTTATCAGTTGGAACATGTTTCCTCCTGATGGCATACTCCATCAAAAAGAGGAAATGTTCTCTTGTCTTTAGTACTTGGTACAGGCAAACTATGTGGGGGTGGTCAAGTTGACGTAGGATGGCTAGCTCAAAAATGGGAAAGAGTAGATTCCTCTCTGTATTTTCTATTACTTTCATAGGGAAATAGACGGTGGTATGCCAGTTTGATGACCCCGAAGGCTCCCTGGCCCCCGTGCCGATCAATTCATATTGTTCCCTTAGACTCGGTCCTTTCCTCCATGTCTGGCCTTCCATAATTCTCTCTGTGCACTGGCCTGCTGTGGACATGTCAAGCGAAAAACTCCCAATCTTGTTAGCTAGCCAGCTACAAGAGGAGTCCCACAGGTCACCATCCTCCAGACTGGGCGCGCAGGATACACGGGAACTGGGTAGCCATCTGTGCCTCCCCAACCTGTGGCCTCCACTTGGCACCTAGATGTCAGCTTCACAGGCTTCGGTATAGTGTGCCTGTCCAGTGCACCGCAGGGGGTCATGAGGCGGCCCCTTTGTGCTCTCACCAGAGACACCCTGCCTGTAGCTCCGGAACATGATCCCCAAGCAGAATGTGCCTATCTCAACACCTCTTCCCCATGTCAACAGCACCGCATCCCTTTTCAGTCCTGAATCTTGTCGCTGTTTCTTGCTGTCTACTTGTAGTTTACTTGTGCCAGGCAGCACCTCGGCAAGCTCCAGCAGGCATTCATCCTGATGCGGTGTGCTAGGTAGCCGGGGTTGATGAGAGGGTGTCGAAATGCAGCTGAAGATCCCATGGCACCCCACTCTAGCCCAGCGTTTGGATTTCCAATGAGATGACATTAAGACACGGAGGAAGGAGAATGTGAAGGGAAGATGCACCCTCTCACTTGTGCTGGCTGACCCTTAGGTTCAGCCTCCCGCCTTTTTCAGGGGAGCCACTTTGTTGGGGAAAATAGGCCTGGGTTGGGAATTTGGAGCTTGTCTTAAGCAAGGCAGCCTGGACAGGAAAGCCCTGATTCTCTTGTGCCATCTCTCACACAATATTCTGTAGGGGAGAAGCTGCATCCGTGTCAGAGTCTTGTCCAGGTGGCAGGGGCATTTCCTCTTCTGGTGTGCAGCTGTGTTCATATGGGGCAGTCACTGGTTCCGATGAGGGGGCAGGGCTGCTAGCGGGGCTTGTCCTCTGGAAACATAGACCCATGGCAGGTACGGAGTTGCTTCTGGCCATCTTCAGCCCTGATCCTGTCGGGACAACAGGTAGGTGCTGGCATGAGTGTTGGGAGCAGAGGTGGCCCAAGGAGGGATCACTGGCTCATCCTTGTAGGGGAATGGCTGAGCTAGGGGGATGTACTTGGGTTCAGGGAGGTATAAGGCCAGGGTCCATGGGCTGGGTTGAGGTGGCGTGGCCAAGCTTAATCCATCGCGTGCCTGCTCTTTGATGAAGAGGCATGCGTCTGGTGGTATTTTCTCTTGGGCAGGGAGTCCAAGGTAGTAGTGGCATCAATTCCCACGTCTGACACTACGGCTACGACGCCGGATTGAGGGCAGCTCTCATGTTGATGGTTTGCTTCACATATCAAAACCCACGGGTGCCCCTGTATCTCTTCTAAGGTGGGCCCCTTCTCTGGGGCAACTGTGGGCATTTGGTCAATGAGGTTTTCCAGTTGTCCCCACATTTTTGTTGGAATTTGATAGGTCCTTTTATGATCTTTTCCTCGGTCTCTTTCATAGTGCCTCCTCTGAAGGGGAGGCACCCAGTAGTGACAGAAAAGAGCAGCATGCCCAGACTCCACACATCTGCCTTCTTCCTGACATAGTCTTCTCTCAGTACCAGTTCTGGGGCAATGAAGGGTTTGGTCCCACATTGCCCTAGCAGTGTAGTGCCAGTGGGACACCTTGTGGCTACACCAAAGTCACTGATTTTTACTTGACCCTCTTCATCTATCAGGATGTTTTGGGACTTCAGGTCGTGGTGGACAATATCAAGGTGATGGCAGTACTTGATGGCAGCCACGATCTGCCCGAATATTTCCTGTGCCTCTTTCTCAGGCAGCGGGCCCTCCTCCTTTATCAGTTGGAAAAAGTTTCCTCCCGGGGCATACTCCATGACAAAGAAGAATTGTTCTCTTCTCTTTAGCACTTGATACAGGCAGACTACGTGGGGTGGGCAAGTTGACTAGAAACACTAATGCGTAGATTTTTTACTGTGTAGTTTTCAGAACCTTTATGTCCACCGGGGTCCTAGTTAGGCGGTGTTATTGCCAGTTTGACGCCCCCGAAGGCACCCTGGCCCAGCGAGCCTATCACTTCATACTGTCGACTTAAAATCGGTCTTTTCCTCCATGTGTGGAAAATGTGTGGCCCTGCATCCCTACAAAAAGACTGTCTCTGCACACTATCACAGAGGTGTGAGAGCCTTATCATTTCAGTCTGAGGGACGTTCCTGTACCCACGTCCTTTGAGCGGCAGGCAGCAAAGGAAGCCTGAAAGGCGTGCTTCGTTCTCCTCCTCTGCCTCTCCTGAGGCTCCTCTTATTGGGAAGCATTTCGGAATCAGGGTTTCCCAGGTGGCAAGGGCATTGCTTCTCAAGATTGCTGAGGCTCACGCTTGGACAGCCACAGCTGAACAGGGGGAGCTGGGCTCTAACTAAGGGGGAGTCTCCGTCTTGGGAGACTAGTGTGCACTGGAGGCCAGGATGGATTCTGTGACTCCAGTAAGCTCAGCTGGGCTGAAGGTTGGAACAGCTAGCTAGCCTGGGTAAAGCAGCCAAGGCATGACCTCCCTGTGGGCTCCTCCAGACCTGCAGAGACACTGGCTGTCCAGTGAGGGCAGGCTGCTAGGACTTCTGTAAGCACATTAAAGAATGATACCCAGGTCAAGGATGATACTTACTCTAGTTTGTTAGGACATTCTTACTGTCCTCACCTCCTAGGAAGCTTTAAAACCTGATTTCAGGCTGAGCACACAGGAGTGGGTTAGGTAGAGAAACTTCAGGGATGTGAGGTCATAGTCGAAAAATGAGGGAGGGAGCCCTGCATTGACTTTGGGGAGAAGGCACAGGTGGGACGGATGTGTGACATGGAGTGGATGTGGGACTCAGGCTGGCCTGGGCACTGGGACCTCCGTGTTTTCGTATGGACATAGATACTCTGACACATACATACTGGCCATTATGTGGAGAATCTTACAAAGCAAGGCTATTGGCGTTCTGTATCTTCAGCTCTCAACAGAAGGCAGAATTCTCCTCAGTCACTTACATATTAAGGTGATTTGGTCATATTAAATGCCTTGATCAAGGTCACCCAACAAATGAAATTTGGGGGTCTCTGCATTCAAGAACCACTGGCAACTTTGACCAGTTGCATCCATTTTTCTTCCTCTTGCATTTCGCCTGGGTCCCTAGAAGTCTGTTCTCAGATGAACGCTTAACTCCAGACACGTATCTATCAGCTTGGCATTGTCCCCTGCATCTAACAGGATGTTCATATTCAGTGATGCAGCAGAAAAGTTGAGCTGTTAGCACAGACACTGGGAGAGGTAGACGATGCTACTGTGGTGAACACATGGGAAGTAAATAAAAGTGCTTTGCTTCCAAGTTAGAACTTGGAAGACGCATATGTGGATGGTCGAGTTGTAGAAGGAGGACGTTTATAAATGTGTGCAACGGCGGTGCTTCTGTGAGTTCTGTGCCACTCTCATCGACACCGGGCTGTCGTCAGGTGCTGATAGGCCAGTTTCACACTTCCCAAGGAATCCTGGTCACCATTACAAAGGACCTTGTACTGGTTTTTAAGGAGTGTTACGTCTTTCTTGCGTGGGCCGCTCTGTGTCGATGTCCTCACTGTGCCTGTATGCTGTCAGGTCCTAAGTCCTCAATTCAACAGCTGCCAAAGTAGATAGCAATGCAGGAGTTTCACAGGTCACTGAAAGAGAGTGCTGGGAGCAGAGGTGGCACAAGGAGGGATCACTGGCTCGTCCTTGTAGGGGAATGGCTGAGCTAGGGGGATGTACTTGGGTTCAGGGAGGTATAAGGCCAGGGTCCATGGGCTGGGTTGAGGCGGCGTGGCCAAGCTTAATCCCTTGCGTGCCTGCTCTTTGATGAAGAGGCATGCGTCTGGTGGTATCTTCTCCTGGGCAGGGAGTCCAAGGTAGTAGTGGCATCAATTCCCACGTCTGACACTACGGCTACGACGCCGGATTCGGGGCAGCTCTCATGTTGATGGTTTGCTTCACATATCAAAACCCACGGGTGACCCTGTATCTCTTCTAAGGTGGGCCCCTTCTCTGGGGCAACTGTGAGCATTTGGTCAATGAGGTTTTCCAGTTGTCCCCACATGGTAATTCGAATGGGATAGGTCCTTTTATGATCTTTTCCTCGGTCTCTTTCATAGTGCCTCCTCTGAAGGGGAGGCACCCAGTAGTGACAGAAAAGAGCAGCATGCCCAGACTCCACACATCTGCCTTCTTCCTGACATAGTCTTCTCTCAGTACCAGTTCTGGGGCAATGAAGGGCTTGGTCCCACATTGCCCTAGCAGTGTAGTGCCAGTGGGACACCTTGTGGCTACACCAAAGTCACTGATTTTTACTTGACCCTCTTCATCTATCAGGATGTTTTGGGGCTTCAGGTCGTGGTGGACAATGTCAAGGTGATGGCAGTACTTGATGGCAGCCACGATCTGCCCGAATATTTCCTGTGCCTCTTTCTCAGGCAGCGGGCCCTCCTCCTTTACCAGTTGGAAAATGTTTCCTCCCGGGGCATACTCCATGACAAAGAAGAATTGTTCTCTTCTCTTTAGCACTTGATACAGGCAGACTACGTGGGGTGGGCAAGTTGACTAGAAACACTAATGCGTAGATTTTTTACTGTGTAGTTATCAGAACCTTTATGTCCACCGGGGTCCTAGTTAGGCGGTGTTATTGCCAGTTTGACGCCCCCGAAGGCACCCTGGCCCAGCGAGCCTATCACTTCATACTGTCGACTTAAAATCGGTCTTTTCCTCCATGTGTGGAAAATGTGTGGCCCTGCATCCCTACAAAAAGACTGTCTCTGCACACTATCACAGAGGTGTGAGAGCCTTATCATTTCAGTCTGAGGGACGTTCCTGTACCCACGTCCTTTGAGCGGCAGGCAGCAAAGGAAGCCTGAAAGGCGTGCTTCGTTCTCCTCCTCTGCCTCTCCTGAGGCTCCTCTTATTGGGAAGCATTTCGGAATCAGGGTTTCCCAGGTGGCAAGGGCATTGCTTCTCAAGATTGCTGAGGCTCACGCTTGGACAGCCACAGCTGAACAGGGGGAGCTGGGCTCTAACTAAGGGGGAGTCTCCGTCTTGGGAGACTAGTGTGCACTGGAGGCCAGGATGGATTCTGTGACTCCAGTAAGCTCAGCTGGGCTGAAGGTTGGAACAGCTAGCTAGCCTGGGTAAAGCAGCCAAGGCATGACCTCCCTGTGGGCTCCTCCAGACCTGCAGAGACACTGGCTGTCCAGTGAGGGCAGGCTGCTAGGACTTCTGTAAGCACATTAAAGAATGATACCCAGGTCAAGGATGATACTTACTCTAGTTTGTTAGGACATTCTTACTGTCCTCACCTCCTAGGAAGCTTTAAAACCTGATTTCAGGCTGAGCACACAGGAGTGGGTTAGGTAGAGAAACTTCAGGGATGTGAGGTCATAGTCGAAAAATGAGGGAGGGAGCCCTGCATTGACTTTGGGGAGAAGGCACAGGTGGGACGGATGTGTGACATGGAGTGGATGTGGGACTCAGGCTGGCCTGGGCACTGGGACCTCCGTGTTTTCGTATGGACATAGATACTCTGACACATACATACTGGCCATTATGTGGAGAATCTTACAAAGCAAGGCTATTGGCGTTCTGTATCTTCAGCTCTCAACAGAAGGCAGAATTCTCCTCAGTCACTTACATATTAAGGTGATTTGGTCATATTAAATGCCTTGATCAAGGTCACCCAACAAATGAAATTTGGGGGTCTCTGCATTCAAGAACCACTGGCAACTTTGACCAGTTGCATCCATTTTTCTTCCTCTTGCATTTCGCCTGGGTCCCTAGAAGTCTGTTCTCAGATGAACGCTTAACTCCAGACACGTATCTATCAGCTTGGCATTGTCCCCTGCATCTAACAGGATGTTCATATTCAGTGATGCAGCAGAAAAGTTGAGCTGTTAGCACAGACACTGGGAGAGGTAGACGATGCTACTGTGGTGAACACATGGGAAGTAAATAAAAGTGCTTTGCTTCCAAGTTAGAACTTGGAAGACGCATATGTGGATGGTCGAGTTGTAGAAGGAGGACGTTTATAAATGTGTGCAACGGCGGTGCTTCTGTGAGTTCTGTGCCACTCTCATCGACACCGGGCTGTCGTCAGGTGCTGATAGGCCAGTTTCACACTTCCCAAGGAATCCTGGTCACCATTACAAAGGACCTTGTACTGGTTTTTAAGGAGTGTTACGTCTTTCTTGCGTGGGCCGCTTTGTGTCGATGTCCTCACTGTGCCTGTATGCTGTCAGGTCCTAAGTCCTCAATTCAACAGCTGCCAAAGTAGATAGCAATGCAGGAG
The DNA here is from genome assembly GCA_026225945.1 of Cricetomys ansorgei. Taxonomy (NCBI): domain Eukaryota; kingdom Metazoa; phylum Chordata; class Mammalia; order Rodentia; family Nesomyidae; genus Cricetomys; species Cricetomys ansorgei. The sequence continues at coordinate 7,954,212 of JAMJFZ010001360.1, read as the reverse complement.
TTTCACAGGTCACTGAAAGAGAGTGCTGGGAGCAGAGGTGACACAAGGAGGGATCACTGGCTCTTCCTTGTAGGGGAATGGGTGAGCTAGGGGGATGTACTTGGGTTCAGGGAGGTATAAGGCCAGGGTCCATGGGCTGGGTTGAGGCGGCGTGGCCAAGCTTAATCCCTTGCGTGCCTGCTCTTTGATGAAGAGGCATGCGTCTGGTGGTATCTTCTCCTGGGCAGGGAGTCCAAGGTAGTAGTGGCATCAATTCCCACGTCTGACACTACGGCTACGACGCCGGATTCGGGGCAGCTCTCATGTTGATGGTTTGCTTCACATATCAAAACCCACGGGTGACCCTGTATCTCTTCTAAGGTGGGCCCCTTCTCTGGGGCAACTGTGAGCATTTGGTCAATGAGGTTTTCCAGTTGTCCCCACATGGTAATTCGAATGGGATAGGTCCTTTTATGATCTTTTCCTCGGTCTCTTTCATAGTGCCTCCTCTGAAGGGGAGGCACCCAGTAGTGACAGAAAAGAGCAGCATGCCCAGACTCCACACATCTGCCTTCTTCCTGACATAGTCTTCTCTCAGTACCAGTTCTGGGGCAATGAAGGGCTTGGTCCCACATTGCCCTAGCAGTGTAGTGCCAGTGGGACACCTTGTGGCTACACCAAAGTCACTGATTTTTACTTGACCCTCTTCATCTATCAGGATGTTTTGGGGCTTCAGGTCGTGGTGGACAATGTCAAGGTGATGGCAGTACTTGATGGCAGCCACGATCTGCCCGAATATTTCCTGTGCCTCTTTCTCAGGCAGCGGGCCCTCCTCCTTTACCAGTTGGAAAATGTTTCCTCCCGGGGCATACTCCATGACAAAGAAGAATTGTTCTCTTCTCTTTAGCACTTGATACAGGCAGACTACGTGGGGTGGGCAAGTTGACTAGAAACACTAATGCGTAGATTTTTTACTGTGTAGTTATCAGAACCTTTATGTCCACCGGGGTCCTAGTTAGGCGGTGTTATTGCCAGTTTGACGCCCCCGAAGGCACCCTGGCCCAGCGAGCCTATCACTTCATACTGTCGACTTAAAATCGGTCTTTTCCTCCATGTGTGGAAAATGTGTGGCCCTGCATCCCTACAAAAAGACTGTCTCTGCACACTATCACAGAGGTGTGAGAGCCTTATCATTTCAGTCTGAGGGACGTTCCTGTACCCACGTCCTTTGAGCGGCAGGCAGCAAAGGAAGCCTGAAAGGCGTGCTTCGTTCTCCTCCTCTGCCTCTCCTGAGGCTCCTCTTATTGGGAAGCATTTCGGAATCAGGGTTTCCCAGGTGGCAAGGGCATTGCTTCTCAAGATTGCTGAGGCTCACGCTTGGACAGCCACAGCTGAACAGGGGGAGCTGGGCTCTAACTAAGGGGGAGTCTCCGTCTTGGGAGACTAGTGTGCACTGGAGGCCAGGATGGGTTCTGTGACTCCAGTAAGCTCAGCTGGGCTGAAGGTTGGAACAGCTAGCTAGCCTGGGTAAAGCAGCCAAGGCATGACCTCCCTGTGGGCTCCTCCAGACCTGCAGAGACACTGGCTGTCCAGTGAGGGCAGGCTGCTAGGACTTCTGTAAGCACATTAAAGAATGATACCCAGATCAAGGATGATACTTACTCTAGTTTGTTAGGACATTCTTACTGTCCTCACCTCCTAGGAAGCTTTAAAACCTGATTTCAGGCTGAGCACACAGGAGTGGGTTAGGTAGAGAAACTTCAGGGATGTGAGGTCATAGTCGAAAAATGAGGGAGGGAGCCCTGCATTGACTTTGGGGAGAAGGCACAGGTGGGACGGATGTGTGACATGGAGTGGATGTGGGACTCAGGCTGGCCTGGGCACTGGGACCTCCGTGTTTTCGTATGGACATAGATACTCTGACACATACACACTGGCCATTATGTGGAGAATCTTACAAAGCAAGCCTATTGGCGTTCTGTATCTTCAGCTCTCAACAGAAGGCAGAATTCTCCTCAGTCACTTACATATTAAGGTGATTTGGTCATATTAAATGCCTTGATCAAGGTCACCCAACAAATGAAATTTGGGGGTCTCTTCATTCAAGAAACACTGGCAACTTTGACCAGTTGCATCCATTTTTCATCCTCTTGCATCTCGCCTGGGTCCCTAGAAGTCTGTTCTCGGATGAACGCTTAACTCCAGACACGTATCTATCAGCTTGGCATTGTCCCCTGCATCTAACAGGATGTTCATATTCAGTGATGCAGCAGAAAAGTTGAGCTGTTAGCACAGACACTGGGAGAGGTAGACGATGCTACTGTGGTGAACACATGGGAAGTAAATAAAAGTGCTTTGCTTCCAAGTTAGAACTTGGAAGACGCACATGTGGATGGTCGAGTTGTAGAAGGAGGACGTTTCTAAATGTGTGCAACGGCGGTGCTTCTGTGAGTTCTGTGCCACTCTCATCGACACCGGGCTGTCGTCAGGTGCTGATAGGCCAGTTTCACACTTCCCAAGGAATCCTGGTCACCATTACAAAGGACCTTGTACTGGTTTTTAAGGAGTGTTACGTCTTTCTTGCGTGGGCCGCTCTGTGTCGATGTCCTCACTGTGCCTGTATGCTGTCAGGTCCTAAGTCCTCAATTCAACAGCTGCCAAAGTAGATAGCAATGCAGGAGTTTCACAGGTCACTGAAAGAGAGTGCTGGGAGCAGAGGTGACACAAGGAGGGATCACTGGCTCTTCCTTGTAGGGGAATGGGTGAGCTAGGGGGATGTACTTGGGTTCAGGGAGGTATAAGGCCAGGGTCCATGGGCTGGGTTGAGGCGGCGTGGCCAAGCTTAATCCCTTGCGTGCCTGCTCTTTGATGAAGAGGCATGCGTCTGGTGGTATCTTCTCTTGGGCAGGGAGTCCAAGGTAGTAGTGGCATCAATTCCCACGTCTGACACTACGGCTACGACGCCGGATTCGGGGCAGCTCTCATGTTGATGGTTTGCTTCACATATCAAAACCCACGGGTGCCCCTGTATCTCTTCTAAGGTGGGCCCCTTCTCTGGGGCAACTGTGAGCATTTGGTCAATGAGGTTTTCCAGTTGTCCCCACATGGTAATTCGAATGGGATAGGTCCTTTTATGATCTTTTCCTCGGTCTCTTTCATAGTGCCTCCTCTGAAGGGGAGGCACCCAGTAGTGACAGAAAAGAGCAGCATGCCCAGACTCCACACATCTGCCTTCTTCCTGACATAGTCTTCTCTCAGTACCAGTTCTGGGGCAATGAAGGGCTTGGTCCCACATTGCCCTAGCAGTGTAGTGCCAGTGGGACACCTTGTGGCTACACCAAAGTCACTGATTTTTACTTGACCCTCTTCATCTATCAGGATGTTTTGGGGCTTCAGGTCGTGGTGGACAATGTCAAGGTGATGGCAGTACTTGATGGCAGCCACGATCTGCCCGAATATTTCCTGTGCCTCTTTCTCAGGCAGCGGGCCCTCCTCCTTTACCAGTTGGAAAATGTTTCCTCCCGGGGCATACTCCATGACAAAGAAGAATTGTTCTCTTCTCTTTAGCACTTGATACAGGCAGACTACGTGGGGTGGGCAAGTTGACTAGAAACACTAATGCGTAGATTTTTTACTGTGTAGTTATCAGAACCTTTATGTCCACCGGGGTCCTAGTTAGGCGGTGTTATTGCCAGTTTGACGCCCCCGAAGGCACCCTGGCCCAGCGAGCCTATCACTTCATACTGTCGACTTAAAATCGGTCTTTTCCTCCATGTGTGGAAAATGTGTGGCCCTGCATCCCTACAAAAAGACTGTCTCTGCACACTGTCACAGAGGTGTGAGAGCCTTATCATTTCAGTCTGAGGGACGTTCCTGTACCCACGTCCTTTGAGCGGCAGGCAGCAAAGGAAGCCTGAAAGGCGTGGCTTCGTTCTCCTCCTCTGCCTCTCCTGAGGCTCCTCTTATTGGGAAGCATTTCGGAATCAGGGTTTCCCAGGTGGCAAGGGCATTGCTTCTCAAGATTGCTGAGGCTCACGCTTGGACAGCCACAGCTGAACAGGGTGAGCTGGGCTCTAACTAAGGGGGAGTCTCCGTCTTGGGAGACTAGTGTGCACTGGAGGCCAGGATGGGTTCTGTGACTCCAGTAAGCTCAGCTGGGCTGAAGGTTGGAACAGCTAGCTAGCCTGGGTAGAGCAGCCAAGGCATGACCTCCCTGTGGGCTCCTCCAGACCTGCAGAGACACTGGCTGTCCAGTGAGGGCAGGCTGCTAGGACTTCTGTAAGCACATTAAAGAATGATACCCAGGTCAAGGATGATACTTACTCTAGTTTGTTAGGACATTCTTACTGTCCTCACCTCCTAGGAAGCTTTAAATCCTGATTTCAGGCTGAGCACACAGGAGTGGGTTAGGTAGAGAAACTTCAGGGATGTGAGGTCATAGTCGAAAAATGAGGGAGGGAGCCCTGCATTGACTTTGGGGAGAAGGCACAGGTGGGACGGATGTGCGACATGGAGTGGATGTGGGACTCAGGCTGGCCTGGGCACTGGGACCTCCGTGTTTTCGTATGGACATAGATACTCTGACACATACATACTGGCCATTATGTGGAGAATCTTACAAAGCAAGCCTATTGGGTTCTGTATCTTCAGCTCTCAACAGAAGGCAGAATTCTCCTCAGTCACTTACATATTAAGGTGATTTGGTCATATTAAATGCCTTGATCAAGGTCACCCAACAAATGAAATTTGGGGGTCTCTTCATTCAAGAATCACTGGCAACTTTGACCAGTTGCATCCATTTTTCTTCCTCTTGCACTTCGCCTGGGTCCCTAGAAGTCTGTTCTCGGATGAACGCTTAACTCCAGACGCGTATCTATCAGCTTGGCATTGTCCCCTGCATCTAACAGGATGTTCATATTCAGTGATGCAGCAGAAAAGTTGAGCTGTTAGCACAGACACTGGGAGAGGTAGACGATGCTACTGTGGTGAACACATGGGAAGTAAATAAAAGTGCTTTGCTTCCAAGTTAGAACTTGGAAGACGCATATGTGGATGGTCGAGTTGTAGAAGGAGGACGTTTCTAAATGTGTGCAACGGCGGTGCTTCTGTGAGTTCTGTGCCACTCTCATCGACACCGGGCTGTCATCAGGTGCTGATAGGCCAGTTTCACGCTTCCCAAGGAATCCTGGTCACCATTACAAAGGACCTTTTACTGGTTTTTAAGGAGTGTTACGTCTTTCTTGCGTGGGCCGCTCTGTGTCGATGTCCTCACTGTGCCTGTATGCTGTCAGGTCTTAAGTCCTCAATTCAACAGCTGCCAAAGTAGATAGCAATGCAGGAGTTTCACAGGTCACTGAAAGAGAGTGCTGGGAGCAGAGGTGACACAAGGAGGGATCACTGGCTCTTCCTTGTAGGGGAATGGGTGAGCTAGGGGGATGTACTTGGGTTCAGGGAGGTATAAGGCCAGGGTCCATGGGCTGGGTTGAGGCGGCATGGCCAACCTTAATCCCTTGCGTGCCTGCTCTTTGATGAAGAGGCAGGCGTCTGGTGGTATCTTCTCTTGGGCAGGGAGTCCAAGATAGTAGTGGCATCAATTCCCACGTCTGACACTACGGCTACGACGCCGGATTCGGGGCAGCTCTCATGTTGATGGTTTGCTTCACATATCAAAACCCACGGGTGCCCCTGTATCTCTTCTAAGGTGGGCCCCTTCTCTGGGGCAACTGTGAGCATTTGGTCAATGAGGTTTTCCAGTTGTCCCCACATGGTAATTGGAATGGGATAGGTCCTTTTATGATCTTTTCCTCGGTCTCTTTCATAGTGCCTCCTCTGAAGGGGAGGCACCCAGTAGTGACAGAAAAGAGCAGCATGCCCAGACTCCACACATCTGCCTTCTTCCTGACATAGTCTTCTCTCAGTACCAGTTCTGGGGCAATGAAGGGCTTGGTCCCACATTGCCCTAGCAGTGTAGTGCCAGTGGGACACCTTGTGGCTACACCAAAGTCACTGATTTTTACTTGACCCTCTTCATCTATCAGGATGTTTTGGGGCTTCAGGTCGTGGTGGACAATGTCAAGGTGATGGCAGTACTTGATGGCAGCCACGATCTGCCCGAATATTTCCTGTGCCTCTTTCTCAGGCAGCGGGCCCTCCTCCTTTACCAGTTGGAAAATGTTTCCTCCCGGGGCATACTCCATGACAAAGAAGAATTGTTCTCTTCTCTTTAGCACTTGATACAGGCAGACTACGTGGGGTGGGCAAGTTGACTAGAAACACTAATGCGTAGATTTTTTACTGTGTAGTTATCAGAACCTTTATGTCCACCGGGGTCCTAGTTAGGCGGTGTTATTGCCAGTTTGACGCCCCCGAAGGCACCCTGGCCCAGCGAGCCTATCACTTCATACTGTCGACTTAAAATCGGTCTTTTTCCTCCATGTGTGGAAAATGTGTGGCCCTGCATCCCTACAAAAAGACTGTCTCTGCACACTATCACAGAGGTGTGAGAGCCTTATCATTTCAGTCTGAGGGACGTTCCTGTACCCACGTCCTTTGAGCGGCAGGCAGCAAAGGAAGCCTGAAAGGCGTGCTTCGTTCTCCTCCTCTGCCTCTCCTGAGGCTCCTCTTATTGGGAAGCATTTCGGAATCAGGGTTTCCCAGGTGGCAAGGGCATTGCTTCTCAAGATTGCTGAGGCTCACGCTTGGACAGCCACAGCTGAACAGGGGGAGCTGGGCTCTAACTAAGGGGGAGTCTCCGTCTTGGGAGACTAGTGTGCACTGGAGGCCAGGATGGGTTCTGTGACTCCAGTAAGCTCAGCTGGGCTGAAGGTTGGAACAGCTAGCTAGCCTGGGTAGAGCAGCCAAGGCATGACCTCCCTGTGGGCTCCTCCAGACCTGCAGAGACACTGGCTGTCCAGTGAGGGCAGGCTGCTAGGACTTCTGTAAGCACATTAAAGAATGATACCCAGATCAAGGATGATACTTACTCTAGTTTGTTAGGACATTCTTACTGTCCTCACCTCCTAGGAAGCTTTAAAACCTGATTTCAGGCTGAGCACACAGGAGTGGGTTAGGTAGAGAAACTTCAGGGATGTGAGGTCATAGTCGAAAAATGAGGGAGGGAGCCCTGCATTGACTTTGGGGAGAAGGCACAGGTGGGACGGATGTGTGACATGGAGTGGATGTGGGACTCAGGCTGGCCTGGGCACTGGGACCTCCGTGTTTTCGTATGGACATAGATACTCTGACACATACATACTGGCCATTATGTGGAGAATCTTACAAAGCAAGCCTATTGGCGTTCTGTATCTTCAGCTCTCAACAGAAGGCAGAATTCTCCTCAGTCACTTACATATTAAGGTGATTTGGTCATATTAAATGCCTTGATCAAGGTCACCCAACAAATGAAATTTGGGGGTCTCTTCATTCAAGAATCACTGGCAACTTTGACCAGTTGCATCCATTTTTCTTCCTCTTGCATCTCGCCTGGGTCCCTAGAAGTCTGTTCTCGGATGAACGCTTAACTCCAGACACGTATCTATCAGCTTGGCATTGTCCCCTGCATCTAACAGGATGTTCATATTCAGTGATGCAGCAGAAAAGTTGAGCTGTTAGCACAGACACTGGGAGAGGTAGACGATGCTACTGTGGTGAACACATGGGAAGTAAATAAAAGTGCTTTGCTTCCAAGTTAGAACTTGGAAGACGCACATGTGGATGGTCGAGTTGTAGAAGGAGGACGTTTCTAAATGTGTGCAACGGCGGTGCTTCTGTGAGTTCTGTGCCACTCTCATCGACACCGGGCTGTCGTCAGGTGCTGATAGGCCAGTTTCACACTTCCCAAGGAATCCTGGTCACCATTACAAAGGACCTTGTACTGGTTTTTAAGGAGTGTTACGTCTTTCTTGCGTGGGCCGCTCTGTGTCGATGTCCTCACTGTGCCTGTATGCTGTCAGGTCCTAAGTCCTCAATTCAACAGCTGCCAAAGTAGATAGCAATGCAGGAGTTTCACAGGTCACTGAAAGAGAGTGCTGGGAGCAGAGGTGGCACAAGGAGGGATCACTGGCTCTTCCTTGTAGGGGAATGGCTGAGCTAGGGGGATGTACTTGGGTTCAGGGAGGTATAAGGCCAGGGTCCATGGGCTGGGTTGAGGCGGCGTGGCCAAGCTTAATCCCTTGCGTGCCTGCTCTTTGATGAAGAGGCATGCGTCTGGTGGTATCTTCTCTTGGGCAGGGAGTCCAAGGTAGTAGTGGCATCAATTCCCACGTCTGACACTACGGCTACGACGCCGGATTCGGGGCAGCTCTCATGTTGATGGTTTGCTTCACATATCAAAACCCACGGGTGCCCCTGTATCTCTTCTAAGGTGGGCCCCTTCTCTGGGGCAACTGTGAGCATTTGGTCAATGAGGTTTTCCAGTTGTCCCCACATGGTAATTGAATGGGATAGGTCCTTTTATGATCTTTTCCTCGGTCTCTTTCATAGTGCCTCCTCTGAAGGGGAGGCGCCCAGTAGTGACAGAAAAGAGCAGCATGCCCAGACTCCACACATCTGCCTTCTTCCTGACATAGTCTTCTCTCAGTACCAGTTCTGGGGCAATGAAGGGCTTGGTCCCACATTGCCCTAGCAGTGTAGTGCCAGTGGGACACCTTGTGGCTACACCAAAGTCACTGATTTTTACTTGACCCTCTTCATCTATCAGGATGTTTTGGGGCTTCAGGTCGTGGTGGACAATGTCAAGGTGATGGCAGTACTTGATGGCAGCCACGATCTGCCCGAATATTTCCTGTGCCTCTTTCTCAGGCAGCGGGCCCTCCTCCTTTACCAGTTGGAAAAAGTTTCCTCCCGGGGCATACTCCATGACAAAGAAGAATTGTTCTCTTCTCTTTAGCACTTGATACAGGCAGACTACGTGGGGTGGGCAAGTTGACTAGAAACACTAATGCGTAGATTTTTTACTGTGTAGTTTTCAGAACCTTTATGTCCACCGGGGTCCTAGTTAGGCGGTGTTATTGCCAGTTTGACGCCCCCGAAGGCACCCTGGCCCAGCGAGCCTATCACTTCATACTGTCGACTTAAAATCGGTCTTTTCCTCCATGTGTGGAAAATGTGTGGCCCTGCATCCCTACAAAAAGACTGTCTCTGCACACTATCACAGAGGTGTGAGAGCCTTATCATTTCAGTCTGAGGGACGTTCCTGTACCCACGTCCTTTGAGCGGCAGGCAGCAAAGGAAGCCTGAAAGGCGTGCTTCGTTCTCCTCCTCTGCCTCTCCTGAGGCTCCTCTTATTGGGAAGCATTTCGGAATCAGGGTTTCCCAGGTGGCAAGGGCATTGCTTCTCAAGATTGCTGAGGCTCACGCTTGGACAGCCACAGCTGAACAGGGGGAGCTGGGCTCTAACTAAGGGGGAGTCTCCGTCTTGGGAGACTAGTGTGCACTGGAGGCCAGGATGGGTTCTGTGACTCCAGTAAGCTCAGCTGGGCTGAAGGTTGGAACAGCTAGCTAGCCTGGGTAGAGCAGCCAAGGCATGACCTCCCTGTGGGCTCCTCCAGACCTGCAGAGACACTGGCTGTCCAGTGAGGGCAGGCTGCTAGGACTTCTGTAAGCACATTAAAGAATGATACCCAGATCAAGGATGATACTTACTCTAGTTTGTTAGGACATTCTTACTGTCCTCACCTCCTAGGAAGCTTTAAAACCTGATTTCAGGCTGAGCACACAGGAGTGGGTTAGGTAGAGAAACTTCAGGGATGTGAGGTCATAGTCGAAAAATGAGGGAGGGAGCCCTGCATTGACTTTGGGGAGAAGGCACAGGTGGGACGGATGTGTGACATGGAGTGGATGTGGGACTCAGGCTGGCCTGGGCACTGGGACCTCCGTGTTTTCGTATGGACATAGATACTCTGACACATACATACTGGCCATTATGTGGAGAATCTTACAAAGCAAGCCTATTGGCGTTCTGTATCTTCAGCTCTCAACAGAAGGCAGAATTCTCCTCAGTCACTTACATATTAAGGTGATTTGGTCATATTAAATGCCTTGATCAAGGTCACCCAACAAATGAAATTTGGGGGTCTCTTCATTCAAGAATCACTGGCAACTTTGACCAGTTGCATCCATTTTTCTTCCTCTTGCATTTCGCCTGGGTCCCTAGAAGTCTGTTCTCGGATGAACGCTTAACTCCAGACGCGTATCTATCAGCTTGGCATTGTCCCCTGCATCTAACAGGATGTTCATATTCAGTGATGCAGCAGAAAAGTTGAGCTGTTAGCACAGACACTGGGAGAGGTAGACGATGCTACTGTGGTGAACACATGGGAAGTAAATAAAAGTGCTTTGCTTCCAAGTTAGAACTTGGAAGACGCATATGTGGATGGTCGAGTTGTAGAAGGAGGACGTTTCTAAATGTGTGCAACGGCGGTGCTTCTGTGAGTTCTGTGCCACTCTCATCGACACCGGGCTGTCGTCAGGTGCTGATAGGCCAGTTTCACACTTCCCAAGGAATCCTGGTCACCATTACAAAGGACCTTGTACTGGTTTTTAAGGAGTGTTACGTCTTTCTTGCGTGGGCCGCTTTGTGTCGATGTCCTCACTGTGCCTGTATGCTGTCAGGTCCTAAGTCCTCAATTCAACAGCTGCCAAAGTAGATAGCAATGCAGGAGTTTCACAGGTCACTGAAAGAGAGTGCTGGGAGCAGAGGTGGCACAAGGAGGGATCACTGGCTCGTCCTTGTAGGGGAATGGCTGAGCTAGGGGGATGTACTTGGGTTCAGGGAGGTATAAGGCCAGGGTCCATGGGCTGGGTTGAGGCGGCGTGGCCAAGCTTAATCCCTTGCGTGCCTGCTCTTTGATGAAGAGGCATGCGTCTGGTGGTATCTTCTCTTGGGCAGGGAGTCCAAGGTAGTAGTGGCATCAATTCCCACGTCTGACACTACGGCTACGACGCCGGATTCGGGGCAGCTCTCATGTTGATGGTTTGCTTCACATATCAAAACCCACGGGTGCCCCTGTATCTCTTCTAAGGTGGGCCCCTTCTCTGGGGCAACTGTGAGCATTTGGTCAATGAGGTTTTCCAGTTGTCCCCACATGGTAATTGGAATGGGATAGGTCCTTTTATGATCTTTTCCTCGGTCTCTTTCATAGTGCCTCCTCTGAAGGGGAGGCACCCAGTAGTGACAGAAAAGAGCAGCATGCCCAGACTCCACACATCTGCCTTCTTCCTGACATAGTCTTCTCTCAGTACCAGTTCTGGGGCAATGAAGGGCTTGGTCCCACATTGCCCTAGCAGTGTAGTGCCAGTGGGACACCTTGTGGCTACACCAAAGTCACTGATTTTTACTTGACCCTCTTCATCTATCAGGATGTTTTGGGGCTTCAGGTCGTGGTGGACAATGTCAAGGTGATGGCAGTACTTGATGGCAGCCACGATCTGCCCGAATATTTCCTGTGCCTCTTTCTCAGGCAGCGGGCCCTCCTCCTTTATCAGTTGGAAAAAGTTTCCTCCCGGGGCATACTCCATGACAAAGAAGAATTGTTCTCTTCTCTTTAGCACTTGATACAGGCAGACTACGTGGGGTGGGCAAGTTGACTAGAAACACTAATGCGTAGATTTTTTACTGTGTAGTTTTCAGAACCTTTATGTCCACCGGGGTCCTAGTTAGGCGGTGTTATTGCCAGTTTGACGCCCCCGAAGGCACCCTGGCCCAGCGAGCCTATCACTTCATACTGTCGACTTAAAATCGGTCTTTTCCTCCATGTGTGGAAAATGTGTGGCCCTGCATCCCTACAAAAAGACTGTCTCTGCACACTATCACAGAGGTGTGAGAGCCTTATCATTTCAGTCTGAGGGACGTTCCTGTACCCACGTCCTTTGAGCGGCAGGCAGCAAAGGAAGCCTGAAAGGCGTGCTTCGTTCTCCTCCTCTGCCTCTCCTGAGGCTCCTCTTATTGGGAAGCATTTCGGAATCAGGGTTTCCCAGGTGGCAAGGGCATTGCTTCTCAAGATTGCTGAGGCTCACGCTTGGACAGCCACAGCTGAACAGGGGGAGCTGGGCTCTAACTAAGGGGGAGTCTCCGTCTTGGGAGACTAGTGTGCACTGGAGGCCAGGATGGGTTCTGTGACTCCAGTAAGCTCAGCTGGGCTGAAGGTTGGAACAGCTAGCTAGCCTGGGTAGAGCAGCCAAGGCATGACCTCCCTGTGGGCTCCTCCAGACCTGCAGAGACACTGGCTGTCCAGTGAGGGCAGGCTGCTAGGACTTCTGTAAGCACATTAAAGAATGATACCCAGATCAAGGATGATACTTACTCTAGTTTGTTAGGACATTCTTACTGTCCTCACCTCCTAGGAAGCTTTAAAACCTGATTTCAGGCTGAGCACACAGGAGTGGGTTAGGTAGAGAAACTTCAGGGATGTGAGGTCATAGTCGAAAAAAATGAGGGAGGGAGCCCTGCATTGACTTTGGGGAGAAGGCACAGGTGGGACGGATGTGTGACATGGAGTGGATGTGGGACTCAGGCTGGCCTGGGCACTGGGACCTCCGTGTTTTCGTATGGACATAGATACTCTGACACATACATACTGGCCATTATGTGGAGAATCTTACAAAGCAAGCCTATTGGCGTTCTGTATCTTCAGCTCTCAACAGAAGGCAGAATTCTCCTCAGTCACTTACATATTAAGGTGATTTGGTCATATTAAATGCCTTGATCAAGGTCACCCAACAAATGAAATTTGGGGGTCTCTTCATTCAAGAATCACTGGCAACTTTGACCAGTTGCATCCATTTTTCTTCCTCTTGCATTTCGCCTGGGTCCCTAGAAGTCTGTTCTCGGATGAACGCTTAACTCCAGACACGTATCTATCAGCTTGGCATTGTCCCCTGCATCTAACAGGATGTTCATATTCAGTGATGCAGCAGAAAAGTTGAGCTGTTAGCACAGACACTGGGAGAGGTAGACGATGCTACTGTGGTGAACACATGGGAAGTAAATAAAAGTGCTTTGCTTCCAAGTTAGAACTTGGAAGACGCATATGTGGATGGTCGAGTTGTAGAAGGAGGACGTTTCTAAATGTGTGCAACGGCGGTGCTTCTGTGAGTTCTGTGCCACTCTCATCGACACCGGGCTGTCGTCAGGTGCTGATAGGCCAGTTTCACACTTCCCAAGGAATCCTGGTCACCATTACAAAGGACCTTGTACTGGTTTTTAAGGAGTGTTACGTCTTTCTTGCGTGGGCCGCTTTGTGTCGATGTCCTCACTGTGCCTGTATGCTGTCAGGTCCTAAGTCCTCAATTCAACAGCTGCCAAAGTAGATAGCAATGCAGGAGTTTCACAGGTCACTGAAAGAGAGTGCTGGGAGCAGAGGTGGCACAAGGAGGGATCACTGGCTCGTCCTTGTAGGGGAATGGCTGAGCTAGGGGGATGTACTTGGGTTCAGGGAGGTATAAGGCCAGGGTCCATGGGCTGGGTTGAGGCGGCGTGGCCAAGCTTAATCCCTTGCGTGCCTGCTCTTTGATGAAGAGGCATGCGTCTGGTGGTATCTTCTCTTGGGCAGGGAGTCCAAGGTAGTAGTGGCATCAATTCCCACGTCTGACACTACGGCTACGACGCCGGATTCGGGGCAGCTCTCATGTTGATGGTTTGCTTCACATATCAAAACCCACGGGTGCCCCTGTATCTCTTCTAAGGTGGGCCCCTTCTCTGGGGCAACTGTGAGCATTTGGTCAATGAGGTTTTCCAGTTGTCCCCACATGGTAATTGGAATGGGATAGGTCCTTTTATGATCTTTTCCTCGGTCTCTTTCATAGTGCCTCCTCTGAAGGGGAGGCACCCAGTAGTGACAGAAAAGAGCAGCATGCCCAGACTCCACACATCTGCCTTCTTCCTGACATAGTCTTCTCTCAGTACCAGTTCTGGGGCAATGAAGGGCTTGGTCCCACATTGCCCTAGCAGTGTAGTGCCAGTGGGACACCTTGTGGCTACACCAAAGTCACTGATTTTTACTTGACCCTCTTCATCTATCAGGATGTTTTGGGGCTTCAGGTCGTGGTGGACAATGTCAAGGTGATGGCAGTACTTGATGGCAGCCACGATCTGCCCGAATATTTCCTGTGCCTCTTTCTCAGGCAGCGGGCCCTCCTCCTTTATCAGTTGGAAAAAGTTTCCTCCCGGGGCATACTCCATGACAAAGAAGAATTGTTCTCTTCTCTTTAGCACTTGATACAGGCAGACTACGTGGGGTGGGCAAGTTGACTAGAAACACTAATGCGTAGATTTTTTACTGTGTAGTTTTCAGAACCTTTATGTCCACCGGGGTCCTAGTTAGGCGGTGTTATTGCCAGTTTGACGCCCCCGAAGGCACCCTGGCCCAGCGAGCCTATCACTTCATACTGTCGACTTAAAATCGGTCTTTTCCTCCATGTGTGGAAAATGTGTGGCCCTGCATCCCTACAAAAAGACTGTCTCTGCACACTATCACAGAGGTGTGAGAGCCTTATCATTTCAGTCTGAGGGACGTTCCTGTACCCACGTCCTTTGAGCGGCAGGCAGCAAAGGAAGCCTGAAAGGCGTGCTTCGTTCTCCTCCTCTGCCTCTCCTGAGGCTCCTCTTATTGGGAAGCATTTCGGAATCAGGGTTTCCCAGGTGGCAAGGGCATTGCTTCTCAAGATTGCTGAGGCTCACGCTTGGACAGCCACAGCTGAACAGGGGGAGCTGGGCTCTAACTAAGGGGGAGTCTCCGTCTTGGGAGACTAGTGTGCACTGGAGGCCAGGATGGGTTCTGTGACTCCAGTAAGCTCAGCTGGGCTGAAGGTTGGAACAGCTAGCTAGCCTGGGTAGAGCAGCCAAGGCATGACCTCCCTGTGGGCTCCTCCAGACCTGCAGAGACACTGGCTGTCCAGTGAGGGCAGGCTGCTAGGACTTCTGTAAGCACATTAAAGAATGATACCCAGATCAAGGATGATACTTACTCTAGTTTGTTAGGACATTCTTACTGTCCTCACCTCCTAGGAAGCTTTAAAACCTGATTTCAGGCTGAGCACACAGGAGTGGGTTAGGTAGAGAAACTTCAGGGATGTGAGGTCATAGTCGAAAAATGAGGGAGGGAGCCCTGCATTGACTTTGGGGAGAAGGCACAGGTGGGACGGATGTGTGACATGGAGTGGATGTGGGACTCAGGCTGGCCTGGGCACTGGGACCTCCGTGTTTTCGTATGGACATAGATACTCTGACACATACATACTGGCCATTATGTGGAGAATCTTACAAAGCAAGCCTATTGGCGTTCTGTATCTTCAGCTCTCAACAGAAGGCAGAATTCTCCTCAGTCACTTACATATTAAGGTGATTTGGTCATATTAAATGCCTTGATCAAGGTCACCCAACAAATGAAATTTGGGGGTCTCTTCATTCAAGAATCACTGGCAACTTTGACCAGTTGCATCCATTTTTCTTCCTCTTGCATTTCGCCTGGGTCCCTAGAAGTCTGTTCTCGGATGAACGCTTAACTCCAGACGCGTATCTATCAGCTTGGCATTGTCCCCTGCATCTAACAGGATGTTCATATTCAGTGATGCAGCAGAAAAGTTGAGCTGTTAGCACAGACACTGGGAGAGGTAGACGATGCTACTGTGGTGAACACATGGGAAGTAAATAAAAGTGCTTTGCTTCCAAGTTAGAACTTGGAAGACGCATATGTGGATGGTCGAGTTGTAGAAGGAGGACGTTTCTAAATGTGTGCAACGGCGGTGCTTCTGTGAGTTCTGTGCCACTCTCATCGACACCGGGCTGTCGTCAGGTGCTGATAGGCCAGTTTCACACTTCCCAAGGAATCCTGGTCACCATTACAAAGGACCTTGTACTGGTTTTTAAGGAGTGTTACGTCTTTCTTGCGTGGGCCGCTTTGTGTCGATGTCCTCACTGTGCCTGTATGCTGTCAGGTCCTAAGTCCTCAATTCAACAGCTGCCAAAGTAGATAGCAATGCAGGAGTTTCACAGGTCACTGAAAGAGAGTGCTGGGAGCAGAGGTGGCACAAGGAGGGATCACTGGCTCGTCCTTGTAGGGGAATGGCTGAGCTAGGGGGATGTACTTGGGTTCAGGGAGGTATAAGGCCAGGGTCCATGGGCTGGGTTGAGGCGGCGTGGCCAAGCTTAATCCCTTGCGTGCCTGCTCTTTGATGAAGAGGCATGCGTCTGGTGGTATCTTCTCTTGGGCAGGGAGTCCAAGGTAGTAGTGGCATCAATTCCCACGTCTGACACTACGGCTACGACGCCGGATTCGGGGCAGCTCTCATGTTGATGGTTTGCTTCACATATCAAAACCCACGGGTGCCCCTGTATCTCTTCTAAGGTGGGCCCCTTCTCTGGGGCAACTGTGAGCATTTGGTCAATGAGGTTTTCCAGTTGTCCCCACATGGTAATTGGAATGGGATAGGTCCTTTTATGATCTTTTCCTCGGTCTCTTTCATAGTGCCTCCTCTGAAGGGGAGGCGCCCAGTAGTGACAGAAAAGAGCAGCATGCCCAGACTCCACACATCTGCCTTCTTCCTGACATAGTCTTCTCTCAGTACCAGTTCTGGGGCAATGAAGGGCTTGGTCCCACATTGCCCTAGCAGTGTAGTGCCAGTGGGACACCTTGTGGCTACACCAAAGTCACTGATTTTTACTTGACCCTCTTCATCTATCAGGATGTTTTGGGGCTTCAGGTCGTGGTGGACAATGTCAAGGTGATGGCAGTACTTGATGGCAGCCACGATCTGCCCGAATATTTCCTGTGCCTCTTTCTCAGGCAGCGGGCCCTCCTCCTTTATCAGTTGGAAAAAGTTTCCTCCCGGGGCATACTCCATGACAAAGAAGAATTGTTCTCTTCTCTTTAGCACTTGATACAGGCAGACTACGTGGGGTGGGCAAGTTGACTAGAAACACTAATGCGTAGATTTTTTACTGTGTAGTTTTCAGAACCTTTATGTCCACCGGGGTCCTAGTTAGGCGGTGTTATTGCCAGTTTGACGCCCCCGAAGGCACCCTGGCCCAGCGAGCCTATCACTTCATACTGTCGACTTAAAATCGGTCTTTTCCTCCATGTGTGGAAAATGTGTGGCCCTGCATCCCTACAAAAAGACTGTCTCTGCACACTATCACAGAGGTGTGAGAGCCTTATCATTTCAGTCTGAGGGACGTTCCTGTACCCACGTCCTTTGAGCGGCAGGCAGCAAAGGAAGCCTGAAAGGCGTGCTTCGTTCTCCTCCTCTGCCTCTCCTGAGGCTCCTCTTATTGGGAAGCATTTCGGAATCAGGGTTTCCCAGGTGGCAAGGGCATTGCTTCTCAAGATTGCTGAGGCTCACGCTTGGACAGCCACAGCTGAACAGGGGGAGCTGGGCTCTAACTAAGGGGGAGTCTCCGTCTTGGGAGACTAGTGTGCACTGGAGGCCAGGATGGGTTCTGTGACTCCAGTAAGCTCAGCTGGGCTGAAGGTTGGAACAGCTAGCTAGCCTGGGTAGAGCAGCCAAGGCATGACCTCCCTGTGGGCTCCTCCAGACCTGCAGAGACACTGGCTGTCCAGTGAGGGCAGGCTGCTAGGACTTCTGTAAGCACATTAAAGAATGATACCCAGATCAAGGATGATACTTACTCTAGTTTGTTAGGACATTCTTACTGTCCTCACCTCCTAGGAAGCTTTAAAACCTGATTTCAGGCTGAGCACACAGGAGTGGGTTAGGTAGAGAAACTTCAGGGATGTGAGGTCATAGTCGAAAAATGAGGGAGGGAGCCCTGCATTGACTTTGGGGAGAAGGCACAGGTGGGACGGATGTGTGACATGGAGTGGATGTGGGACTCAGGCTGGCCTGGGCACTGGGACCTCCGTGTTTTCGTATGGACATAGATACTCTGACACATACATACTGGCCATTATGTGGAGAATCTTACAAAGCAAGCCTATTGGCGTTCTGTATCTTCAGCTCTCAACAGAAGGCAGAATTCTCCTCAGTCACTTACATATTAAGGTGATTTGGTCATATTAAATGCCTTGATCAAGGTCACCCAACAAATGAAATTTGGGGGTCTCTTCATTCAAGAATCACTGGCAACTTTGACCAGTTGCATCCATTTTTCTTCCTCTTGCATTTCGCCTGGGTCCCTAGAAGTCTGTTCTCGGATGAACGCTTAACTCCAGACGCGTATCTATCAGCTTGGCATTGTCCCCTGCATCTAACAGGATGTTCATATTCAGTGATGCAGCAGAAAAGTTGAGCTGTTAGCACAGACACTGGGAGAGGTAGACGATGCTACTGTGGTGAACACATGGGAAGTAAATAAAAGTGCTTTGCTTCCAAGTTAGAACTTGGAAGACGCATATGTGGATGGTCGAGTTGTAGAAGGAGGACGTTTCTAAATGTGTGCAACGGCGGTGCTTCTGTGAGTTCTGTGCCACTCTCATCGACACCGGGCTGTCGTCAGGTGCTGATAGGCCAGTTTCACACTTCCCAAGGAATCCTGGTCACCATTACAAAGGACCTTGTACTGGTTTTTAAGGAGTGTTACGTCTTTCTTGCGTGGGCCGCTTTGTGTCGATGTCCTCACTGTGCCTGTATGCTGTCAGGTCCTAAGTCCTCAATTCAACAGCTGCCAAAGTAGATAGCAATGCAGGAGTTTCACAGGTCACTGAAAGAGAGTGCTGGGAGCAGAGGTGGCACAAGGAGGGATCACTGGCTCGTCCTTGTAGGGGAATGGCTGAGCTAGGGGGATGTACTTGGGTTCAGGGAGGTATAAGGCCAGGGTCCATGGGCTGGGTTGAGGCGGCGTGGCCAAGCTTAATCCCTTGCGTGCCTGCTCTTTGATGAAGAGGCATGCGTCTGGTGGTATCTTCTCTTGGGCAGGGAGTCCAAGGTAGTAGTGGCATCAATTCCCACGTCTGACACTACGGCTACGACGCCGCGGATTCGGGGCAGCTCTCATGTTGATGGTTTGCTTCACATATCAAAACCCACGGGTGCCCCTGTATCTCTTCTAAGGTGGGCCCCTTCTCTGGGGCAACTGTGAGCATTTGGTCAATGAGGTTTTCCAGTTGTCCCCACATGGTAATTGGAATGGGATAGGTCCTTTTATGATCTTTTCCTCGGTCTCTTTCATAGTGCCTCCTCTGAAGGGGAGGCACCCAGTAGTGACAGAAAAGAGCAGCATGCCCAGACTCCACACATCTGCCTTCTTCCTGACATAGTCTTCTCTCAGTACCAGTTCTGGGGCAATGAAGGGCTTGGTCCCACATTGCCCTAGCAGTGTAGTGCCAGTGGGACACCTTGTGGCTACACCAAAGTCACTGATTTTTACTTGACCCTCTTCATCTATCAGGATGTTTTGGGGCTTCAGGTCGTGGTGGACAATGTCAAGGTGATGGCAGTACTTGATGGCAGCCACGATCTGCCCGAATATTTCCTGTGCCTCTTTCTCAGGCAGCGGGCCCTCCTCCTTTATCAGTTGGAAAAAGTTTCCTCCCGGGGCATACTCCATGACAAAGAAGAATTGTTCTCTTCTCTTTAGCACTTGATACAGGCAGACTACGTGGGGTGGGCAAGTTGACTAGAAACACTAATGCGTAGATTTTTTACTGTGTAGTTTTCAGAACCTTTATGTCCACCGGGGTCCTAGTTAGGCGGTGTTATTGCCAGTTTGACGCCCCCGAAGGCACCCTGGCCCAGCGAGCCTATCACTTCATACTGTCGACTTAAAATCGGTCTTTTCCTCCATGTGTGGAAAATGTGTGGCCCTGCATCCCTACAAAAAGACTGTCTCTGCACACTATCACAGAGGTGTGAGAGCCTTATCATTTCAGTCTGAGGGACGTTCCTGTACCCACGTCCTTTGAGCGGCAGGCAGCAAAGGAAGCCTGAAAGGCGTGCTTCGTTCTCCTCCTCTGCCTCTCCTGAGGCTCCTCTTATTGGGAAGCATTTCGGAATCAGGGTTTCCCAGGTGGCAAGGGCATTGCTTCTCAAGATTGCTGAGGCTCACGCTTGGACAGCCACAGCTGAACAGGGGGAGCTGGGCTCTAACTAAGGGGGAGTCTCCGTCTTGGGAGACTAGTGTGCACTGGAGGCCAGGATGGGTTCTGTGACTCCAGTAAGCTCAGCTGGGCTGAAGGTTGGAACAGCTAGCTAGCCTGGGTAGAGCAGCCAAGGCATGACCTCCCTGTGGGCTCCTCCAGACCTGCAGAGACACTGGCTGTCCAGTGAGGGCAGGCTGCTAGGACTTCTGTAAGCACATTAAAGAATGATACCCAGGTCAAGGATGATACTTACTCTAGTTTGTTAGGACATTCTTACTGTCCTCACCTCCTAGGAAGCTTTAAAACCTGATTTCAGGCTGAGCACACAGGAGTGGGTTAGGTAGAGAAACTTCAGGGATGTGAGGTCATAGTCGAAAAATGAGGGAGGGAGCCCTGCATTGACTTTGGGGAGAAGGCACAGGTGGGACGGATGTGTGACATGGAGTGGATGTGGGACTCAGGCTGGCCTGGGCACTGGGACCTCCGTGTTTTCGTATGGACATAGATACTCTGACACATACATACTGGCCATTATGTGGAGAATCTTACAAAGCAAGCCTATTGGCGTTCTGTATCTTCAGCTCTCAACAGAAGGCAGAATTCTCCTCAGTCACTTACATATTAAGGTGATTTGGTCATATTAAATGCCTTGATCAAGGTCACCCAACAAATGAAATTTGGGGGTCTCTTCATTCAAGAATCACTGGCAACTTTGACCAGTTGCATCCATTTTTCTTCCTCTTGCATTTCGCCTGGGTCCCTAGAAGTCTGTTCTCGGATGAACGCTTAACTCCAGACGCGTATCTATCAGCTTGGCATTGTCCCCTGCATCTAACAGGATGTTCATATTCAGTGATGCAGCAGAAAAGTTGAGCTGTTAGCACAGACACTGGGAGAGGTAGACGATGCTACTGTGGTGAACACATGGGAAGTAAATAAAAGTGCTTTGCTTCCAAGTTAGAACTTGGAAGACGCATATGTGGATGGTCGAGTTGTAGAAGGAGGACGTTTCTAAATGTGTGCAACGGCGGTGCTTCTGTGAGTTCTGTGCCACTCTCATCGACACCGGGCTGTCGTCAGGTGCTGATAGGCCAGTTTCACACTTCCCAAGGAATCCTGGTCACCATTACAAAGGACCTTGTACTGGTTTTTAAGGAGTGTTACGTCTTTCTTGCGTGGGCCGCTTTGTGTCGATGTCCTCACTGTGCCTGTATGCTGTCAGGTCCTAAGTCCTCAATTCAACAGCTGCCAAAGTAGATAGCAATGCAGGAGTTTCACAGGTCACTGAAAGAGAGTGCTGGGAGCAGAGGTGGCACAAGGAGGGATCACTGGCTCGTCCTTGTAGGGGAATGGCTGAGCTAGGGGGATGTACTTGGGTTCAGGGAGGTATAAGGCCAGGGTCCATGGGCTGGGTTGAGGCGGCGTGGCCAAGCTTAATCCCTTGCGTGCCTGCTCTTTGATGAAGAGGCATGCGTCTGGTGGTATCTTCTCTTGGGCAGGGAGTCCAAGGTAGTAGTGGCATCAATTCCCACGTCTGACACTACGGCTACGACGCCGGATTCGGGGCAGCTCTCATGTTGATGGTTTGCTTCACATATCAAAACCCACGGGTGCCCCTGTATCTCTTCTAAGGTGGGCCCCTTCTCTGGGGCAACTGTGAGCATTTGGTCAATGAGGTTTTCCAGTTGTCCCCACATGGTAATTGGAATGGGATAGGTCCTTTTATGATCTTTTCCTCGGTCTCTTTCATAGTGCCTCCTCTGAAGGGGAGGCGCCCAGTAGTGACAGAAAAGAGCAGCATGCCCAGACTCCACACATCTGCCTTCTTCCTGACATAGTCTTCTCTCAGTACCAGTTCTGGGGCAATGAAGGGCTTGGTCCCACATTGCCCTAGCAGTGTAGTGCCAGTGGGACACCTTGTGGCTACACCAAAGTCACTGATTTTTACTTGACCCTCTTCATCTATCAGGATGTTTTGGGGCTTCAGGTCGTGGTGGACAATGTCAAGGTGATGGCAGTACTTGATGGCAGCCACGATCTGCCCGAATATTTCCTGTGCCTCTTTCTCAGGCAGCGGGCCCTCCTCCTTTATCAGTTGGAAAAAGTTTCCTCCCGGGGCATACTCCATGACAAAGAAGAATTGTTCTCTTCTCTTTAGCACTTGATACAGGCAGACTACGTGGGGTGGGCAAGTTGACTAGAAACACTAATGCGTAGATTTTTTACTGTGTAGTTTTCAGAACCTTTATGTCCACCGGGGTCCTAGTTAGGCGGTGTTATTGCCAGTTTGACGCCCCCGAAGGCACCCTGGCCCAGCGAGCCTATCACTTCATACTGTCGACTTAAAATCGGTCTTTTCCTCCATGTGTGGAAAATGTGTGGCCCTGCATCCCTACAAAAAGACTGTCTCTGCACACTATCACAGAGGTGTGAGAGCCTTATCATTTCAGTCTGAGGGACGTTCCTGTACCCACGTCCTTTGAGCGGCAGGCAGCAAAGGAAGCCTGAAAGGCGTGCTTCGTTCTCCTCCTCTGCCTCTCCTGAGGCTCCTCTTATTGGGAAGCATTTCGGAATCAGGGTTTCCCAGGTGGCAAGGGCATTGCTTCTCAAGATTGCTGAGGCTCACGCTTGGACAGCCACAGCTGAACAGGGGGAGCTGGGCTCTAACTAAGGGGGAGTCTCCGTCTTGGGAGACTAGTGTGCACTGGAGGCCAGGATGGGTTCTGTGACTCCAGTAAGCTCAGCTGGGCTGAAGGTTGGAACAGCTAGCTAGCCTGGGTAGAGCAGCCAAGGCATGACCTCCCTGTGGGCTCCTCCAGACCTGCAGAGACACTGGCTGTCCAGTGAGGGCAGGCTGCTAGGACTTCTGTAAGCACATTAAAGAATGATACCCAGGTCAAGGATGATACTTACTCTAGTTTGTTAGGACATTCTTACTGTCCTCACCTCCTAGGAAGCTTTAAAACCTGATTTCAGGCTGAGCACACAGGAGTGGGTTAGGTAGAGAAACTTCAGGGATGTGAGGTCATAGTCGAAAAATGAGGGAGGGAGCCCTGCATTGACTTTGGGGAGAAGGCACAGGTGGGACGGATGTGTGACATGGAGTGGATGTGGGACTCAGGCTGGCCTGGGCACTGGGACCTCCGTGTTTTCGTATGGACATAGATACTCTGACACATACATACTGGCCATTATGTGGAGAATCTTACAAAGCAAGCCTATTGGCGTTCTGTATCTTCAGCTCTCAACAGAAGGCAGAATTCTCCTCAGTCACTTACATATTAAGGTGATTTGGTCATATTAAATGCCTTGATCAAGGTCACCCAACAAATGAAATTTGGGGGTCTCTTCATTCAAGAATCACTGGCAACTTTGACCAGTTGCATCCATTTTTCTTCCTCTTGCATTTCGCCTGGGTCCCTAGAAGTCTGTTCTCGGATGAACGCTTAACTCCAGACGCGTATCTATCAGCTTGGCATTGTCCCCTGCATCTAACAGGATGTTCATATTCAGTGATGCAGCAGAAAAGTTGAGCTGTTAGCACAGACACTGGGAGAGGTAGACGATGCTACTGTGGTGAACACATGGGAAGTAAATAAAAGTGCTTTGCTTCCAAGTTAGAACTTGGAAGACGCATATGTGGATGGTCGAGTTGTAGAAGGAGGACGTTTCTAAATGTGTGCAACGGCGGTGCTTCTGTGAGTTCTGTGCCACTCTCATCGACACCGGGCTGTCGTCAGGTGCTGATAGGCCAGTTTCACACTTCCCAAGGAATCCTGGTCACCATTACAAAGGACCTTGTACTGGTTTTTAAGGAGTGTTACGTCTTTCTTGCGTGGGCCGCTTTGTGTCGATGTCCTCACTGTGCCTGTATGCTGTCAGGTCCTAAGTCCTCAATTCAACAGCTGCCAAAGTAGATAGCAATGCAGGAGTTTCACAGGTCACTGAAAGAGAGTGCTGGGAGCAGAGGTGGCACAAGGAGGGATCACTGGCTCGTCCTTGTAGGGGAATGGCTGAGCTAGGGGGATGTACTTGGGTTCAGGGAGGTATAAGGCCAGGGTCCATGGGCTGGGTTGAGGCGGCGTGGCCAAGCTTAATCCCTTGCGTGCCTGCTCTTTGATGAAGAGGCATGCGTCTGGTGGTATCTTCTCTTGGGCAGGGAGTCCAAGGTAGTAGTGGCATCAATTCCCACGTCTGACACTACGGCTACGACGCCGGATTCGGGGCAGCTCTCATGTTGATGGTTTGCTTCACATATCAAAACCCACGGGTGCCCCTGTATCTCTTCTAAGGTGGGCCCCTTCTCTGGGGCAACTGTGAGCATTTGGTCAATGAGGTTTTCCAGTTGTCCCCACATGGTAATTGGAATGGGATAGGTCCTTTTATGATCTTTTCCTCGGTCTCTTTCATAGTGCCTCCTCTGAAGGGGAGGCGCCCAGTAGTGACAGAAAAGAGCAGCATGCCCAGACTCCACACATCTGCCTTCTTCCTGACATAGTCTTCTCTCAGTACCAGTTCTGGGGCAATGAAGGGCTTGGTCCCACATTGCCCTAGCAGTGTAGTGCCAGTGGGACACCTTGTGGCTACACCAAAGTCACTGATTTTTACTTGACCCTCTTCATCTATCAGGATGTTTTGGGGCTTCAGGTCGTGGTGGACAATGTCAAGGTGATGGCAGTACTTGATGGCAGCCACGATCTGCCCGAATATTTCCTGTGCCTCTTTCTCAGGCAGCGGGCCCTCCTCCTTTATCAGTTGGAAAAAGTTTCCTCCCGGGGCATACTCCATGACAAAGAAGAATTGTTCTCTTCTCTTTAGCACTTGATACAGGCAGACTACGTGGGGTGGGCAAGTTGACTAGAAACACTAATGCGTAGATTTTTTACTGTGTAGTTTTCAGAACCTTTATGTCCACCGGGGTCCTAGTTAGGCGGTGTTATTGCCAGTTTGACGCCCCCGAAGGCACCCTGGCCCAGCGAGCCTATCACTTCATACTGTCGACTTAAAATCGGTCTTTTCCTCCATGTGTGGAAAATGTGTGGCCCTGCATCCCTACAAAAAGACTGTCTCTGCACACTATCACAGAGGTGTGAGAGCCTTATCATTTCAGTCTGAGGGACGTTCCTGTACCCACGTCCTTTGAGCGGCAGGCAGCAAAGGAAGCCTGAAAGGCGTGCTTCGTTCTCCTCCTCTGCCTCTCCTGAGGCTCCTCTTATTGGGAAGCATTTCGGAATCAGGGTTTCCCAGGTGGCAAGGGCATTGCTTCTCAAGATTGCTGAGGCTCACGCTTGGACAGCCACAGCTGAACAGGGGGAGCTGGGCTCTAACTAAGGGGGAGTCTCCGTCTTGGGAGACTAGTGTGCACTGGAGGCCAGGATGGGTTCTGTGACTCCAGTAAGCTCAGCTGGGCTGAAGGTTGGAACAGCTAGCTAGCCTGGGTAGAGCAGCCAAGGCATGACCTCCCTGTGGGCTCCTCCAGACCTGCAGAGACACTGGCTGTCCAGTGAGGGCAGGCTGCTAGGACTTCTGTAAGCACATTAAAGAATGATACCCAGGTCAAGGATGATACTTACTCTAGTTTGTTAGGACATTCTTACTGTCCTCACCTCCTAGGAAGCTTTAAAACCTGATTTCAGGCTGAGCACACAGGAGTGGGTTAGGTAGAGAAACTTCAGGGATGTGAGGTCATAGTCGAAAAATGAGGGAGGGAGCCCTGCATTGACTTTGGGGAGAAGGCACAGGTGGGACGGATGTGTGACATGGAGTGGATGTGGGACTCAGGCTGGCCTGGGCACTGGGACCTCCGTGTTTTCGTATGGACATAGATACTCTGACACATACATACTGGCCATTATGTGGAGAATCTTACAAAGCAAGCCTATTGGCGTTCTGTATCTTCAGCTCTCAACAGAAGGCAGAATTCTCCTCAGTCACTTACATATTAAGGTGATTTGGTCATATTAAATGCCTTGATCAAGGTCACCCAACAAATGAAATTTGGGGGTCTCTTCATTCAAGAATCACTGGCAACTTTGACCAGTTGCATCCATTTTTCTTCCTCTTGCATTTCGCCTGGGTCCCTAGAAGTCTGTTCTCGGATGAACGCTTAACTCCAGACGCGTATCTATCAGCTTGGCATTGTCCCCTGCATCTAACAGGATGTTCATATTCAGTGATGCAGCAGAAAAGTTGAGCTGTTAGCACAGACACTGGGAGAGGTAGACGATGCTACTGTGGTGAACACATGGGAAGTAAATAAAAGTGCTTTGCTTCCAAGTTAGAACTTGGAAGACGCATATGTGGATGGTCGAGTTGTAGAAGGAGGACGTTTCTAAATGTGTGCAACGGCGGTGCTTCTGTGAGTTCTGTGCCACTCTCATCGACACCGGGCTGTCGTCAGGTGCTGATAGGCCAGTTTCACACTTCCCAAGGAATCCTGGTCACCATTACAAAGGACCTTGTACTGGTTTTTAAGGAGTGTTACGTCTTTCTTGCGTGGGCCGCTTTGTGTCGATGTCCTCACTGTGCCTGTATGCTGTCAGGTCCTAAGTCCTCAATTCAACAGCTGCCAAAGTAGATAGCAATGCAGGAGTTTCACAGGTCACTGAAAGAGAGTGCTGGGAGCAGAGGTGGCACAAGGAGGGATCACTGGCTCGTCCTTGTAGGGGAATGGCTGAGCTAGGGGGATGTACTTGGGTTCAGGGAGGTATAAGGCCAGGGTCCATGGGCTGGGTTGAGGCGGCGTGGCCAAGCTTAATCCCTTGCGTGCCTGCTCTTTGATGAAGAGGCATGCGTCTGGTGGTATCTTCTCTTGGGCAGGGAGTCCAAGGTAGTAGTGGCATCAATTCCCACGTCTGACACTACGGCTACGACGCCGGATTCGGGGCAGCTCTCATGTTGATGGTTTGCTTCACATATCAAAACCCACGGGTGCCCCTGTATCTCTTCTAAGGTGGGCCCCTTCTCTGGGGCAACTGTGAGCATTTGGTCAATGAGGTTTTCCAGTTGTCCCCACATGGTAATTGGAATGGGATAGGTCCTTTTATGATCTTTTCCTCGGTCTCTTTCATAGTGCCTCCTCTGAAGGGGAGGCGCCCAGTAGTGACAGAAAAGAGCAGCATGCCCAGACTCCACACATCTGCCTTCTTCCTGACATAGTCTTCTCTCAGTACCAGTTCTGGGGCAATGAAGGGCTTGGTCCCACATTGCCCTAGCAGTGTAGTGCCAGTGGGACACCTTGTGGCTACACCAAAGTCACTGATTTTTACTTGACCCTCTTCATCTATCAGGATGTTTTGGGGCTTCAGGTCGTGGTGGACAATGTCAAGGTGATGGCAGTACTTGATGGCAGCCACGATCTGCCCGAATATTTCCTGTGCCTCTTTCTCAGGCAGCGGGGCCCTCCTCCTTTATCAGTTGGAAAAAGTTTCCTCCCGGGGCATACTCCATGACAAAGAAGAATTGTTCTCTTCTCTTTAGCACTTGATACAGGCAGACTACGTGGGGTGGGCAAGTTGACTAGAAACACTAATGCGTAGATTTTTTACTGTGTAGTTTTCAGAACCTTTATGTCCACCGGGGTCCTAGTTAGGCGGTGTTATTGCCAGTTTGACGCCCCCGAAGGCACCCTGGCCCAGCGAGCCTATCACTTCATACTGTCGACTTAAAATCGGTCTTTTCCTCCATGTGTGGAAAATGTGTGGCCCTGCATCCCTACAAAAAGACTGTCTCTGCACACTATCACAGAGGTGTGAGAGCCTTATCATTTCAGTCTGAGGGACGTTCCTGTACCCACGTCCTTTGAGCGGCAGGCAGCAAAGGAAGCCTGAAAGGCGTGCTTCGTTCTCCTCCTCTGCCTCTCCTGAGGCTCCTCTTATTGGGAAGCATTTCGGAATCAGGGTTTCCCAGGTGGCAAGGGCATTGCTTCTCAAGATTGCTGAGGCTCACGCTTGGACAGCCACAGCTGAACAGGGGGAGCTGGGCTCTAACTAAGGGGGAGTCTCCGTCTTGGGAGACTAGTGTGCACTGGAGGCCAGGATGGGTTCTGTGACTCCAGTAAGCTCAGCTGGGCTGAAGGTTGGAACAGCTAGCTAGCCTGGGTAGAGCAGCCAAGGCATGACCTCCCTGTGGGCTCCTCCAGACCTGCAGAGACACTGGCTGTCCAGTGAGGGCAGGCTGCTAGGACTTCTGTAAGCACATTAAAGAATGATACCCAGGTCAAGGATGATACTTACTCTAGTTTGTTAGGACATTCTTACTGTCCTCACCTCCTAGGAAGCTTTAAAACCTGATTTCAGGCTGAGCACACAGGAGTGGGTTAGGTAGAGAAACTTCAGGGATGTGAGGTCATAGTCGAAAAATGAGGGAGGGAGCCCTGCATTGACTTTGGGGAGAAGGCACAGGTGGGACGGATGTGTGACATGGAGTGGATGTGGGACTCAGGCTGGCCTGGGCACTGGGACCTCCGTGTTTTCGTATGGACATAGATACTCTGACACATACATACTGGCCATTATGTGGAGAATCTTACAAAGCAAGCCTATTGGCGTTCTGTATCTTCAGCTCTCAACAGAAGGCAGAATTCTCCTCAGTCACTTACATATTAAGGTGATTTGGTCATATTAAATGCCTTGATCAAGGTCACCCAACAAATGAAATTTGGGGGTCTCTTCATTCAAGAATCACTGGCAACTTTGACCAGTTGCATCCATTTTTCTTCCTCTTGCATTTCGCCTGGGTCCCTAGAAGTCTGTTCTCGGATGAACGCTTAACTCCAGACGCGTATCTATCAGCTTGGCATTGTCCCCTGCATCTAACAGGATGTTCATATTCAGTGATGCAGCAGAAAAGTTGAGCTGTTAGCACAGACACTGGGAGAGGTAGACGATGCTACTGTGGTGAACACATGGGAAGTAAATAAAAGTGCTTTGCTTCCAAGTTAGAACTTGGAAGACGCATATGTGGATGGTCGAGTTGTAGAAGGAGGACGTTTCTAAATGTGTGCAACGGCGGTGCTTCTGTGAGTTCTGTGCCACTCTCATCGACACCGGGCTGTCGTCAGGTGCTGATAGGCCAGTTTCACACTTCCCAAGGAATCCTGGTCACCATTACAAAGGACCTTGTACTGGTTTTTAAGGAGTGTTACGTCTTTCTTGCGTGGGCCGCTTTGTGTCGATGTCCTCACTGTGCCTGTATGCTGTCAGGTCCTAAGTCCTCAATTCAACAGCTGCCAAAGTAGATAGCAATGCAGGAGTTTCACAGGTCACTGAAAGAGAGTGCTGGGAGCAGAGGTGGCACAAGGAGGGATCACTGGCTCGTCCTTGTAGGGGAATGGCTGAGCTAGGGGGATGTACTTGGGTTCAGGGAGGTATAAGGCCAGGGTCCATGGGCTGGGTTGAGGCGGCGTGGCCAAGCTTAATCCCTTGCGTGCCTGCTCTTTGATGAAGAGGCATGCGTCTGGTGGTATCTTCTCTTGGGCAGGGAGTCCAAGGTAGTAGTGGCATCAATTCCCACGTCTGACACTACGGCTACGACGCCGGATTCGGGGCAGCTCTCATGTTGATGGTTTGCTTCACATATCAAAACCCACGGGTGCCCCTGTATCTCTTCTAAGGTGGGCCCCTTCTCTGGGGCAACTGTGAGCATTTGGTCAATGAGGTTTTCCAGTTGTCCCCACATGGTAATTGGAATGGGATAGGTCCTTTTATGATCTTTTCCTCGGTCTCTTTCATAGTGCCTCCTCTGAAGGGGAGGCGCCCAGTAGTGACAGAAAAGAGCAGCATGCCCAGACTCCACACATCTGCCTTCTTCCTGACATAGTCTTCTCTCAGTACCAGTTCTGGGGCAATGAAGGGCTTGGTCCCACATTGCCCTAGCAGTGTAGTGCCAGTGGGACACCTTGTGGCTACACCAAAGTCACTGATTTTTACTTGACCCTCTTCATCTATCAGGATGTTTTGGGGCTTCAGGTCGTGGTGGACAATGTCAAGGTGATGGCAGTACTTGATGGCAGCCACGATCTGCCCGAATATTTCCTGTGCCTCTTTCTCAGGCAGCGGGCCCTCCTCCTTTATCAGTTGGAAAAAGTTTCCTCCCGGGGCATACTCCATGACAAAGAAGAATTGTTCTCTTCTCTTTAGCACTTGATACAGGCAGACTACGTGGGGTGGGCAAGTTGACTAGAAACACTAATGCGTAGATTTTTTACTGTGTAGTTTTCAGAACCTTTATGTCCACCGGGGTCCTAGTTAGGCGGTGTTATTGCCAGTTTGACGCCCCCGAAGGCACCCTGGCCCAGCGAGCCTATCACTTCATACTGTCGACTTAAAATCGGTCTTTTCCTCCATGTGTGGAAAATGTGTGGCCCTGCATCCCTACAAAAAGACTGTCTCTGCACACTATCACAGAGGTGTGAGAGCCTTATCATTTCAGTCTGAGGGACGTTCCTGTACCCACGTCCTTTGAGCGGCAGGCAGCAAAGGAAGCCTGAAAGGCGTGCTTCGTTCTCCTCCTCTGCCTCTCCTGAGGCTCCTCTTATTGGGAAGCATTTCGGAATCAGGGTTTCCCAGGTGGCAAGGGCATTGCTTCTCAAGATTGCTGAGGCTCACGCTTGGACAGCCACAGCTGAACAGGGGGAGCTGGGCTCTAACTAAGGGGGAGTCTCCGTCTTGGGAGACTAGTGTGCACTGGAGGCCAGGATGGGTTCTGTGACTCCAGTAAGCTCAGCTGGGCTGAAGGTTGGAACAGCTAGCTAGCCTGGGTAGAGCAGCCAAGGCATGACCTCCCTGTGGGCTCCTCCAGACCTGCAGAGACACTGGCTGTCCAGTGAGGGCAGGCTGCTAGGACTTCTGTAAGCACATTAAAGAATGATACCCAGGTCAAGGATGATACTTACTCTAGTTTGTTAGGACATTCTTACTGTCCTCACCTCCTAGGAAGCTTTAAAACCTGATTTCAGGCTGAGCACACAGGAGTGGGTTAGGTAGAGAAACTTCAGGGATGTGAGGTCATAGTCGAAAAATGAGGGAGGGAGCCCTGCATTGACTTTGGGGAGAAGGCACAGGTGGGACGGATGTGTGACATGGAGTGGATGTGGGACTCAGGCTGGCCTGGGCACTGGGACCTCCGTGTTTTCGTATGGACATAGATACTCTGACACATACATACTGGCCATTATGTGGAGAATCTTACAAAGCAAGCCTATTGGCGTTCTGTATCTTCAGCTCTCAACAGAAGGCAGAATTCTCCTCAGTCACTTACATATTAAGGTGATTTGGTCATATTAAATGCCTTGATCAAGGTCACCCAACAAATGAAATTTGGGGGTCTCTTCATTCAAGAATCACTGGCAACTTTGACCAGTTGCATCCATTTTTCTTCCTCTTGCATTTCGCCTGGGTCCCTAGAAGTCTGTTCTCGGATGAACGCTTAACTCCAGACGCGTATCTATCAGCTTGGCATTGTCCCCTGCATCTAACAGGATGTTCATATTCAGTGATGCAGCAGAAAAGTTGAGCTGTTAGCACAGACACTGGGAGAGGTAGACGATGCTACTGTGGTGAACACATGGGAAGTAAATAAAAGTGCTTTGCTTCCAAGTTAGAACTTGGAAGACGCATATGTGGATGGTCGAGTTGTAGAAGGAGGACGTTTCTAAATGTGTGCAACGGCGGTGCTTCTGTGAGTTCTGTGCCACTCTCATCGACACCGGGCTGTCGTCAGGTGCTGATAGGCCAGTTTCACACTTCCCAAGGAATCCTGGTCACCATTACAAAGGACCTTGTACTGGTTTTTAAGGAGTGTTACGTCTTTCTTGCGTGGGCCGCTTTGTGTCGATGTCCTCACTGTGCCTGTATGCTGTCAGGTCCTAAGTCCTCAATTCAACAGCTGCCAAAGTAGATAGCAATGCAGGAGTTTCACAGGTCACTGAAAGAGAGTGCTGGGAGCAGAGGTGGCACAAGGAGGGATCACTGGCTCGTCCTTGTAGGGGAATGGCTGAGCTAGGGGGATGTACTTGGGTTCAGGGAGGTATAAGGCCAGGGTCCATGGGCTGGGTTGAGGCGGCGTGGCCAAGCTTAATCCCTTGCGTGCCTGCTCTTTGATGAAGAGGCATGCGTCTGGTGGTATCTTCTCTTGGGCAGGGAGTCCAAGGTAGTAGTGGCATCAATTCCCACGTCTGACACTACGGCTACGACGCCGGATTCGGGGCAGCTCTCATGTTGATGGTTTGCTTCACATATCAAAACCCACGGGTGCCCCTGTATCTCTTCTAAGGTGGGCCCCTTCTCTGGGGCAACTGTGAGCATTTGGTCAATGAGGTTTTCCAGTTGTCCCCACATGGTAATTGGAATGGGATAGGTCCTTTTATGATCTTTTCCTCGGTCTCTTTCATAGTGCCTCCTCTGAAGGGGAGGCGCCCAGTAGTGACAGAAAAGAGCAGCATGCCCAGACTCCACACATCTGCCTTCTTCCTGACATAGTCTTCTCTCAGTACCAGTTCTGGGGCAATGAAGGGCTTGGTCCCACATTGCCCTAGCAGTGTAGTGCCAGTGGGACACCTTGTGGCTACACCAAAGTCACTGATTTTTACTTGACCCTCTTCATCTATCAGGATGTTTTGGGGCTTCAGGTCGTGGTGGACAATGTCAAGGTGATGGCAGTACTTGATGGCAGCCACGATCTGCCCGAATATTTCCTGTGCCTCTTTCTCAGGCAGCGGGCCCTCCTCCTTTATCAGTTGGAAAAAGTTTCCTCCCGGGGCATACTCCATGACAAAGAAGAATTGTTCTCTTCTCTTTAGCACTTGATACAGGCAGACTACGTGGGGTGGGCAAGTTGACTAGAAACACTAATGCGTAGATTTTTTACTGTGTAGTTTTCAGAACCTTTATGTCCACCGGGGTCCTAGTTAGGCGGTGTTATTGCCAGTTTGACGCCCCCGAAGGCACCCTGGCCCAGCGAGCCTATCACTTCATACTGTCGACTTAAAATCGGTCTTTTCCTCCATGTGTGGAAAATGTGTGGCCCTGCATCCCTACAAAAAGACTGTCTCTGCACACTATCACAGAGGTGTGAGAGCCTTATCATTTCAGTCTGAGGGACGTTCCTGTACCCACGTCCTTTGAGCGGCAGGCAGCAAAGGAAGCCTGAAAGGCGTGCTTCGTTCTCCTCCTCTGCCTCTCCTGAGGCTCCTCTTATTGGGAAGCATTTCGGAATCAGGGTTTCCCAGGTGGCAAGGGCATTGCTTCTCAAGATTGCTGAGGCTCACGCTTGGACAGCCACAGCTGAACAGGGGGAGCTGGGCTCTAACTAAGGGGGAGTCTCCGTCTTGGGAGACTAGTGTGCACTGGAGGCCAGGATGGGTTCTGTGACTCCAGTAAGCTCAGCTGGGCTGAAGGTTGGAACAGCTAGCTAGCCTGGGTAGAGCAGCCAAGGCATGACCTCCCTGTGGGCTCCTCCAGACCTGCAGAGACACTGGCTGTCCAGTGAGGGCAGGCTGCTAGGACTTCTGTAAGCACATTAAAGAATGATACCCAGGTCAAGGATGATACTTACTCTAGTTTGTTAGGACATTCTTACTGTCCTCACCTCCTAGGAAGCTTTAAAACCTGATTTCAGGCTGAGCACACAGGAGTGGGTTAGGTAGAGAAACTTCAGGGATGTGAGGTCATAGTCGAAAAATGAGGGAGGGAGCCCTGCATTGACTTTGGGGAGAAGGCACAGGTGGGACGGATGTGTGACATGGAGTGGATGTGGGACTCAGGCTGGCCTGGGCACTGGGACCTCCGTGTTTTCGTATGGACATAGATACTCTGACACATACATACTGGCCATTATGTGGAGAATCTTACAAAGCAAGCCTATTGGCGTTCTGTATCTTCAGCTCTCAACAGAAGGCAGAATTCTCCTCAGTCACTTACATATTAAGGTGATTTGGTCATATTAAATGCCTTGATCAAGGTCACCCAACAAATGAAATTTGGGGGTCTCTTCATTCAAGAATCACTGGCAACTTTGACCAGTTGCATCCATTTTTCTTCCTCTTGCATTTCGCCTGGGTCCCTAGAAGTCTGTTCTCGGATGAACGCTTAACTCCAGACACGTATCTATCAGCTTGGCATTGTCCCCTGCATCTAACAGGATGTTCATATTCAGTGATGCAGCAGAAAAGTTGAGCTGTTAGCACAGACACTGGGAGAGGTAGACGATGCTACTGTGGTGAACACATGGGAAGTAAATAAAAGTGCTTTGCTTCCAAGTTAGAACTTGGAAGACGCATATGTGGATGGTCGAGTTGTAGAAGGAGGACGTTTCTAAATGTGTGCAACGGCGGTGCTTCTGTGAGTTCTGTGCCACTCTCATCGACACCGGGCTGTCGTCAGGTGCTGATAGGCCAGTTTCACACTTCCCAAGGAATCCTGGTCACCATTACAAAGGACCTTGTACTGGTTTTTAAGGAGTGTTACGTCTTTCTTGCGTGGGCCGCTTTGTGTCGATGTCCTCACTGTGCCTGTATGCTGTCAGGTCCTAAGTCCTCAATTCAACAGCTGCCAAAGTAGATAGCAATGCAGGAGTTTCACAGGTCACTGAAAGAGAGTGCTGGGAGCAGAGGTGGCACAAGGAGGGATCACTGGCTCGTCCTTGTAGGGGAATGGCTGAGCTAGGGGGATGTACTTGGGTTCAGGGAGGTATAAGGCCAGGGTCCATGGGCTGGGTTGAGGCGGCGTGGCCAAGCTTAATCCCTTGCGTGCCTGCTCTTTGATGAAGAGGCATGCGTCTGGTGGTATCTTCTCTTGGGCAGGGAGTCCAAGGTAGTAGTGGCATCAATTCCCACGTCTGACACTACGGCTACGACGCCGGATTCGGGGCAGCTCTCATGTTGATGGTTTGCTTCACATATCAAAACCCACGGGTGCCCCTGTATCTCTTCTAAGGTGGGCCCCTTCTCTGGGGCAACTGTGAGCATTTGGTCAATGAGGTTTTCCAGTTGTCCCCACATGGTAATTGGAATGGGATAGGTCCTTTTATGATCTTTTCCTCGGTCTCTTTCATAGTGCCTCCTCTGAAGGGGAGGCGCCCAGTAGTGACAGAAAAGAGCAGCATGCCCAGACTCCACACATCTGCCTTCTTCCTGACATAGTCTTCTCTCAGTACCAGTTCTGGGGCAATGAAGGGCTTGGTCCCACATTGCCCTAGCAGTGTAGTGCCAGTGGGACACCTTGTGGCTACACCAAAGTCACTGATTTTTACTTGACCCTCTTCATCTATCAGGATGTTTTGGGGCTTCAGGTCGTGGTGGACAATGTCAAGGTGATGGCAGTACTTGATGGCAGCCACGATCTGCCCGAATATTTCCTGTGCCTCTTTCTCAGGCAGCGGGCCCTCCTCCTTTATCAGTTGGAAAAAGTTTCCTCCCGGGGCATACTCCATGACAAAGAAGAATTGTTCTCTTCTCTTTAGCACTTGATACAGGCAGACTACGTGGGGTGGGCAAGTTGACTAGAAACACTAATGCGTAGATTTTTTACTGTGTAGTTTTCAGAACCTTTATGTCCACCGGGGTCCTAGTTAGGCGGTGTTATTGCCAGTTTGACGCCCCCGAAGGCACCCTGGCCCAGCGAGCCTATCACTTCATACTGTCGACTTAAAATCGGTCTTTTCCTCCATGTGTGGAAAATGTGTGGCCCTGCATCCCTACAAAAAGACTGTCTCTGCACACTATCACAGAGGTGTGAGAGCCTTATCATTTCAGTCTGAGGGACGTTCCTGTACCCACGTCCTTTGAGCGGCAGGCAGCAAAGGAAGCCTGAAAGGCGTGCTTCGTTCTCCTCCTCTGCCTCTCCTGAGGCTCCTCTTATTGGGAAGCATTTCGGAATCAGGGTTTCCCAGGTGGCAAGGGCATTGCTTCTCAAGATTGCTGAGGCTCACGCTTGGACAGCCACAGCTGAACAGGGGGAGCTGGGCTCTAACTAAGGGGGAGTCTCCGTCTTGGGAGACTAGTGTGCACTGGAGGCCAGGATGGGTTCTGTGACTCCAGTAAGCTCAGCTGGGCTGAAGGTTGGAACAGCTAGCTAGCCTGGGTAGAGCAGCCAAGGCATGACCTCCCTGTGGGCTCCTCCAGACCTGCAGAGACACTGGCTGTCCAGTGAGGGCAGGCTGCTAGGACTTCTGTAAGCACATTAAAGAATGATACCCAGGTCAAGGATGATACTTACTCTAGTTTGTTAGGACATTCTTACTGTCCTCACCTCCTAGGAAGCTTTAAAACCTGATTTCAGGCTGAGCACACAGGAGTGGGTTAGGTAGAGAAACTTCAGGGATGTGAGGTCATAGTCGAAAAATGAGGGAGGGAGCCCTGCATTGACTTTGGGGAGAAGGCACAGGTGGGACGGATGTGTGACATGGAGTGGATGTGGGACTCAGGCTGGCCTGGGCACTGGGACCTCCGTGTTTTCGTATGGACATAGATACTCTGACACATACATACTGGCCATTATGTGGAGAATCTTACAAAGCAAGCCTATTGGCGTTCTGTATCTTCAGCTCTCAACAGAAGGCAGAATTCTCCTCAGTCACTTACATATTAAGGTGATTTGGTCATATTAAATGCCTTGATCAAGGTCACCCAACAAATGAAATTTGGGGGTCTCTTCATTCAAGAATCACTGGCAACTTTGACCAGTTGCATCCATTTTTCTTCCTCTTGCATTTCGCCTGGGTCCCTAGAAGTCTGTTCTCGGATGAACGCTTAACTCCAGACGCGTATCTATCAGCTTGGCATTGTCCCCTGCATCTAACAGGATGTTCATATTCAGTGATGCAGCAGAAAAGTTGAGCTGTTAGCACAGACACTGGGAGAGGTAGACGATGCTACTGTGGTGAACACATGGGAAGTAAAATAAAAGTGCTTTGCTTCCAAGTTAGAACTTGGAAGACGCATATGTGGATGGTCGAGTTGTAGAAGGAGGACGTTTCTAAATGTGTGCAACGGCGGTGCTTCTGTGAGTTCTGTGCCACTCTCATCGACACCGGGCTGTCGTCAGGTGCTGATAGGCCAGTTTCACACTTCCCAAGGAATCCTGGTCACCATTACAAAGGACCTTGTACTGGTTTTTAAGGAGTGTTACGTCTTTCTTGCGTGGGCCGCTTTGTGTCGATGTCCTCACTGTGCCTGTATGCTGTCAGGTCCTAAGTCCTCAATTCAACAGCTGCCAAAGTAGATAGCAATGCAGGAGTTTCACAGGTCACTGAAAGAGAGTGCTGGGAGCAGAGGTGGCACAAGGAGGGATCACTGGCTCGTCCTTGTAGGGGAATGGCTGAGCTAGGGGGATGTACTTGGGTTCAGGGAGGTATAAGGCCAGGGTCCATGGGCTGGGTTGAGGCGGCGTGGCCAAGCTTAATCCCTTGCGTGCCTGCTCTTTGATGAAGAGGCATGCGTCTGGTGGTATCTTCTCTTGGGCAGGGAGTCCAAGGTAGTAGTGGCATCAATTCCCACGTCTGACACTACGGCTACGACGCCGGATTCGGGGCAGCTCTCATGTTGATGGTTTGCTTCACATATCAAAACCCACGGGTGCCCCTGTATCTCTTCTAAGGTGGGCCCCTTCTCTGGGGCAACTGTGAGCATTTGGTCAATGAGGTTTTCCAGTTGTCCCCACATGGTAATTGGAATGGGATAGGTCCTTTTATGATCTTTTCCTCGGTCTCTTTCATAGTGCCTCCTCTGAAGGGGAGGCGCCCAGTAGTGACAGAAAAGAGCAGCATGCCCAGACTCCACACATCTGCCTTCTTCCTGACATAGTCTTCTCTCAGTACCAGTTCTGGGGCAATGAAGGGCTTGGTCCCACATTGCCCTAGCAGTGTAGTGCCAGTGGGACACCTTGTGGCTACACCAAAGTCACTGATTTTTACTTGACCCTCTTCATCTATCAGGATGTTTTGGGGCTTCAGGTCGTGGTGGACAATGTCAAGGTGATGGCAGTACTTGATGGCAGCCACGATCTGCCCGAATATTTCCTGTGCCTCTTTCTCAGGCAGCGGGCCCTCCTCCTTTATCAGTTGGAAAAAGTTTCCTCCCGGGGCATACTCCATGACAAAGAAGAATTGTTCTCTTCTCTTTAGCACTTGATACAGGCAGACTACGTGGGGTGGGCAAGTTGACTAGAAACACTAATGCGTAGATTTTTTACTGTGTAGTTTTCAGAACCTTTATGTCCACCGGGGTCCTAGTTAGGCGGTGTTATTGCCAGTTTGACGCCCCCGAAGGCACCCTGGCCCAGCGAGCCTATCACTTCATACTGTCGACTTAAAATCGGTCTTTTCCTCCATGTGTGGAAAATGTGTGGCCCTGCATCCCTACAAAAAGACTGTCTCTGCACACTATCACAGAGGTGTGAGAGCCTTATCATTTCAGTCTGAGGGACGTTCCTGTACCCACGTCCTTTGAGCGGCAGGCAGCAAAGGAAGCCTGAAAGGCGTGCTTCGTTCTCCTCCTCTGCCTCTCCTGAGGCTCCTCTTATTGGGAAGCATTTCGGAATCAGGGTTTCCCAGGTGGCAAGGGCATTGCTTCTCAAGATTGCTGAGGCTCACGCTTGGACAGCCACAGCTGAACAGGGGGAGCTGGGCTCTAACTAAGGGGGAGTCTCCGTCTTGGGAGACTAGTGTGCACTGGAGGCCAGGATGGGTTCTGTGACTCCAGTAAGCTCAGCTGGGCTGAAGGTTGGAACAGCTAGCTAGCCTGGGTAGAGCAGCCAAGGCATGACCTCCCTGTGGGCTCCTCCAGACCTGCAGAGACACTGGCTGTCCAGTGAGGGCAGGCTGCTAGGACTTCTGTAAGCACATTAAAGAATGATACCCAGGTCAAGGATGATACTTACTCTAGTTTGTTAGGACATTCTTACTGTCCTCACCTCCTAGGAAGCTTTAAAACCTGATTTCAGGCTGAGCACACAGGAGTGGGTTAGGTAGAGAAACTTCAGGGATGTGAGGTCATAGTCTAAAAATGAGGGAGGGAGCCCTGCATTGACTTTGGGGAGAAGGCACAGGTGGGACGGATGTGTGACATGGAGTGGATGTGGGACTCAGGCTGGCCTGGGCACTGGGACCTCCGTGTTTTCGTATGGACATAGATACTCTGACACATACATACTGGCCATTATGTGGAGAATCTTACAAAGCAAGCCTATTGGCGTTCTGTATCTTCAGCTCTCAACAGAAGGCAGAATTCTCCTCAGTCACTTACATATTAAGGTGATTTGGTCATATTAAATGCCTTGATCAAGGTCACCCAACAAATGAAATTTGGGGGTCTCTTCATTCAAGAATCACTGGCAACTTTGACCAGTTGCATCCATTTTTCTTCCTCTTGCATTTCGCCTGGGTCCCTAGAAGTCTGTTCTCGGATGAACGCTTAACTCCAGACGCGTATCTATCAGCTTGGCATTGTCCCCTGCATCTAACAGGATGTTCATATTCAGTGATGCAGCAGAAAAGTTGAGCTGTTAGCACAGACACTGGGAGAGGTAGACGATGCTACTGTGGTGAACACATGGGAAGTAAATAAAAGTGCTTTGCTTCCAAGTTAGAACTTGGAAGACGCACATGTGGATGGTCGAGTTGTAGAAGGAGGACGTTTCTAAATGTGTGCAACGGCGGTGCTTCTGTGAGTTCTGTGCCACTCTCATCGACACCGGGCTGTCGTCAGGTGCTGATAGGCCAGTTTCACACTTCCCAAGGAATCCTGGTCACCATTACAAAGGACCTTGTACTGGTTTTTAAGGAGTGTTACGTCTTTCTTGCGTGGGCCGCTTTGTGTCGATGTCCTCACTGTGCCTGTATGCTGTCAGGTCCTAAGTCCTCAATTCAACAGCTGCCAAAGTAGATAGCAATGCAGGAGTTTCACAGGTCACTGAAAGAGAGTGCTGGGAGCAGAGGTGGCACAAGGAGGGATCACTGGCTCGTCCTTGTAGGGGAATGGCTGAGCTAGGGGATGTACTTGGGTTCAGGGAGGTATAAGGCCAGGGTCCATGGGCTGGGTTGAGGCGGCGTGGCCAAGCTTAATCCCTTGCGTGCCTGCTCTTTGATGAAGAGGCATGCGTCTGGTGGTATCTTCTCTTGGGCAGGGAGTCCAAGGTAGTAGTGGCATCAATTCCCACGTCTGACACTACGGCTACGACGCCGGATTCGGGGCAGCTCTCATGTTGATGGTTTGCTTCACATATCAAAACCCACGGGTGCCCCTGTATCTCTTCTAAGGTGGGCCCCTTCTCTGGGGCAACTGTGAGCATTTGGTCAATGAGGTTTTCCAGTTGTCCCCACATGGTAATTGGAATGGGATAGGTCCTTTTATGATCTTTTCCTCGGTCTCTTTCATAGTGCCTCCTCTGAAGGGGAGGCACCCCAGTAGTGACAGAAAAGAGCAGCATGCCCAGACTCCACACATCTGCCTTCTTCCTGACATAGTCTTCTCTCAGTACCAGTTCTGGGGCAATGAAGGGCTTGGTCCCACATTGCCCTAGCAGTGTAGTGCCAGTGGGACACCTTGTGGCTACACCAAAGTCACTGATTTTTACTTGACCCTCTTCATCTATCAGGATGTTTTGGGGCTTCAGGTCGTGGTGGACAATGTCAAGGTGATGGCAGTACTTGATGGCAGCCACGATCTGCCCGAATATTTCCTGTGCCTCTTTCTCAGGCAGCGGGCCCTCCTCCTTTATCAGTTGGAAAAAGTTTCCTCCCGGGGCATACTCCATGACAAAGAAGAATTGTTCTCTTCTCTTTAGCACTTGATACAGGCAGACTACGTGGGGTGGGCAAGTTGACTAGAAACACTAATGCGTAGATTTTTTACTGTGTAGTTTTCAGAACCTTTATGTCCACCGGGGTCCTAGTTAGGCGGTGTTATTGCCAGTTTGACGCCCCCGAAGGCACCCTGGCCCAGCGAGCCTATCACTTCATGCTGTCGACTTAAAATCGGTCTTTTCCTCCATGTGTGGAAAATGTGTGGCCCTGCATCCCTGCAAAAAGACTGTCTCTGCACACTATCACAGAGGTGTGAGAGCCTTATCATTTCAGTCTGAGGGACGTTCCTGTACGCATGTCCTTTGAGCGGCAGGCAGCAAAGGAAGCCTGAAAGGCGTGCTTCGTTCTCCTCCTCTGCCTCTCCTGAGGCTCCTCTTATTGGGAAGCATTTCGGAATCAGGGTTTCCCAGGTGGCAAGGGCATTGCTTCTCAAGATTGCTGAGGCTCACGCTTGGACAGCCACAGCTGAACAGGGGGAGCTGGGCTCTAACTAAGGGGGAGTCTCCGTCTTGGGAGACTAGTGTGCACTGGAGGCCAGGATGGGTTCTGTGACTCCAGTAAGCTCAGCTGGGCTGAAGGTTGGAACAGCTAGCTAGCCCGGGTAGAGCAGCCAAGGCATGACCTCCCTGTGGGCTCCTCCAGACCTGCAGAGACACTGGCTGTCCAGTGAGGGCAGGCTGCTAGGACTTCTGTAAGCACATTAAAGAATGATACCCAGGTCAAGGATGATACTTACTCTAGTTTGTTAGGACATTCTTACTATCCTCACCTCCTAGGAAGCTTTAAAACCTGATTTCAGGCTGAGCACACAGGAGTGGGTTAGGTAGAGAAACTTCAGGGATGTGAGGTCATAGTCTAAAAATGAGGGAGGGAGCCCTGCATTGACTCTGGGGAGAAGGCACAGGTGGGACGGATGCGTGACATGGAGTGGATGTGGGACTCAGGCTGGCCTGGGCACTGGGACCTCCGTGTTTTCGTATGGACATAGATACTCTGACACATACATACTGGCCATTATGTGGAGAATCTTACAAAGCAAGCCTATTGGCGTTCTGTATCTTCAGCTCTCAACAGAAGGCAGAATTCTCCTCAGTCACTTACATATTAAGGTGATTTGGTCATATTAAATGCCTTGATCAAGGTCACCCAACAAATGAAATTTGGGGGTCTCTTCATTCAAGAATCACTGGCAACTTTGACCAGTTGCATCCATTTTTCTTCCTCTTGCACTTCGCCTGGGTCCCTAGAAGTCTCTTCTCGGATGAACGCTTAACTCCAGACACGTATCTATCAGCTTGGCATTGTCCCCTGCATCTAACAGGATGTTCATATTCAGTGATGCAGCAGAAAAGTTGAGCTGTTAGCACAGACACTGGGAGAGGTAGACGATGCTACTGTGGTGAACACATGGGAAGTAAATAAAAGTGCTTTGCTTCCAAGTTAGAACTTGGAAGACGCACATGTGGATGGTCGAGTTGTAGAAGGAGGACGTTTATAAATGTGTGCAACGGCGGTGCTTCTGTGAGTTCTGTGCCACTCTCATCGACACCGGGCTGTCGTCAGGTGCTGATAGGCCAGTTTCACACTTCCCAAGGAATCCTGGTCACCATTACAAAGGACCTTGTACTGGTTTTTAAGGAGTGTTACGTCTTTCTTGCGTGGGCCGCTTTGTGTCGATGTCCTCACTGTGCCTGTATGCTGTCAGGTCCTAAGTCCTCAATTCAACGGCTGCCAAAGTAGATAGCAATGCAGGAGTTTCACAGGTCACTGAAAGAGAGTGCTGGGAGCAGAGGTGGCACAAGGAGGGATCACTGGCTCGTCCTTGTAGGGGAATGGCTGAGCTAGGGGAATGTACTTGGGTTCAGGGAGGTATAAGGCCAGGGTCCATGGGCTGGGTTGAGGCGGCGTGGCCAAGCTTAATCCCTTGCGTGCCTGCTCTTTGATGAAGAGGCATGCGTCTGGTGGTATCTTCTCTTGGGCAGGGAGTCCAAGGTAGTAGTGGCATCAATTCCCACGTCTGACACTACGGCTACGACGCCGGATTCGGGGCAGCTCTCATGTTGATGGTTTGCTTCACATATCAAAACCCACGGGTGCCCCTGTATCTCTTCTAAGGTGGGCCCCTTCTCTGGGGCAACTGTGAGCATTTGGTCAATGAGGTTTTCCAGTTGTCCCCACATGGTAATTGGAA
Source organism: Cricetomys ansorgei (assembly GCA_026225945.1). Taxonomy (NCBI): domain Eukaryota; kingdom Metazoa; phylum Chordata; class Mammalia; order Rodentia; family Nesomyidae; genus Cricetomys; species Cricetomys ansorgei. The sequence continues at coordinate 7,911,210 of JAMJFZ010001360.1, read as the reverse complement.
TGGGATAGGTCCTTTTATGATCTTTTCCTCGGTCTCTTTCATAGTGCCTCCTCTGAAGGGGAGGCGCCCAGTAGTGACAGAAAAGAGCAGCATGCCCAGACTCCACACATCTGCCTTCTTCCTGACATAGTCTTCTCTCAGTACCAGTTCTGGAGCTATGAAGGGCTTGGTCCCACATTGCCCTAGCAGTGTAGTGCCAGTGGGACACCTTGTGGCTACACCAAAGTCACTGATTTTTACTTGACCCTCTTCATCTATCAGGATGTTTTGGGGCTTCAGGTCGTGGTGGACAATGTCAAGGTGATGGCAGTACTTGATGGCAGCCACGAACTGCCCGAATATTTCCTGTGCCTCTTTCTCAGGCAGCGGGCCCTCCTCCTTTATCAGTTGGAAAAAGTTTCCTCCCGGGGCATACTCCATGACAAAGAAGAATTGTTCTCTTCTCTTTAGCACTTGATACAGGCAGACTACGTGGGGTGGGCAAGTTGACTAGAAACACTAATGCGTAGATTTTTTACTGTGTAGTTTTCAGAACCTTTATGTCCACCGGGGTCCTAGTTAGGCGGTGTTATTGCCAGTTTGACGCCCCCGAAGGCACCCTGGCCCAGCGAGCCTATCACTTCATGCTGTCGACTTAAAATCGGTCTTTTCCTCCATTTGTGGAAAATGTGTGGCCCTGCATCCCTGCAAAAAGACTGTCTCTGCACACTATCACAGAGGTGTGAGAGCCTTATCATTTCAGTCTGAGGGACGTTCCTGTACGCATGTCCTTTGAGCGGCAGGCAGCAAAGGAAGCCTGAAAGGCGTGCTTCGTTCTCCTCCTCTGCCTCTCCTGAGGCTCCTCTTATTGGGAAGCATTTCGGAATCAGGGTTTCCCAGGTGGCAAGGGCATTGCTTCTCAAGATTGCTGAGGCTCACGCTTGGACAGCCACAGCTGAACAGGGGGAGCTGGGCTCTAACTAAGGGGGAGTCTCCGTCTTGGGAGACTAGTGTGCACTGGAGGCCAGGATGGGTTCTGTGACTCCAGTAAGCTCAGCTGGGCTGAAGGTTGGAACAGCTAGCTAGCCCGGGTAGAGCAGCCAAGGCATGACCTCCCTGTGGGCTCCTCCAGACCTGCAGAGACACTGGCTGTCCAGTGAGGGCAGGCTGCTAGGACTTCTGTAAGCACATTAAAGAATGATACCCAGGTCAAGGATGATACTTACTCTAGTTTGTTAGGACATTCTTACTGTCCTCACCTCCTAGGAAGCTTTAAAACCTGATTTCAGGCTGAGCACACAGGAGTGGGTTAGGTAGAGAAACTTCAGGGATGTGAGGTCATAGTCTAAAAATGAGGGAGGGAGCCCTGCATTGACTCTGGGGAGAAGGCACAGGTGGGACGGATGCGTGACATGGAGTGGATGTGGGACTCAGGCTGGCCTGGGCACTGGGACCTCCGTGTTTTCGTATGGACATAGATACTCTGACACATACATACTGGCCATTATGTGGAGAATCTTACAAAGCAAGCCTATTGGCGTTCTGTATCTTCAGCTCTCAACAGAAGGCAGAATTCTCCTCAGTCACTTACATATTAAGGTGATTTGGTCATATTAAATGCCTTGATCAAGGTCACCCAACAAATGAAATTTGGGGGTCTCTTCATTCAAGAATCACTGGCAACTTTGACCAGTTGCATCCATTTTTCTTCCTCTTGCACTTCGCCTGGGTCCCTAGAAGTCTCTTCTCGGATGAACGCTTAACTCCAGACACGTATCTATCAGCTTGGCATTGTCCCCTGCATCTAACAGGATGTTCATATTCAGTGATGCAGCAGAAAAGTTGAGCTGTTAGCACAGACACTGGGAGAGGTAGACGATGCTACTGTGGTGAACACATGGGAAGTAAATAAAAGTGCTTTGCTTCCAAGTTAGAACTTGGAAGACGCATATGTGGATGGTCGAGTTGTAGAAGGAGGACGTTTCTAAATGTGTGCAACGGCGGTGCTTCTGTGAGTTCTGTGCCACTCTCATCGACACCGGGCTGTCGTCAGGTGCTGATAGGCCAGTTACACACTTCCCAAGGAATCCTGGTCACCATTACAAAGGACCTTGTATGGGTTTTTAAGGAGTGTTACGTCTTTCTTGCGTGGGCCGCTTTGTGTCGATGTCCTCCCTGTGCCTGTATGCAGTCAGGTCCTAAGTCCTCAATTCAACACTGCCAAAGTAGATAGCAATGCAGGAGTTTCACAGGTCACTGAAAGAGAGTGCTGGGAGCAGAGGTGGCACAAGGAGGGATCACTGGCTCGTCCTTGTAGGGGAGTGGCTGAGCTAGGGGGATGTACTTGGGTTCAGGGAGGTATAAGGCCAGGGTCCATGGGCTGGGTTGAGGCGGCGTGGCCAAGCTTAATCCCTTGCGTGCCTGCTCTTTGATGAAGAGGCATGCGTCTCGTGGTATTTTCTCTTGGGCAGGGAGTCCAAGGTAGTAGTGGCATCAATTCCCACGTCTGACACTACGGCTACGACGCTGGATTCGGGGCAGCTCTCATGTTGATGGTTTGCTTCACATATCAAAACCCACGGGTGCCCCTGTAACTCTTCTAAGATGGGCCCCTTCTCTGGGGCAACTGTGAGCGTTTGGTCAATGAGGTTTTCCAGTTGTCCCCACATGTTATCTGGAATGGGATAGGTCCTTTTATGATCTTATCCTCGGTCTCTTTCATAGTCCCTCCTCTGAAGGGGAGGCGCCCAGTAGTGACAGAAAAGAGCAGCATGCCCAGACTCCACACATCTGCCTTCTTCCTGACATAGTCTTCTCAGTACCAGTTCTGGGGCAATGAAGGGCTTGGTCCCACATTGCCCTAGCAGTGTAGTGCCAGTGGGACACCTTGTGGCTATACCAAAGTCACTGATTTTTACTTGACCCTCTGCATCTAGCAGGATGTTTTGGGGCTTCAGGTCGTGGTGGACAATGTCAAGGTGATGGCAGTACTTGATGGCAGCCACGATCTGCCCGAATATTTCCTGTGCCTCTTTCTCAGGCAGCGGGCCCTCCTCCTTTATCAGCTGGAAAAAGTTTCCTCCCGGGGCATACTCCATGACAAAGAAGAATTGTTCTCTTCTCTTTAGCACTTGGTACAGGCGGACTACGTGTGGTGGTCAAGTTGACTAGAAACACTAATGCGTAGATCTTTTACTGTGTAGTTTTCAGAACCTTTATATCAACCGGGGTCCTAGTTAGGTGGTGTTATGCCAGTTTGACGCCCCCGAAGGCACCCTGGCCCAGCGAGCCTATCACTTCATACTGTCGACTTAAAATCGGTCTTTTCCTCCATGTGTGGAAAATGTGTGGCCCTGCATCCCTACAGAAAGACTGTCTCTGCACACTATCACAGAGGTGTGAGAGCCTTATCATTTCAGTCTGAGGGACGTTCCTGTACCCACGTCCTTTGTGCGGCAGGCAGCAAAGGAAGCCTGAAAGGCGTGCTTCATTCTCCTCCTCTGCCTCTCCTGAGGCTCCTTTTATTGGCAAGCATTTGGAATCAGGGTTTCCCAGGTGGCAAGGGCATTGCTTCTCAAGATTGCTGAGGCTCACGCTTGGACAGCCACAGCTGAACAGGGGGAGCTGGGTTCTAACTGCGGGGAGTCTCAGTCTGGGGAGACTAGTGTGCACTGGAGGCCAGGATGGGTTCCGTGACTCCAGTAAGCTCAGCTGGGCTGAAGGTCGACGGAGTGGGACTCCAGCCTTGCCCAGCCTTCCTGCGGCCTTCCAATCCCCCATGGCCACAGGAACTAAGCACACAGATATTGAGACATGACAGCCCTTCTGGCCTTCTCCATGACTCTCTATGCTCTGCTGTGACTGCCAAACTCTGATCATTGAGTGGTAGAATCCCAACTCACTGACATGAGGTCAAGTGCTGGCGACAAAGAAGAATGTGGGAGACGTAACGTTGGGCCCCCAGTAGACCAAGGCTTCAAAGGGTTTGGTAGCCTTGCCAGTTTCTGAAAATTGTCCTGCCACAGGAGGAAATGCAGCCTCCAGAAGCAGCAGACTAATGTCGTGACCCCGAGCAGCAGCCAGGAGAGATGAAGATTAAATTCATCCTGCTCTTTCTCACGGCACAATCTGAGGACAAAGGGCACTTCACCACAGGCTTTGCTTCATGGACCATTGCTGTTGCCATTCCTGCACCCTGGGATGGATCTAAGAGGCACAGGATAAGGAGTAAACACCCGAGTACTGTGAGCCTACAGGTCGGTCTGCACAGGCTGAAGATCAACAGCATGAACTTGTCTGCTGATACAGCTGTGTGTTAGTTGTCTGTTAGCCATGTTAGGGATAGAATGAGCCCAATGTACTTGCTGCAGCCTGCTGGCCACTTTGATCACTTTCCAATTTTAACTCCCTTTGCACCTCACTCTGGGTCCTTCTGGTCCATCCTTGGCTGAACACTTGGTCTCAGACAACTATCAATCACTTTGGCAACACCTACTGCATCTAAGAAGAAGTTTCTGTTCAGTGGTGAAGTGAAGCATTCAGCTGTCCGAACAGCTACAGTGACAGGTACATGACACTCCGATGGTGTAGACCTGGGGTGAACATAGAAGTATGTGATGTTGCTAGAAGCTGAATGCAGTGAATGGTGGTTGGGAGCTTAATGCTTCCTCGTTGCCATCTCAGAGACGATGAAAGGCATGCGTTTCTATGAGTTCTGTTCAAATTTTATCAACAGTGGACTCCCTGTCATGTGTTGATAGGCTCCTTTCCTGCTTCCGAATGAACCATAGTCCACATTGCAGAGTGCTTTATATTATTTCTTGAAGGAATGGCCCTTCTTCCAGAGTGGCTGGCTATGAGGCTACTTTGTCACTGCGCAGACAGTCCCTCAGGTCTTGAGACCCTGAGCTCACAAAAACAGATCACTGGTCTGTTGGGACAAAACACAGTGATGTCCCAGGAGTCCTTTCAGAGAAAACGAGGAACAGGGGCCTAGTCGTGGCTCTGTGCACTTAATGTGTAGGCTGGAATGCTTGCCAGTGGGCCTGGGCTTCATGCTGGGGACCTTATCCCTGCCCTGAGGTGCTCTGGGCTTCTGCCCCTCAGCCATTGCTCAGGAACAGAGGAAAATGGAACTCACTGCTCCTCATCTTCACTCCCGTAGTCCACGCTCCATAGAAGTACACAAGCTGCCAGCAAAGTGCAGTGTCTCCAGGGAACTGCTGCCTCCCTCCCTTCTGTCTGTTCCGTGCTCCCATGCTCACTGCTTCCTGGGTGGTCCCTTCACTCTCTGCACCCTCCTCCCTCTATGTCCCCCTTCAGAACACTGAAAATACAAAGAGTGTACTTGACACACACCTCAGAGCAGGACCCTGCATGCTATCTATGTGCACTCAGGGAAACCTAGCATACCTAGTGCAACCGACAGCAAAGAGCTACTATTATGTCCTGGCAAATGAAGCTGGCTGTGTGGATCCCGAGTTGGTCACTGTCCACCTTAGGGAAGTAGCCTTTCCAAAACCCCAGCAAGTAGTCTGAGTGGTTAAGGCTGTGCTCATATACAGAATCCCCTGTAAGCAGAAAGATGACATGGAAGGAGGCAGGAGGCCTCTAATAACCAAGGAGCCCATTCCTCTTGTGGCCATTTACTTTCAGAGAGAGGAAGCAGAGATATATGAACCCAATAGAGAGAGAGAGCCTGGAATTTTTCATGGCTCTTTTTGCTCACCAGAGCCTGGGCTTCCTGGAGCAGCCAGCTGCCATGTCTGCACATCACCTGCTAGCAGTGCACTGACAATAATTTCCCCACTTCTACCAGCTAACACCTCTCTTGGAGAATGTCCTTCATGTGGCGGTGCACATAAGAATCACAGCTGTGGCCTCATGTGGCTTCCTCTTTCATCTAGATTCAGGGATTTAGTGAAGATTGTAACTATGTCAAACAAGATGACCACGATGTCGGCTTTAGCTATGTGGGCCTTGCCTCAAAAGAACAAACTGATGAGGATTTGTCTCTCCTGATGACAGGAGCATACCACATCATATTCTGTAGAGTAAGTCTATGGCTCTGCAGGATGGTACGAATCGATAGAGACCTCTCTCCACTTTGGAGTAAATGAGCCGGAATTAGTTTGAACTAAGTTCAGTGAGGTCTCTGAGACAACTTGCAAAAAAGTGGTCCCCACAAATAAGACAAGCCAATGACAGTGAAGAAAGAAAAACTTGGGATGTCTACCTCAGTTCAAGAGTATAGATTCCCCCCACCTCTCTCTCTCTGTCACTCTCTCTCTCTTTCCATCTTTGTCTTAAAAACGTTTCTCATTGTAAAAAAAGGAGAACGTGCCTAGAATGTCCCCAGCTTCTGCCTGGCTTGAGCCTGATCCCCAAATCCTGAATTTTGTTGTCCCTGGATCCTGTAGCAGGATGTTTTTGGCTTTAATCTCTGAGGTCAATGCCCCGTTTCATGGCGTTATAACTTATGAAGACAGACCACTGCCTCCCATAACAGCCACCCCGGAGGACACTTTGCTCAGCTCTCTGTATTCCATGGGCTCAAGTTCTTCCTTTGCTGGGATCCCCATTCTGCAGATAGGAATTGATTCTCTATACCAAAAGGAACTTCCCAATGATTGTGTTCCCAAAGATTGTCATCTATAGTCTTTGGAAACCCACTGAGGTCCTCCGTTCTGTTCTCTAGAAACACCCTTGAGGAATTCTGAAGTCAGACTTCGCATATCCCTGGGAACCTAAGAGGTTGGAACAGCCAGCTAGCCTGGGTAGAGCAGCCAAGGCATGACCTCCCTGTGGGCTCCTCCCGACCTGCAGAGACACTGGCTGTCCAGTGAGGGCAGGCTGCTAGGGCCTCTGTAAGCACATTAAAGAATGATACCCAGGTCAAGGATGATACTTTCTCTAGTTTCTTAGGACATTCTTACTGTCCTCACCTCCTAGGAAGCTTTAAAACCTGATTTCAGGCTGAGCACACAGGAGTGGGTTAGGTAGAGAAACTTCAGGGATGTGAGGTCATAGTCGAAAAATGAGGGATGGAGCCCTGCATAGACTCTGGGGAGAAGGCACAGGTTGGACAGATGTGTGACATGGAGTGGATGTGGGACTCAGGCTGGCCTGGGCACTGGGACCTCCGTGTTTTCGTATGGACATAGATACTCTGACACATACATATTGGCCATTATGTGGAGAATCTTACACAGCAAGCCTCTTGGCGTTCTGTGTCTTCACCTCTCTACAGAAGGCTGAATTCTCCTCAGTCACTTACAGATTCAGGTGGTTTGCTCATATTAAATGGCTTGATCGAGTTCTCACATCAAATGAAATTTTGGCGTGTCTTCATTCAAGAAACACTGGCAACTTTGACCAGTTGCATCCATTTTTCATCCTCTTGCACTTCGCCTGGGTCCCTAGAAGTCTGTTCTCGGATGAACGCTTAACTCCAGACACGTATCTATCAGTTGGCATTGTCCCCTGCATCTAACAGGATGTTCATATTCAGTGATGCAGCAGAAAAGTTGAGCTGTTAGCACAGACACTGGGAGAGGTAGACGATGCTACTGTGGTGAACACATGGGAAGTAAATAAAAGTGCTTTGCTTCCAAGTTAGAACTTGGAAGACGCATATGTGGATGGTCTAGTTGTTGAAGGATGGCGTTTCTAAATGTGTGCAACGGCGGTGCTTCTGTGAGTTCTGTGCCACTCTCATCGACACCGGGCTGTCGTCAGGTGCTGATAGGCCAGTTTCACACTTCCCAAGGAATCCTGGTCACCATTACAAAGGACCTTGTACTGGTTTTTAAGGAGTGTTACGTCTTTCTTGCGTGGGCCGCTTTGTGTCGATGTCCTCACTGTGCCTGTATGCTGTCAGGTCCTAAGTCCTCAATTCAACAGCTGCCAAAGTAGATAGCAATGCAGGAGTTTCACAGGTCACTGAAAACAGTTCCTGTGTCTGTAGGGACAGAACACAGTCCTTTCCCATGACTACTTGAGGGGAAGAGGCATGGCAGGAGCCTACAGGGGGCTCCGTCTTGTAATGTGTGTGGCCTGGGCTGCCTCCCAGTGTGGATGGGCTTCGTGCTTGGCTCCTTTTGCCTTCCTCTATGTGTCCTGGTCTTAAAAGTCAGGCTCTTTACTGTCAGAACTGAGCTCCCAAATGCCAGGTCACTTTTCCATCACTGTTCCACCTGAATAATAGGAAGAGGAAAAATCCTAAGAACCTTCCCTGGGCACTGAGGGGAGCCACCCACAGGCAGGTGATCTTAGTCCGAATAAGGTGGAGAGCTGAGCAAGCCATGGAGAAAGACCCAGTGAGTAACTTCCCTCCACGGTTCTCGCCTCTGCTCCCCTGACTCTCCTCAGTGAGGGGCTTTGACTGCGAAGTATGGCTAAAGAAACCCTTTCCTCCCTAACATGCTTTTGCTCATGGAGTTTATCACAGCCCTAGAGAGGGAACTGGGATACTCGGGAGCGGAACGATGGTCCCTCTGTCCCTGAAGAAACAAGGAAGCACCCTAGGTCATTGCTTCTGGTGCAGGAGGTGCTGTCTCTGATGGAGAACATGAACAGGCACGATGAAAGCAACCGAGGAAAAGATCATTCAAGTGACCTATCCCATTCATACTAACATCTCGGGGCAACTGGAAAACCTCACGAACCAAATGCTCACAGTTGCCCCAGAGAAGAGGCCCACCTTAGAAGAGACTTTGGGGCACCAATGGGTCATGAAATGTGAAGCAAACCTTCAACATGAGAGCTGCCTAGATTCCAGCATCTTAGCCACGCTGTTGGACCTGGTATTTGAAGCCACTACCACCCTGGACTCCCTGGGAAAGAAAGAATACGCCCAGACCATGGCCACATACCTCTTCATCAGAGAGCAGGCACGCAAGGGCCTTGAGCTTGGCTGTGCCACCTCAACCCAGCCCGTGGACCCAGGCCTACCATCTCATCCAACCCCAGTACCCTCAGGGAGACATGAGGTGACCCCTTTGTGCTCTTACCAGAGACACCCTGCCTGTCGCTCAGGAACGAGATCCCCAAGCAGAATGTGCCTATCTCAACACCTCTTCCCCATGTGAACAGCACCGCATCCCCTCTTCCGTCCTGAATCTTGCCGCTGTTTCTTGCTGTCTACTTGTAGTTTACTTGTGCCAGGCAGCACCTCGGCAAGCTCCAGAAGGCTTTCCTCCTGATGCGGTGTGCTAGGTAGCCAGGGTTGATGAGAGGGTGTCGAAATGCAACTGAAGATCCCATGGCACCCCACTCTAGTCCAGCGTTTGGATTTCCAATGAGATGACATTAAGACACGGAGGAAGGAGAATTCGAAGGGAAGATGCACCCTCTCACTCGTGCTGGCTGACCCTTAGGTTCAGCCTCCCGCCTCTTTCAGGGGAGCCACTTTGTTGGGGATAATAGGCCTGGGTTATGTCTTTGATGGCCGTCTTAAGCAAGGCATCCTGGACAGGCAAGTCCTGTTCCTCTTGCGCAATCTCTTGAAGCACCCGATGTTTTGTGGGGGAAAGGCTGCTTCAGAGTCTTGGCCAGGTGGCAGGGGCATTTCCTCTTGCAGTGTGTAGCTTTGTTCATATGTGGTAGTCATTGGTTCCAATTCGGGGGCAGGGCTGCAAGCGGGGCTCGTCCTCTGAGAACATAGAGCCATGGCAGGCATGGAGGTGTTTCTGGCCATCTTCTGCCCTGATCCTGTCTGGACAATACGCGGGTGCTGGCGTGAGTGCGGGGTGCCGAGGTGGAACAAGGAGTGCTCACTGGCTCTTCGTTGTAGGGGAGGAGCTGAGCTAGAGGGATGTACTGGGATTGGATGAGATGGAAGGCCAGGGTCCTCGGGCTGGGTTGAGGCAGCGCGGCCAAGCTAAAGCCCCTTGCATGCCTCCTCTTTGATGAAGAGGTATGTGGCCATGGTCTGGTCTTATTCTCTCTTTCGCAGGGAGTCCAAGGTGGTAGTGGCATCAAATCACAGGTCCTACAGCACCGCTAAGACGCTGGAATCTGGGCGGTTCTCACTTGGCAGGTTTGCTTCCCATGTCATGACACACGGGTGCCCCTCTATCTTTTCAAAGGAGTGCCTCTTCTATGGGGGAACTGTGAACCTTTGGTGAATAAGGTTTTCCAGTTGCCCCAGATGTGAGTTAGATGTGATAGGTCCCTGAAATGATCATTTCCTGGGTCTGTTTGAGGCTGCCTCCTCTGAAGGGGAGGCGCCCAGTAGTGACAGAATAGAGCACCACGCCCAGACGCCACACATCTGCCTTCTTCCCGACATTGTCTTCTCTCAGTACCAGTTCTGGAGCAATGAAGGGCTTGGTCCCACATTGCCCTAGCAGTGTACTGCCAGTGGGACACCTTGTGGCTACACCAAAGTCAATGATTTTAACTTGACCCTCTGCATCTATCAGGATGTTTTGGGGCTTCAGGTCATGATGGACAATGTCAAGTTGTTGGCAGTACTTGATGGCCCCCACGATCTGCCCGAATATTTTCTGTGCCTCTTTCTCAGGCAGCGGGCCCTCCTCCTTTATCAGTTGGATCAAGTTTCTTCCCGAGACATACTCCATCACAAAAAGGAAATGTCCGCTTGTAGTAAACACTTGGTACAGGCAGACTATGTGAGGGTGGTCAAGTTGTCTTAGAATGGATAGCTCAGAAACACTAAAGAGTAGATTCTTCTCTGTATTTTCTATTAGTTTTACAGGGTAATAGTTAGGCGGTGGTATGCCAGTGTGACGACCCCGAAGGCACCCTGGCCCACTGTGCCGATGAATTCATGTAGTTCTCTTAGACTCGGTCTTTTCCTCCATGTCTGGCCTTCCATAATTCTCTTCGTGCACTGGCTTCCTGCGGACAAGTCAAGTGAAAAACTCCCAATCTTGTTAGCTAGCCAGCTACAAGAGATGTCCCACAGGTCACCATCCTCCAGACTGGGCGCGCAGGATACAGAGAAACTGGGTAGCCATCTGTGCCTCCCCAACCTGTGGCCTCCACTAGGCACCAAGATGTCAGCTTCACAGACTTCAGCACAGTCTGCCTGTCCAGTGCACCACAGGGGTACTTGAGGTGACCCCTTTGTGCTCTCACCAGAGGCACCCTGCCTGTCGCTCAGGAACGAGATCCCCAAGCAGAATCTGCCTATCTCAACACCTCTTCCCCATGTCAACAGCACTGCATCCCCTTTTCAGTCCTGGCTCTTGTCGCTGTTTCTTGCTGTCTATCTGTAGTTTACTTGTGCCAGGTAGCACCTCCACAAGTTCCAGTAGGGTTTCCTCCTGAGACGGTGTGCTAGGTAGCCTGGGTGGATGAGCCGGTGTAGAAATGCAGCTGAACATCCCATGGGACCCCACTCTAGCTCAGCATCTGGATTTCCAATGAGATGACATTAAGAAAGACACGGAGGAAGGAGAATGCGAAGGGAAGATGCACCCTCTCACACGTGCTGGCTGACCCTTAGGTTCAGCCTCCCTCCTCTTTCAGGGGAGCCACTTTGTTGGGGAAAATAAGCCTGGGTTGTGTCTTTGAAGCCTGTCAGAAGCAAGGCAGCCTGGACAGGCAAGCCCTGATCCTCTAGCTCAGTCTCTTTAAGCACCCGATGTTCTGTGGGGGAAGTGCTGCTTCCCTGTCACAGTCTTGGCCAGGTGGCAGAGGCATTTCCTCTTCAGGTGTGCAGCTGTGTTCATATGGGGCAGTCACTGGTTCCGATGAGGGGGCAGGGCTTAAAGCGGGGCTTGCTCAGCTTGCCACCTTATTCGGCCTAAGAGTGGGCTGCGAGGGTTCCTATTCTTCCTATTATAATTCAGGTGGAACAAGATGGAAATGTGGCCTGGCGTTTGGGAGCTCAAATGATTGGAACAGTCACAAGGTGAAGGGGGAATGTAGGGACAAGAACAAAGCAGCCAAACTTTAGTCAGACTTCTGAGAGCACCAAAACTCTGTAGGCCCAAGTCAGGGGCAAGGTGACTCAGAACACTTTCCGGAAGTAAAATAAAAAAGGCAGTTTCTGGGACACGAACAACATATGGACAGCTGACTGACAGCCTTGGGCTAGGAGTTTCCCCAACCCACATTGACTAAAATCCTGAGCTTGCATTTTCTAGGAGCCGGCAACCTTGCTGTCTGCCGGCACCAATCAGTTTGAGGGTTGGTACCCACAAGACTGTGTAGCCAATAGAATGCGCCTGGTACTCTGTTGCTGGGCTCTGCCTTTGAGAAGCATATATAAAGCATGCTCAGAGTGTGCTGATGGTCACTCCCATCTGCCTCGCTTGAGGAATCTGTGGGAGCAGACCCCAATGTATTGGAAATAAACCTCCTGCTTTTCCATTGATCTCGAGTCCTGGTGATTTCTTGGGGGTCTCCTTCTGTCTGCCCCTCACAAAACCAGGAAACAGTCCATTTTATTTGTGGTTGAGGAAGTTCACGCCTAACAGTGGGCACCGAAACCCATTAGTTATTACTTGATCATGAGGAATTCTCATACGTGAATCTTGTGGGCCATAAAATTTAGATTTCTTTTGTTCTCGTTCACTACCCCGATCAAGATTTTACCTATGAAGAATGTGTTTTCCTAGGTTCTTGTTTCAAAGTAGTGTAGCAAAACACCCTAATTTAACCCTGTTCCTATATAACTATACATGTTGTTTAGGTAATCTGTCTGGAGTTTGAATAGAGTCACCAATTCAACTGAGAGGCACTGCCTTGCCCTGGTGGCACTACGCTAGGTAAAATCATCACCGTTGTTATGTGTGTCAGCAACACTGCAGAGTGAGGGTTTAGAACTTCCATATGACAGGAGAGATAGGAAGACCATAGTAGCAACAGGCATGTTAAGGCACAGCAGAGGCAAAGGGCATTCAGGAGACACTCCCCTGGAAGGACAAGGTAAAAAACTTCTGTTGCCTTGCTAAACAGTAGACCGAACCCCTGAAGCTCCAATGCTGGTATCCGTTCCCTTGCACTGCTCCCAGCACACGGCCATTGGTCTGAGTCCTCCACAGGACATAGCTATGTCAAATAGATATCTCCTCAGGACATCACTCCTCCAAGGCTTTCCTGCTCCCTACTGAAGAGCAAGATGGGCACCATCACACTGACAGGAGGGAGGACCAGTCAGGTTCTCGCTCTGCCTTGGGCCTTCTCTAGAAGGCAAGTCAGAGCCATGGGCATCTCAGATCTCTGCCAATTACAGGTACACTCTCCACCCAGAGCACAACTGAGCTCCAGCAGTCATCATCCAGGCCCTCACTCCTGCCACAAATGGGGGCTGGCCAGCAGCACAAACACAGCTGCCTGCTGCCACTTAGACCTCTACCTGAGCCTCTGCCTCTGATGTCACTTACTCTGCAACAAATAGTGATCTATTTGTGGGGTGCACCTGTGTGCTAGTCAACTTGAGACAAACAGGAGGAACTTCCAAAAAGAGTACTTTGACAGAGAAAGACCAATATCAGGTTGCCTGTAGGAAAGTCTGTGAGGTGTGTGTTTTTATTAGTGGTTAGATTGGAAGGTTATGAGCTCACTAGGGGATGTGCCACCACTTCCTGGGAGGTCCTGGTGTGTACAGGAAAGCCAGCTCAGCCAGCCACTGAAAGATAGTAGTCAGCAGCACTTCCATGCAGTCTCTCTTCCAGTTTCTGCCTCTGGATTCATGCCCTGTTGAGTTGCTGCCTTTGCCTTCCTTCTGTGATGGACAGTGATCATGTGTGTGGGCCCATGAAGCTGTTTCCTCCCTGAGTCGCTTTTGGTCATGCGTTTATCACATCAATAGGAAGTAACTTAGGACAGACAGGTAGCTTGCACACTAGTCCTCATCAGGGACACTGGATGCCCAGCTGACAGAGCATGGAGATGAGAAGGGAGGCTGATGGACACACCCCTTTTGAGAAAGGCAGTTGGTAGGCAGAACCCTGGGGGATGGGCAAGCCCTAACTGCCACAAGCTGGGGGTTAACTTACATTAGATAGCACACTCCTGGAGATGTGGTACTCATTCAGGTGCCCTTTAACTCCTCATGGCACTTCTCACAGCCCACCTCTCAAGGGTGGCCATTGCCAGCCAAAAGGACACCGGAGTGGCAACAGGAGGGAAGCAGGTCCCCTTCTCAGAGGGAACAATGTTTCTGGTGGGCAGGAGGAATGGATTCAGACTGTGGACAGCAAGGTGATGATCCTCAAGCTAACTCTCCTCAGATGTTCAGAGCATCTGCCAGTCTGCCCCTTGCAGCATAATAGACAGCATGGGAAAACTGAACTCGGTGGTTCCTCGGGGAGTTGGGTAGGGACTCAGCTATGTTTGGACACTTCCAGCTCCAGGTGGAGTCCAGGTGTGTGCGGAAGAAAATGAATGTCCCAGTCCCCAGCATTACCAGACAGCCTAGAGACAGGAACTATTGTGACTGCCCTTGACCACGCAACTGCACAGGTCCTGGAGTAGATGAAAGTCACCATTGATGCCCTAGGGAAGGAATATGCAGGTGACTGGGAGACGCAGATCTGAGTCATCTCTCCTGTTCCATGAGGCTGTGAGCAGAGCTGAAAGAAGAGGCTGCAGACATGCCTGTCTCCAGTGTTTACTTATAATGGAAACAATCCTGAGCATGTGGTGAAAACTCAGTCAGAACTCACTGAGAACCCATCTTCTGCCAGGTGTGAACACTGTCAGCACCCTTCCAGGGAACAGGACCTCAGGCCTGTGGCCTTGAACTCTAGAAGAGTACTCTGAGGGCTAATGAAAGAGGGCTGCCACCAGGAACTGAGGCCTTTCAGAGAGATGTTGTCTGGTGCCTTATGCTTTTGCTCAGTGCCCAGCTCCATGACTCTGAGAAGATTAACTTGTGGGAGGGAGGACAGACCTGGAGCACTGAGAAAGCTCCCATAGTCAGGTCTACATGAGGCCATATCCAAGCACAGAGCTCTGAGAGCCACAGTGACCTCAGCAGGACACTGAAACAGGGATGAAGATAACAGCCAGACTGAGGGAGGTCCCAATGTGGGGATGTGTCACTTGATTATGAAACTGGTCCTGGCAGCCTCATGGCTGTTACTGAAACTTGGACTCACTCTCCAGCCCCGCTCTCCCCAAGTATCCAGAACTTCTATTCTCCCTATCCCACACATGGATACTCAATCCTTTTCTTAAGCTAGAGGCTGACATGCAGGCACTGGAGAAGACTGCTCTCATGGGCTACCTGGTGGGGGAGGCTCTGGGGTGTTCTAAGCCTGTTGCTCCCTGTACCGGAGGGATGAGCATCTAGGGAACAGTACCTCAGTGAGGCCAAAACATTCTTTCTCAGTGATGATTCAAACTATGGCTTCTGAGGAAAAGAAAGGGCTGCCTGAAGCCTGCTTCCTGCACAGGAGGCCTTGATGGGTTCAGTGCCTGCATAAACTCACCTGGGCTTAAGGGATGGAGTAGGATCCAACCTTGGCCTTCCATCTTGCTGCCTTCCCCCATGCCCTCAAGAACTCTGCACACAGATATTGAACCACAGCAACCCTACTGGCCTTCTCCATGACACTGCTGTGACTGCCGAACTCTGATCATTGAGTGGAACAATGTGACCTCATTGATATCAGCCCGGCCAGTCTGTAGCTGGCTATAAAGAAGAATGTGGGAGACTTAATGATGGACCCTTGTAGCAAGGATTCAAGGGGATGGTTGCTTAGCCAGTTTCTGAAACCTGTCCTGCCACAGGTGGTGACACTGCCACCAGAAGAAGCAGAAAAATGTCTTGGCCCCGAGCAGCAGCGAGGAGAGAGTGAAGAGTAAAGGCACCCTGCTGCTTCTCACTGCACAGTTAGTGGACAGAGGTTGCTTTCCATGCTCTGCAGCATAAACCATTGCTGTGGCCACTCCCTACATTCTGGGGTGGAATTTATGAAGCACAGGCTAAGGGGTAAATGCCCCTGTGTACTGTGTACTGTGTACAGGTCAGTCTGCACAGGCTGAAGATCAATAGCATGAACTTGTCTGCTGATACAGCTGTGTGAGACTGGGCTCTTCTGTCTGTTAGCCATGTCAGGGAAAGAATGAGCCCAATGTACTTGCTGTAAGCTGCTGGCCACTGTGATCACTTTCCAATTTTAACTCCCCTTGCATCTTACTCTGGGGCCTTCTAGTCCATCCTTGGCTGAGCACTTTGTCTCCAGACACAGGTTTATCACCTCGGCATTGTCTACTGCGTCTAAGGGGATGTTTATATTCAGTGCAGAAATGAAACGTTCAGCTGTTATCACAGTTACAGTGACAGAGGACGCTGCTGTGTTGAACGCCTAGGAAGAAAATGAAGTTCTTTGTCGTTACTAGAACCTGGAAGATGCAAATGATGTTAGGGTGCTTAATGCCTAAGTTTTCATGCCTGACATGATGAGAGGCATTTTCTCTATGAGTTCTGCAAGACTTTTTTCGACAATGGGCCCACTGTCAGATGTTGATAGGCTAGATTCACACTTCCAGGAAACCCTGGTCAGCATTGCAAGGAAATTTATCCTATTTCTTTAAAGAGTGGCCCTTCTTTCCGGAGTAGCTGACTAAGGGCGTGTTTTGTTACTGTGCTGACAAGTCCTCGGGTCGTGAGACACAGAGGTCCCCACAAACAGAACATGCTGTGTAGGGATAAGACACAGTGGTGTCCCAGGGGTTCCTTCAGAGAATTGGAGTAACAGGAGCCTAGTGGTGGTTTTGTGCATGCAATGTGTGGGCTGGGATGCTTACCAGTGTGCATGGGCTTCATGCTAAGGCCATGGTGCTGGGACTATCAGGACTCCTCCTTAGAGCAGGGTTTCAGCCTGTTACCTACTTCTGGAGAGATTTCCAGCCATGCCTTTCTCCCAGTTACTGAAACCCTGTTCCATTCTGGGACAGGATGGTATCTCTGAACCAGAGGTCAAGCTCTTGCCTGTCTTGTAAATGACCTTTCGGGAAAGCAAGCTCGTAAGGACTGGTGAACTGAGGAACATCACTAAAACAGCCACTTCTGTCCTGATGCCATCCTCCTGAAACTGTTCATGTTCTCCATCAGAGACAGCACCTCCTGCACCTGAAGCAATGACCTAGGGTGCTTCCTTGTTTCTCCTGGGACAGAGGGACCATCGTTCAGCTCCCGAGTGTCCCAGATCACTGTCTAGGGCTGTGATAAACTCCATGAGCAAAAGCATGTTAGGGAGGAAAGGGTTTATTTAGCCATACTTCACAGTCAAAGCCCGTCACTGCGGAGAGTCAGGGGAGCAGAGGCGAGAACCGTGGAGGGAAGTTACTCACTGGGTCTTTCTCCATGGCTTGCTCAGCTCACCACCTTATTCGGTCTAAGATCACCTGCCTGTGGGTGGCTCCCCTCACTGGGCTGCGAGGGTTCTTATTCTTCCTATTATTATTCAGGTGGAACACTGATGGAAATGTGGCCTGGCATTTGGGAGCTCAGTTCTGACAGTAAAGAGCCCTGGCCATTGGCAGTCCAGAGCCCATACAGCTCTGAGGTGGGAAGGTGTCTCCAGTGTTGTAGCTCTGAAAGGAGTGTCCCTGGCTGAGCTGAGTTGTTCTTGCTTTGAGCTCAGCTGAGGTGTTCTTCGTGTTTCTCGGTGGCAAACTCCACTTGGGAGGAAGGCAGCAGCCAAGGCTAGCCCACTTCCCTATCCCTGTAGAGTACTGAGGGCTGCTCTTTTGATAGTGTCCCTGAGGGGGCAGAACCTCCCAGGGTGGCCTGGGATTGGTCTGGTATTTTTGCCCATATTTTTCAAGTCCTGAAAGAGATGAGGGGCCCAACTTAGGGCCATTTGTGTTAGTTGGCACCACTTCCGTGCTGCTCTGCCAGATTGCATACACACAGCTGGCTGCGAGTGGGATTTCTGATAGTCCCAGGGGCACTTTTCTTCTGGAATGTCTCACCACACAGCTCCCTGGCTTTGCAGAGCCAGATTCCCCTAAAGGGGAAATAGGCTGGCACCGCAGTGGTCCTCGGCACAATTTGGGAAAAATGGTGGGCACAAGGGGTATTCGCAGGGCCCGTGGCTTCCCTGCATGATAGTGAGGGTGGCAAGTATTAGATTCGAAAAGCAGATGGAATCAGGAGGGGCGAGGCTTCCTGGCCAAAGTCTTGAAGTACACTTTGGTCTGTTGGGGAGACGCTGCTTCCCTGTCAGAGTCTTGGCGAGGTGGCAGGGGCATTTCCTGTCGCGGTGTGCAGCTGTGTTCATACAGGGCAGTCACTGGTTCCGATGAGGGGGCAGGGCTGCAAGCAGGGCTCGTCCTCTGGGAACATAGAGCCATGGCAGGCACGGAGGTGCTTCTGGCCATCTTCAGCCCTGATCCTACCTGGACAACAGGCAAGTGTTGGTGTGAGTGCTGGGAGCAGAGGTGGCCCAAGGAGGGCTCACTGGCTCTTCCTTAAAGGAGACTGGCTGAGCTAGAGGGATGTACTGGGGTTGGGGGAGGTGCAAGGCTGGGATCCACGGGCTAGGTTGAGGCGGTGAGGCCAAGGTAAAGCCGCTTGCATGCCTGCTCTTTGATGAAGAGGTATGTGGTCATGGTCTGGTCGTATTCTCTTTCTCAGGGAATCCAAGGTGGTAGTGGCATCAAATCCCAGGTTCCACAGCACTGCTAAGACGCCTCAATCTGGGCGGCTCTCACTTCACAGGTTTGCCTCACGTATCATGACCAACATTTGCCTCTCTATCTCTTCTAAGGTGGTCGCTTCTCTGGGGCAACTGTGAGCATTTGGAGAAACAAGTTATCCAGTTGCCCCTAGATGTGAGTTAGAATGTGATAGGTCCGTGAAAAGATCTTTTCCTGGGTCTGTTTGAGAGTGCCTCCTCTGAAGGGGAGGCGCCCAGTAGTGAGAGAAAAGAGCAGCATGCCCAGACTCCACACATCTGCCTTCTTCCCGTCATAGCCTCTAGGTATCAGTTCTGGGGCAATGAAGGGCTTGGTCCCATATTGCCCTAGCAGTGTCCTGCCCGTGGGACACCTTGTGGCAAGATCAAGGTCAATGATTTTAACTTGACCTTCCACATCTAGCAGGATGTTTTGGGGCTTCAGGTCATGATGGACAATGTCAAGTTGTTGGCAGTGCTTTATGCTGCCACGATCTGCCCGAATATTTCCTGTGCCTCTTTCTCAGGCAGCGGGCCCTCCTCCTTTATCAGTTGGAACAAGTTTCCTCCCGGGACATACTCCATCACAAAAAGGAAATGTCCTCTTTTCTTTAGCACTTGGTACAGGCAGACTATGTGAGGGTGGTCAAGTCGACTTAGAATGGGTAGCTGAGAAACGCTAAGGAGCATATCTCTCTGCATTTTCTATTACTTTTATAGGGTAATAGTTAGGCGGTGGTATGCCAGTTTGACGACCCCAAAGGCACCCTGGCTCACTGTGCTGATAAATTCATATAGTACTCTTAGACTCGGTCCTTTCTTCAATGTCTGGCCTTCCATAATTGTCTCTGTGCACTGGCTTCATGCAGAGACGTCAAACGAAAAACTCCCAATCTTGTTAGCTAGCCAGCTACAAGAGGAGTCCCACAGGTCACCATCCTCTAGACTGTGCTCAAAGGATACACGGGAACTGGGTGGCCATCTGTGCCTTCCCAACCTGTGGCCTCCACTAGGCACCAAGATGTCAGCTTCACAGGCTTCAGTATAGTGTGCCTGTCCAGTGCACTGCAGGGAAACATGAGGCGACCCCTTTGTGCTCTCACCAGAGACACCCAGTCTGTCGCTCAGGAACGAGATCCCCAAGCAGAATCTGCCTATCTCAACACCTCTTCCCCATGTCAACAGCACCGGATCCCCTCTTGCGTCCTGGCTCTTCTCGCTCTTTCTTGCTGTCTACTTGTAGTTTACTTGTGCCAAGCAGCAACTCGACAAGCTCCAGCAGGCTTTCATCCTGCTGTAGTGTGCTAGGTAGCCGGGGTTGATGAGCCAGTGTCGAAATGCAGCTGTAGATCCCATGGGACCCCACTCTAGCGCAGCGTCTGGATTTCCAATGAGATGACATTAAGAAAGACAAGGAGGAAGGAGAATGTGAAGGGAAGATGCACCCTCTCAAAAGTGCTGGCTGACCCTTAGGTTCAGCCTCCTGCCTCTTTCAGGGGAGCCACTTTCTTGGGGAAACTAGGCCTGCGTTGTGTCTTTGATGTCCGTCTTAAGCAAGGTACCCTGGACAGGCAAGCCCTGTTCCTCTTGCGCTGTCTTCGGAAGCACCGGATGTTCTGTGGGGGAAATGCTGCTTCAGAGTCTTGGCGAGGTGGCAGGGGCATTTCCTCTTGCAGTGTGTAGCTTTGTTCATATGGGGTAGGCATTGGTTCCAATGAGGGCAGGGCTACAAGCGGGGCTTGTTCTCTGAGAACATAGAGCCATGGTAGGCATGGAGGTGCTTCTGGCAATCTTCTGCACTGATCCTGTCTGGACAACAGGCGGGTGCTTGCATGAGTGCTGGGAGCAGAGGTGGAACAAGGAGTGCTCACTGGCTCTTCGTTGTAGGGGAGGACCTGAGCTAGAGGAATGTACTGGGGTTGGATGAGATGGAAGGCCGAGGTCCACGGGCTGGATGAGGTGGAGCGGCCAAGCTAAAGCCCCTTGCATGCCAGCTCTTTGATGAAGAGGTATGTGGCCATGGTCTGCTCGTATTCTCTCTTTCGTAGGGAGTTCAAGGTGGTAGTGGCAGCAACTCACAGGTCCAATAGCACCGCTAAGATGCTTGAATCTGGGCGGCTCTCACTTGGCAGGTTTGCTTCCCATGTCATGACACACGAGTACCCCTCTATCTCTTCTAAGGTGGGCCTCTTCTCTGGGGTAACTGTCAGCTTTTGGCGAATTAGGTTTTCCATTTGCCCCGAGATGTGAGTTAGATGTGATAGGTCCCTGAAATGATCATTTCCTGGGTCTGTTTGAGGCTGCCTCCTCTGAAGGGGAGGCGCCCAGTAGTGACAAAATAGAGCAGCACGCCCAGACTCCACACATCTGCCTTCTTCCCGACATAGTCTTCTCTCAGTACCAGGTCTGGGGCAATGAAGGGCTTAGTGCCACATTGCCCTAGCAGTGTACTGCCAGTGGGACACCTTGTGGAAAGACCAAGGTCAATGATTTTATGTTGACCTTCCGCATCTATCAGGATGTTTTGGGGCTTCAGGTCATGATGGACAATGTCAAGTTGTTGGCAGTACTTTATGCAGCCACGATCTGCCCGAATATTTTCTTTTCCTCTTTCTCAGGCAGCGGGCCCTCCTCCTTTATCAGTTGGAACAAGTTTCCTCCCGGGACATACTCCATCACAAAAAGGAAATGTCCTCTTTTCTTTATTAGCACTTGGTACAGGCGGACTATGTGAGGGTGGTCAAGTCGACTTATAATGGGTAGCTAAGAAATGCTATGGAGTAGATCTCTCTGTATTTTCTATTACTTTTATAGGGTAATAGTTAGGCAGTGGTATGCCAGTTTGACGACCCCGAAGGCACCCTGGCCCACCATGCCAATCAATTCGTATAGTTTTCTTAGACTCGGTCCTTTCCTCCATGTCTGGCCTTCCATAATTCTCTCCGTGCACTGGCTTCTTGCAGACACGTCAAACGAAAAACTCCCAATCTTGTTAGCTAGCCAGCTACAAGAGGAGTCCCACAGGTCACCATCCTCTAGACTGTGCTCAAAGGATACATGGGAACTGGGTAGCCATCTGTGCCTCCCCAACCTGTGGCCTCCACTAGGCACCAAGATGTCAGCTTCACAGGCTTCAGTATAGTGTGCCTGTCCAGTGCACCGCAGGGGACATGAGGCGACCCCTTTGTGCTCTCACCAGAGACACCGTGCCTGTCGCTCAGGAACGAGATCCCCAAGCAGAATCTGCCTATCTCAACACCTCTTCCCCATGTGAACAGCACCGCATCCCCTCTTCAGTCCTCTTGTCGCTGTTTCTTGCTGTCTACTTGTAGTTTACTTCTGCCAGGCAGCACCTCGGCAAGCTCCAGCAGGCTTCCCTCCTGATGTGGTGCGCTAGGTAGCCGGGGTTGATGAGCTGGTGTCGAAATGCAGCTGAATATCCCATGGGACACCACTCTAGCACAGCGTCTGGATTTCCAATGAAATGACATTAAGAAAGACACGGAGGAAGGAGAATGCGAAGGGAAGATGCACCCTCTCACACGTGCTGGCTGACCCTTAGGTTCAGCCTCCCCCCTCTTTCAGGGGAGCCACTTTGTTGGGGAAAATAGGCCTGCATTGTGGCTTTGGAGCCTGTGTTAAGGAAGGCAGCCTGGACAGCCGAGCCCCGATCCTCCTTCGAAGTCTCTTTTAGCACACGATGTTCTGTGGAGGAAACCCTTCTTACCTGTCAGAGCCTTGTCCAGGTGGCAGGGGCATTTCCTCTTCTGCTGTGCAACTGTGTTCATATGGGGCAGTCACATGTTCTGATGAGGGGGCAGGGCTGCAAGCGGGGCTCTTCCTCTGAGAACATAGACCTATGTCAGGCATGGTGTGCTTCTGGCCATCTTCAGCCCTGATCCTGTCTGGACAAAAAGCAGGTGCTGGCATGAGTGCTGGGAGTCAAGGTGGCACAAGGAGGGCTCACTGGCTCTTCGTTGTAGGGGAATGGCTGAGCTAGAGGGATGTACTGGTGTTGGGGGAGGTGGAAGCTGGGGGTCCACGAGCTGAACTGAGACAGCACGGCCAAGCTAAAGCCCCGTGCGTACCTGTTCATTGATGAAGAGGTATGTGTCCATGGTCTGCTCGTATTCTCTCTGTCGAATTGAGTCAAGGTGGTAGAGGCATCAAATCCCAGGTCTGACAGCACGGCTAAGAAGCTGGAATCTGTGCGGCTGTCACTTGGCAGGTTTGCTTCAAAGATCATGACACAACGGGTGCCCCTCTATCTTTTCTAAGGAGTGCCTCTTCTATGGGGGAACTGTGAACCTTTGGTGAATCAGGTTTTCCAGTTGCCCCGAGACGTGACATGGAATGTGGTTTGTCCCTCGAATGATCTTTTTCTGGGTCTCCTTCATGGTGCCTCCTCTGAAGTCGAGGCAGCCAATGGTGATATAGTAGAGCAGCTCGACTAGACCGCACATCTGCCTTTTTCCTGTAATAGCCTTCTCTCAGTACCAGTTCTGGGGCAATGAAGGGCTTGTACTCACATTGCCGTCGGAGTGTAGTGCCAGTAGGACACCTTGTTTCAAGAACAGGGTCAATGATTTTAACTAGACCCTCTGCATCTCTCAGGATGTTTTGGGGCTTCAGTTCGCAATGGACAATGTGAAGTTGTTGGCAGTACTTGATGGTAGGCACGATCTGCGCGAATATTTTATGTGCCTTTTTCTCAGGCAGCAGGCCCTCCGTCTTTTTATCAGTTGGAACAAGATTCCTCACGGGGCATACTCCATGACAAGGAAGAATTTTTCTCTTTTCTTTAGCACTTGGTACAGGTGGACTATGTGGGGGGTGGTCAAGTTGACATAGGATGCCTATCTCAGAAACGCGAAAGAGTAGATTCCTCTCTGTACTTTCTATTAGTTTCATAGGGTAATAGTTAGGAGGTGGTATGCCAGTTTCACAACAATGAAGTCACCCTGGCCCACCGTGCCGATCAATTCCTATTCTTCCCTTAGACTCGGTCCTTTCCTCCATGTCTGGCCTTCCATAATTCTCTTCGTGCACTGGCTTCCTGCGGACACGTCAAGCAAAAAACTCCCAATCTTGTTAGCTAGCCAACTACAAGAGGCATCCCACAGGTCACCATACTCTAGACTGGGAGTGCAGGACACACAGGAACTGGGTAGCCATCTGTGCCTCCCCAACCTGTGGCCTCCACTTGGCACCAAGATGTCAGCTTCACAGGCTTCAGCACAGTCTGCCTGTCCAGTGCACCGCAGGGGGACATGAGGTGACCCCTTTGTGCTCTCACCAGAGACACCCTACCTGTCGCTCAGGAACGAGATCCCCAAGCAGAATCTGCCTATCTCAAAACCTATTCCCCATGTCAACAGCACCGCATCCCCTCTTCAGTCCTGGCTCTTGTCGCTGTTTCTTGCTGTGTACTTGTAGTTTACTTGTGCCAGGCAGCACCTCGGCAAGCTCCAGCAGGCTTTCCTCATGAGGCGGTGTGCTAGGTAGCCGGGGTTGATGAGCGGGTGTCGAAATGCAGCTGAAGATCCCATGGGACCCCACTCTAGCGCAGCGTCTGGATTTCAAATGAGATGACATTGAAAAAGAAACTTATGAAGGAGAATGCAAAGGGAAGATGCACCCTCTCACACGTGCTGGCTGACCCTTAGGTTCAGCCTCCTGCCTCTTTCAGGGGAGCCACTTTCTTGGGGAAACTAGGCCTGCGTTGTGTCTTTGATGTCCGTCTTAAGCAAGGTACCCTGGACAGGCAAGCCCTGTTCCTCTTGCGCTGTCTTCGGAAGCACCCGATGGTCTGTGGGGGAAAGGCTGCTTCCCTGTCAAGTCTTGTCCAGGTGGCAGGGACATTTCCTCTTCTGGTGTACAGCTGTGTTCATTCGCGGCAGTCACTGGTACCGATGAGGGGGCAGGGATGTAGGCTGGGCTCGTTCTCTGAGAACATAGAGCCATGGCAGGCATGGAGGTGGTTCTGGCCATCTTCTGCCCTGATCCTGTCTGGACAACAGGCAAGTGCTGACGTGAGTACTGGGAGCCCAGGTGGCACAAAGAGTGCTCTCTGGCTCTTCGTTGTAGGGGAGGAGCTGAGCTAGAGGAATGTACTGGGGTTGGATTAGATGGAAGGCCAGGGTCCTCGGGCTGGGTTGAGGTGGTGCGGACAAGCTAAAGCCCCTTGCATGCCTGCTCTTTGATGAAGAGGTATGTGGCCATGGTCTGCTCGTATTCTCTCTTTCGTAGGGAGTCCAAGGTGGTAGTGGCATCAAATCACAGGTCCTACAGCACGGCTAAGACGCTGGAATCTGGGTGGCTCTCACTTGGCAGGTTTGCTTCCCAGGTCATGACACACGAGTACCCCTCTATCTCTTCTAAGGTGTGCCTCTTCTCTGGGATAACTGTCAGCATTTGGTGAATCAGGTTTTCCAGTTGCCCCAGATGTGAGTTACAATGTGATAGGTCCCTGAAATGATCATTTCCTGGGTCTGTTTGAGGCTGCCTCCTCTGAAGGGGAGGCGCCCAGTAGTGACAGAAAAGAGCAGCACCCCCAGACTCCACACATCTGCCTTCTTCCCGTCATAGTCTTCTCTCAGTACCAGTTCTAGGGCAATGAAGGGCTTGGTGCTACGTTACCCTAGCAGTGTAGTGCCAGTGGGACACCTTGTGGCAAGACCAAGGTCAATGATTTATACTTGACCTTCCGCATCTATCAGGATGTTTTAGGGCTTCAGTTCATGATGGACAATGTCAAGTTGTTGGCAGTACTTTATGCAGCCACTATCTGCCCGAACATTTTCTGTGCCTCTTTCTCAGACAGCGGGCCCTCCTCCTTTATCAGTTGGAACAAGTTTCCTCCCAGGTCATACTCCATCACAAAAAGGAAACGTCCTCTTGTCTTTATTAGCACTTGGTATAGGCGGACTATGTGAGGGTGGTCAAGTTGACTTAGGATGGCTAGCTCAGAAACGCTAAGGAGGATATCTCTCTGTATTTTCTGTTACTTTAATAGGGTAATAGTTATGCGGTAGTAAGCCAGTTTGATGACCCCGAAGGCACCCGCGCCCACCGTGATGATCAATTCACATAGATTTCTAGACACGGTCCTTTCCTCCGTGTCTGGCCTTCCATAATTCTCTCTGTGCACTAGCTTCCTGTGGACACATCAAGCAAAAAACTCCCAATCTTGTTAGCTAGCCAGCTACAAGAGGAGTCCCACAGGTCACCATCCTCTAGACTGTGCTCAAAGGATACACGGGAACTGGGTAGCCATCTGTGCCTTCCCAACCTGTGGCTTCCATTAGGCACCAAGATATCAGCTTCACAGGCTTCAGTATAGTGTGCCTGTCCAGTGCACCGCAGGGAGACATGAGGCAGCCTCATTGTGCTCTCACCAGAGACACCCTGCCTGTCGCTCAAGATCGAGATCCCCAAGCAGAATGTGCCTATCTCAGCACCTCTTCCCCATGTCAACAGCACCGCATCCCCTCTTCTGTCCTGGCTCTTGTCGCTGTTTCTTGCTGTCTACTTGTAGTTTACTTGTGCCAGGCAGCACCTCGAAAACTTCTAGCAGGCTTTCCTCCTGAGGCGGTGTGCTAGGTCACCTGGGTTGATGAGTGGGTGTAGAAATGCCGCTGAACATCCCATGCGACCCCACTCTAGTACAGCATCTGGATTTCCAATGAGATGACATTAAGAAAGACACGGAGGAAGGAAAATGCGAAGGGAAGATGCACCCACTCACACGTGCTGGCTGACCCTTAGGTTCAGCATCCCGCCTCTTTCAGGGGAGCCTCTTTGTTGGGGAAAATAGGCCTGCGTTGTTTCTTTGAAGCCCGTCTTTAGCAAGGCAGCCTGGACAGGCAAGCCCTGATTCTCTTGCACAGTCTCTTGAAGCAACGGAAGTTCTGTTGAGGAAACTGTGCTTCCCTCTCAGAGTCTTGGCCAGGTGGCAGGGGCATATCCTCTTCTGCTGTGCAAACATGTCCATATGGGGCAGTCAGTGGTTCCAATGAGGAGGCAGAGCTGCAAGCGGGGCTCTTCTTCTGGGAACATAGAGTCATGGCAGGCATGGAGGTGCTTCTGGCCATCTTCAGCCCTGATCCTGTCTGGACAACAATCAGGTGCTGGCGTGAGTGCTGCGAGCAGAGGTGGCCCATGGAGGGCTCACTGGCTCTTCGTTGTAGTGGAATGGCCAAGCTAGAGGGATGTACTGGGGTTGGGGAAGGTGGAAGTGTCGGGTCCATGGGCTGGGTTGAGGTGGCACGGCCAAGCTTAAGCCCCTTGCGTGCCTGCTCTTTGATGAAGAGGTATGTGACCATGGTCTGCTCATATTCTCTCTTTTGCATTGAGTCCAAGGTGGTAGTGGCTTCAAATCCCAGGTCCCACAGCATGGCTAAGAAGCTGGCATCTGGGCGGCTCTCACTGGGCAAGTTTGCTTCACATATCATGACCCACCGTTGCCACTCTATCTGTTCTAAGGTGGGCCTCTTCTATGGGGGAACCGTGAACATTTGGTGAATCAGGTTTTCCAGTTGCCCCGAGATGTCAGTTGGAATGTGGTAGGTCCCTCGAATGATCTTTTCCTCGGTCTCGTCATGGTGCCTCCTCTGAAGGGGAGGCACCCAAATGTCATACAATAGAGCAGCACGCCCAGACTCTGCACATCTGCCTTCTTTCCATCATATTCTTCTCTCAGTACCAGTTCTGGGGCAATGAAGGGCTTGGACACACATTGGCCTAGCAGTGTACTGCCAGTGGGACACCTAGTGCCAAGAACACGGTCGATGATTTTAACTTGACCTTCTGCGTCTAGCAGGATGTTTTGGGGCTTCAGGCTGCGATGGACAATGTCAAGTTGTTGGCAGTACTTGATGGCAGCCACGATCTGCCCGAATATTTTCTGTGCCTCTTTCTCAGGCAGCGGGCCCTCCTCCTTTATCAGTTGGAACATGTTTCCTCCTGGGACATACTCCATCAAAAAGAAGAAATGTTCTCTTCTCTTTAGTACTTGGTACAGGCAAACTATGTGGGGGTGGTCAAGTTGACTTAGGATGGCTAGCTCAGAAATGGGAAAGAGTAGATTCCTCTCTGTATTTTCTATTACTTTTATAGGGGAATAGTTAGACGGTGGTATGCCAGTTTGATGACCCCGAAGGCTCCCTGGCCCTCCGTGCCAATCAATTCATATTGTTCCCTTAGACTCGGTCCTTTCCTCCATGTCTGGCCTTCCATAATTCTCTCCGTGCACTGGCCTCCTGTGGACATGTCAAGCGAAAAACTCCCAATCTTGTTAGCTAGCCAGCTACAAGAGGAGTCCCACAGGTCACCATCCTCTAGACTGGGCACGCAGGATACACAGGAACTGGGTAGCCATCTGTGCCTCCCCAACCTGTGGCCTCCACTTGGCACCTAGATGTCAGCTTCACAGACTTCAGCACAGTCTGCCTGTCCAGTGCACCGCAGGGAGACATGAGGCGGCCCCTTTGTGCTCTCACCAGAGACACCCTACCTGTCGCTCAGGAACGAGATCCCCAAGCAGAATCTGCCTATCTCAACACCTCTTCCCCATGTGAACAGCACTGCATCCCTTCTTCAGTTCCTGGCTCTTGTCGCTGTTTCTTGCTGTGTACTTGTAGTTTACTTGTGCCAGGCAGCACCTCGGCAAGCTCCAGCAGGCTTTCCTCATGAGGCGGTGTGCTAGGTAGCCGGGGTTGATGAGCGGGTGTCGAAATGCAGCTGAAGATCCCATGGGACCCCACTCTAGCGCAGCGTCTAGATTTCCAATGAGATGACATTGAAAAAGAAACTTATGAAGGAGAATGCAAAGGGAAGATGCACCCTCTCAAAAGTGCTGGCTGACCCTTAGGTTCAGCCTCCTGCCTCTTTCAGGGGAGCCACTTTCTTGGGGAAACTAGGCCTGCGTTGTGTCTTTGATGTCCGTCTTAAGCAAGGTACCCTGGACAGGCAAGCCCTGTTCCTCTTGCGCTGTCTTCGGAAGCACCCGATGGTCTGTGGGGGAAAGGCTGCTTCCCTGTCAAGTCTTGTCCAGGTGGCAGGGACATTTCCTCTTCTGGTGTACAGCTGTGTTCATTCGCGGCAGTCACTGGTACCGATGAGGGGGCAGGGATGTAGGCTGGGCTCGTTCTCTGAGAACATAGAGCCATGGCAGGCATGGAGGTGGTTCTGGCCATCTTCTGCCCTGATCCTGTCTGGACAACAGGCAAGTGCTGACGTGAGTACTGGGAGCCCAGGTGGCACAAAGAGTGCTCTCTGGCTCTTCGTTGTAGGGGAGGAGCTGAGCTAGAGGAATGTACTGGGGTTGGATTAGATGGAAGGCCAGGGTCCTCGGGCTGGGTTGAGGTGGTGCGGACAAGCTAAAGCCCCTTGCATGCCTGCTCTTTGATGAAGAGGTATGTGGCCATGGTCTGCTCGTATTCTCTCTTTCGTAGGGAGTCCAAGGTGGTAGTGGCATCAAATCACAGGTCCTACAGCACGGCTAAGACGCTGGAATCTGGGTGGCTCTCACTTGGCAGGTTTGCTTCCCAGGTCATGACACACGAGTACCCCTCTATCTCTTCTAAGGTGTGCCTCTTCTCTGGGATAACTGTCAGCATTTGGTGAATCAGGTTTTCCAGTTGCCCCAGATGTGAGTTACAATGTGATAGGTCCCTGAAATGATCATTTCCTGGGTCTGTTTGAGGCTGCCTCCTCTGAAGGGGAGGCGCCCAGTAGTGACAGAAAAGAGCAGCACCCCCAGACTCCACACATCTGCCTTCTTCCCGTCATAGTCTTCTCTCAGTACCAGTTCTAGGGCAATGAAGGGCTTGGTGCTACGTTACCCTAGCAGTGTAGTGCCAGTGGGACACCTTGTGGCAAGACCAAGGTCAATGATTTATACTTGACCTTCCGCATCTATCAGGATGTTTTAGGGCTTCAGTTCATGATGGACAATGTCAAGTTGTTGGCAGTACTTTATGCAGCCACTATCTGCCCGAACATTTTCTGTGCCTCTTTCTCAGACAGCGGGCCCTCCTCCTTTATCAGTTGGAACAAGTTTCCTCCCAGGTCATACTCCATCACAAAAAGGAAACGTCCTCTTGTCTTTATTAGCACTTGGTATAGGCGGACTATGTGAGGGTGGTCAAGTTGACTTAGGATGGCTAGCTCAGAAACGCTAAGGAGGATATCTCTCTGTATTTTCTGTTACTTTAATAGGGTAATAGTTATGCGGTAGTAAGCCAGTTTGATGACCCCGAAGGCACCCGCGCCCACCGTGATGATCAATTCACATAGATTTCTAGACACGGTCCTTTCCTCCGTGTCTGGCCTTCCATAATTCTCTCTGTGCACTAGCTTCCTGTGGACACATCAAGCAAAAAACTCCCAATCTTGTTAGCTAGCCAGCTACAAGAGGAGTCCCACAGGTCACCATCCTCTAGACTGTGCTCAAAGGATACACGGGAACTGGGTAGCCATCTGTGCCTTCCCAACCTGTGGCTTCCATTAGGCACCAAGATATCAGCTTCACAGGCTTCAGTATAGTGTGCCTGTCCAGTGCACCGCAGGGAGACATGAGGCAGCCTCATTGTGCTCTCACCAGAGACACCCTGCCTGTCGCTCAAGATCGAGATCCCCAAGCAGAATGTGCCTATCTCAGCACCTCTTCCCCATGTCAACAGCACCGCATCCCCTCTTCTGTCCTGGCTCTTGTCGCTGTTTCTTGCTGTCTACTTGTAGTTTACTTGTGCCAGGCAGCACCTCGAAAACTTCTAGCAGGCTTTCCTCCTGAGGCGGTGTGCTAGGTCACCTGGGTTGATGAGTGAGTGTAGAAATGCCGCTGAACATCCCATGCGACCCCACTCTAGTACAGCATCTGGATTTCCAATGAGATGACATTAAGAAAGACACGGAGGAAGGAAAATGCGAAGGGAAGATGCACCCACTCACACGTGCTGGCTGACCCTTAGGTTCAGCATCCCGCCTCTTTCAGGGGAGCCTCTTTGTTGGGGAAAATAGGCCTGCGTTGTTTCTTTGAAGCCCGTCTTTAGCAAGGCAGCCTGGACAGGCAAGCCCTGATTCTCTTGCACAGTCTCTTGAAGCAACGGAAGTTCTGTTGAGGAAACTGTGCTTCCCTCTCAGAGTCTTGGCCAGGTGGCAGGGGCATATCCTCTTCTGCTGTGCAAACATGTCCATATGGGGCAGTCAGTGGTTCCAATGAGGAGGCAGAGCTGCAAGCGGGGCTCTTCTTCTGGGAACATAGAGTCATGGCAGGCATGGAGGTGCTTCTGGCCATCTTCAGCCCTGATCCTGTCTGGACAACAATCAGGTGCTGGCGTGAGTGCTGCGAGCAGAGGTGGCCCATGGAGGGCTCACTGGCTCTTCGTTGTAGTGGAATGGCCAAGCTAGAGGGATGTACTGGGGTTGGGGAAGGTGGAAGTGTCGGGTCCATGGGCTGGGTTGAGGTGGCACGGCCAAGCTTAAGCCCCTTGCGTGCCTGCTCTTTGATGAAGAGGTATGTGACCATGGTCTGCTCATATTCTCTCTTTTGCATTGAGTCCAAGGTGGTAGTGGCTTCAAATCCCAGGTCCCACAGCATGGCTAAGAAGCTGGCATCTGGGCGGCTCTCACTGGGCAAGTTTGCTTCACATATCATGACCCACCGTTGCCACTCTATCTGTTCTAAGGTGGGCCTCTTCTATGGGGGAACCGTGAACATTTGGTGAATCAGGTTTTCCAGTTGCCCCGAGATGTCAGTTGGAATGTGGTAGGTCCCTCGAATGATCTTTTCCTCGGTCTCGTCATGGTGCCTCCTCTGAAGGGGAGGCACCCAAATGTCATACAATAGAGCAGCACGCCCAGACTCTGCACATCTGCCTTCTTTCCATCATATTCTTCTCTCAGTACCAGTTCTGGGGCAATGAAGGGCTTGGACACACATTGGCCTAGCAGTGTACTGCCAGTGGGACACCTAGTGCCAAGAACACGGTCGATGATTTTAACTTGACCTTCTGCGTCTAGCAGGATGTTTTGGGGCTTCAGGCTGCGATGGACAATGTCAAGTTGTTGGCAGTACTTGATGGCAGCCACGATCTGCCCGAATATTTTCTGTGCCTCTTTCTCAGGCAGCGGGCCCTCCTCCTTTATCAGTTGGAACATGTTTCCTCCTGGGACATACTCCATCAAAAAGAAGAAATGTTCTCTTCTCTTTAGTACTTGGTACAGGCAAACTATGTGGGGGTGGTCAAGTTGACTTAGGATGGCTAGCTCAGAAATGGGAAAGAGTAGATTCCTCTCTGTATTTTCTATTACTTTTATAGGGGAATAGTTAGACGGTGGTATGCCAGTTTGATGACCCCGAAGGCTCCCTGGCCCTCCGTGCCAATCAATTCATATTGTTCCCTTAGACTCGGTCCTTTCCTCCATGTCTGGCCTTCCATAATTCTCTCCGTGCACTGGCCTCCTGTGGACATGTCAAGCGAAAAACTCCCAATCTTGTTAGCTAGCCAGCTACAAGAGGAGTCCCACAGGTCACCATCCTCTAGACTGGGCACGCAGGATACACAGGAA
Source organism: Cricetomys ansorgei (assembly GCA_026225945.1). NCBI lineage: Eukaryota > Metazoa > Chordata > Mammalia > Rodentia > Nesomyidae > Cricetomys > Cricetomys ansorgei. The sequence goes on along the minus strand of JAMJFZ010001360.1, from coordinate 7,879,054 downwards.
CTGGGTAGCCATCTGTGCCTCCCCAACCTGTGGCCTCCACTTGGCACCTAGATGTCAGCTTCACAGACTTCAGCACAGTCTGCCTGTCCAGTGCACCGCAGGGAGACATGAGGCGGCCCCTTTGTGCTCTCACCAGAGACACCCTACCTGTCGCTCAGGAACGAGATCCCCAAGCAGAATCTGCCTATCTCAACACCTCTTCCCCATGTGAACAGCACTGCATCCCTTCTTCAGTTCCTGGCTCTTGTCGCTGTTTCTTGCTGTGTACTTGTAGTTTACTTGTGCCAGGCAGCACCTCGGCAAGCTCCAGCAGGCTTTCCTCATGAGGCGGTGTGCTAGGTAGCCGGGGTTGATGAGCGGGTGTCGAAATGCAGCTGAAGATCCCATGGGACCCCACTCTAGCGCAGCGTCTAGATTTCCAATGAGATGACATTGAAAAAGAAACTTATGAAGGAGAATGCAAAGGGAAGATGCACCCTCTCAAAAGTGCTGGCTGACCCTTAGGTTCAGCCTCCTGCCTCTTTCAGGGGAGCCACTTTCTTGGGGAAACTAGGCCTGCGTTGTGTCTTTGATGTCCGTCTTAAGCAAGGTACCCTGGACAGGCAAGCCCTGTTCCTCTTGCGCTGTCTTCGGAAGCACCCGATGGTCTGTGGGGGAAAGGCTGCTTCCCTGTCAAGTCTTGTCCAGGTGGCAGGGACATTTCCTCTTCTGGTGTACAGCTGTGTTCATTCGCGGCAGTCACTGGTACCGATGAGGGGGCAGGGATGTAGGCTGGGCTCGTTCTCTGAGAACATAGAGCCATGGCAGGCATGGAGGTGGTTCTGGCCATCTTCTGCCCTGATCCTGTCTGGACAACAGGCAAGTGCTGACGTGAGTACTGGGAGCCCAGGTGGCACAAAGAGTGCTCTCTGGCTCTTCGTTGTAGGGGAGGAGCTGAGCTAGAGGAATGTACTGGGGTTGGATTAGATGGAAGGCCAGGGTCCTCGGGCTGGGTTGAGGTGGTGCGGACAAGCTAAAGCCCCTTGCATGCCTGCTCTTTGATGAAGAGGTATGTGGCCATGGTCTGCTCGTATTCTCTCTTTCGTAGGGAGTCCAAGGTGGTAGTGGCATCAAATCACAGGTCCTACAGCACGGCTAAGACGCTGGAATCTGGGTGGCTCTCACTTGGCAGGTTTGCTTCCCAGGTCATGACACACGAGTACCCCTCTATCTCTTCTAAGGTGTGCCTCTTCTCTGGGATAACTGTCAGCATTTGGTGAATCAGGTTTTCCAGTTGCCCCAGATGTGAGTTACAATGTGATAGGTCCCTGAAATGATCATTTCCTGGGTCTGTTTGAGGCTGCCTCCTCTGAAGGGGAGGCGCCCAGTAGTGACAGAAAAGAGCAGCACCCCCAGACTCCACACATCTGCCTTCTTCCCGTCATAGTCTTCTCTCAGTACCAGTTCTAGGGCAATGAAGGGCTTGGTGCTACGTTACCCTAGCAGTGTAGTGCCAGTGGGACACCTTGTGGCAAGACCAAGGTCAATGATTTATACTTGACCTTCCGCATCTATCAGGATGTTTTAGGGCTTCAGTTCATGATGGACAATGTCAAGTTGTTGGCAGTACTTTATGCAGCCACTATCTGCCCGAACATTTTCTGTGCCTCTTTCTCAGACAGCGGGCCCTCCTCCTTTATCAGTTGGAACAAGTTTCCTCCCAGGTCATACTCCATCACAAAAAGGAAACGTCCTCTTGTCTTTATTAGCACTTGGTATAGGCGGACTATGTGAGGGTGGTCAAGTTGACTTAGGATGGCTAGCTCAGAAACGCTAAGGAGGATATCTCTCTGTATTTTCTGTTACTTTAATAGGGTAATAGTTATGCGGTAGTAAGCCAGTTTGATGACCCCGAAGGCACCCGCGCCCACCGTGATGATCAATTCACATAGATTTCTAGACACGGTCCTTTCCTCCGTGTCTGGCCTTCCATAATTCTCTCTGTGCACTAGCTTCCTGTGGACACATCAAGCAAAAAACTCCCAATCTTGTTAGCTAGCCAGCTACAAGAGGAGTCCCACAGGTCACCATCCTCTAGACTGTGCTCAAAGGATACACGGGAACTGGGTAGCCATCTGTGCCTTCCCAACCTGTGGCTTCCATTAGGCACCAAGATATCAGCTTCACAGGCTTCAGTATAGTGTGCCTGTCCAGTGCACCGCAGGGAGACATGAGGCAGCCTCATTGTGCTCTCACCAGAGACACCCTGCCTGTCGCTCAAGATCGAGATCCCCAAGCAGAATGTGCCTATCTCAGCACCTCTTCCCCATGTCAACAGCACCGCATCCCCTCTTCTGTCCTGGCTCTTGTCGCTGTTTCTTGCTGTCTACTTGTAGTTTACTTGTGCCAGGCAGCACCTCGAAAACTTCTAGCAGGCTTTCCTCCTGAGGCGGTGTGCTAGGTCACCTGGGTTGATGAGTGGGTGTAGAAATGCCGCTGAACATCCCATGCGACCCCACTCTAGTACAGCATCTGGATTTCCAATGAGATGACATTAAGAAAGACACGGAGGAAGGAAAATGCGAAGGGAAGATGCACCCACTCACACGTGCTGGCTGACCCTTAGGTTCAGCATCCCGCCTCTTTCAGGGGAGCCTCTTTGTTGGGGAAAATAGGCCTGCGTTGTTTCTTTGAAGCCCGTCTTTAGCAAGGCAGCCTGGACAGGCAAGCCCTGATTCTCTTGCACAGTCTCTTGAAGCAACGGAAGTTCTGTTGAGGAAACTGTGCTTCCCTCTCAGAGTCTTGGCCAGGTGGCAGGGGCATATCCTCTTCTGCTGTGCAAACATGTCCATATGGGGCAGTCAGTGGTTCCAATGAGGAGGCAGAGCTGCAAGCGGGGCTCTTCTTCTGGGAACATAGAGTCATGGCAGGCATGGAGGTGCTTCTGGCCATCTTCAGCCCTGATCCTGTCTGGACAACAATCAGGTGCTGGCGTGAGTGCTGCGAGCAGAGGTGGCCCATGGAGGGCTCACTGGCTCTTCGTTGTAGTGGAATGGCCAAGCTAGAGGGATGTACTGGGGTTGGGGAAGGTGGAAGTGTCGGGTCCATGGGCTGGGTTGAGGTGGCACGGCCAAGCTTAAGCCCCTTGCGTGCCTGCTCTTTGATGAAGAGGTATGTGACCATGGTCTGCTCATATTCTCTCTTTTGCATTGAGTCCAAGGTGGTAGTGGCTTCAAATCCCAGGTCCCACAGCATGGCTAAGAAGCTGGCATCTGGGCGGCTCTCACTGGGCAAGTTTGCTTCACATATCATGACCCACCGTTGCCACTCTATCTGTTCTAAGGTGGGCCTCTTCTATGGGGGAACCGTGAACATTTGGTGAATCAGGTTTTCCAGTTGCCCCGAGATGTCAGTTGGAATGTGGTAGGTCCCTCGAATGATCTTTTCCTCGGTCTCGTCATGGTGCCTCCTCTGAAGGGGAGGCACCCAAATGTCATACAATAGAGCAGCACGCCCAGACTCTGCACATCTGCCTTCTTTCCATCATATTCTTCTCTCAGTACCAGTTCTGGGGCAATGAAGGGCTTGGACACACATTGGCCTAGCAGTGTACTGCCAGTGGGACACCTAGTGCCAAGAACACGGTCGATGATTTTAACTTGACCTTCTGCGTCTAGCAGGATGTTTTGGGGCTTCAGGCTGCGATGGACAATGTCAAGTTGTTGGCAGTACTTGATGGCAGCCACGATCTGCCCGAATATTTTCTGTGCCTCTTTCTCAGGCAGCGGGCCCTCCTCCTTTATCAGTTGGAACATGTTTCCTCCTGGGACATACTCCATCAAAAAGAAGAAATGTTCTCTTCTCTTTAGTACTTGGTACAGGCAAACTATGTGGGGGTGGTCAAGTTGACTTAGGATGGCTAGCTCAGAAATGGGAAAGAGTAGATTCCTCTCTGTATTTTCTATTACTTTTATAGGGGAATAGTTAGACGGTGGTATGCCAGTTTGATGACCCCGAAGGCTCCCTGGCCCTCCGTGCCAATCAATTCATATTGTTCCCTTAGACTCGGTCCTTTCCTCCATGTCTGGCCTTCCATAATTCTCTCCGTGCACTGGCCTCCTGTGGACATGTCAAGCGAAAAACTCCCAATCTTGTTAGCTAGCCAGCTACAAGAGGAGTCCCACAGGTCACCATCCTCTAGACTGGGCACGCAGGATACACAGGAACTGGGTAGCCATCTGTGCCTCCCCAACCTGTGGCCTCCACTTGGCACCTAGATGTCAGCTTCACAGACTTCAGCACAGTCTGCCTGTCCAGTGCACCGCAGGGAGACATGAGGCGGCCCCTTTGTGCTCTCACCAGAGACACCCTACCTGTCGCTCAGGAACGAGATCCCCAAGCAGAATCTGCCTATCTCAACACCTCTTCCCCATGTGAACAGCACTGCATCCCTTCTTCAGTTCCTGGCTCTTGTCGCTGTTTCTTGCTGTGTACTTGTAGTTTACTTGTGCCAGGCAGCACCTCGGCAAGCTCCAGCAGGCTTTCCTCATGAGGCGGTGTGCTAGGTAGCCGGGGTTGATGAGCGGGTGTCGAAATGCAGCTGAAGATCCCATGGGACCCCACTCTAGCGCAGCGTCTGGATTTCAAATGAGATGACATTGAAAAAGAAACTTATGAAGGAGAATGCAAAGGGAAGATGCACCCTCTCACACGTGCTGGCTGACCCTTAGGTTCAGCCTCCTGCCTCTTTCAGGGGAGCCACTTTCTTGGGGAAACTAGGCCTGCGTTGTGTCTTTGATGTCCGTCTTAAGCAAGGTACCCTGGACAGGCAAGCCCTGTTCCTCTTGCGCTGTCTTCGGAAGCACCCGATGGTCTGTGGGGGAAAGGCTGCTTCCCTGTCAAGTCTTGTCCAGGTGGCAGGGACATTTCCTCTTCTGGTGTACAGCTGTGTTCATTCGCGGCAGTCACTGGTACCGATGAGGGGGCAGGGATGTAGGCTGGGCTCGTTCTCTGAGAACATAGAGCCATGGCAGGCATGGAGGTGGTTCTGGCCATCTTCTGCCCTGATCCTGTCTGGACAACAGGCAAGTGCTGACGTGAGTGTTGTGAGCCGAGGTGGAACAAGGAGTGCTCACTGGCTCTTCGTTGTAGGGGAGTAGCTGAGCTAGAGGAATGTACTGGGGTTGGATGAGATGGAAGGCCGGGTTCCACGGGCTGGATGAGGTGGAGTGGCCAAGCTAAAGCCCCTTGCATGCCAACTCTTTGATGAAGAGGTATGTGGCCATGGTCTGCTCGTATTCTCTCTTTCGCAGGGAGTCCAAGGTGGTAGTGGCATCAAATCACAGGTCCGACAGCGCAGCTAAGACGCTGGAATCTGGGCGGCTCTCACTTGGCAGGTTTGCTTCCCAGGTCATGACACACGGGTACCCCTCTATCTCTTCTAAGGTGTGCCTCTTCTCTGGGGTCACTGTCAGCATTTGGTGAATCAGGTTTTCCAGTTGCCCCAGATGTGAGTTAGAATGTGATAGGTCCCTGAAATGATCATTTCCTGGGTCTGTTTGAGGCTGCCTCCTCTGAAGGGGAGGCGCCCAGTAGTGAGAGAATAGAGCACCATGCCCAGACTCCATACATCTGCCTTCTTCCCGTCATAGTCTTCTCTCAGTACCAGGTCTGAGGCAATGAAGGTCTTAGTGCCACATTGCCCTAGCAGTGTACTGCCAGTGGGACACCTTGTGGCAAGACCAAGGTCAATGATTTTATGTTGACCTTCCGCATCTATCAGGATGTTTTGGGGCTTCAGTTCATGATAGACAATGTCAAGTTGTTGGCAGTACTTTATGCAGCCACTATCTGCCCGAACATTTTCTGTGCCTCTTTCTCAGACAGCGGGCCCTCCTCCTTTATCAGTTGGAACAAGTTTCCTCCCAGGTCATACTCCATCACAAAAAGGAAACGTCCTCTTGTCTTTATTAGCACTTGGTATAGGCGGACTATGTGAGGGTGGTCAAGTTGACTTAGGATGGCTAGCTCAGAAACGCTAAGGAGGATATCTCTCTGTATTTTCTGTTACTTTAATAGGGTAATAGTTATGCGGTAGTAAGCCAGTTTGATGACCCCGAAGGCACCCGCGCCCACCGTGATGATCAATTCACATAGATTTCTAGACTCGGTCCTTTCCTCCGTGTCTGGCCTTCCATAATTCTCTCTGTGCACTAGCTTCCTGTGGACACATCAAGCAAAAAACTCCCAATCTTGTTAGCTAGCCAGCTACAAGAGGAGTCCCACAGGTCACCATCCTCTAGACTGTGCTCAAAGGATACACGGGAACTGGGTAGCCATCTGTGCCTTCCCAACCTGTGGCCTCCACTAGGCACCAAGATATCAGCTTCACAGGCTTCAGTATAGTGTGCCTGTCCAGTGCACCACAGGGGGACATGAGGCAGCCTCATTGTGCTCTCACCAGAGACACCCTGCCTGTCGCTCAGGAACGAGATCCCCAAGCAGAATGTGCCTATCTCAGCACCTCTTCCCCATGTCAACAGCACCTCATCCCCTCTTCAGTCCTGGCTCTTCTCGCTCTTTCTTGCTGTCTCCTTGTAGTTTACTTGTGCCAGGCAGCACCTCGAAAACTTCTAGCAGGCTTTCCTCCTGAGGCGGTGTGCTAGGTCACCTGGGTTGATGAGTGGGTGTAGAAATGCAGCTGAACATCCCATGCGACCCCACTCTAGTACAGCATCTGGATTTCCAATGCTATGACATTAAGAAAGACACGGAGGAAGGAGAATGCGAAGGGAAGATGCACCCACTCACACGTGCTGGCTGACCCTTAGGTTCAGCATCCCGCCTCTTTCAGGGGAGCCTCTGTTGGGGAAAATAGGCCTGCGTTGTTTCTTTGAAGCCCGTCTTTAGCAAGGCAGCCTGGACAGGCAAGCCCTGATTCTCTTGCACAGTCTCTTGAAGCAACGGAAGTTCTGTTGAGGAAACTGTGCTTCCCTCTCAGAGTCTTGGCCAGGTGGCAGGGGCATTTCCTCTTCTGCTGTGCAAACATGTCCATATGGGGCAGTCAGTGGTTCCGATGAGGAGGCAGAGCTGCAAGCGGGGCTCTTCCTCTGGGAACATAGAGTCATGGCAGGCATGGAGGTGCTTCTGGCCATCTTCAGCCCTGATCCTGTCTGGACAACAATCAGGTGCTGGCGTGAGTGCTGTGAGAAGAGGTGGCCCATGTAGGGCTCACTGGCTCTTCGTTGTAGTGGAATGGCCAAGCTAGAGGGATGTACTGGGGTTGGGGAAGGTGGAAGTGTCGGGTCCATGGGCTGGGTTGAGGTGGCACGGCCAAGCTTAAGCCCCTTGCGTGCCTGCTCTTTGATGAAGAGGTATGTGACCATGGTCTGGTCGTATTCTCTCTTTTGCATTGAGTCCAAGGTGGTAGTGGCTTCAAATCCCAGGTCCGACAGCATGGCTAAGAAGCTGGCATCTGGGCGGCTCTCACTGGGCAAGTTTGCTTCACATATCATGACCCACCGTTGCCACTCTATCTGTTCTAAGGTGGGCCTCTTCTATGGGGGAACCGTGAACATTTGGTGAATCAGGTTTTCCAGTTGCCCCGAGATGTCAGTTGGAATGTGGTAGGTCCCTCGAATGATCTTTTCCTCGGTCTCGTCATGGTGCCTCCTCTGAAGGGGAGGCACCCAAATGTCATACAATAGAGCAGCACACCCAGACTCTGCACATCTGCCTTCTTTCCATCATATTCTTCTCTCAGTACCAGTTCTGGGGCAATGAAGGGCTTGGACACACATTGGCCTAGCAGTGTACTGCCAGTGGGACACCTAGTGCCAAGAACAAGGTCGATGATTTTAACTTGACCTTCTGCGTCTAGCAGGATGTTTTGGGGCTTCAGGCTGCGATGGACAATGTCAAGTTGTTGGCAGTACTTGATGCAGCCACGATCTGCCCGAATATTTTCTGTGCCTCTTTCTCAGGTAGCGGGCCCTCCTCCTTTATCAGTTGGAACATGTTTCCTCCTGGGACATACTCCATCAAAAAGAAGAAATGTTCTCTTCTCTTTAGTACTTGGTACAGGCAAACTATGTGGGGGTGGTCAAGTTGACTTAGGATGGCTAGCTCAGAAATGGGAAAGAGTAGATTCCTCTCTGTATTTTCTATTACTTTTATAGGGGAAAATAGTTAGACGGTGGTATGCCAGTTTGATGACCCCGAAGGCTCCCTGGCCCTCCGTGCCGATCAATTCATATTGTTCGCTTAGACTCGGTCCTTTCCTCCATGTCTGGCCTTCCATAATTCTCTCCGTGCACTGGCCTCCTGTGGACATTTCAAGCGAAAAAATCCCAATCTTGTTAGCTAGCCAGCTACAAGAGGAGTCCCACAGGTCACCATCCTCCAGACTGGGCCCGCAGGATACACAGGAACTGGGTAGCCATCTGTGCCTCCCCAACCTGTGGCCTCCACTTGGCACCTAGATGTCAGCTTCACAGACTTCAGCACAGTCTGCCTGTCCAGTGCACCGCAGGGAGACATGAGGCGGCCCCTTTGTGCTCTCACAAGAGACACCCTGCCTGTCGCTCAGGAACGAGATCCCCAAGTAGAATCTGCCTATCTCAGCACCTCTTCCCCATGTGAACAGCACCGCATCCCCTCTTCCGTCGCTGTTTCTTGCTGTGTACTTGTAGTTTACTTGTGCCAGGCAGCACCTAGGCAAGTTCCAGCAGGCATTCATCCTGATGCGGTGTGCTAGGTAGCCAGGGTTGATGAGAGGGTGTCAAAATGCAGCTGAAGATCCCATGGCACCCCACTCTAGCCCAGCGTTTGGATATCCAATGAGATGACATTAAGACACGGAGGAAGGAGAATGCGAAGGGAAGATGCACCCTCTCACTCGTGCTGGCTGACCCTTAGGTTCAGCCTCCCGCCTTTTTCAGGGGAGCCACTTTGTTGGGGAAAATAGGCCTGGGTTGGGACTTTGGAGCTTGTCTTAAGCAAGGCAGCCTGGACAGGCAAGCCCCGATTCTCTTGAGCCATCTCTCACACAATATTCTGTAGGGGAGACGCTGGATCCGTGTCAGAGTCTTGGCCAGGTGGCAAGGGCATTTCCTCTTCTGGTGTGCAGCTGTGTTAATATGGTGCAGTCACTGGTTCCGATGAGAGAGCAGGGCTGCAAGCGGTGCTTGTCCTCTGGAAACATAGAGCCATGGCAGGAACGGAGTTGCTTCTGGCCATCTTCAGCCCTTATCCTGTCTGGACAACAGGTATGTGCTGGCATGAGTATTGGGAGCAGAGGTGGCCCATGGAGTGGTCACTGGCTCGTCCTTGTAGGGGAATGCCTGAGCTATAGGGATGTACTTGGTTTCAGGGAGGTATAAGGCCAGGGTCCATGGGCTGGGTTGAGGCGGCGTGGCCAAGCTTAATCCCTTGCGTGCCTGCTCTTTGATGAAGAGGTATGTGGCCATCGTCTGGTCATATTTTCTCTTGGGCAGGGAGTCCAAGGTAGTAGTGGAATCAGTACCCACGTCTGACACTACGGCTATGAAGCTGGAATCGGGGCAGCTCTCATGTTGCTGGTTTCCTTCACATATCATGACCCACGGGTGCCCCTGTATCTCTTCTAAGGTGGGCCCCTTCTCTGGGGCAACTGTGCGCATTTGGTCAATGAGGTTTTCCAGTTGTCCCCACATGTTAGTTGGAATGGGATAGGTCCTTGAATGATCTTTTCCTCGGTCTCTTTCATACTGCCTCCTCTGAAGGGGAAGCGCCCAGTAGTGACAGAAAAGAGCAGCATGCCCAGACTCCACATGTCTGCCTTCTTCCTGATATAGTCTTCTCTCAGTACCAGTTCTGGGGCAATGAAGGGCTTGGTTCCACATTGCCCTAGCAGTGTACTGCCAGTGGGACACCTTGTGGCAAGACCAAAGTCAATGATTTTAACTTGACCCTCTGCATCTAGCAGGATGTTTTGGGGCTTCAGGTCGCGGAGGACAATGTCAAGGTGATGGCAGTACTTGATGGCAGCCACGATCTGCCCGAATATTTCCTGTGCCTCTTTCTCAGGCAGCGGGCCCTCCTCCTTTATCAGTTGGAACAAGTTTCCTCCCGGGGCATACTCCATGACAAAGAAGAATTGTTCTCTTGCCTTTAGCACTTGGTACAGGCGGACTACGTGGGGGTGGTCAAGTTGACTAGAAATACTAAAGCATAGAATTTTTACTGTGTAGTTGTCAGAACCTTTATGTCCACCGGGGTCCTAGTTAGGCGGTGTTATGCCAGTTTGACGCCCCCGAAGGCACCCTGGCCCAGCGAGCCTATCACTTCATACTGTTGACTTAAAATCGGTTTTTTCGTCCATGTGTGGAAAATGTGTGGCCCTGCATCCCTACAAAAAGCCTGTCTCTGCACACTATCACAGAGGTGTGAGAGCCTTATCATTTCAGTCTGAGGGACGTTCCTGTACACACGTACTTTGTGCAGCAGGCAGCAAAGGAAACCTGAAAAGCATACTTCGTTCTCCTCCTCTGCCTCTCCTGAGGCTCCTTTTATTGGCAAGCATTTGTAATCAGGGTTTCCCAGGTGGCAAGGGCATTGCTTCTCAAGATTGCTGAGGCTCATGCTTGGACAGCCACAGCTGAACAGGGGGAGCTGGGCTCTAACTAGGGGGAGTCTCCGTCTTGGGAGACTAGTGTGCACTGGAGGCCAGGATGGGTTCTGTGACTCCAGTAAGCTCAGCTGGGCTGAAGGTCGATGGAGTGGGTCTCCAGCCTTGCCCTGCCTTCCTGCTGCCTTCCAATCCCCCATGGCCACAGGAACTAAGCACACAGATATTGAGACATGACAGCCCTTCTGGCCTTCTCCATGACTCTCTGTGCGCTGCTGTGACTGCCAAACTCTGATCATTGAGTGGTAGACTCCAAACTCACTGTCATGAGGTCAAGAGCTGGCTACAAAGAAGAATATGGGAGACTTAATATTGGGCCCCCTGTAGATCAAGGCTTCAAAGGTTTCGGTAGCCTTGCCAGTTTCTGAAACCTGTCCTGCCACAGGAGAAAATACAGCCTCCAGAAGCAGCAGACAAATGTCGTGACCCCGAGCAGCAGCCAGGAGAGATGAAGATTAAATTCATCCTGCTTCTTCTCACGGCACAATCTGAGGACAAAGGGCACTGCCCCACAGGCTTTGCTTCATGGACCATTCCTGTTGCCATTCCTGCACCCTGGGGTGGATCTAAGAGGCACAGGATAAGGGGTAAACACCCGAGTACTGTGAGCCTACAGGTCAGTGTGCACAGGCTGAAGATCAATATCATGAACTTGTCTGCTGATATAGCTGTGTGTTCATTGTCTGTTAGCCATGTCAGGGATAGAATGAGCCCAATGTACTTGCTGCAGCCTGCTGGCCACTTTGATCACTTTCCAATTTTAACTCCCTTTGCACCTCACTCTGGGTCCTTCTGGTCCATCCTTGGCTGAACACTTGGTCTCAGGGACATATCTATCACTTTGGCAACGCCTACTGCATCTAAGAAGAAGTTTCTGTTCAGTGGTGAAGTGAAGCATTCAGCTGTCCGAACAGTTACAGTGACAGGTACATGACACTCCGATGGTGTAGACCTGGGGTGAACATAGAAGTTTGTGATGTTACTAGAAGCTGAGTGCGGTGAATGGTGGTTGGGAGCTTAATGCTTCCTCGTTGCCATCTCAGAGACGATGAAAGGCATGCGTTTCTATGAGTTCTGTACAAATTTTGTCAACAGTGGGCTCCCTGTCAGGTGTTCATAGGCTCCTTTCCTGCTTCCCAATGAACCATAGTCCACATTGCAGAGTGCTTTTTATTATTTCTTGAAGGAATGGCCCTTCTTCCATAGTGGCTGGCTATGAGGCTATTTTGTCACTGCACAGACAGTCCCTCAGGTCTTGAGACCCTGAGCTCACAAAAACAGATCACTGGTCTGTTGGGACAAAACACCGTGATGTCCCAGGAGTCCTTTCAGAGAAAACGAGGAACAGGGGCCTAGTCGTGGCTCTGTGCACTTAATGTGTAGGCTGGGATGCTTGCCAGTGGGCCTGGGCTTCATGCTGGGGACCTTATCCCTGCCCTGAGGTGCTCTGGGCTTCTGCCCCTCAGCCATTGCTCAGGAACAGAGGAAAATGGAACTCACTGCTCCTCAGCTTCACTCCCTTAGTCCACGCTCCATAGAAGTACACAAGCTGACAGCAAAGTGCAGTGTCTCCAGGGAACTGCTGCCTCCCTCCCTTCTGTCTGTTCCGTGCTCCCATGCTCACTGCTTCCTGGGTGGTCCCTTCACTCTCTGCACCCTCCTCCCTCTATGTCCCCCTTCAGAACACTGAAAATACAAAGAGTGTATTTGACACACACCTCAGAGAAGGACCCTGCATGCTGTCTATGTGCACTCAGGGAAACCTAGCATACCTAGTGCAGCCGACAGCAAAGAGCTACTATTATGTCGTGGCAAATGAACATGGCTGTCTAGATCCCGAGTTGGTCACTGTCCACCTTAGGGAAGTAGCCTTTCCAAAACCCCAGCAAGTAGTCTGAGTGGTTAAGGCTGTGCTCATATACAGAATCCCCTGTAAGCAGAAAGATGACATGGAAGGAGGCAGGAGGCCTCTAATAACCAAGGAGCCCATTCCTCTTGTGGCTATTTACTTTCAGAGAGAGGAAGCAGAGATATATGAACCCAATAGAAAGAGAGAGCCTGGAATTTTTCATGGCTCTTTTTGCTCACCAGGGCCTGGGCTTCCTGGAGCAGCCAGCTGCCATGTCTGCACATCACCTGCTAGCAGTGCACTGACTATAATTTCCCCACTTCTACCAGCTAACACCTCTCTTGGAGAATGTCCTTCATGTGGCGGTGCACATAAGAATCACAGCTGTGGCCTCATGAGGCTTCCTCTTTCATCTAGATTCAGGGATTTAGTGAAGATTGTAACTATGTCAAACAAGATGACCACGATGTTGGCTTTAGCTATGTGGGCCTTACCTCAAAAGAACAAACTGATGAGGATTTGTCTCTCCTGATGACAGGAGCATACCACATCATATTCTGTAGAGTAAGTCTATGGCTCTGCAGGATGGTACGAATCGATAGAGACCTCTCTCCACTTTGGAGTAAATGAGCCGGAATTAGTTTGAACTTGCTGTGAGGTCTCTGAGACAACTTGCAAAAAAGTGGTCCCCACAAATAAGACAAGCCAATGACAGTGAAGAAAGAAAAACTTGGGATGTCTACCTCAGTTCAAGAGTATAGATTCCCCCCACCTCTCTCTCTCTGTCACTCTCTCTCTCTTTCCATCTTTGTCTTAAAAACGTTTCTCATTGTAAAAAAAGGAGAACGTGCCTAGAATGTCCCCAGCTTCTGCCTGGCTTGAGCCTGATCCCCAAATCCTGAATTTTGTTGTCCCTGGATCCTGTAGCAGGATGTTTTTGGCTTTAATCTCTGAGGTCAATGCCACGTTTCATGGCGTTATAACGTATGAAGACAGACCACTGCCTCCCATAACAGCCACCCCGGAGGACACTTTGCTCAGCTCTCTGTATTCCATGGGCTCAAGTTCTTCCTTTGCTGGGATCCCCATTCTGCAGATAGGAATTGATTCTCTTTACCAAGGGGAACTTCCCAATGATTGTGTTCCCAAAGATTGTCATCTATAGTCTTTGGAAACCCACTGAGGTCCTCCGTTCTGTTCTCTAGAAATACCCTTGAGGAATTCTGAAGTCAGACTTCGCATATCCCTGGGAACCTAAGACGTTGGAACAGCCAGCTAGCCTGGGTAGAGCAGCCAAGGCATGACCTCCCTGTGGGCTCCTCCAGACCTGCAGAGACACTGGCTGTCCAGCGAGGGCAGGCTGCTAGGGCCTCTGTAAGCACATTAAAGAATGATACCCAGGTCAAGGAAGATACTTACTCTAGTTTGTTAGGACATTCTTACTGTCCTCACCTCCTAGGAAGCTTTAAAACCTGATTTCAGGCTGAGCACACAGGAGTGGGTTAGGTAGAGAAACTTCAGGGAGGTGAGGTCATAGTCTACAAATGAGGGAGGGAGCCCTGCATTGACTTTGGGGAGAAGGCACAGGTGGGACGGATGTGTGACATGGAGTGGATGTGGGACTCAGGCTGGCCTGGGCACTGGGACCTCCGTGTTTTCGTATGGACATAGATACTCTGACACATACACACTGGCCATTATGTGGAGAATCTTACAAAGCAAGCCTCTTGGCATGCTGTGTCTTCAGCTCTCTACAGAAGGCAGAATTCTCCTCAGTCACTTACAGATTCAGGTGCTTTGCTCATATTAAATAGCTTGATCGAGTTCCCACAACAAATGAAATTTGGGGGTCTCTTCATTCAAGAAACACTGGCAACTTTGACCAGTTGCATCCATTTTTCATCCTCTTGCATCTCGCCTGGGTCCCTAGAAGTCTGTTCTCGGATGAACACTTAACTCCAGACATGTATCTATCAACTTGGCATTGTCCCCTGCATCTAACAGGATGTTCATATTCAGTGATGCAGCAGAAAAGTTGAGCAGTTGGCAACAACACTGGGAGAGGTAGACGATGCTACTGTGGTGAACACATGGGAAGTAAATAAAAGTGCTTTGCTTCCAAGTTAGAAATTGGAAGACGCATATGTGGATGGTCGAGTTGTTGAAGGATGACATTTCTAAATGTGTGCAACGGCGGTGCTTCTGTAAGTTCTGTACCAATGTCATCGTCACTGGGCTGTTGTCAGGTGCTGATAGGCCAGTTTCAAACTTCCCAAGGAATCCTGGTCACCATTACAAAGGACCTTGTACTGGTTTTTAAGGAGTGTTCCGTCTTTCTTGCGTGGGCCGCTTTGTGTCGATGTCCTCCCTGTGCCTGTATGCTGTCAGGTCCTAAGTCCTCAATTCAACAGCTGCCAAAGTAGATAGCAATGCAGGAGTTTCACAGGTCACTGAAAGAGAGTGCTGGGAGCAGAGGCGGCGCAATGAGGGATCACTGGCTCGTCCTTGTAGGGGAATGGCTGAGCTAGGGGGATGTACTTGGGTTCAGGGAGGTATAAGGCCAGGGTCCATGGGCTGGGTTTAGGCAGCGTGGCCAAGTTTAATCCCTTGCGTGCCTGCTCTTTGATGAAGAGGCATGCGTCTGGTCGTATTTTCTCTTGGGCAGGGAGTCCAAGGTAGTAGTGGCATCAATTCCCACGTCTGACACTACGGCTATGACGCTGGAATCTGGGCAGCTCTCATGTTGCTGGATTGCTTCACATATCATGACCCACGGGTGCCCCTGTATCTCTTCTAAGGTGGGCCCCTTCTCTGGGGCAACTGTGAGCATTTGGTCAATGAGGTTTTCCAGTTGTCCCCACATGTTAGTTGGAATGGGATAGGTCCTTGAATGATCTTTTCCTCGGTCTCTTTCATACTGCCTCCTCTGAAGGGGAGGCGCCCAGTAGTGACAGAAAAGAGCAGCATGCCCAGACTCCACACATCTGCCTTCTTCCTGATATAGTCTTCTCTCAGTACCAGTTCTGGGGCAATGAAGGTCTTGGTTCCACATTGCCCTAGCAGTGTACTGCCAGTGGGACACCTTGTGGCAAGACCAAAGTCAATGATTTTAACTTGACCCTCTGCATCTAGCAGGATGTTTTGGGGCTTCAGGTCGTGGTGGACAATGTCAAGGTGATGGCAGTACTTGATGGAAGCCACGATCTGCCCGAATATTTCCTGTGCCTCTTTCTCAGGCAGCAGGCCCTCCTCCTTTATCAGCTGGAACAAGTTTCCTCCCGGGGCATACTCCATGACAAAGAAGAATTGTTCTCTTGTCTTTAGCACTTGGTACAGGCGGACTACGTGGGGTGGTCAAGTTGACTAGAAACACTAAAGCATATATTTTTTACTGTGTAGTTTTCAGAAACATTACGTCCACCGGGGTCCTAGTTAGGCGGTGTTATGCCAGTTTGACGACCCCGAAGGCACCCTGGCCCAGCGAGCCTATCACTTCATACTGTTGACTTAAAATCGGTCTTTTCCTCCATGTGTGGAAAATGTGTGGCCCTGCATCCCTACAAAAAGCCTGTCTCTGCACACTATCACAGAGGTGTGAGAGCCTTATCATTTCAGTCTGAGGGATGTTCCTGTACGCACGTCCTTTGAGCGGCAGGCAGCAAAGGAAGCCTGAAAGGCGTGCTTCATTCTCCTCCTCTGCCTCTCCTGAGGCTCCTTTTATTGGCAAGCACTTGGAATCAGGGTTTCCCAGGTGGCAAAGGCATTGCTTCTCAAGATTGCTGAGGCTCACGCTTGGACAGCGACAGCTGAACAGGGGGAGCTGGGCTCTAACTAGGGGGGAGTCTCCGTCTTGGGAGACTAGTGTGCACTGGAGGCCAGGATGGGTTCCGTGACTCCAGTAAGCTCAGCTGGGCTGAAGGTCGATGGAGTGGGACTCCAGCCTTGCCCTGCCTTCCTGCTGCCTTCCAATCCCCCATGGCCACAGGAACTAAGCACACAGATATTGAGACATGACAGCCCTTCTGGCCTTCTCCATGACTCTCTGTGCGCTGCTGTGACTGCCAAACTCTGATCATTGAGTGGTAGAATCCCAACTCACTGACATGAGGTCAAGTGCTGGCGACAAAGAAGAATGTGGGAGACTTAACGTTGGGCCCCATGTAGACCAAGGCTTCAAAGGGTTCAGTAGCCTTGCCAGTTTCTGAAACCTGTCCTGCCACAGGAGGAAATACAGCCTCCAGAAGCAGCAGACAAATGTCGTGACCCCGAGCAGCAGCCAGGAGAGATGAAGATTAAATTCATCCTGCTCCTTCTCACTGCACAATCTGAGGACAAAGGGCACTGCCCCACAGGCTTTGCTTCATGGACCATTGCTGTTGCCATTCCTGCACCCTGGGGTGGATCTAAGAGGCACAGGATAAGGGGTAAACACCCGAGTACTGTGAGCCAAATGTCATACAATAGAGCAGCACACCCAGACTCTGCACATCTGCCTTCTTTCCATCATATTCTTCTCTCAGTACCAGTTCTGGGGCAATGAAGGGCTTGGACACACATTGGCCTAGCAGTGTACTGCCAGTGGAACACCTAGTGCCAAGAACAAGGTCGATGATTTTAACTTGACCTTCTGCGTCTAGCAGGATGT
The DNA here is from genome assembly GCA_026225945.1 of Cricetomys ansorgei. NCBI lineage: Eukaryota > Metazoa > Chordata > Mammalia > Rodentia > Nesomyidae > Cricetomys > Cricetomys ansorgei. The sequence goes on along the minus strand of JAMJFZ010001360.1, from coordinate 7,861,915 downwards.
TTTGGGCTTCAGGTCATGATGGACAATGTCAAGTTTTTGGCAGTACTTGATGCAGCCACGATCTGCCCGAATATTTTCTGTCCCTCTTTCTCAGGCAGCGGGCCCTCCTCCTTTATCAGTTGGAACAAGTTTCCTCCTGGGGCATACTCCATCAAAAAGAAGAAATGTTCTCTTGTCTTTAGTACTTCGTACAGGCAAACTATGTGGGGGTGGTCAAGTTGACTTAGGATGGCTAGCTCAGAAATGGGAAAGAGTAGATTCCTCTCTGTATTTTCTATTACTTTTATAGGGGAATAGTTAGACGGTGGTATGCCAGTTTGATGACCCCGAAGGCTCCCTGGCCCTCCGTGCTGATCAATTCATATTGTTCCCTTAGACTCGGTCCTTTCCTCCATGTCTGGCCTTCCATAATTCTCTCCGTGCACTGGCCTCCTGTGGACATGTCAAGCGAAAAACTCCCAATCTTGTTAGCTAGCCAGCTACAAGAGATGTCCCACAGGTCACCATCCTCTACACTGGGCCCTCAAGGATACACAGGAACTGGGTAGCCATCTGTGCCTCCCCAACTTGTGGCCTCCACTTGGCACCTAGATGTCACCTTCACAGACTTCAGCACAGTCTGCCTGTCCAGTGCACCGCAGGGAGACATGAGGCGGCCCCTTTGTGCTCTCACAAGAGACACCCTGCCTGTCGCTCAGGAACGAGATCCCCAAGCAGAATCTGCCTATCTCAACACCTCTTCCCCATGTCAACAGCACCACATCCCCTCTTCCGTCGCTGTTTCTTGCTGTCTACTTGTAGTTTACTTGTGCCAGGCAGCACCCCGGCAAGTTCCAGCAGGCTTTCCTCCTGATACGGTGTGCTAGGTAGCCAGGGTTGATGAGAGGGTGTCGAAATGCAGCTGAAGATCCCATGGCACCCCACTCTAGCCCAGCGTTTGGATTTCCAATGAGATGACATTAAGACACGGAGGAAGGAGAATGCAAAGGGAAGATGCACCCTCTCACTCGTGCTGGCTGACCCTTAGGTTCAGCCTCCCGCCTCTTTCAGGGGAGCCACTTTGTTGGGGAAAATAGGCCTGGGTTGTGTCTTTGATGGCCGTCTTAAGCAAGGCAGCCTGGACAGGCAAGTCCTGTTCCTCTTGAGCAATCTCTTGAAGCACCCGATGTTCTGTGGGGGAAAGGCTGCTTCAGAGTCTTGGCCAGGTGGCAGGGGCATTTCCTCTTGCAGTGTGTAGCTTTGTTCATATGTGGTAGTCATTGGTTCCAATTCGGGGGCAGGGCTGCAAGCGGGGCTCGTCCTCTGAGAACATAGAGCCATGGCAGGCATGGAGGTGATTCTGGCCATCTTCTGCCCTGATCCTGTCTGGACAATAGGCGGGTGCTGACGTGAGTGCTGGGAGCCGAGGTGGAACAAGGAGTGCTCACTGGCTCTTCGTTGTAGGGGAGGAGCTGAGCTAGAGGGATGTACTGGGATTGGATGAGATGAAAGACCAAGGTCCACGGGCTGGGTTGAGGCGGCGCGGCCAATCTAAAGCCCCTTGCATGCCTCCTCTTTGATGAAGAGGTATGTGGCCATGGTCTGGTCTTATTCTCTTTCGCAGGGAGTCCTAGGTGGTAGTGGCATCAAATCACAGGTCCGACAGCACGGTTAAGACGCTGGAATCTGGGCGGCTCTCACTTGGCAGGTTTGCTTCCAATGTCATGACACATGGGTGCCCCTCTATCTCTTCTAAGGTGTGCCTTTTTTTGGGGGTAACTGTCAGCTTTTGGTGAATCAGGTTTTCCTGTTGCCCCGAGATGTGAGTTAGATGTGATAGGTCCCTGAAATGATTTTTTCCTGGGTCTGTTTGAGGCTGCCTCCTCTGAAGGGGAGGCGCCCAGTAGTGACAGAATAGAGCACCACGCCCAGACTCCACACATCTGCCTTCTTCCCGACATAGTCTTCTCTCAGTACCAGTTCTGGAGCAATGAAGGTCTTGGTCCAACATTGCCCTAACAGTGCACTGCCAGTGGGACACCTTGTGGCTACACCAAAGTCAATGATTTTAACTTGACCCTCTGCATGTAGCAGGATGTTTTGGGGCTTCAGGTCATGATGGACAATGTCAAGTTGTTGGCAGTACTTGATGGCCCCCACGATCTGCCCGAATATTTTCTGTGCCTCTTTCTCAGGCAGTGGGCCCTCCTCCTTTATCAGTTGGATCAAGTTTCTTCCCGAGACATACTCCATCACAAAAAGGAAATGTCCTCTTGTAATAAACACTTGGTACAGGCGGACTATGTGAGGGTGGTCAAGTTGTCTTAGAATGGATAGCTCAGAAACACTAAAGAGTAGATTCTTCTCTGTATTTTCTATTAGTTTTACAGGGTAATAGTTAGGCGGTGGTATGTCAGTTTGACGACCCCGAAGGCACCCTGGTCCACCGTGCCGATGAATTCATGTACTTCTCTTAGACTCGGTCCTTTCCTCCATGTCTGGCCTTCCATAATTCTCTTCGTGCACTGGCTTCCTGCAGACACGTCAAGTGAAAAACTCCCAATCTTGTTAGCTAGCCAGCTACAAGAGATGTCCGACAGGTCACCAACCTCCAGACTGGGCACGCAGGATACAGAGAAACTGGGTAGCCATCTGTGCCTCCCCAACCTGTGGCCTCCACTAGGCACCAAGATGTCAGCTTCACAGACTTCAGCACAGTCTGCCTGTCCAGTGCACCGCAGGGGGACATGAGGTGGCCCCTTTGTTCTCTCACCAGAGACACCCTGCCTGTTGCTCCGGAACATGATCCCCAAGCATAAACTGCCTATCTCAACACCTCTTCGCCATGTCAACAGCACTGCATCCCCTCTTCAGTCCTGGCTCTTGTCGCTGTTTCTTGCTGTCTATCTGTAGTTTACTTGTTCCAGGCAGCACCTCGGCAAGTTCCAGTATGGTTTCCTCCTGAGACGGTGTGCTAGGTAGCCTGGGTTGATGAGCCGGTGTAGAAATGCAGCTGAACATCCCATGGGACCCCACTCTAGCTCAGCATCTGGATTTCCAATGCGATGACATTATGAAAGACACGGAGGAAGGAGAATGCAAAGGGAAGATGCACCCTCTCACACGTGCTGGCTGACCCTTAGGTTCAGCCTCCCTCCTCTTTCAGGGGAGCCACTTTGTTGGGGAAAATAAGCCTGGGTTGTGTCTTTGGAGCCTGTTAGAAGCAAGGCAGCCTGGACAGGCAAGCCCTGATCCTCTAGCTCAGTCTCTTTAAGCACCCGATGTTCTGTGGGGGATGTGCTGCTTCCCTGCCACAGTCTTGGCCAGGTGGCAGAGGCATTTCCTCTTCAGGTGTGCAGCTGTGTTCATATGGGGCAGTCACTGGTTCCGATGAGGGGGCAGGGCTTAAAGCGGGGCTTGCTCAGCTTGCCACCTTATTCGGCCTAACAGTGGGCTGCGAGGGTTCCTATTCTTCCTATTATTATTCAGTTGGAACAAGATGGAAATGTGGCCTGGCGTTTGGGAGCTCAAATGATTGGAACAGTCACAAGTAGACGGGGGAATGTAGGGACAAGGAAAAAGAGCCAAACTTTAGTCAGACTTCTGAGAGCACCAAAACTCTGTAGGCCCAAGTCAGGGGCAAGGTGACTCAGAACACTTTCCGGAAGTAAAATAAAAAAGACAGTTTCTGGGACACGAACAACATATGGTCAGCTGACTGACAGCCTTGGGCTAGGAGTTTCCCCAACCCCTATTAACTAAAACCCTGAGCTTGCATTTTCTAGGAGCCGGCAACCTTGCTGTCTGCCGGCACCAATCAGTTTGAGGGTTGGTACCCACATGACTGTGTAGCCAATAGAATGTGCCTGGTATTCTGTTGCTGGGCTCTGCCTTTGAGAAGCATATATAAAGCATGCTCAGAGTGTGCTGATGGTCACTCCCATCTGCCTCGCTTGAGGAATCTGTGGGAGCAGACCCCAACGTATTGGAAATAAACCTCCTGCTTTTCCATTGATCTCGAGTCCTGGTGATTTCTTGGGGGTCTCCTTCTGTCTGCCCCTAACAAAACCAGGAAACAGTTCATTTTATTTGTGGTTGAGGAAGTTCACGCCTAACAATGGGCACCGAAACCCATTTGTTATTACTTGGTCATGAGGAATTCTCATACGTGATTCTTGTGGGCCCTAAAATTAAGATTTCTTTTGTTCTCGTTCACTACCCCGATCAAGATTTTACCTATGAAGAATGTGTTTTCCTAGGTTCTTGTTTCAAAGTAGTGTGGCAAAACACCCTAATTTAACCCTGTTCCTATATAACTATACATGTTGTTTAGGTAATCTGTCTGGAGTTTGAATAGAGTCACCAATTCAACTGAGAGGTACTGCCTTGCCCTGGTGGCACTACGCCAGGTAAAATCATCACCGTTGTTATGTGTGTCAGCAACACTGCAGAGTGAGGGTTTAGAACTTCCATATGACAGGAGAGATAGGAAGACCATAGTAGCAACAGGCATGTTAAGGCACAGCAGTAGCAAAGGGCATTCAGGAGACACTCCCCTGGAAGGACAAGGTAAAAAACTTCTGTTGTCTTGTGAAACAGTAGACTGAACCCCTGAAGCTCCAATGCTGGTTTCCGTTCCCTTGCACTGCTCCCAGCACACGGCCATTGGTCTGAGGCCTCCACAGGACATAGCTATGTCAAATAGATATCTCCTCAGGACATCACTCCTCCAAGGCTTTCCTGCTCCCTACTGAAGAGCAAGATGGGCACCATCACACTGACAGGAGGGAGGACCAGTCAGGTTCTCTCTCTGCCTTGGGCCTTCTCTAGAAGGCAAGTCAGAGCCATGGGCATCTCAGATCTCTGCCAATTACAGGTACATTCTCCACCCAGAGAACAACTGAGCTCCAGCAGGCATCATCCAGGCCCTCACTCCTGCCACAAATGGGGGCTGGACAGCAGCACAAACACAGCTGCCTGCTGCCACTTAGACCTCTACCTGAGCCTCTGCCTCTGATGTCACTTATTCTGCAACAAATAGTGATCTATTTGTGGGGTGCACCTGTGTGCTAGTCAACTTGACACAAACAGGAGGAACTTCCAAAAAGAGTACTTTGACTGAGAAAGACCAATATCAGGTTGCCTGTAGGAAAGTCTGTGAGGTGTGTGTTTTTATTAGTGGTTAGATTGGAAGGTTATGAGGCACTAGGGGATGGGCCACCACTTCCCAGGAGGTCCTGGTGTGTACAGGAAAGCCAGCTCAGCCAGCCACTGAAAGATAGTAGTCAGCAGCACTTCCATGCAGTCTCTCTTCCAGTTTCTGCCTCTGGATTCATGCCTTGTTGAGTTGCTGCCTCTGGCTACCTTCTGTGATGGAAGTGATCATGTGTGTGGGACCATGAAGCTGTTTCCTCCCAGAGTTGCTTATGGTCATGCGTTTATCACATCAATAGGAAGTAACGTAGGACAGACAGGTAGCTTGCACACTAGTCCTCATCAGGGACACTGGATGCCCAGCTGACAGAGAATGGAGATGAGAAGGGAGGCTGATGGACACACCCCTTTTGAGAAAGGCGGTTGGTAGGCAGAACCTTGGGGGATGGGCAAGCCCTAACTGCCACAAGCTGGGGGTTAACTTACATTAGATAGCACAATCCTGGAGATGTGGTACTCATTCAGGGGCCCTTTAACTCCTCATGGCACTTCTCACAGCCCACCTCTCAAGGGTGGCCATTGCCAGCCAAAAGGACACCGGAGTGGCAACAGGAGGGAAGCAGGTCCCCTTCTCAGAGGGAACAATGTTTCTGGTGGGCAGGAGGAATGGATTCAGACTCTGCACAGAAAGGTGATGATCCTCAAACTTACTCTAGTGAGATGTTCACAGCAGCTGCCAGTCTGCCCCCTTGCAGCATAATAGACAGCATGGGAAACCTGAACTCAGTGGTTCCTTGGGGACTTGGGTAGGGACTCAGCTATGTTTGGACACTTCCAGCTCCAGGTGGAGTTCAGGTGGGAGGATGACAAAGAATATCCCAGGCCCCAGCGTTACCAGACAGCCTAGAGACAGGAACTATTGTGACTGCCCTTGACCACGCAACTGCACAGGTCCTGGAGAAGATGAAAGTCACCATTGATGCCCTAGGGAAGGAATATGCAGGAGACCAGGAGACACAGATCTGAGTCGTCTCTCCTGTTCCATGAGGCTGTGAGCAGAGCTGAAAGAAGACACTGCAGACATGTCTCCAATGTTTACTTATAATGGAAACAATCCTGAACACGTGGTGAAAACTCAGTCAGAACTCACTGAGAACCCATCTTCTGCCAGGTGTGAACACTGTCAGCACCCTTCCAGGAAACAGGACCTCAGGCCTGTGGCCTTGACTTCTAGAAGAGTACTCTGAGGGCTAATGAAAGAGGGCTGCCACCAGGAACGGAGGTCTTTCAGAGAGATGCTGTCTGGTGCCTTATGCTTTTGCTCAGTGCCCAGCTCCATGCCTCTGAGAAGAAGATTAACTTGTGGGAGGGAGGACAGACCTGGAGCACTGAGAAAGCTCCCATAGTCAGGTCTACGTGAGGCCATATCCAAGCACAGAGCTCTGAGAGCCACAGTGACCTCCGCAGGACACTGAATGAAACAGGGATGAAGATAACAGCCAGACTGAGGGAGGTCCCAATGTGGGGATGTGTCACTTGATTATGAAACTGGTCCTGGCAGCCTCATGGCTGTTACTGAAACTTGGACTCACTCTCCAGCCCAGCTCTCCCCAAGTATTCAGAACTTCTGTTCTCCCTATCCCACACATGGATCCTCAATCCTTTTCTTAAGCTAGAGGCTGACATTCAGGCACTGGAGAAGACTGCTCTCATGGGTTACCTGGTGGGGGAGGTTCTGGGGTGTTCTAAGCCTGTTGCTCCCTGTACTGGAGGGATGAGTATCTAAGGAACAGTACCTCAGTGAGGCAAAAACATTCTTTCTCAGTGATGATTCAAACTATGGCTTCTGAGGAAAAGAAAGGGCTGCCTGAAGCCTGCTTCCTGCACAGGAGGCCTTGATGGGTACAGTGCCTGCATAAACTCACCTGGGCTTAAGGGATGGAGTAGGATCCAACCTTGGCCTTCCATCTTGCTGCCTTCCCCCATGCCCTCAAGAACTCTGCACACATATTGAACCATAGCAACCCTACTGGCCTTCTCCATGACACTGCTGTGACTGCCGAACTCTGATCATTGAGTGGAACAATGTGACCTCATTGATATCAGCCCAGCCAGTCTGTAGCTGGCTATAAAGAAGAATGTGGGAGACTTAATGATGGACCCTTGTAGCAAGGATTCAAGGGGATGGTTGCTTAGCCAGTTTCTGAAACCTGTCCTCCCACAGGTGGTGACACTGCCACCAGAAGAAGCAGAAAAATGTCTTGGCCCCGAGCCCCAGCGAGGAGAGAGTGAAGAGTACAGGCATCCTGATGCTTCCCACTGCACACTTAGTGCACAGAGGTTGCTTTCAATGTGCGCAGCAAAAACCATTGCTGTTGCCACTCCCTACATTCTGGGGTGGAATTTATGAAGCACAGGCTAAGGGGTAAATGCCCCTGTGTACTGTGTACTGTGTACAGGTCAGTCTGCACAGGCTGAAGATCAATAGCATGAACTTGTCTGCTGATACACCTGTGTGAGACTGGGCTCTTCTATCTGCTAGCCATGTCAGGGATAGAATGAGCCCAATGTACTTGCTGTAAGCTGTTGGCCACTGTGATCTGGGTCCCTGTATACACGTCCTTTGAGCGGCAGGCAGCAAAGGAAGCCTGAAAGGCATGCTTCATTCTTCTCCTCTGCCTCTCCTGAGGCTCCTCTTACTGGGAAGCATTTCGGAATCAGGGTTTCCCAGGTGGCAAGGACATTGCTTCTCAAGATTGCTGAGGCTCACGCTTGGACAGCCACAGCTGAACAGGGGGAGCTGGGCTCTAACTAAGGGGGAGTCTCCGTCTTGGGAGACTAGTGTGCACTGGAGGCCAGGATGGGTTCTGTGACTCCAGTAAGCTCAGCTGGGCTGAAGGTTGGAACAGCTAGCTAGCCTGGGTAGAGCAGCCAAGGCATGACCTCCCTGTGGGCTCCTCCAGACCTGCAGAGACACTGGCTGTCCAGTGAGGGCAGGCTGCTAGGACCTCTGTAACCACATTAAAGAATGATACCCAGGTCAAGGAAGATACTTACTCTAGTTTGTTAGGACATTCTTACTGTCCTAACCTCCTAGGAAGCTTTAAAACCTGATTTCAGGCTGAACACACAGGAGTGGGTTAGGTAGAGAAACTTCAGGGATGTGAGGTCATAGTCTACAAATGAGGGAGGGAGCCCTGCATTGGCTCTGGGGAGAAGGCACAGGTGGGACGGATGTGTGACATGGAGTGGATGTGGGACTCAGGCTGGCCTGGGCACTGGGACCTCCGTGTTTTCGTATGGACATAGATACTCTGACACATACACACTGGCCATTATGTGGAGAATCTTACAAAGCAAGCCTATTGGCGTTCTGTATCTTCAGCTCTCAACAGAAGGCAGAATTCTCCTCAGTCACTTACATATTAAGGTGATTTGGTCATATTAAATGCCTTGATCAAGGTCACACAACAAATGAAATTTTGGGGTCTCTTCATTCAAGAACCACTGGCAACTTTGACCACTTGCATCCATTTTTCATCCTCTTGCTTTTCGCCTAGGTCCCTAGAAGTCTGTTCTCGGATGAACGCTTAACTCCAGACACGTATCTATCAGCTTGGCATTGTCCCCTGCATCTAACAGGATGTTCATATTCAGTGATGCAGCAGAAAAGTTGAGCTGTTAGCACAGACACTGGGAGAGGTAGACGATGCTACTGTGGTGAACACATGGGAAGTAAATAAAAGTGCTTTGCTTCCAAGTTAGAACTTGGAAGACACATATATGGATGGTCTGGTTGTTGAAGGATGACGTTTCTAAATGTGTGCAACGGCTGTGCTTCTGTGAGTTCTGTGCCACTCTCATCGAAACCGGGCTGTCGTCAGGTGCTGATAGGCCAGTTTCACACTTCCCAAGGAATCCTGGTCACCATTACAAAGGACCTTGTACTGGTTTTTAAAGAGTGTTCCGTCTTTCTTGCGTGGGCCGCTTTGTGTCGAGGTCCTCCCTGTGCCTGTATGCTGTCAGGTCCTAAGTCCTCAATTCAACAGCTGCCAAAGTAGATAGCAATGCAGGAGTTTCACAGGTCACTGAAAGAGAGTGCTGGGAGCAGAGGTGGCACAAGGACGGATCACTGGCTCGTCCTTGTAGGGGAATGGCTGAGCTAGGGGGATGTACTTGGGTTCAGGGAGGTATAAGGTCAGGGTCCATGGGCTGGGTTGAGGCGGCGTGGCCAAGCTTAATCCCTTGCGTGCCTGCTCTTTGATGAAGAGGCATTCGTCTGGTCGTATTTTCTCAGGGGCAGGGTGTCCAAGGTAGTAGTGGCATCAATTCCCACGTCCGACATTACGGCTACGACGCTGGAATCGGGGCAGCTCTCATGTTCCTGGTTTCCTTCACATATTATGACCCACGGGTGCCCCTGTATCTCTTCTAAGGTGGGCCCCTTCTCTGGGGCAACTGTGAGCATTTGGTCAATGAGGTTTTCCAGTTGATCCCACATGTTAGTTGGAATGGGATAGGTCCTTGAATGATCTTTTCCTCGGTCTCTTTCATAGTGCCTCCTCTGAAGGGGAGGCGCCCAGTAGTGACAGAAAAGAGCAGCATGCCCAGACTCCACATATCTGCCTTCTTCCTGACATAGTCTTCTCTCAGTACCAGTTCTGGGGCAATGAAGGGCTTGTTCCCTGTACACACGTCCTTTGAGCGGCAGGCAGCAAAGGAAGCCTGAAAGGCGTGCTTCATTCTCCTCCTCTGCCTCTCCTGAGGCTCCTCTTACTGGGAAGCATTTCGGAATCAGGGTTTCCCAGGTGGCAAGGACATTGCTTCTCAAGATTGCTGAGGCTCACGCTTGGACAGCCACAGCTGAACAGGGGGAGTTGGGCTCTAACTAAGGGGGAGTCTCCGTCTTGGGAGACTAGTGTGCACTGGAGGCCAGGATGGGTTCTGTGACTCCAGTAAGCTCAGCTGGGCTGAAGGTTGGAACAGCTAGCTAGCCTGGGTAGAGCAGCCAAGGCATGACCTCCCTGTGGGCTCCTCCAGACCTGCAGAGACACTGGCTGTCCAGTGAGGGCAGGCTGCTAGGACCTCTGTAAGCACATTAAAGAATGATACCCAGGTCAAGGATGATACTTACTCTAGTTTGTTAGGACATTCTCACTGTCCTCACCTCCTAGGAAGCTTTAAAACCTTATTTCAGGCTGAGCACACAGGAGTGGGTTAGGTAGAGAAACTTCAGGGATGTGAGGTCATAATCTAAAAATGAGGGAGGGAGCCCTGCATTGACTTTGGGGAGAAGGCACAGGTGGGACGGATGTGTGACATGGAGTGGATGTGGGACTCAGGCTGGCCTGGGCACTGGGACCTCCGTGTTTTCGTATGGACATAGATACTCTGACACATACATACTGGCCATTATGTGGAGAATCTTACAAAGCAAGCCTATTGGCGTTCTGTATCTTCAGCTCTCAACAGAAGGCAGAATTCTCCTCAGTCACTTACATATTAAGGTGATTTGGTCATATTAAATGCCTTGATCAAGGTCACACAACAAATGAAATTTTGGGGTCTCTTCCTTCAAGAACCACTGGCAACATTGACCAGTTGCATCCATTTTTCCTCCTCTTGCATCTCGCCTGGGTCCCTAGAAGTCTGTTCTCGAATGAACGCTTAACTCCAGACATGTATCTATCAGCTTGGTATTGTCCCCTGCATCTAACAGGATGTTCATATTCAGTGATGCAGCAGAAAAGTTGAGCTGTTAGCACAGACACTGGGAGAGGTAGACGATGCTACTGTGGTGAACACATGGGAAGTTAATAAAAGTGCTTTGCTTCCAAGTTAGAACTAGGACGACACATATGTGGATGGTCTAGTTGTTGAAGGATGACGTTTCTAAATGTGTGCAACGGCTGTGCTTCTGTGAGTTCTGTGCCACTCTCATCGACACCGGGCTGTCGTCAGGTGCTGATAGGCCAGTTTCACACTTCCCAAGGAATCCTGGTCACCATTACAAAGGACCTTGTACTGGTTTTTAAGGAGTGTTACGTCTTTCTTGCGTGGGCCGCTTTGTGTCGATGTCCTCACTGTGCCTGTATGCAGTCAGGTCCTAAGTCCTCAATTCAACAGCTGCCAAAGTAGATAGCAATGCAGGAGTTTCACAGGTCACTGAAAGAGAGTGCTGGGAGCAGAGGTGGCACAAGGACGGATCACTGGCTCGTCCTTGTAGGGGAATGGCTGAGCTAGGGGGATGTACTTGGGTTCAGGGAGGTATAAGGCCAGGGTCCATGGGCTGGGTTGAGGCGGCGTGGCCAAGCTTAATCCCTTGCGTGCCTGCTCTTTGATGAAGAGGCATGTGGCCATCATCTGGTCGTATTTTCTCTTGGGCAGGGAGTCCAAGGTAGTAGTGGCATCAATTCCCACGTCTGACACTACGGCTACGACACTGGAATCTGGGCAGCTCTCATGTTGCTGGATTGCTTCACATATCATGACCCACGGGTGCCCCTGTATCTCTTCTAAGGTGGGCCCCTTCTCTGGGGCAACTGTGAGCATTTGGTCAATGAGGTTTTCCAGTTGTCCCCACATGTTAGTTGGAATGGGATAGGTCCTTGAATGATCTTTTCCTCGGTCTCTTTCATAGTGCCTCCTCTGAAGGGGAGGCGCCCAGTAGTGACAGAAAAGAGCAGCATGCCCAGACTCCACACATCTGCCTTCTTCCTGACATAGTCTTCTCTCAGTACCAGTTCTGGGGCAATGAAGGTCTTGGTCCAACATTGCCCTAACAGTGCACTGCCAGTGGGACACCTTGTGGGTACACCAATGTCAATGATTTTAACTTGACCCTCTGCATCTAGCAGGATGTTTTGGGCCTTCAGGTCGCGGTGGACAATGTCAAGGTGATGGCAGTACTTGATGGCAGCCACGATCTGCCCGAATATTTCCTGTGCCTCTTTCTCAGGCAGCAGGCCCTCCTCCTTTATCAGCTGGAACAAGTTTCCTCCCGGGGCATACTCCATGACAAAGAAAAATTGTTCTCTTGTCTTTAGCACTTGGTACAGGCGGACTACGTGGGGTGGTCAAGTTGACTAGAAACACTGATGCGTAGGTATTTTACTGTGTAGTTTTCAGAACCTTTATGTCCACCGGGGTCCTAGTTAGGCGGTGTTATGCCAGTTTGACGACCCCGAAGGCACCCTGGCCCAGCGAGCCTATCACTTCATGCTGTCGACTTAAAATCGGTCTTTTCCTCCATGTGTGGAAAATGTGTGGCCCTGCATCCCTACAAAAAGCTTGTCTCTGCACACTATCACAGAGGTGTGAGAGCCTTATCATTTCAGTCTGAGGGACGTTCCTGTACGCACGTCCTTTGAGCGGCAGGCAGCAAAGGAAGCCTGAAAGGCGTGCTTCGTTCTCCTCCTCTGCCTCTCCTGAGGCTCCTCTTACTGGGAAGCATTTCGGAATCAGGGTTTCCCAGGTGGCAAGGGCATTGCTTCTCAAGATTGCTGAGGCTCACGCTTGGACAGCCACAGCTGAACAGGGGGAGCTGGGCTCTAACTAAGGGGGAGTCTCTGTCTTGGGAGACTAGTGTGCACTGGAGGCCAGGATGGGTTCTGTGACTCCAGTAAGCTCACCTGGGCTGAAGGTTGGAACAGCTAGCTAGCCTGGGTAGAGCAGCCAAGGCATGACCTCCCTGTGGGCTCCTCCAGACCTGCAGAGACACTGGCTGTCCAGTGAGGGCAGGCTGCTAGGACCTCTGTAAGCACATTAAAGAATGATACCCAGGTCAAGGATGATACTTACTCTAGTTTGTTAGGACATTCTCACTGTCCTCACCTCCTAGGAAGCTTTAAAACCTTATTTCAGGCTGAGCACACAGGAGTGGGTTAGGTAGAGAAACTTCAGGGATGTGAGGTCATAATCTAAAAATGAGGGAGGGAGCCCTGCATTGACTTTGGGGAGAAGGCACAGGTGGGACGGATGTGTGACATGGAGTGGATGTGGGACTCAGGCTGGCCTGGGCACTGGGACCTCCGTGTTTTCGTATGGACATAGATACTCTGACACATACATACTGGCCATTATGTGGAGAATCTTACAAAGCAAGCCTATTGGCGTTCTGTATCTTCAGCTCTCAACAGAAGGCAGAATTCTCCTCAGTCACTTACATATTAAGGTGATTTGGTCATATTAAATGCCTTGATCAAGGTCACACAACAAATGAAATTTTGGGGTCTCTTCCTTCAAGAACCACTGGCAACATTGACCAGTTGCATCCATTTTTCCTCCTCTTGCATCTCGCCTGGGTCCCTAGAAGTCTGTTCTCGAATGAACGCTTAACTCCAGACATGTATCTATCAGCTTGGTATTGTCCCCTGCATCTAACAGGATGTTCATATTCAGTGATGCAGCAGAAAAGTTGAGCTGTTAGCACAGACACTGGGAGAGGTAGACGATGCTACTGTGGTGAACACATGGGAAGTTAATAAAAGTGCTTTGCTTCCAAGTTAGAACTAGGACGACACATATGTGGATGGTCTAGTTGTTGAAGGATGACGTTTCTAAATGTGTGCAACGGCTGTGCTTCTGTGAGTTCTGTGCCACTCTCATCGACACCGGGCTGTCGTCAGGTGCTGATAGGCCAGTTTCACACTTCCCAAGGAATCCTGGTCACCATTACAAAGGACCTTGTACTGGTTTTTAAGGAGTGTTACGTCTTTCTTGCGTGGGCCGCTTTGTGTCGATGTCCTCACTGTGCCTGTATGCAGTCAGGTCCTAAGTCCTCAATTCAACAGCTGCCAAAGTAGATAGCAATGCAGGAGTTTCACAGGTCACTGAAAGAGAGTGCTGGGAGCAGAGGTGGCACAAGGACGGATCACTGGCTCGTCCTTGTAGGGGAATGGCTGAGCTAGGGGGATGTACTTGGGTTCAGGGAGGTATAAGGCCAGGGTCCATGGGCTGGGTTGAGGCGGCGTGGCCAAGCTTAATCCCTTGCGTGCCTGCTCTTTGATGAAGAGGCATGTGGCCATCATCTGGTCGTATTTTCTCTTGGGCAGGGAGTCCAAGGTAGTAGTGGCATCAATTCCCACGTCTGACACTACGGCTACGACACTGGAATCTGGGCAGCTCTCATGTTGCTGGATTGCTTCACATATCATGACCCACGGGTGCCCCTGTATCTCTTCTAAGGTGGGCCCCTTCTCTGGGGCAACTGTGAGCATTTGGTCAATGAGGTTTTCCAGTTGTCCCCACATGTTAGTTGGAATGGGATAGGTCCTTGAATGATCTTTTCCTCGGTCTCTTTCATAGTGCCTCCTCTGAAGGGGAGGCGCCCAGTAGTGACAGAAAAGAGCAGCATGCCCAGACTCCACACATCTGCCTTCTTCCTGACATAGTCTTCTCTCAGTACCAGTTCTGGGGCAATGAAGGTCTTGGTCCAACATTGCCCTAACAGTGCACTGCCAGTGGGACACCTTGTGGGTACACCAATGTCAATGATTTTAACTTGACCCTCTGCATCTAGCAGGATGTTTTGGGCCTTCAGGTCGCGGTGGACAATGTCAAGGTGATGGCAGTACTTGATGGCAGCCACGATCTGCCCGAATATTTCCTGTGCCTCTTTCTCAGGCAGCAGGCCCTCCTCCTTTATCAGCTGGAACAAGTTTCCTCCCGGGGCATACTCCATGACAAAGAAAAATTGTTCTCTTGTCTTTAGCACTTGGTACAGGCGGACTACGTGGGGTGGTCAAGTTGACTAGAAACACTGATACGTAGGTATTTTACTGTGTAGTTTTCAGAACCTTTATGTCCACCGGGGTCCTAGTTAGGCGGTGTTATGCCAGTTTGACGACCCCAAAGGCACCCTGGCCCAGCGAGCCTATCACTTCATGCTGTTGACTTAAAATCGGTCTTTTCCTCCATGTGTGGAAAATGTGTGGCCCTGCATCCCTACAAAAAGCTTGTCTCTGCACACTATCACAGAGGTGTGAGAGCCTTATCATTTCAGTCTGAGGGACGTTCCTGTACGCACGTCCTTTGAGCGGCAGGCAGCAAAGGAAGCCTGAAAGGCGTGCTTCGTTCTCCTCCTCTGCCTCTCCTGAGGCTCCTCTTACTGGGAAGCATTTCGGAATCAGGGTTTCCCAGGTGGCAAGGGCATTGCTTCTCAAGATTGCTGAGGCTCACGCTTGGACAGCCACAGCTGAACAGGGGGAGCTGGGCTCTAACTAAGGGGGAGTCTCTGTCTTGGGAGACTAGTGTGCACTGGAGGCCAGGATGGGTTCTGTGACTCCAGTAAGCTCACCTGGGCTGAAGGTTGGAACAGCTAGCTAGCCTGGGTAGAGCAGCCAAGGCATGACCTCCCTGTGGGCTCCTCCAGACCTGCAGAGACACTGGCTGTCCAGTGAGGGCAGGCTGCTAGGACCTCTGTAAGCACATTAAAGAATGATACCCAGGTCAAGGAAGATACTTACTCTAGTTTGTTAGGACATTCTCACTGTCCTCACCTCCTAGGAAGCTTTAAAACCTTATTTCAGGCTGAGCACACAGGAGTGGGTTAGGTAGAGAAACTTCAGGGATGTGAGGTCATAATCTAAAAATGAGGGAGGGAGCCCTGCATTGACTTTGGGGAGAAGGCACAGGTGGGACGGATGTGTGACATGGAGTGGATGTGGGACTCAGGCTGGCCTGGGCACTGGGACCTCCGTGTTTTCGTATGGACATAGATACTCTGACACATACATACTGGCCATTATGTGGAGAATCTTACAAAGCAAGCCTATTGGCGTTCTGTATCTTCAGCTCTCAACAGAAGGCAGAATTCTCCTCAGTCACTTACATATTAAGGTGATTTGGTCATATTAAATGCCTTGATCAAGGTCACACAACAAATGAAATTTTGGGGTCTCTTCCTTCAAGAACCACTGGCAACATTGACCAGTTGCATCCATTTTTCCTCCTCTTGCATCTCGCCTGGGTCCCTAGAAGTCTGTTCTCGAATGAACGCTTAACTCCAGACACGTATCTATCAGCTTGGTATTGTCCCCTGCATCTAACAGGATGTTCATATTCAGTGATGCAGCAGAAAAGTTGAGCTGTTAGCACAGACACTGGGAGAGGTAGACGATGCTACTGTGGTGAACACATGGGAAGTTAATAAAAGTGCTTTGCTTCCAAGTTAGAACTAGGACGACACATATGTGGATGGTCTAGTTGTTGAAGGATGACGTTTCTAAATGTGTGCAACGGCTGTGCTTCTGTGAGTTCTGTGCCACTCTCATCGACACCGGGCTGTCGTCAGGTGCTGATAGGCCAGTTTCACACTTCCCAAGGAATCCTGGTCACCATTACAAAGGACCTTGTACTGGTTTTTAAGGAGTGTTACGTCTTTCTTGCGTGGGCCGCTTTGTGTCGATGTCCTCACTGTGCCTGTATGCAGTCAGGTCCTAAGTCCTCAATTCAACAGCTGCCAAAGTAGATAGCAATGCAGGAGTTTCACAGGTCACTGAAAGAGAGTGCTGGGAGCAGAGGTGGCACAAGGACGGATCACTGGCTCGTCCTTGTAGGGGAATGGCTGAGCTAGGGGGATGTACTTGGGTTCAGGGAGGTATAAGGCCAGGGTCCATGGGCTGGGTTGAGGCGGCGTGGCCAAGCTTAATCCCTTGCGTGCCTGCTCTTTGATGAAGAGGCATGTGGCCATCATCTGGTCGTATTTTCTCTTGGGCAGGGAGTCCAAGGTAGTAGTGGCATCAATTCCCACGTCTGACACTACGGCTACGACACTGGAATCTGGGCAGCTCTCATGTTGCTGGATTGCTTCACATATCATGACCCACGGGTGCCCCTGTATCTCTTCTAAGGTGGGCCCCTTCTCTGGGGCAACTGTGAGCATTTGGTCAATGAGGTTTTCCAGTTGTCCCCACATGTTAGTTGGAATGGGATAGGTCCTTGAATGATCTTTTCCTCGGTCTCTTTCATAGTGCCTCCTCTGAAGGGGAGGCGCCCAGTAGTGACAGAAAAGAGCAGCATGCCCAGACTCCACACATCTGCCTTCTTCCTGACATAGTCTTCTCTCAGTACCAGTTCTGGGGCAATGAAGGTCTTGGTCCAACATTGCCCTAACAGTGCACTGCCAGTGGGACACCTTGTGGGTACACCAATGTCAATGATTTTAACTTGACCCTCTGCATCTAGCAGGATGTTTTGGGCCTTCAGGTCGCGGTGGACAATGTCAAGGTGATGGCAGTACTTGATGGCAGCCACGATCTGCCCGAATATTTCCTGTGCCTCTTTCTCAGGCAGCAGGCCCTCCTCCTTTATCAGCTGGAACAAGTTTCCTCCCGGGGCATACTCCATGACAAAGAAAAATTGTTCTCTTGTCTTTAGCACTTGGTACAGGCGGACTACGTGGGGTGGTCAAGTTGACTAGAAACACTGATACGTAGGTATTTTACTGTGTAGTTTTCAGAACCTTTATGTCCACCGGGGTCCTAGTTAGGCGGTGTTATGCCAGTTTGACGACCCCGAAGGCACCCTGGCCCAGCGAGCCTATCACTTCATGCTGTTGACTTAAAATCGGTCTTTTCCTCCATGTGTGGAAAATGTGTGGCCCTGCATCCCTACAAAAAGCTTGTCTCTGCACACTATCACAGAGGTGTGAGAGCCTTATCATTTCAGTCTGAGGGACGTTCCTGTACGCACGTCCTTTGAGCGGCAGGCAGCAAAGGAAGCCTGAAAGGCGTGCTTCGTTCTCCTCCTCTGCCTCTCCTGAGGCTCCTCTTATTGGGAAGCATTTCGGAATCAGGGTTTCCCAGGTGGCAAGAGCATTGCTTCTAAAGATTGCTGAGGCTCACGCTTGGACAGCCACAGCTGAACAGGGGGAGCTGGGCTCTAACTAAGGGGGGAGTCTCTGTCTTGAGAGACTAGTGTGCACTGGAGGCCAGGATGGGTTCTGTGACTCCAGTAAGCTCAGCTGGGCTGAAGGTTGGAACAGCTAGCTAGCCTGGGTAGAGCAGCCAAGGCATGACCTCCCTGTGGGCTCCTCCAGACCTGCAGAGACACTGGCTGTCCAGTGAGGGCAGGCTGCTAGGACCTCTGTAAGCACATTAAAGAATGATACCCAGGTCAAGGATGATACTTACTCTAGTTTGTTAGGACATTCTTACTGTCCTCACCTCGTAGGAGGCTTTAAAACCTGATTTCAGGCTGAGCACACAGGAGTGGGTTAGGTAGAGAAACTTCAGGGATGTGAGGTCACAGTCTAAAAATGAGGGAGGGAGCCCTGCATTGACTTTGGGGAGAAGGCACAGGTGGGATGGATGTGTGACATGGAGTGGATGTGGGACTCAGGCTGGCCTGGGCACTGGGACCTCCGTGTTTTCGTATGGACATAGATACTCTGACACATACATACTGGCCATTATGTGGAGAATCTTACAAAGCAAGCCTATTGGCGTTCTGTATCTTCAGCTCTCAACAGAAGGCAGAATTCTCCTCAGTCACTTACATATTAAGGTGATTTGGTCATATTAAATGCCTTGATCAAGGTCACACAACAAATGAAATTTTGGGGTCTCTTCCTTCAAGAACCACTGGCAACTTTGACCAGTTGCATCCATTTTTCCTCCTCTTGCATCTCGCCTGGGTCCCTAGAAGTCTGTTCTCGGATGAACGCTTAACTCCAGACGCATATCTATCAGCTTGGCATTGTCCCCTGCATCTAACAGGATGTTCATATTCAGTGATGCAGCAGAAAAGTTGAGCTGTTAGCACAGACACTGGGAGAGGTAGACGATGCTACTGTGGTGAACACATGGGAAGTAAATAAAAGTGCTTTGCTTCCAAGTTAGAACTTGGAAGACGCATATGTGGATGGTCTAGTTGTTGAAGGATGGCGTTTCTAAATGTGTGCAACGGCTGTGCTTCTGTGAGTTCTGTGCCACTCTCATCGACACCGGGCTGTCGTCAGGTGCTGATAGGCCAGTTTCACACTTCCCAAGGAACCCTGGTCACCATTACAAAGGACCTTGTACTGGTTTTTAAGGAGTGTTACGTCTTTCTTGAGAGGGCCGCTTTGTGTCGATGTCCTCACTGTGCCTGTATGCTGTCAGGTCCTAAGTCCTCAATTCAACAGCTGCCAAAGTAGATAGCAATGCAGGAGTTTCACAGGTCACTGAAAACAGTTCCTGTGTCTGTAGGGACAGAACACAGTCCTTTCCCATGAATACTAGAGGGAAAGAGGCATGGCAGGAGCCTACAGGGGGGCTCCGTCATGTAGTGTGTGTGGCCTGGGCTTCCTCCCAGTGTGGATGGGCTTCATGCTTGGCTCCTTTTCCCTTCCTCTATGTGTCCCGGTCTTAAGACCCTCAGACATTGCTCAGGAACAGAGGAAAAAGCATTTGCAATTAGTTCTTCTCAGGTAACAGAGGACTTGGCTTTCGCTGAGACCCATTCCTGGTTTGTAGAGGCTGCTATGCTCTGCTATGCTATGCTCTATGTTTCAAGACTTTGCCCAGCAAGCCGAGGCCCTCCTAATGCCATCTGCTGTTCGGGGCTAATACTTGACTCCCTCCCCAACATGCAGGGAACCCATGGGCCCTGCGTCTACCCCTTGTGCCCACCATTTATCCCAAATTGTGCCGAGAACCACTGCGGTGCCAGCCTATTTCCACTTTAGGGGAATCTGGCTCTGCAAAGCCAGGGAGCTATGTAGTGAGACATTCCAGAAGAAAAGTCCCCCTGGAACTATCAGAAACCCCACTCGCAGCAGGCTGTGGGTATGCAACCTGGCAGAGCAGCACAGAAGTGGTGCCAACTAACACAAATGGCCCTAAGCTGGGCCCCTCATCCCTTTCAGGACTTGCCAAATATGGGCAAAAATACCACACCAATCACAGGCCACCCTGGGAGGCTCTGCCCCCTCAGGGACACTATCAAAAGAGCAGCCTTCAGTACTCTACAGGGATACAGAAGTGGGCTAGCCTTGGCTGCTGCCTTCCTCCCAAGTGGAGTTTGCCACCGAGAAACACGAAGAACACCTCAGCTGGGCTAGAAGCAAGAACAACTCAGCTCAGCCAGGGACACTCCCTTCAGAGCTACAACATTGGAGACACCTTCCCACCTCAGAGCTGTATGGGCTCTGGACTGCCAATGGCCAGGGCTCTTTACAGTCAGAACTGAGCTCCCCAACGCCAGGCCACATTTCCATCTCTGTTCCACCTGAATAATAATAGGAAGAATAAAAACCCTAAAAACCTTACCAGCCCACTATGGGGGAGCCACCTCCAGGCAGGTGATCTTAGGCCGAATAAGGTGGAGAGCTGAGCAAGCCATGGAGAAAGACCCAGTGAGTAACTTCCCTCCACGGTTCTCGCCTCTGCTCCCCTGACTCTCCTCAGTGACGGGCTTTGACTGTGAAGTACGCCTAAATAAACCCTTTCCTCAATAACTTGCTTTTGCCCATGGAGTTTATCACAGTCCTAGAGAGGGAACTGGGACACTCGGGAGCGGAACGATGGTCCCACTGTCCCACAAGAAACAAGGAAGCACCCTAGGTCATTGCTTCAGGTGCAGGAGGTGCTGTCTCTGATGGAGAACATGAACAGCTTCAGGTTGATGGCATCAGGACAGAAGTGGCTGTTTTAGGGATGTTCCTCAGTTCACCAGTCCTTACCAGCTTGCTTTCCTCAAAGGTCATTTACAAGTCAGGCAAGAGCTTGACCTCTGGTTCAGAGATGCCATCCTGTCCCAGAATGGAGCAGGGTCTCAGTAACTGGGAGAAAGCATGCCTGGAGATCTCTCCAGAAGCAGGTTATAGGCTGAAACCCTGCTCTAAGGAAGAGTCCTGAGAGTCCCAGCACCATGGCCTTAGGGACCAATCAGCACCCAGGAACCAAAGGTAGAGCTGAAAATCCAGATCTCCTACCCCTGGGGAGTAGACACAGTGGTTTCTCAGGACTCCTGGAGGTGAAGAGGCAAGACAGGAGCATAGAGGGTGGGCCCTAAACCCATCGCTGCTGCTCATTAGGAGAGGATCATCCTGTTAAGAGAAACAAGGGCGTGGTCTCCTTCTGTCTGGACTTTCACATCATGAGATGTAAATGTGGTCCTTGAATCCACACTGGAAGGGAGCCCCTGGGCAAGACCAGGTAGGACCAGTTCAGGCTTCAGAGTGGTCAAGAGCTCCCCAGGCCATGTATCTTTCTTTCTAGCCTTGTCGTCCTGGTCCTCAGACTAAAGAAGGCTGAAAATGTGGCTTTGACAAAATCCCCCCAATGACTCTGCCCCTGTGGGTCACTTGTTCAAAGCGTACCTCCATCCTTGAAAGGCTAAAAATAATTCGAGGTACTCAGGATCCAGTGACAGCGGCCACGGCCAGCGCTGTGCTGGCTTTCTACTCTAAACACTCTATTATCTCTTTGATCCAGGGAAGCAGAAGCTAGTAGAGGCCAGTCTCATTTTCAGAAGAGGAGAAAGGGCCTTGGGGCCAGAGGTTGACATAGTCACTGTGGGTCCTAGCCTGCTGTGATTAGTACATTTCTTCCTGACCTCACAAGGAGCCACTGTGAGGGAAGAATAAGCTGTGTGTATATAATGCTGTTGGCTGGGCTGTGATTTTATCCCTACAGAGCAGGAAGCTGTTTATGGTGACCTGTGGGACTCCTCTTGCAGCTGGCTAGCTAACAAGATTGGATTCGCTTGACGTGTCAACAGGAAGGCATTATTGAATACATCATGGAAGGCCAGACATGGAGCAAAGGACCAAGTCTAAGCCAACAATATGAATTTATTGGCACGCTGGGCCAGGGTGCCTTTGGGGTCGTCAAACTGGCATACCACCGCCTAACTAGGACCCCGGTGGCCATAAAGATTGTAAAAACCACCGAAAAGTACCTACGCATCAGTATGGCTGAGCTGGCCATCCTGAGTCAACTTGACCACCCCCACGTAGTGCGCCTGTACCAAGTACTAAAGACAAAAGACCATTTCTTTTTTGTGATGGAGTATGCCCCGGGAGGAAACTTGTTCCAACTGATAAAGGAGGAGGGCCCGCTGCCTGAGAAATATTTCCTGCACAGGAAATATTCGGGCAGATCGTGGCTGCCATCAAGTACTGCCATCACCTTGACATTGTCCACCGCGACCTGAAGCCCCAAAACATCCTGCTAGATGCAGAGGGTCAAGTTAAAATCATTGACTTTGGTCTTGCCACAAGGTGTCCCACTGGCACTACACTGCTAGGGCAATGTGGGACCAAGCCCTTCATTGCCCCAGAACTGGTACTGAGAGAAGGCTATGACGGGAAGAAGGCAGATGTGTGGAGTCTGGGCGTGCTGCTCTATTTTGTCACCACTGGGCGCCTCCCCTTCAGAGGAGGCACTATGAAAGAGACCGAGGAAAAGATCATCCAAGGGACCTATCCCATACCAACTAAAATCTCGGGGCAACTGGAAAACCTGATTCACCAAATGCTCACAGTTGCCCCAGAGAAGAGGCCCACCATAGAACAGATAGAGGGGCACCCGTGGGTCATGAAATGTGAACCAAATCTGCAACATGAGAGCTGCCCAGATTCCAGAGTCTTAGCCGCGCTGTCAGACCTGGGATTTGATATCACTAACACATTGGACTCCCTGCGAAAGAGAGAATACGACCAGACCATGGCCACATACCTCTTCATCAAGGATCAGGCACGCAAGGGGCTTGAGCTTGGCCGTGCCGCCTCAACCCAGCCCGTGGACCCCGGCCGTACACCTCCCCCAACACCAGTACATCCCTCTAGCTCAGCTCTTCCCCTACCACGAAGAGCCAGTGAGCCCTCCTTGGGCCAACTCTGCTCCCAGCACTCACGCCAGCACCTGCCTGTTGTCCAGACAGAATCAGGGCTGAAGATGGCCAGAAGCACCTCTGTGCCTGCCATGGCTCTATGTTCCCAGAGGACGAGCCCCACTTGCAGCCCTGCCCCCTCATCGGAACCAGTGACTGCCCATCATGAACACAGCTGCACACTGGAAGAGGAAATGCCCCTGCCACCTGGCCAAGACTCTGACAGGGAAGCAGCGTCTCCCCCACAGACCATCGGGTGCCTCAAGAGACTGCGAAGGAGGATCAGGGCTTGCCTGTCCAGGCTGCCTTGCTTCTGATAGGCTCCAAAAACACAACACAGGTATATTTTCCCCAACAAAGTGGCTCCCCTGAAAGAGGCGGGAGGCTGAACCTAAGGGTCAGCCAGCACGTGTGAGAGGGTGCATCGTCCCTTTGCATTCTCCTTCCTCCGTGTCTTAATGTCATCTCATTGGAAATCCAGACGCTGCGCTAGAGTGGGGTCCCATGGGACCTTCAGCTGCATTTCTTTACCCGCTCATCAACCCCGGCTACCTAGCGCACCGCCTCAGGAGGAAAGCCTGCTGGAGCTTGCCGAGGTGCTGCCTGGCACAAGTAAACTACAAGTAGACAGCAAGAAAGAGCGACAAGAGCCAGGACGGAAGAGGGGATGCGGTGCTGTTCACATGGGGAAGAGGTGTTGAGATAGGCAGATTCTGCTTGGGGATCTCGTTCCTGAGCGACAGGCAGGGTGTCTCTGGTGAGAGCAAAAAGGGGTCCCCTCATGTCTCCCTGCGGTGCACTGGACAGGCAGACTGTGCTGAAGCCTGTGAAGCTGACATCTTGGTGCCTAGTGGAGGCCACAGGTTGGGGAGGCACAGATGGCTACCCAGTTCCTGTGTATCCTTCCCGCCCAGTCTGGAGGAGACATTTGCAATGGTGTGGGACTGTCCACAGGGGGTTTACAGAGCCTGGACACACAGCACCCTGCTGAAGTTTCAACTCCTCTCCTAAACAGGGCAGAGTATCTGGCAGGCTATCTGTTCAGCCTCCTGGCTCAGGATGAAACACCACATACTGCTTCTCCCAGAACACTGAGCCCTGACCGCCTTGTCTCTCCTTTCCTCCCGTCATCCTCTCTGCTACCAACAAGGAGAAAAGTCCTCCCTGTGTGCCCAGCAGAAGCCTGCTCCAGAGCACACAAGGTGCACAGAAGGGAAGGGTCCCTGCATCCTGCAGTGCTCTGCCGGTCCCTGTTTACCTCAGCAGTCTGCGCATGTGCTGTCTCTGGCAGCTCCTGTGCAGGCCACAGGACATCCTGAGTGGCAACCATTCAGCAGCCCACACCTGTGGGTACACAGGATGCGTGCCCGTTTCATGGTGTTCTCTAGAACACAGGCTCTCCGAGGTCTCAGGTTGAAATGCCAGCAGCATGTGAGCTTGCAGGCCTCCTGAGAGACAGGGCTGTGGGGCTTGGGGCACCTTCTGGGCCTGACAGCAGGAGGCTCTTCTGTCATAAGAGGAGGAATCCAAGTGTGAGCACTCCAGGTGACTCCAGGGTGGGACCCAGCCCCAGTCCCAGGAATCCTCAAGCTTTGGACAGCGCGTGCTTCCCTCCACAGTGGGAGTGTGGTAAGTGTCTGAGGTGCCCTGAAAGGGCACACAATGGAGGTTCTGGGCGCACAAAGTCAGAGTGCTGCCATCTTGGAGAGCAGGGGTGAAAACAGACAGTCAGCATGTGAGAGCTGCTCAGGTGGGGTGGGTGGGAGCAGGCACACAGCACATCTCTCTCACCAGGACTGAGGGGGTCAGAAATCTGTGAGTGAAACTCGGGGGCTTCGAGGACGACCCAGGTACATGCCCTCAGAGGGCAGCGCTTGCTAACTAAGCATTCACGGGCTTTCCAACGTGCACTCTTGCACATCTGAAGAGCCGGGGTGGGGGTCTTCTGATTATTCAGAGGGTCCGACGTGACCTGCATCACTGCACTTCCTTGGGATTCTGTTGCCAAGGTCTTGGTTGTGGAAACCAGCAGGGCTCCGAGTTCTAGCCCTCTAGCCTGCGCCTCACTTCCTGGGGGATCTTGCGCATGTGCTCCCGGTCCGATCATCCTGTGTTCCCACTTTATCCAAACACTAATTCTTCCTTTCACGAGTCCCACATGATTCTAACTTAGAACCGTGAAGGCTCCAATGTGCAGCTGAGTCTGAGATTCAACCCCATGTGCTAGGCAGCCTCTTGGTATGACGTAGTCATCAGTTCAGAAGCAAGGAGACATTGGCTAAACATCTGCTATGGGCCAGGCCCTCCCTAGTGGCTGGATCCAGGGGTCAGTAGGCCTGGTGACCTACCTGTCCTCAAGGAGCGGAAACCCTGGCAGAGTCCAGGGAAATCAGGAAGACAGGAAAGGCAGCGTAGCCCACATGAATAGATCTAAACAGAGTAACTTAGATGGAAGGATGCATGGTAGGACAAGGATGGGGAAGAGACTGTCCTGAGAGAAGGCCATGGCTAGGCAGGGCCTGGAAGGAACGAAGGGGTGAGACAGAGGCCGTGAGAGCAACCAGGAGGCACATAGCCCGCATGAACGGCTGGCCATGGTGTCTTTCTGGGATAGTGCAGTGCTTATGGGCACCAGGGAATTGTTGTCTAATCTCACTCTAGATGCAATGCTGCCCTAAAACTCCTAGGAGCTCGGGGCTCCGGGAGTGTGGACAGTCCCACCATGGCAGAGGCTTGACTCTGCACTCCCCGGGCACTGGAGATGGGGACACTGGGTGTGGGAGGGCAGAGCAGAGGGATGAGAGGAGGCCGGCCTGAGATGGGGCCACAGTGGTATCCCAGAGCTAAAGGCCAGGATCCAGCTGTGGGGCTCCAGCACTCTCCACCTGTACTTGAGCATTTCAAGAGCAGGTGGTGGTCCCAGGCCAAGAAAAAAGTGTGACCAGCAGCCTCCTGGACCTGGGTTGTACCTCAGCATGCACTGCTGCTTTTTCCCCACTGGGACACACAGTTACATTATGGAAACCCTTTCAGGGTCCCAGCTTTTTCTTTCTCCTCTGAAAACAACGCACTGATCACACCGGTAGGATGTGCCCCTCAGTTCCTCTCTGCTCTCACCTGCTGTTTCTGGTCTTCTATGTGGGTCTCCAGCTGAGACTTGCAACTTCAACACAGGGAGCAGCTGCTCTGAGTTTTCCAGGACAGGCCCAGAGCCACAATCTAACGCTGTGCATCCAGGACCTCCCCTCTTCATGGCTGCCCTGGACACACAGAGCCATAGGTCCTCAGGTGTCTGAGAGCACCCATGCTCTGTGACTCCTCATGCCTACTGCAAGCTCTTACTGCCCTTGCTGAGACTGCTGCTGCTCCCAAGAGTCTAGGTGAAGCATCTGAAAGAAGGTTTTGCACACCTGGCCACAAATTGTGCCTGTGCAGGCAGAGAGTGTCCAGGGGTCATGCGGGAGAGCAGGTGAGAAAGAAGAACTCCCAGGGCCCATCCACTGTGTGTCTGCTATGTCTCCTCTTTGTCTCTCTTTCCATCCCAGGGGAAAGGGGCAGTGGGTGCTCAGACAGAATAGAGATCCTGATGGAGCCATGGATTCCTTGGTAGGATATTTGGTGGTAATAAGACACCATGACCAAGGTGTGCTGAGGCAGGCCAGAGGAAAAGAGTTACAAATGGTCGAGGTACTGAGGGTTCCCACAATGGTACAGGGAGGTGGAAGAGACTATCCCTGTGAGGACAGCACTGCTGGGCTGAGGCTGGGGGAAAGAAGAGATGAGAGGCCATGAGAGTGGCCTTGTGACCGGCTGCCCTTATGAGTGACGGGGAGTGATGCCTCTCTGTGATGGTGCAGTGTGTATGGACACACTAGGGAAATCCTGTGATTCAACTTTTGGTGAAATGGTGTTCTCCAATCTTTCGTGGCTCTCAGGTCCTGGGCCTCATGGCAGTCCTAGCGTGTCCATTGTCCTGCAGGGTGCACGTCTGTGTGCTCTCGGGATGGGGAAGGTAGAAGATAAGGAGGGAGTAAAAAAAGGCAGGGTTCCCTGAGATGTTACATGGGTGGAATCGCACAAAGAAGGAGCCATGTTTCTGCTCTGGGCTCAACTTTCCTGCACATGTTCCTGAGGAAATTTCACAGCCTGTGGGAGATCCCAGGGAAAGGGTGTCACCAGGCAGTCCTCCTGGAACTGCGTGGGCCCTCAGCCCCTGATGCAGCATCAAGTCCCACTCGGCCACTCAGTCACCTGGAGGACACCCCGTCATTGTCCAGGAGCTTCCTTTCTGCTCTGAAAATAGGGCTCTGAGTGTGGCAGGTGGGATGCGCACTGCAATTTCTGTATGCTCTGACCCGCTGACACAGTCTTCTCCCTAGGTGTCTCACCTGGGATTCTACCTTCAGCAAAGTCAACTATCAGATTTCTTGTTGGTGGCACCCTAGAGAGGAACCACAATCAAACAGTTGTGCATCGTGGTCCTTCGCTTTCATAGCTACAAAGGACAGTATGAGCAGAGAGTCTGCACTTGCTGTGTCCGGGAGGGTCCGTGCTCTGGGACTCTCTGACTGTATATTGCTGCAGCTGCTGCTGCTGCTGCCTATTAAGGCCTAGAATTTGAAAACATGAACTTTTCAACTAAAGAGCAGGAAACTTCTGTCTCAAAACGACAGTATGAAGATTTCAAATGGAAGACCAGGTGAGGAGGATGGGAAGGTCCATTTCTTACCATGTGCTTGCCCTCACAACCTACCGCAGGTTCCTTCTGTCCCTGAACACACTTGGCATTGATGCAGGAATGAACAGAGACTCCTGATGTTCTGGTGCTTAGGGGGATCCCTGTGTGGCACGCCCCTTGAAGAGAGGTTTCAGACCCTTCTGGATGTACCCATTCTTCTTCATTCTCTGAACAGCTGTGACTATGAACTTTTCCCAGAACACCCTCAGGCTCATGGGTCAGCTGCCAGAGCAGCCCACCTTTCAATTAAAGTGGTCCCCACTCTAACTTCTTGGTTCCTCGTGTCTTTTCCTAGGGGGTGCTTACTGGAGTCACACTGGGATCCTGTGTAAAACAGTGCATTGAGTAGCTTGACTTCCC
Source organism: Cricetomys ansorgei (assembly GCA_026225945.1). Lineage (NCBI taxonomy): Eukaryota > Metazoa > Chordata > Mammalia > Rodentia > Nesomyidae > Cricetomys > Cricetomys ansorgei. Next base: position 7,833,867 of record JAMJFZ010001360.1, on the reverse strand, counting down.
TGCTGCCTAGAACACACACGCATGAGGCACCTGGATGCATGTCAGCTCCACGCCTCTCACCAGCCTGGCCCTCATGATCCCTCATGGGCTTCTATGCTCACATCTTCTGTGCTCCCATCTTCAGTCCCTGGGCTCTCAGAATGGCCACTGCCTGACCCTCCTGTAGGCCTCGGTTAGCCAGGAAAATGGGAATGGCTGTAATGCTCTGCCATGGGTGCTCTCTGTCTGCTGTTCTCTCCTCCTGAGCACATTGCCCCCTGTGTGTCTCTTGTGTTTTGTCTGTTCATGAGTCCTCCCCAGGAAGCGCTGTTCAATGAGAACTCCTCCGGGAGGTGTGGGCTGGGGTATGTTCAAGGCACTTGGACTCAGGGTCCTCTTTATCCTCTGGTTCTCCAGCCTCTCCCTTCTCCTCTGCAGCTCCTGGTGTTTTCCGGCCCGTTGCTGCTGCATTGGGCCATCTGTGGCAGGCTAGAGATCTGGATCTGCAGGACAGGAGGACACAATCACCAAGTACAACAATGTCGTCTGCATCAGGACAACCATGCTTAGCCTGGAGGTCAGTTGTGAACGGGGGCTGCGCCTCTCTCAACCCCATCCAGCCACTGTTGGGAGTGGCATAGATCCTTCATTTCAATGTCTAGGCCTAGAATTCCTCAAAGATGGGACTTGGAACAGGGCCACCTGGGCACACATCCTGTCCTCCACGAACCCCTGGTTATTGCATAAGTATGAGAAATCTGGGGATCCATCTCACAAGGTGGCTTCTTTCCTTGCTCTTCGCCTGTGCTTCAGTGTGGGTGCAGGTACTAGACCTCCCTTGGTGGAATGCAATGGTGGCATCAGAGAAGCAAGAAGAGCCCCACATGGGGGCCTCTCACGGTAGCTGGTGCTCCCTGGAAGTCGTCTGTGGAGGAATGCTCAGGGTCTCTGAGAGCTGGACTGTCCTGTCATCTAACAGGGACAGACTCAGAGGCCCCTCTGCTCCTTATCACAGCCACGTGAGGGGGATCCTTACATAATACGTGGAGGTCAGACAATCAGAGGGAGTGAGGCAGTGAACCCCAGCATCCACAGAGCATGAGTGGGGAGCAGAGGGCTTGAGAGTAGAGTGCAGAAGATCTCTGAGACATCTGCCACCTGGTGTCCAGGTTGTCCTAGGGTCAGTGTGACCAACCAACACCACTGTCTGGTTTTGTTTGCATTGTGATGGTACGGCTTTTCCTTTCAGGTTATAGTCAGTTACCACGGTGAGATCAAGGCTCAAATCAAAGTTGCCATGTGGTGCATCCACAGTCCAGAGCAGAGAAATAAATGCGTGCATGTCAGCTTGCTGTCTTGCTTGTGCTCAGGTCCCATTCCCCTCCCTTAAGCGGTGCTGGACCCAAGCCTAGGGAGTGGCACTGCCCTGAAGAGTTGAGGCCTTCCTCTTAGATTAAAGTGACCAACTGAGCCTAGGAAATGGGACTGCCCTAAAGATGGATCATCCCATGTGAACTGAGGTAATCAAATCTGTCTAGGAAATGGCGTGGCTCTCTCTGCTACCGACATGATCACAGGTGAACCTGGTCTAGACGGTTTCTCAGTGAAGACTCTCCTCCCAGGTTACTCTCAGCTGCACTAGTTGACACTTAGAAATAAGCAGCACAGTTGCTCCCAGTGGACTCCACAAATCCACCACATTGAGACCTGGCAGACTCCTGACAAGAGCCTCTCGCTTCGCCTGGATTCAAAGCGGGCATCCAGCAGCACTTCCTGCCTTGCCCTCTCAGCTTCTACCCTGGCACCCCGGACTTTGTCTGCACTCAGCCAGGACTTCGTCTCTGGGATGTCTCCACTGTAACCTGCACTCAGGCTTCCTACACATGGATTAAGATTTCCAGCACAGCACTCAGGCTGACCGGCAGACTCTGCTGCCTTCAGGCTGAATCTTCCTTCTCTTTCCAACCCCACCAGGCCATTGAAGGTTGTGACACCTGTCATAGCCCAAAAGGTTAGCAACCCATCATCCTTCCAGACTATGTTCCTGCTACTAGCCTGGGCTCAGCAGAGTCTGTCGATTTTGGCCCCATCTTGGTATGTACAATTCCTTCAAATCTTAGGCTAACTCAGAAAGATGGACTAGCTCTGACAGCCTAGGAATTAGCCAAGAATTCAAAATTATTTACATATTTACTCATTTTTCCACCTATTTTATTTATACCTCTGATGGAGTATGAATGACTCTGTGTGTGTGTGTGTGTGTGTGTGTGTGTGTGTGTGAGTGTGTGTGTGTGTGTGTGTGTGTGTGTGTGTGTGTAGCATGCACTGCAGTGGTTTGCATGTGGAGGTCAGAGGACAACTCTATGAGATCATTCTACCACTTGGAAGGGCCCAGGGATTGACTGAACTCTATGACTTAATCCTCTGAAAGTGTTTGCAGGTGAAGACTGGATGGACATGAAGCTGTGCCTGCATTTGCTGGAGAAGGCGCTGCCGCCTCTGGGGAATGGGAGCCTCGGCTTTGGCCCACACATGTGCGAACTCCTTCCCGGATGCCAGTCAGGACAAAGAGAACTCCTCTCTCCCTCACTATTGCCTTGGTTACTGATCAACCTCTCAGCTTAGTCCTCAATGTTTAGATGATATTGAGTCTTAAGATGCTAGTTCCTTTGCCCCTGTTCTTTGTGCTTAAGTAGTTTTTGCAGAATTTTCAGTGGCTGTAACAGTATGTAGGTAATATTTTACAACATGCCTACCCACACTGGCATACTCAGAACCCTTGCCCATGGGTGCTCTTATTCAGACAGGAACTTTTTAAAAATAACAGGTTTATACTTAAGTTGAGTTTTGTACACCCCAGAAATTTAATCCTCACTCAGAGATGAGAATAAACTGAAGCTCAGAGCATGACCTGCCACAGAGTGGTTCCTGAGCCTGAGAGGTTACTGGGCTCTACTGGCCAAGATCCTGTGTTTATTCCATGTTGGAAACCTTTCCATTCGCATCATGGCAGTATCAACAAAAGCTTCTTTAGAAGCTGCAGATCAGAGAGCCAGGGGGCAGGAGTGTTGACCCCTCTTGGTCCTTCTGCCTTCCATCTCTGCCATCACCAATGAACACACCACATCTCTCCATAGGTCATGTCTGGTCCCATGCTCTGCACAGTGAGGAGGAGTGGAGCATGTGTAAAATGAATGAAATTCAGACTCCAGCTTCTATCAGAAAGTCTGAGTCAGAATAGAGGCTCTGGGAAACTCCCGCTCAGTGGGATCTTCATCTGCTGTTAGAGACCAACAGCCTGTTCACATGGGACTGCTCCTCTGAGGTGTGAAGACAAGGTAGAGGGTGAGTCCACAGAAGGATGTGGGTCAGAGTCTACCACCATGCCTTCTTTGTATCCTCTTCTCTCAGGAACTGTGACAAATCTGCACAGCCCTAGCTCCCGGAGACAGGACAGGTTGCTGCTGTCAGAGGGGCTGGTGATGTGAGCCACTCAGAGCTTCATCCAGAACCAAAGCCAAGGGATTCAGACTTCCCATCCCACGCTCTATTCTCAGTCTCCCCCTAGAGACAAAACTGCAGGTCAAAAGGACATCATCTTTTAGATGCAGGTAGGAAGGTCAACGCAGAGGCCCTGAGCTTCCAAGGCTAACACACTGCACCATCTAAGAGCTGAGGGGGAGAGGGCTGACAGTGCAGCTCAGAGCTGGAGCACTTGCCTGGCACAGGTGAGGCCCTGGGGGTCACTTCTTCACAGTCAGCATAGGGAATGTCTACACTGTGGAACAGTGAGTTCCCCAAGCGGTCTCAGTTCTCGGGGTCTGGACTAGATGCTTCGGTTATGCTAAAGTTATAAAGAATGTGAGCCATAGGAGACTGTGGTGTTGGGCTCAGAGGGGAAGGCTCCCTCCTTTGTGAACAAATGTCCAAGAAGTGACCCCAGTTCCCTTTCAGTCCTTTCAGTCTCCTTTCTGGAAGCTTTGGCAAAGACCTCCATTGGGAATGTGACCCAGGCTCCGTGGGTTTAGGCTAGGAGGGTGGAAACATCATTGCAGATGGCCAATCCCAGCCCTCCTGCTGCAGCTGCCTGTGGGATGGGCTCCCTTCACCACTGCTTATGTAATGCCAGGCAGGAGTGCTGTGAGCTCTGTCTTTAGATTCCCGACCTAGTGCTCCTGAACTGGGAGTCCTCAGTGTGTTCTGGTGACTGTGCCTGTGTCGGTGACTATGACACACCGTGTCCTTGTGCGAAAGGAAAACAAGGCTAACTAAGATCGCTCCTAAAGATGACTTCCCTGGGCCAATCAAGGCTCACAGGAAAGTGCCGCTATTAAGCCTGAGGAACACAACCCAGGGTCTCTCCTTCTTCCTGACTTGTTCTTCAACCATCTCCCCATCAGTCACACCCAGTTCAGTCATCCTCACTGCGGTCACCTTGGCTACAGGGTGGACCTCGTCACCTTCATTCCTTGCTCCCTTTGTTCCGCATCAAGACACCAGCCATACCCTGTGTCCCACACAGCTCCAGAGTATCCCCAGGCTTCACACCTCAGCCAGGACGTTCCTGGAAGGCTTTGCTCTGCAACCTTCAGCCATTCTTGCTCTTGAATGTACACTTTCATGTAAAGTCAGAATAGGAAATATTATGCAGGGTGGCTCTAGCCTAATCAGGCTCTGCCTGCCCCGTTTCATGTCTTTAGCATTTTGAGGTGAGCGCAGGCACCACCTCCAACTATTGCACACAGCAAATATACTGTACCCCATTCTATTCCTGAATAGACTCGGGGCTCACCTCCTTCCTGCTCAGTGGACTAAATGCATCTCTGCATTGTCCAAGGCCCAGTTGATAAGCTGAATCTTGGAAGGAGAGCAGAGATGAAGGATCCTTTCTTGAGCATCCCAAGTTTGAGGCATGAGATCCATGCATGTGGAGAGCACATCTACAAGCTGGCCTTTGTGGAGCACCATGTCCTGTAGGGATGGGAAGCAGTGAGTCTGGGATTCCTCCAAAGTGGCGAAACCCGTGCTTCCTCATGTCAGAGTGCTATGTCTCAATGTTACATGAGCATCTGCTTCCTTCTCCCATAGACCTGAGCTGGCCTTGGTACTGCACATGCTGGGAGGAGAGGGTGTTCAACAGCAAGGGGAGCTTGTTGACCACATGCCTGCTGCTTTGTGCTTCATTCCTCTTATCAGGATTGGGAACCAGCTGGCACAGTATGAACAGCATGCACTCGACTGTTTATCCAGGTGTACTGAGATGATCTCCACTCTCAGACACTTTACTAAGTGCTCAAAAGGGTTCCTGGCCACCCCATTTGGTCAAAGAAGGGGAAAAGCCTGCTGAAGTCCTCTGGGGTTCTAGGCCCCTGCCTGAGCACTTGGCAGGGCCCAGGTCTGCTAGTGCATCTCTAGACAGTGCCATGTCTGGAGTGTCTCATCAGTTCCTCATGATGGCCATCACGATGCTGGGACTTGGAGAGGACACAGTGGCATAGCAATATTGCCTCTGGTGTGTCCATTTGAGGATGTGCACAATAGAGCAGGCACCCATCAGAAACAGCACTTGGGTATGTTTTCCACTATGGTGGAAGAGCCACTTGGCCATCATCCTCAGACCAGGATGAGTTCACACCTGGTTCTCTGCACTTGTGCCTTTGAACTCCAAGGGAGCATGTGTTGGTGGCTAGTTCCAGGATCAGCACACCTTGGTGCTCTTCACCTGCCTTCTGTGGATGGATAAGGCAGGTGCTGTTTTCTGAAACTATGCACATGGTCCCAGGAGGGGTGCTTGGGACTCTTCCTCTCCTGGGAGTACCCAGGCTGTGGGTTCCCTAATGCCCTTTCTGATGCACTCCCTTTTCCCTCTTTCTGATGTACTACCTCTCCCACTGGCAGGTCATGTTCTGACAATGGCACTTAGACCTCTGATGCACTTAGACCTATAGGCTCCACCCTGGCTGCCTGCTTCAGTTCTAACCCCCTTGTCAGCATGAGAACACTGGCTGGAGATGGCATCTTGTCGACATGGTTCACATAGTTCAGACAGTGCAGAAGAAACCCGGCACCAAGCAGAACTTCTGAGTGCTAGGACCCTATGCCTTTACACACAGGACATGCGGGATGCCAATGGACTAGCGAGATGGCAGGAGCCAACTCTGCCCAGAAAGCCAGCTCAGCATAGTGGAGAGAGGACCCACAGGCCCCCTGTCTCAGCTTCCTCATGTCTCCTTGGCCAACACTTGGAAGAGCTTCTGTTTGTTTGTGTTTTCCAGTTGGTAATCTCAGACAGGAAAGCTCCACCAAAAAGCTCAGGACTCAGACTACAGAGACGAGTATAGCAAGAACGGGTCTCTGGTGAATTGGTGGAGTCCCAGAATGCCTGCAAGGTGAAAGGACAGGTGGGCTTGGGCTGGGAACATATCTTCTGCATGGGATCCTTGTTCCCTCACCTCATGCCAGACCCTCATTTTGTTCTACAGATTCAGCTCCTTGGCACTGACCACCTTGGCCTCGTCTATGTCCGTACTTAGCAGATGAGCTGCAGAGGAGTGGCCTGGCTCCCTCAACATGAAACAGTGCTTAGGAACTAGTTGAACAGCATCTTGATGGAGGAGAAAGATGCACGGAGGAAAGGACAGTCTGAGGTCCGAGGTTACCTCAGTACCCTAGAAGAGGCTGGGCTCGTCTCCACAGAGGGAGCCTGTTGCAGAAGCTGTTCCTCCCAGGACTGTGACTGTGAGACTTGTATCTCTGTGGACACTGTGTTCAGGAGTCTATTTTCCAGGTGTTCAGGGTCCTTCTCTAATACCTCCTGTGATATAACTCAATTATAGTCATCGTAGTGCCATGAGCTGGGAGTGTCCTACTTGACAAAGGAGCAAGAGGGTTGGTTACCTGGCCCTAGAAGGGGCTCGAAGTGGGCTGAAACCACAGTTGACATTAAAGCCGCCATTGTGTTCCTTGTGGTAATTGATCGTTTCCATGCTGTTTCAAAGATCCGAGGCGTTCCGCCCTCCACTGCTCTGAACGTCATATCCTACTTCTCAGTACAGTACGGACACCACTGTGGAGCGAACCCCCAACAAGATACCGGACATGGGGACTCTGCAGGTCCACACATCCAGAACTTGGGAACACTTAATTACCGAGAATCCGTCAGGGATTCCAACATTCCTCAGTGTCTACTGAGGGATGGGGCATTAAAGAAACAAGTCTCCCCAACCTCAGGAGGCACCGTCCGTGCCTCAGTGGGCCATGCTGCTGCCATTGCCATGTCACCATAGTGAGCTGCCATAAACACCATTTGGAGACTAGCATTCGGGGTGTGGATGGGACCAGTCCCTCTAGGGAGGTGGAGCAGGTGGCTCCAGGAGGTGCTGGGCCACTGCACCGTCTAGGTCTGGGAGGAAAGTGAGAAAGTGAAGGATTGTAGGAGAGAATCAAGGACTTGTTGGTCCAAATCCTGCCTAGTCAGCTTATCAAGCTGGAAAGGCTCTGCTGCATCTGTATGGAAGGTGGGAAGTTCAGGCGTGGCCCCAGGGACAGAGGAGTCAAGAGCTGGCCTATGATGCCACTGTGAGATCCCGTGTGATGACAGGGCATGGCAGGATGCACAGCAATGTCCAGAAGTTGCACAGGGCTGGCACAGACCGATGCTCTGACAGGTACAGGATTGGAGTGGTACACAGGAGGGCTAAAGGTCAGTGGGAGTGCAGCTACCCTCTGAGACCATGGGGCAGGTGTAGGACCTGTGTGGCCACAGACAGCTGTATAGATGGTACTTAGTGGCTCCTCACTTGTTGGGAGGCGTCCCTCTGGTTGTGGTAGCTTGATTCAAGGCTCTCCATCTTGCCTAAAAAGGCTCTGTTTTCTCTGAACCTGACAGACAGAATTCAATGAACATAAGATAGCCTGAAGACGCCCAGTTCTGGGAGACCACCGCTAAACTAACTTAATTCTATCGCTTTCTTACCCCCAGGTCTCTCTGTCCTATGGACGAGACAAACAGTGCTGTTATGTTACTTAAGTTCTCTGAGTCATGAGAAGAAGAGCTGAGTTGGGAGGAGAAGCTTAATGTTTCTCGACCTTGAGCACATTGATTGCTTACAAGGTCTTTAGGAGTAGTTGGTCAGCTGTGTGATCTGTTAACTCCTGGGAAAGTACACCTAGGGCTCAGGGCTGGGACCTGAATGTTCCCTCTAGCCTTAGGAAAGGAGGGTCTCTAGATTACAAGAATTGTGTGCAGAACTGTAGGTTCTGATTCTCTAAGATCTAACTGTTTCTCAGGGATTACGTTTAGCCTCTCCTTGCCAAGAACGCTAGACCTCCCCATTCCACCACCCTATAAGCTTGTAGTCAATTTCAATAAACGGAGATTTGACCAGAATTTCTTGGCTTGTCTCCATCATTTCTCGCATCTCCTTGTCCTACCCAAACCTCGCTCTCTCCCCTAGGGCTATTGTTGCAGAACACCGGGGCAAGGGCAAATTGTCGCCCAACGTGGGGCAAATTGGCACCGCAACGAAGGGGCCCAAGGTAGGAGAGATTCAGTGAAGGTGGTCGAACGAGTCAAAGAAGCTGGCCAGCAGATAAAAAAAAAAATGGTCGCCATGAAATCACCCGCCTCATGGAACACAGACCTGGAAGGTAAGGGGAGGACGCAATCATGGGACAAGGCATAAGTGCACAGGAAAAGCTCATTGGAGACTTAAAGAATTCATTAAAGGCGCGAGGAGTAAGGGTTAAAAAGAAAGATTTAGTTAAGTGTTTGAGTTTTTAAAAGAAGCCTGTCCATGGCTTCCTCAAGAGGGAACTATTGATGAGAGACGATGGGTCAGAGTTGGAAACTGTTTAAGAAACTACTATAAAGTATTTGGCCCAGAAGAGGTACCTGTGACAGTTTTTTCTTACTGGAATTTAATTAATGATATATTGACTGTGAGACATCACCAGCAGGATATGAAGGAAGTCTTGGAAGAGGGTGAGAGATTCCTTAAAAAAGAGCAGAGTAGGAGTCGGACATCCCTGGTTTCCCTTCACGGAGAGGCTCAACCATGCCCTCCCAGTCCAATACCTCCCCCACCAGATAATAATGATTCCGTCTCCATAATAATGCCCTTAGATGAAGAAGAGGGCCAGATAGAGCCAAAAAAGGAGGAGCCAGACATCCAGGAACAAAAACCAAAGAATAAACCCCGAATTAGAAATTCTAAGCTTCCTAGAAAACTTTACCCACCTTTGAAGATTTTCCACTCTGAGTTGAGAGGCCCTAAGTATGGTAATTATACTGATGATGATGATTTCTTAACTCATGAAGAAGAGGTCGATGTAGAAAAAGAAACGGCCCGATAACATAATTCAAACTGGCTGCCTCTCTTACGCCAGCCACCTCTGTATAGTTTGACACCGCCCAGGCTTGGCCCTGCCTTCCATTCATTTCAACACTAGTCTCTCCCTCCCCCCAGGATATCTTTGGGGAAGGTCAGATCCCTTTCTGAGTCAAGGAATCCCTCCACCTCCCCCGGCTTGGAGGAGGACCTCATTCCTTCCAAAAGAGACCTCACTCAAAAGATTAAAAACCTTAGAGAGGCTATCCAACTTAAAAAAGAACACAAAGAACTCCTCCAGGAACTCCGAGCGCTAGGTTTGGAGCTCTCGACTCCGCAGGCACAGCCCCGCACTGAAGCTCCTGTTTCAACAGACCTAAAAGTAGCTGCTGAACAAAGAAAAGAACACGGAGAAAAGACAACTGGCTCACTTAAAAAGCCTGCCCCTCCTCCACCACTTGACTTATTTCCCGTTGTGGAGGTCCCCACAAAACTGGAGGAGGAAGGAGAAGAGCCCGGCGCCCCCACAAGAGAATACCACCGCCTGGGTTTCAAAAGGAGCTAAAAGCGGCGGTCACCCAGTACGGCCCGACTGCCCCCTTTACACTATCAATTTTGGAAACTTTGGGCGACCTTTGGCTTACACCTAATGACTGGTACCAGTTAGCTCCGGCCACACTCTCAGGAGGTGATTTCATACTCTGGAAATCAGAATTTTCAGAGAATTGTTAGGAAACCGCCCGCCGTAATGCAGAGGCTAATGGGGAGAGTGCTACGTGGACCCTTGAGATGTTGACGGGACGTAAGCCCTATGACACGAATGAGGCCCAAAAAGATTATGCTCCTGGCCTGTTGGCTCACATACAGATTGCTGGCGTTAAAGCCTGGAGAAAATTTCCCCAGAAGGGAGCTAGGACTGCATCACTGGCCAACATCAGACAGGGCCCTGAGGAGCCTTATGCAGATTTTACCAGCCGCCTCACGGGGGCAGCAGACTCTTCAGCCCCTCAGAAAGTGAAACTGATTTTGTCAAACACTTAGCTTTTGAAAATGCAAATCCTGCCTGTCAGGCTGCCATTCGCCCACACCGCAGGGAAAAGAGCCTTTCAGATTACATTGGCTACTGTGCAGAAATTGGCTCTGCTCATCACATGGGTCTTGCAATGGGAGCTGTGCTCAAGGACTTTACTTCGAGTCAAAGAATGTCTGATAAATCCAATTTAATTGTGGACAGGACGGCCACTTTGCCAAAGAATGTCGTGCCCCCAGGCGGTCCGGTCGCCCAGGCCATTGTCCCAAATGTAAGAGAGGGAAACACTGGGCCGGTGAGTGCCATTCTAGGATGGACGCCAAGGCAATGTTCTGTCCCAGCAGCAGGGAAACTTCCTGAGGGGCCTGCCCCAGGCCCCAAAGCTGACTGGAGCCTCTGGGACAACCAGGAGGTTCGTCCCCCAAACCCACAACTTCATAATGGAATTTCACAGGCCTCCGGAGCCACAGCTGTCTGTGCGGTCACAGCAGCCTCTACAGCCTCAGTTACATTCCAGCCATCTGCGGAATCCCCACCTCCGCCGCTTATGCAAAGCTAAAGTAACAATCCTGCTACCTCTCGCAAGCCAAAATTTGGTAAATTTGAAACAGCAAAAGAGGACTCAGGGAGAGCCTTCAAGGCCACTTGAGCGGAGTCCGAGGATAAGGCTTGGAAGGATTCCTAGAGTCCTAACAGTTAGATACACCTCCTCTTTCTTTGGAAGAATCAGAGTCAGTTGCAGCTCTGGCTCAGAGACCTTCAAGGCCCAAGTTTTTATCTCTAGTGCAGCAACCTCTGCTCCTTTGCAATTAACTTTGCAGAAGGCTGCTGAGAGAGGAAAAGATATTCAAGGATTTCATTTAATTTATCCAGTGATGAAAGAAATTGACGCACTGGGTCAACTAGTCCGAGTTCATCGGCCTATTCCTTTTAAGCAGTTGAAAGAATTGAAGCTTGCTTGTGCACAGTATGGACCAACAGCTCCATTCACTAAAGAGTTGCTTGGAACCTTATCTACTGAAGCCCTTCCCCCTGGGGAGTGGAAGCAATTGGCTAAAACAATGGATGTTCAGTCCAGACACCTGTTATAAAAAGTCTCCTTGTTGTACTCTACAAAGTCATGATTTATATGGCTTGCAAACCTCAGGAAATAAATTTAATAATAAAAAACTTCACAAGGAGCATTTCAAGAAATTGGGAGGGTGTCAAACAACCAAACACAAACTGAGTTCCTGTTGGTGCCACTGAGTGCTTCAACTCTGAAGCCTGCTCCAAGATTGGATCCGCCCATCTGAACCTGGTCTGGGGAGTTCTGATTGACAGGACAATGGCGAGCTGATCTTTTTCTCTCCTTTAAATTCCTGGAAGCCTACAAAGTTCGTGTCACACACCTAAGAACCAACGGACATCTTTAGTGATTAAGGAGAGTGTACAGTCATGGAGAGCACATCCAGACTGTCACCAACCACACAGCTTGGCTCCCATGGTGCTGAGGAAATGAAGAGAGGGACAGACACACGGACGGTGAAGCTGGGATCCGCAGGGTTCTCTAACCCTTCCTATGGCTACTGGGAACCTCAGTCTGTCTTATAGGTACAGCATGGGGGAGGAGTCAGTCTGGGTGGGAGGTCTCTGTCCATGAGCAATCTCAGGCTCTACACATCCTACAGGGAGAAACTACAGCAGCTAGTCTTTCTATACACTGCCACAATCATTCATGAACACTCATACTTGGACTCCAGAGGAAAGCTTTGCCATTCCTCTTGAGCCTGGCTTGGACTACCAGAGACCAGCTCCAGCAAGGAGGCCAGGGGATGTTGGCAAACAAAACAGGCATGAGTCTTTTCTTCAGGTCAAAGCAAGCTCTCTCTCTTTATTCATTCTGTTCCTTCCTTCTTCTCTATTCTCCTGTTTCCTCTTCTCTCTCTCTCTGTCTGTTTTGATATTTACTATACATATATCTATATATCTATATATATATCTATATATATATACACACATACATACACAAAGCCCCTCATGGGGAAAGATAGCATTACAATCACATCTTAATCATAAACTTGAACTTTACATAATGATTACAGGTTTTACATTTCCATGATTGCAAGTTCTGTACTTTTTAAATCAAGTTATCATAAAAACCATTCCTGAACAACGAGTTTTCCATATATATGTATATTCTCCCACAGTATGTCTATATCCTAGATGCAATAGTTTTGCTTTAGTATAGATTAACAGAGTCTAAGCAAGCCATCTAATTTCACGGCCAGCTTCTAATTTAATTGCTGGGTTCTTAGGAATGAGTTCATGTCTCAGTATTCTAACGAACCCAATTCTTATTTAGTTAACACAGTGAAACAAGTTTATTATATCTATTCTGGTAGACTTTTTGCTTTTCTTAGGTAAAAGGAGAATATGCTGCACAGCTCCATGTCCCCAAGGCACACCAAAAGCTCATCAGTAAACTTTTGATTATAGAAACTGTAAGGACAGGAACAAAGCAGCCAAACTTTGGTTAGGCTTCTAAGAGTACGAAAATTCTGTAGGCCCAAGTCAGGGGCAAGGTAACTCAGAACAGTTTCCAGAACTAAGATAAAAAAGACAGTTTCTGGGACACGAACAACATATGGACAGCTGACTGACAGCCTTGGGCTAGGAGTTTTCCCCAGCCCCATTGCCTAAAACCCTGAGCTTGCATTTTCTAGGAGCCTGTAACCTTGCTGTCTGCCGGAACCAATCAGTTTGAGGGTTGGTACCCACATGACTGTGTAGCCAATAGAATGCGCCTGGTACTCTGTTGCTGGGCTCTGCCTTTGAGAAGCATATATAAAGCGTGCTCAGAGTGTGCTGATGGTCACTCCCACCTGCCTCGCTTGAGGAATCTGTGGGAGCGGACCCCAACGCATTGGAAATAAACCACCTGCTTTTGCATCGATCTCAAGTCCTGATGATTTCTTGGGGGTCTCCTTCCGTCTGCCCCTAACAAAACCAGCAAAGAGTCCATTTTATTTGTGGTTGAGGAAGTTCACGCCTAACAGTGGGCACTGAAACTCATTAGTTATTACTTGATCATGGGTAATTTTCATACGTGAATCTTGTGGACCCTAAAATTAAGATTTCTTTTGTTCTCGTTCACTACCCCATCAAGATTTCACCTATGAAGAATGTGTTTTCCTAGGTTCTTCTAATTTAACCCTGTTCCTATATAACTATACATGTTGTTTAGGTAATCTGTCTGGAGTTTGAATAGAGTCACCAATTCAACTGAGAGGCACTGCCTTGCCCTGGTGGCACTACACCAGGTAAAATCATCACCGTTGTTATGTGTGTTAGCAACACTGCAGAGTAAGGGTTTAGAACTTCCATATGACAGGAGAGATAGGAAGACCATAGTAGCAACAGGCATGTTAAGGCACAGCAGTAGCAAAGGGCATTCAGGAGACACTCCCCTGGAAGGACAAGGTAAAAAACTTCTGTTGCCTTGTGAAACAGTAGACCGAACCCCTGAAGCTCCAATGCTGGTTTCCGTTCCCTTGCACTGCTCCCAGGACAGGGCCATTGGTCTGAGTCCTCCACAGGACATAGCTATGTCAAATAGATATCTCCTCAGGACATCACTCCTCCAAGGCTTTCCTGCTCCCTACTGAAGAGCAAGATGGGCACCACCACACTGACAGGTTGGAGGACCAGTCAGGTTCTCGCTCTGCCATGGGCCTTCTCGAGAAGGCAAGTCAGAGCCATGGGCATCTCAGATCTCTGGCAATAAAAGGAACATTCTCCACCCAGAGCACGACTGAGCTCCAGCAGGCATCATCCAGGCCCTCACTTCTGCCACAAATGGGGGCTGGCCAGCAGCACAAACACAGCTGCCTGCTGCCACTTAGACCTCTACCTGAGCCTCTGCCTCTGATGTCACTTACTCTGCAACAAATAGTAATCTATTTGTGGGGTGCACCTGTGTGCTAGTCAACTTGACACAAACAGGAGGAACTTCCAAAAAGAGTACTTTGACTGAGAAAGACCATCATCAGGTTGCCTGTAGGAAAGTCTGTGAGGTGTGTGTTTTTATTAGTGGTTAGATTGGAAGGTTATGAGCCCACTAGGGGATGTGCCAAAACTTCCCAGGAGGTCCTGGTGTGTACAGGAAAGCCAGCTCAGCCAGCCACTGAAAGATAGTAGTCAGCAGCACTTCCATGCAGTCTCTCTTCCAGTTTCAGCCTATGGATTCATGCCCTGTTGAGTTGCTGCATTTGCCTTCCTTCTGTGATGGAAGTGATCATGTGTGTGGGCCTATGAAGCTGTTTCCTCCCCGAGTTGCTTATGGTCATGCGTTTATCACATCAATAGGAAGTAACGTAGGACAGACAGGTAGCTTGCACACTAGTCCTCATCAGGGACACTGGATGCCCAGCTGACAGAGAATGGAGATGAGAAGGGAGGCTGATGGACACACCCCTTTTGAGAAAGGGGGTTGGTAGGCAGAGTCTTGGGGGATGGGCAAGCCCTAACTGCCACAAGCTGGGGGTTAACTTACATTAGATAGCACACTCCTGGAGATGTGGTACTCATTCAGGTGCCCCTTAACTCCTCATGGCACTTCTCACAGCCCACCTCTCAAAGGTGGCCATTGCCAGCCAAAAGGACACCGGAGTGGCAACAGGAGGGAAGCAGGTCCCCTTCTCAGAGGGAACAATGTTTCTGGTGGGCAGGAGGAATGGATTCATACTCTGCACAGGAAGGTGATGGTCCTCAAGCTAACTCTCCTCAGATGTTCAGAGCAGCTGCCAGTCTGCCCCTTGCAGCATAATAGACAGCATGGGAAACCTGAACTCGGTGGTTCCTCGGGGAGTTGGGTAGGGACTCAGCTATGTTTCGACACTTCCAGCTCCAGGTGGAGTTCAGGTGTGAGGATGACAAAGAATATCCCAGGCCCCAGCATTACCAGACAGCCTAGAGACAGGAACTATTGTGACTGCCCTTGACCACGCAACTGCACAGGTCCTGGAGTAGATGAAAGTCACCATTGATCCCCTGGGGAAGGAATATGCAGGTGACCAGGAGACGTAGATCTGAGTCGTCTCTCCTGTTCCATGAGGCTGTGAGCAGAGCTGAAGGAAGAGGCTGCAGACATGCCTGTCTCCAGTGTTTACTTATAATGGAAACAATCCTGAGCACGTGGTGAAAACTCAGTCAGAACTCATTGAGAACCCATCTTCTGCCAGGTGTGAACACTGTCAGCACCCTTCCAGGGAACAGGACCTCAGGCCTGTGGCCTTGAACTCTAGAAGAGTATTCTGAGGGCTAATGAAAGAGGGCTGCCACCAGGATCTGAGGCCTTTCAGAGAGATGCTGTCCGGTGCCTTATGTTTTGCTCAGTGCCCAGCTCCATGCCTCTGAGAAGATTAACTTGTGGGAGGGAGGACAGACCTGGAGCTCTGGGGTGTTCTAAGCCTGTTGCTCCCTGTACCGGAGGGATGAGCATCGAGGGAACAGTACCTCAGTGAGGCCAAAACATTCTTTCTCAGTGCTGATTCATACTATGGCTTCTGAGGAAAAGAAAGGGCTGCCTGAAGCCTGCTTCCTGCACAGGAGGCCTTGATGGGTTCAGTGCCTGCATAAACTCACCTGGGCTTAAGGGATGGAGTAGGATCCAACCTTGGCCTTCCATCTTGCTGCCTTCCCCCGTGCCCTCAAGAACTCTGCACACACATATTGAACCATAGCAACCCTACTGGCCTTCTCCATGACACTGCTGTGACTGCCGAACTCTGATCATTGAGTGGAACAATGTGACCTCATTGATATCAGCCCGGCCAGTCTGTAGCTGGCTATAAAGAATGTGGGAGACTTAATGATGGACCCTTGTAGCAAGGATTCAAGGGGATGGTTGCTTAGCCAGTTTCTGAAACCTGTCCTGCCACAGGTGGTGACACTGCCACCAGAAGAAGCAGAAAAATGTCTTGGCCCCGAGCCCCAGCAAGGAGAGAGTGAAGAGTACATGCACCCTGCTGTTTCTCATTGCACAGTTAGTGGACAGAGGTTGCTTTCCGTGCTCTGCAGCATAAACCATTGCTGTTGCCACTCCCTACATTCTGGGGTGGAATTTATGAAGCACAGGCTAAGGGGTAAATGCCCCTGTGTACTGTGTACAGTGTACTGTGTACAGGTCAGTCAGCACAGGCTGAAGATCAATAGCATGAACTTGTCTGCTGATACAGCTGTGTGAGACTGGGCTCTTCTGTCTGTTAGCCATGTCAGGGAAAGAATGAGCCCAATGTACTTGCTGTAAGCTGCTGGCCACTGTGATCACTTTCCAATTTTATCTCCCCTTGCATCTTACTCTGGGCCCTTCTAGTCCATCCTTGGCTGAGCACTTTGTCTCCAGACACAGGTCTATCACCTTGGCATTGTCTACTGCGTCTAAGGGGATGTTTATATTCAGTGCAGAAATGAAACGTTCAGCTGTTATCACAGTTACAGTGACAGAGGACGCTGCTGTGTTGAACGCCTAGGAAGAAAATGAAGTTCTTTGTCGTTACTAGAACCTGGAAGATGCAAATGATGTTAGGGTGGTCAATGCCTAGGTTGTCATGCCTGACATGATGAAAGGCATTGCCTCTATGAGTTCTGCACGACTTTTTTCGACAATGGGCCCACTGTCAGATGTTGATAGGCTAGATTCACACTTCCAGGAAACCCTGGTCAGCATTGCAGAGTCATTTATCCTATTTCTCTACGGAGTGGCCCTTCTTTCCGGAGTGGCTGACTAAGAGGATGTTTTGTCACTGTGCCGACAAGTCCTCGGGTGGTGAGACCCAGAGTTCACCACAAACAGAACACTGCTGTGCAGGGATAAGACACAGTGGTGTCCCAGGGGTCCCTTCAGAGAAGAGGAGTAACAGGAGCCTAGTGGTGGTTTTGTTCATGCAATGTGTGGGCTGGGATGCTTGCCAGTGTGCATGGGCTTCGTGCTGGGCTACTTTTCCCTGCCATGAGGTGCTCTGGGCTTATGCCCCTCAGCCATTGGTCAGGAACAGTGGAAAATGGAACTCACTGCTCCTCAGCTTCACTCCCTCAGTCCACTCTCCACAGAAGTACACAAGTAGCTCCCAGCAAAGTGCAGAGTCCCAGGGAAAATCTCCCTCCCTCCCTTCTGTCTGGTCTGTGCTCCAATACTCCCTGCTTACTGGGTGGTCCCTTCAGGCTCTGCACCCTCCTCCCTCTCTGTCCCCTTTCAGAACACTGAAAATAACAAGACAGTGTACTTGCCACCCACATCAGAGCAGGAACCCCTATGCTGTCGCTGTGCACTCAGGCAATCCTAGCACACTTAGTGCATCTCACATTAGAAGGAGCTGCTACTTATGTCCTGGCCCAATGAAGCTGGCCTCGGAATCCTGAGTTGGTCTCTGACCAACTGAGGAACTCAGCCTTTCCACAACTCCTGGCAAGTGGTCTGTGTGGTTGAGGCTGTGTTCACACGCAGAAACGTGTGTAAGCAGAAAGACAAAATGCAAGAAGACAGAAGGACTCCAGTGACCAGGAAACCCATTCTTCATTGAGATTCTTGGGACCACAGAGAGGAAGAGTAGGGACGTGAACCTGAGAGACAGAGAGAGAGGGAGAGCCTGAATTTCCAGGTCTTTTTTTCCTCAGTCAGATATGGGCTCTCTGAAGCAGCCAGCTGCCATCTGTGCCCATCACCTGCTAGCAGTACACTGGCAATAATTTGCCCACCTTCACCAGCTAGAACCTCTCTTAGAAAATGTCCTTATTCTGGTGGTACAGATAAGAATCACAGCCATGGCATTTTAGGGCTCCCTCTTTCATCAACATATCTGCTTGACCGAGATGTAGTGCTTAGCTATATGGGTCTTGCCTCAAAACAACAAACTGATGAGCATTTGCCATCCCTGATGCCATCAGTGTGCCACATCATGTTTTCCAGAGAGGCCTCTGACTCAGGAGGATGGTACCAATCGATAGAGAGCTTCCCCACCTTGGAATGACTAGATGGAAACTTTGAACATCCTCTGAGGTCTCTGCTCCAACTTACAAAAAGTGGTCCCTACAAACATGGAAAGCCAATGACACTGAAGTGAGAAAAGAGTTGGGATGTCAACCTGAGTTCAATAGGACAGATAATCTCCGCCTCTCTCTCTCTCTCTCTCTCACACACCTCTCTCCCTCTCTCTTTCTCCCCCTACTTGTTACAGAAGGAGAATGTGGCTAGAATGTCCACCGCTTCTTCCTGGCTGTGAGCCTGATCCCCAAAGTCACCCATTTTGTTGTCCCTGCGTCCTGTAGCAGGGTGTTGTTTGGCTTCAAATCTCTGAGCTCAATGCCCTATTTCATGGCAGTAGCACTGACTTAGCCAGACCACTGCCTCCCAGCTTAGAGGACTATGCAGGGCTCTCTGTAATCCATGGTCACAGGTTCTTCCCTTTGCTGGGATCCCTGTTCTGCAGCTAGGCATTGTTTCTCTTAATCAACTGGAATGTGACAAGGATGGTGTTTGAGTCACCTATAGCCTTCAGTAAACTGATGGGGTCCTTCCTACTACTCTCTAGAACCACCCTTGAATCCTTAAGCAAGTCCATGTTCACATATCCCTGGGAACCTACGATGTTGGGAAAGCTAGCAAGCCTTGCCAGAGCAGCTAAGGCTTGACCTGCTGGCAGGCCCCTCCAGACCTGCAGAGACTCTGGCTGTCCAGCAGGGGCAGGCTGGTAGGGCTGCTGCATGCACACATTGGGATGATATCCAGGTCAAGTATTTCACTCACTCCAGCTGTGAGGACAATCTTAGTGACCTCAGGTCCTAGGAATGTGTCACACCTGGGTTCAGGCTGATCCCCCAGCACTGGGTTAGGTAGAGAAACTTCAGGAAGGTGGGCTCATGGTCTGAAGACAGAGGAGGGAGCCCAGCACTGAAATTCTGTCAGCACTTCAGGGAGAAGGCTCAGGTGGGATGAATGTGTGACATGGAGTGGATGTGAGACTCAGGCTGGCCTGGGAATTGGTACCTCTGTGTTTCAGTATGGACACAGATAATCTGACACACACACACTGGCTATTATGTGAAGAGTTTTACACAACAAGCCTCTTGGCATGCTGTGTCTTCTCCTCTCAACAGAAGGCAGAACAAGCATTCTGCCCAATCATGTGCATATTAAGTTGATTAGATCTAAGTGGCTTGCTGGAGGTCACACAACAAATGAGGTTTCTGGGTCTCCTCATTCTGCAGCCTGCTGGCCACTTGGATCAGTTGCATCCCTTTTTCCTCCCCTTGCATCTCACTCGGTGCCCTGTAGTCTGTTATGGCGGACACGTTATCTCCAGACACATATCAATCACTTTGACCTGGTCTACTGCATCTGATGGGATGCTCATATTCAGTGATGAAGAAGAAAAGTTCAGCTGTGACCGCAGTTGTGGTGAGAGGTAGATGATGCTCCTATGGTGAACACAAGGGCAGAAAATGGAAGTGCTTTGGTGTTACCAGAGCCTGGCAGATGTGAATGATATGTGGGTGTTCGAGCATTTCTGGGTTGGTATTTCTGAGACAGTGTAACAGATGTGCTTCTAGGAGTTCTGTGCCATTTTTTCGACACTGGGCTCTCGTCAGGTGCTGATAGGCTAGTTTCACACTTCCCAGTGAACCCTGGTTTACATTGCATGGGATCTTCTACTGGTTTTTAAGGAGTGGCCCTTCTTCCATAAGTGGCCTACTTTGATTCGAGTTATCACTGTACTTGTGAGCAGACAGGTCCTCAGACCTAAATTCAAATACTCCAAAAGTTGTTTGAGTTTCATGAGTTTCACAGGTCACTGAAAACTGTTCCTTTGTCTGTAGGGACAAAACACAGTCCTTTCCCATGACTACTTGAAGGGATGAATCATGACAGGCTACAGGGCGGCTCTGTCATGTAATATGTGATCTGATTCCTTCCTATTGTGGATTGGGTTTATGCTGGGCTCCTTTTCCCTTCTTTGATGTGTCCTCGATTAAAACCCTCAGTCATTCCTTGGGAACAGAGGAAAATACATTTGCTATTAGTCCTCATCAAATACTGTTTAGTGGCTTCCCTGCAAAGACCCTTCCTGGTTTGTAGAGGCTGCTATGCTCTGTGTCCTCATCTGGTGGTGACTTCTTACTAGCCCCACTTCGGAGAACACTGAGAGCACTACCCTCAGGCAAATCTGGCCCTGCCCCTACAGAAGGCCAGTCTCTTGCACATTCTCACAAAGGTATCATTGCAGTCTGATGGACATACACATATACATCTCCTTTGAACTGCAGGAAGCAATGAACCCTGAAACGCATGCTTCATTCTCCTCCTCTGCCTCTCCTATGGCTTCTCTCAGTAGGAAGTATTTGGGAATGGTGTTGCCCGGGTTACAAGGGCATTGCTCCTGAAGATTGCTGAAGCTCATGCATTGGACAGCCACAGCCAAACAAGGGATCTGGGCTCTAACAGGAGGGAGTCTCCTGCTTAGTATAACAGAAGGAAATGCAAAGCATGGCAGCACTTTGCTCCCATGATTGTGTCCTCAGGCAGGTGCTGCTGTTGGGGGCAGGGGCCTGAGCCACCAAGGCCAGGGTCACTGGGTCTTGTTTCTGCAGAGAAGCAGGAGTGGAGGGATTTGTGGCCATTCAGAGGTGCATGGCTAGGGCCCACACATTTGCTGAGTTGCTTCAGACAAGGACAAGGATCTCTCAAACCTTTGCAGATAAGATACATCCCTACGTACTTCATAGAATCTTCTGCAGTGATGCAGAGATGACAAAGTATCATAGACCAGTTCAGAGAGCAAGGGGAGGTATCACTTGGAATAGTCTTCAAGCTTAGCCCATATTTGCTCAGTCATGGGTGGTACCCTGTTCTAGAGTAGGTGATATTTCTCGGATTACTGGCAAAAGTTAGTTTATGAGGGTTTTAGCTGCTGAGAGTCGTGGCCTGGAAATTCTTATGTCCCCGGTAGGATGTTGTCCTGCATGTTAGAGTTATGTTTTCATTAAAGCTGAAACAGAGATAAAGCTGAAATAGAGAAGTGAAGCTCTTTTGTGATGGCGCAGAGACCACACAGCGCCAAAGGGAGACACTTCTCCGTAGAGGTGATGCAGTCCTGAAAGGAGAATATCACAACACTCTGGAGAGCCAGAGTGTTCAGCTCTGCTTCGCCTCACCATTCAGCTCTTCTTTTCTTCTTCGGTTCTTCTCTTCAGTCCAACGATCTCATCAGGCCAGTTACTGCTTCTGCTCCGCGGAGAAACACTGAAAACTGAGGGATGCTAAGACCTTTATATAGTGTTCTGGAAGGGGTGGAGCTAACAACATGGCCTACTATTGGTGGAATTTTTGCCCATAGTCCAGAGTGGGAGCAGGGGGCGGGGGCAGCTTAGGGTCATTTGTGTAGTTGAGACCACTTCTCTGCTGTTGTCAGGTTCAAGGACCCGCAGCCAGCTGGGAGTGGGTTCCATGATAGTCCCAAGGGAAAGCTTTCTTATGGGGAGTTTCATGTCCCAGAGGTCCCCTTTAAAGCTCTACCTTTAAGCAGAACTGTCAAGCTGACCGAGACAGCTTTGATAATTTGACAGCTGGGGGAGGGGCTAAGGTGGAGCTTCCTCCACTCAACTGTGGAAGCTGATCAGTAGGGGGCGGAGCTCTCCTGTGCCAAATATCACAGTAAGGTCTCCGCTTCTTGCAGAGCCCTGCACTACAGCTCTTCAAGGGTGTTCCCTAAGTAGGGTTGCTGCCAAGTGCTCAAAACTCTGAAAGCATCTTGCCCAGACTCCATCACTCCCATCAGACCTTCTCTGCATAAGAGTTCTGGGGCTCAGACCCAGAGTGTCTGTGCAGTCCACCCACAACCCTACTCTGGGTCCTGACACCAAACTCAGTGACCTTGGCTTTGCTGTTTACATTTGAATGGGTGTTTTGGGCTTTGTTTTGTGGCAGCATGTGATCGCTGTTATGATCTGCTTTGATTGTTTCTGGGGCTTCTCCTCCTTAAGCCAAAATTCCTCCCTCAGTGTATTCAGTTAGTAAATACAAATGGATCTGATCATAACATGGATCAACCAGAGGATATTCAGATGCCGTTACCTCTGGAGAAAAGACTTTTCTGAGAACAATGTAGCACAGGTGTTTCTCTGTGCTTTCCAGGAGAGGGTCTACATGCCCACTGGGTCCCTGGGAGGTCAGGTTCTGCTAATTTTATAGGCAAGTGCATACAAATGTAACTGTATGCTACATGTATCATATACAGAGGCCGGCCACGAGGTGAGGTTGAGCTGCCACCTTCCTCCTCTTGCTGACAATTCTGGGAAAATCCAGTCCCAGAAACGGAAACAAAAAAATCAAGATAGGTATATATGAGTTCTTCAGGTCATCAAAACCAGCGTCCTGGACTCTGGACAAAACACAGCTGAGCCCACAGACTGACATACATGGTGTCTGTTTTCCCCTTTCACCTGCTCCTGCTGAACAAGAAATGGACCAAGCTCTCCTGACCATAACCCTCCGGAGCTGTCATGACTTTTGCACTCAGGAACGCTTTTCCTCCTTGTGAAAATGCTAAGGCCCTGTGTAGTGGTTTCAATGAGAATGGTCCCCATAGGCTCACGTGTTTGAATCCTTGGGCCTCAACTGCTGGAAGGGTTTGGGAAGGATGGGGGTATGGCCTGGATGGAAGAGTTGTGCCACTGGAGGTGGCTTGGAGGTGTTTCCCTCTCTGCCTCTGACCTGTGGATCATAGAGAGCTCTCAGCCGTTCCTGCCACCATGCCTTTGCTCTGCCATCATGAACTCCAATTCTCTAAAACCTTAGGCTGAATTAAACACTTTCCTAATCTTCTACCTGGACAAGATGTTGTATTACAACAGAGAAAAGTAACTAAGACGCTTTGGTAGCTTTTGCTTCAGTTGGTCTGAGGACACATAATTACTCGCTTAGAAATTTAAGCCACTTATGGTGCTTCCGTGGCCTTTGCTGTTGGGTCTGAGTATCGAAGACCATCTCAGGCTCCTCAGAAGGAGGTGGTTGAGGGGACAGCGATCAATAGTCCTAACCAGCTGTGACACCTATGAACCACAACAATGACCAGCATGGCAAGATATCCAGCTCTGGAGAGAGCCTCAGACACAGCCTTTCTAGGATGATGCCAGTGCTGGGACATTGAGATGCAGCTGCCGTTGAGTCATCCCTTCTGATGAGGGATTCTGCTCCCATACTTCTGTAAGGAACTCCAATAAACCCAAGGGCTGAGTAAGACTTGACTAGAATAATTTCTTTGCCTCTTGTCAGCACCACATCTGGGTTACACAGATGTCTACCTAAGGACTGCCTCTGAACACACATTTAAGGAAGGCAGGGTGGTATCAGAGTTTTGATCCATAGTTGATGTTCCATTGTTTCTGCCAGGGGCTGCTGCCATGCTGTGCCCTTGAAGATGGGACTTCACTTAGAAATACTCAGATTCCCACTCTCGCTTTAAATGACCTATGAGAGGTCACGGAGTTGATGGCCTAGCCCATGGCAAAAGCACCTCTACTGAGCATTCTTTCCAGCCCCATCTCTGTCCCTAAGAGTATGTTCCCTCTCAAATTCCCCTTCTTGAGGCACCAGCTACTTTTCCGTGTGTGTGTCATGTGTTCAGGTCTGTCTAAGGGTCCATTCTGACAAGTTCCACATCTAGGGTGTAGTCTGCCATGGTGAGAAAGCTAGGAGAGCGGTAGTTATCTGTCACACCATCACCTCTTCACAGTGGATGTTCAGGCTGCCACAGGTGTGGACTAAGCTCAGTGGCCATCATCCCCAAGTGTGTCATTTCGGGTACCTACAAGAGGACCACCCTGGACGACTCTCAGGATGCAGCTACTAGTCACCATTGGAGCAATTGGGGTAGAACACAGCCTGAAAGGCAGCATCAGGCCTTGTTGCCATAGGAAAATGCCCCTTGCTTTTTTCTATCACATGGAACTCTCATCCCAACCCCCCCACCACAATAGGCAAGGTCTTCTGCAGGCAAACATTTTGAAGGTACCTCCTACAGCTCCATGGCTCCTTTTCCCCATCCCTGCTCTCCAAAGGCCTGTCTTCCCAGCAAGAGTTGATAATTCCCTTTGCCCAGGTGCTGTCCATACAGGAAACACAAGTGTTCTTGCCATCATGCCTTTGCTCAAAGGAACTGGCAGATAGCTTATTCTGGATTAAAATTGGAGTGGTAACATCCAGGAAACACCTAGTTAGGTTAATTCAGATTCCAGGCTCCAACAAGGAAGCAGTTTCAGGGTAGTAAAGAACAAGAAAGTCTCAAATGAAGGCACTTAAAAACTGCATAGGTGGAAACAGAGGAGGGCAATTTCAGAAGGCAGTGGGGTGGTGTGCAAGGATGACTCCTAAAGCAGGACAAAGTAAGAAGCTGACAAAGCCATACTAAGGGAAGTTCTGGGATTCCTTTATCTAGCTGTCACCTGTTAGACACTGTCACTGTCCCTGACTCTTTTATGCAGGAAGACATGGGTTATTTCTAAGAGCTTTGGATCTCCAACTTGGCAGTCTTCCCTAGACCCTTGCTGCCTCAGACTCTGATCACAGTGGGTTAGAACTGGGAGGATGGGGGTGGGGAGGACCAGGTGAGGGTGCGGAGTAAGGGCAGCTCAGTGTTCACAGCAAGTTCGACAAGCCTTCTCGAGAGTGGTGTTCACCTCGCATTTGAATTTAAGGCACTTTGGTCTCCAAGCACGTATGGTAGGCATTGCTTGGCTTGGTTGTCTTAAACATCACGGGTGGAGTAGGGAGAGGGAAACTGTAAGCACTTTTATCATTAATTTGGGAAGGAGACCCATGACCATGAGACAGAATGCCCTACCGCAGCAATTCTCAGTGATCCCTTTGTGGGTCAAAGGACTCTTTCACATGGTCACATAAGACTAACTGAATATCATATATTTTCATTATGATTTTAAGAGTAGCAAAATTACACTTATGACGTAGCAACAAGAATTTATGATTGGCGGTCACAGCATTAGCAAGGTTGAGAACCCCCTAGAGCTAAGGGTTTGGGAGTAGTGGGGTTGGAAGAGAGGGAATTAAGAGGAGGGGAGTGAGGGAGAGATTCTAGCTATGATTAGATGATCCTTGGAGGGATCTACTGTTGGGACCCAATAATCCAAGCAATGGATGTGTCAGCTTGACAAGGTTCCTGGCCCCTTGCTAGTATTGGAATTCCTTAACTGTTTTGCCCGTTTCTCATCTTTACTGTACGGTGACAAAAAGCTTCTTATCAATAATATTGTCTATTTGGCCTAATAGTTAATACTCAAATCAATTCCTGGTCTGGCTGGGAAAGGGATACTGCCATCTCAGCTCTATGTAACTGTAAACTAACCTTCAAGTCTTGGCATATGAGAAAGCATATTCATGCTTTCTGTAGACATATCATAAAAACTTATTCTTGGTTAAACTGCCCTTCCCAAGGAAACAAGAGCCATAGTTGAGATCAGAAACAAAGAGTCTAGACAATAGATCAGTAAGCTTCAAAAAACAGATAACTCACCCCTGAGGGCCTGCATCCTTTAACAATAAGTATGCAGACCAAAAATCAGCTATTAATAAACTATTATGTTAAGACTACTCACTAAAATTAACATTGAAGATCAGAGGCCTGCACCTGGGAGGGGATGAACACTCTTGCATTGGTTCTTTTTTGATGTATGCTTGACACTCGCAGATAAGCAAGTTAGCAGTTTTGCTATTTTGGCTAGAACAAAGTCTTTGTCTGCAGGGGAGCTTTGTAATTTTTTTCCCCAATATGCACAATGTTATTTTGCTTTCTCTAATTCTTAATTTTTCTAAAATCTTATTTTTTATTATGAAAAGAAACTCATTATCATACATAAGCCATGTTCTATGCGTGTCTTAAAGCACTAAAAGCATAACATATTGGGTCCCATAGAAGAACGAACTACTACGTTCATTTTTCTTAATTTTCCTTCAACAGTCCATTTTCGTCTGTGGAGAGTTCGTGGAACTGTACTGTGGGTGAAGACGGGTCAGTAACCTGCAATCTACCAAGGATAGGAAAGAAATGCCCATGGAAAGACTGCCAAATTAGAGAGCTCTTTCCTATTTTGATAGTTAAGTCCCCTGTTAGTTTTCCCAACTTGGATGAATATACAGAAGTACCCTGGTGGGTAGGAGTCAAGGAACCACCAGTTCTGAGATGGAGAAGCAACCCCAATAGAAGTGTTAACAGCTTCAGGAGTAAGGGTACCCTGTCTCTCGGTAGCACAGGGGTCTCACAGCACTGAGAGCTAGGTAACTGGTCAGTGGGGAGAGCCCAGGGACCACAGAGTTCTGAGAGGAGTTTTCCAAGTGGAAGTCTTGCAGCTCTGAGGGGAGTTTCTCCAGCAGAGCCTCAGAGGAGTTCAGCTCTGCTTTATTTTGCATCTTAGCTTTGCTTCATTCTGATGAGTCTCAGGAAGACCCAAATCCCACAGAAGAGTCATTTGAAGGGAAGAATCCAGGAGAGTGACTGCTTCTGCTCCAAAGAGAAGCAGTGAAGAACTGAGCAGAATGCAGCCCCTTTAAGTAGGGTTTGAGAGGTGGAGCTATCCAAGATAGCCTGGGATTGGTGGGCTTCAAGTTCAGTGACTGGTGGGATTTTTGAGCTTAGGCATTGGTGGGTTTCTGGCTCAGTGACTGCTCAGTGATTGCTGGGTTTGTGTCCATACTTTTCATCCTGATATGTTTACTTTTCTGCCTTTGGTGCTGGAAAGGGTTCAAGTTCAGGGATTGGTGGGTTCTTTCACCTTATTTGAATATCTGAGGAGAGAGGCCCAGTCACCTGTGGCTGGAAGGGTTTACACTGACTGCAGGTTCTGCTAAATAATTTCTAATTCTGAGGTAAATGAACAACTTTTTCAAATAAACTTCTTACTTATGTAAATGTATACTGCAGAGCTAGATGCCTTTTTTTTCAATCTGAGGAAAAGGGGGAAAAGCACTTGTTTTTGGAAAAAGGCACTTTTCTTAATGTTTGTTTGACTTTTATTTTAAGGGAGGAGGCATGTGGTTTATTTCCTAGGGGAGGGTGGTGTCTGTCTCCTGGGGCACTGTGTCCCTCTCAGTTCCTGAGAAACTGAGGCACTCCCAGAAGCTGTAACACACTCAGGCCACTCTGTTATATGTCCTGAAAGTCTGCCAGGACAACTGGTCTCAGACACTGATTTCTTGTATCGTGTATGGCCTGTGTGGCCTGCAAACATTATCATACCCTGACAGCTGCCACTGTACTGACTCTGGCAACTGCCATTATATTCTCCATCTGACAAAGGCATAGAAAGTCAGACTGCTTGCTATCAACTTGGTGTGCCAGGATAGTTTTGCAGTGAACCCTCCAAGCCAAACCTGGTTTAATTCCTTGACCAGCCATACCCGGCGACCTTGGCCTGGAAAGTAAGTGTGGGTGCTTACACACAACAATAAAGATGGAGACTCCAGGGTCTGGCCCATGTGTACAGTGCCCTTCAGTAAAGTAAGGGTGGCCGTGCCAGGTCCAGATGGCTCAGCAGAGCAAGAGCTGACCTGTGTCCGTGGTCTCAGCAATGGGGAAGAATGTCTGAGGAGTCAAGCTTTCTCTGGGTTCAAACAAGAGGTAAGCTGGGGAAACTACTGCAGAGGGAGGGACATCTCTCCACAAACTCAGATGCCTTGGTGTCAGAATGAGTCATTAGCTAAGAGTCCAATGGCCCGGGCACTGGGGCTGAGGCCATGGTGGGTGTGGTGGCATTGGCATCTTCTCAGGTGACTGGAGAAAGGTGGTCCCACTGGCTTGAGGAAATAGAGGAGCCAAGCAAACGATACTCCTCCCAGAGAGCGACAGTCAGTGAGGCCAGAATGTGGTATCCCTGTGGACACCAGGGCCCTGAAACAGGGACATCTGTGGTGAAATGGGAGAGTCCAAGACAAGAACAGCTCACTTTCTAGACAGGATGGAGGCAGGGTGCACCTCACCTCAGAAAAGGGCAGAAGCCACCCCCTGCACAGCCTCCTGAAGCCAGGCAGAAAGCTGACCCTGAGTCACGCGCTATGGGGAGGATCAGTCTCAGGAATGAGGTGCCCCGGGCCAAGTTCCTTCAGGGTGAACTGGTTTTGTCCTGGTAGCTTTTCTATGTAAGCCACAACACTGGAATCCACTGCCTTGGGAAGGCTGGTGTAGACTTAGCAGTCTGCATATGGCTGTGACCTTCTTGGGCCAAATACAAAGGCCAGGTTAGGCAGACAGAATAAAAGAGGAGCCTATACCAGGCAGGGGTGTGACTTCTCTCGATGAAACTGCAGGGAGAGAAAGGCCATGAGAAGCCGGGTTTGAGGCCCAGGAGGTTTGGGGCATAGGGAGCAAACCTAACCTTCCGCACAGCAGCAAATGCAGAGCCAAAGGTGGCTTTGACCTCCACACGGTCTCGAATCCAGGCTGGCAGCTTCGCCAGGACAGGAGGGCGGGCATACCGCTGGTCCAGGAGTACAATGCTGGCAAAGTCCCTCTGGTGCCTGATGGCCCTGCCTGTACAAACACACAGGCCAGACTACCAATACTGCATGTCCACCAGGGTCCCCTCCCTCATTTGGCCCTCAAATGAGTCAGTAAAATCCCTCCTTCCTGTGACTTCATGCTCAAATCATCCATCTGCTGTCAGCAGCCCCAAACTTACCTATGGATTGGTTTACAGCCTTCATACACAGATTCTCCACCAACACCTTCCCTGGGGGAGCCTGGCCTTGTGTCCTAGGCTGAGAAGAAAACAGAATCTACAATTGCCTGCCTGGTAACTGAGGCTTTGCAGCAAGGTCAGGTTCCACGGGTCTAAGCCAACAACTTGTGCTATAGGCTATGTCACAGAGAAGATGCAGAGGGCGAAAAGTGTACTCCAAAACTTCACAGGAGAACAGAAACATCTGAACGATGAGAAGTCATGATGCAGGCCTTGCATCCTGTCCTAAGGGTGCCACATCACTTCCTCCCTGGCCCTTTCCTTTTTCTGAAATGCTGCAATACTCACGAGAGTCTGATCCAAGTAGGCCATCTTCTCCTGCAACTCTGGAGATTTAATGTTGGGATATGGCATGCCCACCATCACCACACACCTGCAGTGGGTTACATGGCCCATGGCATAAATGATCAGACCAGCATGGGGTCATCGCCCCACAGGATCAACTGCGGTTCTGAACCACTTCTGTGCTATGACTACACGTGCATGTTGTGTACGTGCCTGCACACATGTGTGTGGAGACCAGAGAGAGATGCCAGGCGTCCTCTGCTGCTCTTCACCTTTGTTTCTGAGACACGGCTTCTCACTGAATCTGAAGCTCACGTTCAGCTGGGATACACGGGCAGAACTATCCAGGATCTGCCATCTTGACTACCAGTGCTTACAGACGAGTGCAGTCATGGTCTTATGTGGGTACTAGATTTGTACTCCTGTCTTCTTACCTTCTGAGGATGCACTCTCACCCACTAAGCCATCTCCCATCCCTCCTACCACTTGTATGCCTCTCTGGTTCTCTCCATTCTTCCAACTGTGCTAATGGCTCACCTTACCCCACCAGGGAACTATCACATGGAAAGGGTACTTCTAGCTCAGAGACTGAGCCTAGGCTGAAGACCTGGATCCTAACCAAGTCATGGCTGCCTACTTCTCTGATCTATAAAACCAGTTGGAGAGGGGTTTCAAATGCTCCGGTCACAGCCTACAGATCCCAAGCAGGCAACATGGGTAGAGACCATATTGCATGACTCGGGAGGTGGGGCTCAGGACCCTCAGCCCCAGCAGGTAAGAGAACACCACACCTACCGACCCAGGTCATCAGAGAAGTTGATCCCTTCGCTCATCTTCCCTCCAACCACAGAGAGGAGCAAGGCCCCTGTCAAATGAACTCCTGCCTGACTGCAGCACTGTGGGGGAAAACCACACCAGAGATGCTAAGCAAACCCGGGAGCCACGCAACTGCTCCCAGGTGCCAGGCACACTCATCTCCAGATCCAGCCTCACTCCCACCTCTCACCATGATGCACTTGGAATATGCCATCAGCACCTGCTCCACCTGGCTTGCTCTCTTGGGCTCTTGGAATATCTAAGGGGAAGAAGACAAGGCCTCCCAGCAAAAGGCTGGGTTTTGAACCCAGACCCAAGATTCAGTCTGGTTTTTCAGGTTTTGAACCTGAAAATGATGTAGTCAGGCTTCGGGAAACCCTCAGACACTTCCAGGCCTAGAAGTGGTAGATTAAGGAGCTGGGAGAATCCGAACCATGCTAAGCCAACAAGACTGAGGGACCCTAGGAAGGGTTACTGGTAGCAATGTCTTCATAAACAGGCTAAGGGACGACTCACCTTTTTCTTAACAGACAAACGTGCTAGCAGACCAGTCTTGTCCCAGTGAGCGTGTACCTGGCGCAGGTACTCATAGGAAGGGAAGAAGCACACCATCCCTCCAGGGACTATGTTGCCCAAGTTACAGAGAATACGGCCTATCTCCTCCATCTGCAGAAGGCAGACAAAGAGATAGTGGGGAGCAGGCCCCACAGCCACACCCACAGCTTCTCATCTTATTGTGACTCTCCCACAGAGGATGAAGACCAAGCAGCTCCCTTTCTATGAAATAGAATGCACTACTCTCTTAACAGACATGCCCAACTGAGGATTGTGGTAACTGATGGCCTTTATAATACATCCCATTACTGGCACCCCAGAGATAAACCAGACTCTTGGTTTGCCAAGATCTAAGATCTCCCTAAGTCCCAGACTCATGAGGAGCACTATTCAGAGCAAATTAGCAGTGAGATGCCACAGGAGTTGTACCCAAGAAACGCACCTTCCCACGAAAGAGTTAAGGAGCATGAGCCCCCCAAATGGTCTGCTTTCTCCTATCCTGCATCCTAATGGGATGCTGGGAGTTCTTTAGAAAACATTTAGCAGTGTAAGGAGAGGAAGGCAGCTAAGATATTCCTTTATCTAAAAAAGATAAATCTACCCATGTGTCATTTGTAGCCATCTGCCCCATTGCCAATGCTGGCGCAAACACTCTCCCTAGCCACACACCAGAAAGGACGGGAGTGGGCTGTCACTAACCAGCTGAGGCAGCTCTCTTCTCTGGTAGGTGAATTCCAGCTGCTGGTTAGAGGGCCCACTGCATATAATAAGGGGCAAAATGTTGTCTGGAGGAATCACGTGACCTGGTGATACCAAAAGAGGGCTGAAACAAGTGTCCATGTAGGGCAGTTTCCTCAAATCGTTTCCCCAACTAGGAATAGAGAATTTAAATTCACACAGCTTCTCCCCGCACTGACACGCCCGCCACAAGTGACACAGCGAGACAGCGCAGAGCTCAAGACCTGGGGAAGCATGCTGGTGAGCAAGCCCACTGAGGGCAAGGCTCCAATCCCGTGCTGCCTTCTGCCTGTGGCCCAGTGCACAAAGTCAAGACCTCAGAGTCCTTGGCCCATTCTACCCTCTACACAGTTTCTTACCACAGGAGAACTCCACCACTCGCTCAGCTTCCACTCCAGAACATGCCAGCAACTGCTCCCGGAAATCAGACACCTGCAGCCAGAACATCGGGGCCTTGTGACCTCAGAGCTGGGGGTTGTGTGCTGGGACAGGAGGCAGCAAGCCCAGACAACACAAAAGGAAGTACACAGGAAGGGCCAATGGCGTTAAGAGCATTCGCTGACAGAAAAGAAGGGCGAGCAGGGAAGTAGGGCACTTGGCTCCAGGCCCTTCCTACAAGCCAGAACCCACAGTGCAGACTACCGCCTACAATATACAAAGAATTCCAAAAGTGAAACAAGAAATCAAGCAACCCAGTCAGGAAATGGACTAACAAAATGAACAGTTCTCAAAACAGAAAACAGAAATGGCCAACAGATGTATGAAAAAATGTTCAACCTTACTAGCCATCACAGAAATGAAAATCAAAAGTACTTTAAGATTCGTACCTTATCCTAATAAAATGATAGTGAAGAAAACAGAATATTCAAGGCTTAGGGATCTTCAGGAAGAGGAGGAAGAAAGATTAAAAGAGCCAGAGGTGGTAATCACATCAAGGAAACTGCCTCAGGACAGGACAGGGCAGGTGCAAATGTCACTGACTGTGACAGATCAAGACCAGAGCAAGCTCAAGCCAGGCAGACTCGCAGCATGGAGATGGGGTTGAGGGGACAAAAATCCCAGCACTAGGTGAAGAACTGCTAGCCTTGGGCGGCTGCTGGGAGAGGAGAAGTCAGCTTTCTTTAATGATGTGACCCCCTGGTAGGCAGACCACACTAAGACTCACTGCCAAGACGACTTGGGCAACACAAAATAATGGAAAAAGGAGGAGGTGGGGGCGAGGAATACAATACATACGAAATTCTCCGGAGCTAGAGACGGCTTAGTAGTTGGGAGCACTGCTGCTCTTCCAGAGGACAGCACTCACACGGCAGTCCATACCTGCTCATAACTCCAGTTCCAGAAGATTTAACACCCTCACACAGACATACATGCAAGCAAAATACGTATGAAATAAATCATTTAAAAAAAGAGAAATTCTCAAAGAATAAAAATATTGTTTAAAAAAAAAAAACAGAACGCGCACTGCTGGCACGAAGATGACAGGGCCCTTAGACGCTGCTGACGGGAGCGTAAACTGGTCTCGCCACCTCAAGAGTCAGTCTGCAGGTTTCTCAAAGCAAAGCACATTGAAAACAGATCCTCCATATCACCCAGCTGTACTGCTCCAGGACGGTGAGCCAAGGGACTCCACGTACCACAGAGGCGTCACCTCACACCACCCGTCACTGCAGCTCTAAGTACAAAACCCAATCAGTAAAGCGAGATACCCACCGACAGAGGCCTGGACAAAGAAGACATGGTATACATACAAGGTGGGATAGAATTATGCCATTTTGCTGGGGTGGTGGTGGCACACACCTTTAATACCAGCACTCAGAAGGCAGAGGCAGGTTAATCTCTGAGTTCCAATCCAGCCTGGTCTATGGCGCAAGCTCTAGGACAGCCAGAGCTACACAGAGAAACTCCACCCCCACCCCCAATAAGTTGTTTTCAGAAAAATGGATACAACCGAGGAAGACCACATTAAGTACATCAACTAGCTGCAGGCCTGGACCCTACGTAAATCCATGAAACCATCATACACACATGACACAGAACTGAAGTAACACTGCGTGAAAACAGTGGCGACCAATGGGAAGTGGAGGGAAGAAGGAAACATACAAGTATATGCTAACATGTACAAAGTTCTTAATAAAAAATCTGGGGCCTGAAGCAATACCTACGTGGTTAGGAGCCCTCATTGCCCATGCAGAGGACTTGTGTTTGCCTTTTTCTCAAAGAAGCCTGCTCCAGAGGCAGCAGACAGACAAGAGCCATGGTACTCCTAACCCACCAGCTTAAAGGGCAAGGGCAGTGAGCCAGCAGCGGCACCTAGTGGGCACTTCTGGGACTGCATGTGCTGGCTTATTTCTGCGTAGGGGCTCAGGGGACAGCGAAGAGACCAGATATGTGACCTTCCCTGGTACCATGCCAACACTTGGGCACAGGAGGCTGGTCCAGATTCCTTACCGGCTGCATGGTGCCACCTGCAATAATCATTGCTCGGCATTCCTTCACCACCTGGGCAAAATGCACGGCTGGGTTCAAGAGCAGGAATTTGAGGCTGCTCTGACCAACACTGCCTGAAAGACAGACAAATCACAAAGGGATAGGATGGTGTAGCCTAGGCATAGGAAACCCCAGGTGATCCATGGAGGCCAGTGAGCTAGCACTCTTTAATAAAAAAATAAAAACAAATTCCTCTTGCCATTGGTACTATACAATAGAACCAAGATAAGATCCAACCCCATCCAACCTCAACCCTAAGATTCCAGGTTCTGTAGGGACCTTGCCTGAGAAAATCCAGCACCTCTGAAACCCAGTTTCTAGGACCATTACTGGCTCCAGGCCTGGAAGCATGTGGTCCTTTACATACAGCGTAGGGCAGTATGTACAGCCCTTTTGAGATAAGCCCCTTTGCCATAAGCAGTCAATTACCTTGGCGGCTCAGGATAACCCTGCCATCCTGGTTGGCAGTCGTGAGAGCTGCCAGAAAGGCCTCAATGTGCATCAGGGGGGAGGCAGGTCGTGGAGCTGTGGCCTGGCCCTCCAGGGAGTCTGCAGAAAACAGGATAGGAAAGAAGGCCTTCCTAAGGTCAAGTTCATGTGCTCTCCAAAGGCCTGTGTCTGGCTCTTCTCTCTCACCTCCTAACTCATCCTCAGTAGGCCTTGACTGCAGGCTCTTCAGGAAGTGATGGAAACCATCCATACTGCAGTTCTCCCGAGAAGCTGGAAGAGATGGAAGAACAACTCCAAAACGTTCTGTGAAGCCAAAGAGCTGTGTATGGGGAGAGCAGGATACAGACAGAAATGAAAAGAAATCCTTGAGACACCCAAGCCAGTCGCAGCCTGTTTCCTCCCAATCCAGAAATCGCTCCACACAGGGAATGGAGTCAGAAGCTTGGAGTCCCCAGGCAGCAGAGTACAGCAGGCAGGGTACTCTGGCTCCCTGCCAGGACAACGAGAAAGGTACCTTCCGGCTGACCATGCTCTTCTCCAAATACCGCTGCACCTGCAAAACCAGCACAGGCCTGTGAGAAGGAAGCAAACCGAGGTCGACGGGACGGTGGCTGACTGCCACCTCAGAGGAGCCCAAAGCCTAATAAGCCTTTCTGAGGTCACTGTTCTACTTACTACCCCTAAGACACAGGCCTCCTCACAAGGGGCCCCTTGCTCTGATCACACCAAGGGTGTTCCAGGTAAGAGCTGAAGGGCAGGAAGGTTGACTTAGCTGGTAAGAGCACGAGCTGCTCTTCTAGAAGATCCTGAACCTACACAATGGCTCACAACCCCCCGTAATTCCATTTCCAACAGATCTGATGCCCTCAGGAGGCGTCAGACATGTGGTGCACAGACATACATGCAGGCAAAACGCCCATACACATAAAATAAAAAATAAAAAATTTTAAAAATGAAGACAAAAACAACTGTATGCTGCTTCCTTCCAAATGCCCGTGTGCAGAATGGGCCTTGAAGAAGAGACACGTTAAAAAACAATCCCAAAGGCTGTTAAAATGGTTTGCAAGCTTGCCACACAACCATGAAAATCTGAGTTGGAATACTCAGAGAACACATAAAGCCAGAGTCAGTAGTGTAAGTGGCTGTGATCCCATTGCTCTTACTGGGAAACAGAATACAGACAGTAGACACCCCAGAAACATGTGAGTGCTTGCCTGGCGTACACGGTGGAAAAACAAACCAGAGACCCTGTCTCAAACAGGGTAAAAAGCAAGGAGCAGCATGGGAAGCTGTCCTCTAACCTATACGCACATGCACACCTGAAGACGTGAATGTGTGCATGTACGCACGACACACACATAAAAAGACAATTCTTTAAAAAACAGAGGAAAATGTAGTCCTCTACGCAAAAGTAGGAAGGAGGGAAGGCCTAGGCCGCTCCCAGGGAAGGCCAAAATGTAGGCTTCCTGCTGTGTTCAGTATACAGAGGTTGGTGACTCAGCTTAGCTCACAATGTGAGAGCAAGAGGTTCAATGGGACTTAGAAAGGTTGTTACAAAGACTGGCTTCTGGCTAAGACTGCTCCAGTCAGACTTTACAAAATAAGTGAAAAGAAAAGGAGAGGTCTAAAGCAAGCTGGAGAAAGAAGCCTGCCACAGGGTCACAGCTGTGGGAGTGGAAGCTGCAGTAACTCAAGAACCCTAGGGCACGCCAACTGTTCAAAGTTGAACACAATGGGGAGAAAGGTACCAGAGATGACTGACAGGATCACAGTACTGACAATGACCAAGGGTGTGAGCCTAAAGGACACCTGTTTTCAGATGAAGGGCAAGCAGGAAGGGAAAAAGGATCTAGGATGGGTCTTGCTGGGTTTGAACACCCTTGGTTCACTGGTGTGTCTTGGACCAGTCATCTTCCCAGAGCAACTATTCTGAGCCTAGTTTTCCTGTTTTGGTTTGGTTTTGTTTGGTTTTTCAAGACAGGGTTTCTCTGTGGTAACTCTAACTCTGGCTGTCCTGGAACTCATTCTGTAGACCAGGCTGGCCTTGAACTCACAGAGAGCTGCCTGCCTCTGCCTCCCAAGTGCTGGGATTAAAGGTGTGTGCCACCACTGCCCAGCTAGTTTTCCTGTTCTTAAATGCCCATGATGTCTCCTGGCATAGTGCTCAGAACAAAGGGACAGTATCCATGGAAACAGTAATACTTAACTTTGACACAGTAGGTTGTGGCTTAGCAACACAGTTACCTAACACCTGTGGGAGCACCAGACATCAAAGGCTGACATAAGCAACAGGCTGAGACAGCCATCCAACCCAGGCTCTAGAAGGAAGTCAGGAGTAGGCAGTTGCTCACCTCGAAACATTAGACCATGGATTAAAATCTGAAAATGATTCCATGGAGAAAGACTGGCAGAACGGAAACGGAAAGGGGTGGGGAAGAACTGGAGGCCGTGTTTATGCCTATGGGTGCAAAGAACAGCAAG
This sequence comes from Cricetomys ansorgei, assembly GCA_026225945.1. Classification (NCBI taxonomy): domain Eukaryota; kingdom Metazoa; phylum Chordata; class Mammalia; order Rodentia; family Nesomyidae; genus Cricetomys; species Cricetomys ansorgei. The sequence goes on along the minus strand of JAMJFZ010001360.1, from coordinate 7,796,934 downwards.
CTCCCTCATCAAGCCCCACAACTCCCAACCCCAGAGTGGAGGCCATTTGGCCACTGCTGTCCAGTTTAAAGACATAGTTACTGCCTATTCCCAATTTAGATGCTTGGACATTAGGCGACTCAAGGACTCAATGATTTGCATTTTATTTCTTCCATGTTTATTTTGATTAGGTGCTAGAGGCAGAACACAAGACCTTATTCCTAACAGGCAAGGGCTCAACACTGAACTCCATCCCTACCTCTCCTTTCACAGCCTTAAGTAAATCAGGATAGACCTTTACCTTGAACAGGTTGATATTGTCCACCTGGCTCTGAAAGAGGAAGTCATTGATGCTCTTCAGCTCAGACCCTGTGAGCAGACAAAGGACCTCTGTACCTTGTACCTCTGTACCTTGCCCAGTCCCCTGCTCAGTCCTAGAGTGAAGCTCTGAGTGGTTCACATCGCCTTCCACTCTTGACAGCAATCTCACCTGTCTGGGGCAGGCTCTGTGTACCAGGATTTTGCTTAATGTTACCTAAAAAAGAAAATTCCAATAGGTCATGGTGATAGTTCTGCCCCACTTCTGCCTTTTCAACTCTATTTCATGCTCATGAACTTCAAGGAACACTCATGTTTCAAGAGATGTGTGTTTGGGGCGTTTACAGCAGACAGAAAAAAAAAACACTAAGAAGACAGGAGACTCCAGGAACCTTTCAGGTCTGACTTACAGATTTCAAATGGAACCTAAGGCCAGGCAGGATCAGAGCAGTCTCCCCACTGTGACTCTGAGCAGGGCAAGGGGGAAAAGAGGATCTGCCAGAGAGCAGCTGTGGTACAGGCAGGGAAGGAAGTCAAGAGTCCCAACATGGGATAAGATCTCTCTGGAAAAGCCTCCACTGGCTTTCTGGAAATGCAGCTCTACAGAAGCCTTTAAAAGCATTGCCATATAACCAAACAGTCCCAGCTCAGAATACTGAAGATACCTGGATGCTGGAGTCAACAGCTTCCAGTCTCATGAGCCACAGGCAGATCCAGCCCTAAGCTTTAGCTTTTCCTCTGTGGATGAGGTTGAAAGTTCCTGTGCTTCTCCATACAGGCATAAATAACACTGCCCAGGTGCCGGTGCAGTACACCATGTTGCTAGAACTACACCACACAACAGCAGGTGTGCTTTACACTGTATGGTATGATCATCATAACCATACAATCAGATTTCTCAAAGTACAAGGAGCAAAACATGAAGAATTAACTAGAGCCTAAAGTAACAATGAAAAAGCTAAAGTCAAACTTCTCAACTAAGCTAGAAAGGATATCCTAAACCAACGACCAAGACAGTGCTTAAAAGCATAAAATATAAAACACCCAGGGTCCTGACTGACATTCAAGGAACAAGAACAAGACAATTTGCAGATCAAGGGTGAGCCAGGGGACAGCAATCCTACCTCCCAAAACAGCCACAAACTTCTCCAGCAAGTACAAGATCTGCTTGATGTACATCAGGTTCTTGGCCTTCAAACGCTTCCTGAGAAAGAAGCAACAGAGTCAGAGCGGTAGCACCCTCCAGCAGCTTCCCTCCACCTGATGCCACGGGGCCTTTCTGTCTAGTGCCTGACAACGCCGGGCTATGAGCTACAAATCCTCCAGCAGAGAAAAAGGCTGGCTAAGACCAAGGCTTTCAGAGCCTGCTGTTCTGTCCCAAAAAGCCTAGGATGCAGAGGGCACACACCAGGATAGACCAATTCAACCTAGTCTTCCAAGACCTTGGCACTAACAGTAACCTCTATTTGCTCTGGAAGGCTGATTTAGAGGCCACTGAGGCTGAGCATGGCTAGATCTTCTTCCTCAAATAGTGTCTTACCCATATCTTTCCATGTACTGGAGCAACTGGGAATGGGCCTGGCAGAGCTGGGGAGAAAACAGAACAGCATGAAGGCATCCCAGGATATGGTTAAGAGGATCTCTGTAGAGAGACATTTGCCCAGAACCACATAGTAGCCATCGCGGCAATAAGCAGCTGGATAGTAACAGAAAAGGGCAAAGCATATAGAGGCCATGGGGTTTATGACAGCTGAGAAGGCAAGAGAAGAGGCCAAAGTCTAAGGCCCTAAATATGCCACAGGAGAACTGTGCTGGGAGATGACTTACACTCCAAGAGTGACATTCCAGCAGGTGGCAGATATCACACAGGCTTCATGGTCAGAAGCCAGTGCTCAAATCTTGGCTCACCTCCATTTGTGCAGTGTGGGTGTAGGACACACATTTTGCCCTTCATGAATCTCGAAGCTCCCAAGCTAAAGCAGTAAACCCCAAACCCCAAGAGCAAAGGGTGTGGCACATAGGACCTCTTTCAATGCTTGCCACATACTAGAAAATAGTAAAGAGACCCTGAACACCCTCCATTAAAGACCCCCAAAGCAGCATCAATAATGATAAAATGCAACCCTGTGAGAATCTTGGTCCCTGACGCTACCATCTTACAAAGAACTAGTTAGCATCCTGGATGAAGGATAACAGAAGCCACTCTGTTCAAGCTGGATCCCAAGAGCCTCACACTTGCCAATGAACAAGAAAAGACAAGGTTTTAGTTCAGCTCATCCTCTACCAAGCACCCCCTCTAGAGGAACTCCTGGCCCAGGCATTTAAAGGAACGACCTATGTCATTCTGCCCAAGATGGGAGAGGCCGACCCACCTGGAAACCATTGACCTCTGTGCTGTGGATGTTGGTGATGGTGTCAGTCAGGTTGTGTGCCTCGTCGATGATGACCACCTGGCCCTGGAGCCTGATCCCTGCAGCCTGTCGGGTAGCTGCGTGCAGCAGCATTGGGTAGGGCAGCACCACCAACTGGAGGGAAACCAACCATGGACAGTGAAGCAAGTGCAGTGAAGCAAGACAGTGCCTGTCTTGCACATGGCAGAAGAGGTATCCTGCAGTAAACTAGCCAGGCCACTGAAGCCTAATGGAGTTGTTAATTTCTTACTCAGACCTTGCACAGGGGTATTCAAGCCAAAATACCATAGCTCAGTATTCTGCCTGTTCCAACAGAGCTTCTCTCAGATGTTTTATATGGGATATCAACAAAGAAGTGAGAGAGAGAGCTCAGTTAGTAAAGCATTTCCCTTGAAAGCAAGAGCCACGTTTAAGCCACAAACCCATGAGGAAAAGCCAAGGATGGTGGCATCACTTGAGATCCCAGTGGTGGGGAAGCAAAGTCAGGATCACTTGCCAGCTAGCTTTGCACGAAGTTGTTCTCTGGCCTGTACACGGGCATGTGTGCGCACACACAAACACACACACACCAAACATAAACAAAGATGCTGAGAATATGAAAATTCATAAAACTGGAAACTCGGGGCCCACATGCCAATATAGGTAGCATCATTTAAGACAGTGAGAAAAGAGATCATCTTCCTGGCTCCAGTATTCTCATATAGAAAACAGGGCTATTTCAGTGGACTGCCATAAAGGAAAACGAGGTGAAAACTACTTTCACATGTCAAGAACACACCAATTTCAGGCCTTCATACTTCGACATACATAGTGACAGCATTAACTCGCTGGAACACCTGTGAACAAGGCAGAGTCCCTCAGTTTGTGAGTACCCACAAACTGAGCAGGGACATCCACGAGCGAGCACTGCACTGTACAGTGTGATTACTGAGACTGCTCTCTCTTGAAATCCATTCAAGTCTTCGAGATGACAACTCCCTGTAAGTGACACGTTTCAGGGTGGGAGCAAGACAGCATGAAATCACCCATAGTGAACAGCAAGGAGCTGTCACACAAAATCAGCTTTTCCTCTCTGTATAAAGGTAAGACAGGTCTAATCAGGACAGTACTGCCATGTGCAGGCAGGTCAGCAGTCAACCTGAACCATCGGTTACATTCATGTTCTGGGCTCAACTCCTACCTAGCACCCTCTTGTTAAGATGAACGACACTCTGCAGGCTCCTATCTGCTGATCGCTCAACAATGCCAACTGGCCTGTAGCCCAAAGCCACCAGGGATCCTTGACCTCTTCAGTGATCTGGATAAGATGCATTTATACCACGAATACGTGATGCAGCATAGTTGTCAGCCTAACCTATGTAGGGATATCCTCACCTACTGAAGGTAAGGCCCAGGTAGTGCAACCTATTTCTTCAGCACACTCACGTGGGCAGCAGGGATGGCAAACCGGCTTCCGTAATAAGGGCAGGCCTGTGCCTCCTTCCCAAGGGCCACAAGCTGCTCCATGTCTTTGACCTCCAGCAGAATCTCATCCCGGAGAAGCTGCATCTGCTCATGGTTGTAGAAGAGACAAGAGGTCTGGATCTTCTGTCTCCTTCTCTTTGGCTTGTCTTCCCCAGATTTGTTCTTCTCTGTGGTGATACAGTTGGAAGAAAGCAAAGATAGGAAGGGGCTCAACTATCTCTGGGGTCAGGAACAGGTACAGTGATGTTCAGACATGCTCCCTTGGGTAGACAATCGCTACTTATTGGTGGACTCACCGAAACCCTCTGGGATTTTACTTTATGCTCTCCATAAGGAGAAGGCATAAACACCTCTAATCCAGGACCCTGACCCTGATCCACGGTAGGAGGACGAACATTCTTGCCAAAGGAGGGGCCTGAGGAGGGAACCATAGCCGGCTTGGCCATTATTTCTGTTTCACAGACAGTATTTGTCATCGTCATGGCCCTGTTGCAACCCCACATTTCTGCCACTTCCACTCTGTCTGGCGCAGCTAAGACAGAGTCGCTGTGCATACCGTGTTTGCTTCTCTGCATCTCCACACAGCGGTCGTTTATAAGCTGCACAGAACCCAGGCTCTTTACATCTTCATTCACACAAAGGTTCTACAAGGCAGGAGAAGAGAACAGGGAAAGCTCTGGCCTCTGTGCACATTGGACAAACCTCTACCACCAAGCTCACCCTCAGCCAACTCTAAACATTGTCTCATCTTGGTCTATTTCCCCTTGCTTACAGAATGGATCATTGATATAAATATGAACATTTAACTGCTCTTTTGCCTTATTAAATCAAAGAAATTTTTGTTTTTGCCCAAGATATACCACAAAAAACTCATCACCCTTTTCTGAGATTGATGCTCTTCTTCAAACATGCCAATACACTGTGCTTTGTATCAATCAGTGCTGATTTCTTAGTTTATGTGTGGGTGTTCTGTCTGCATGTATGTCTGTGTACCATGTGTGTGTCTCATCCCCAAGGAGTTCTGGCTGTCCTGGAACTCACTCTGTAGACCAGGCTGGCCTCCAACTCACAGAGATCCGCCTGCCTCTGCCTCCCAAGTGCAGGGATTAAAGGCATGCGCCACCACCACCACCTATCTGAGAGCTTTTTTAATGTGCTGATATTGTTTCTTTCCCAACCAGTCACCCTTTGAGGTGAGGTTTCTGTGAGGTTTTTCAGGTAATAGTCTGCAGTTTACTGAATCAAAATGTGCTGCCCTTTGCTGTGGTCTCTGAGCCTGAGTGAGAGAAACAGAACCAATGGCACAATATTTTTTATTTCCATTTTTTCAAATTATAATTACATTATTTTCCCCCTTCCCTCCCTCTAAATATCCCTTGCTCTCTTCCAAATTCAGTCTTTTTTTTCATTAATTAATATTACATCCATATATGTACATGTACATTTATATGTATTCCTAAATATAGCCTGCTCAGATTGTATAATGTTACTTGTAGGTGTGTTTTCAGGGCTGACCATTTGGTACTGGATAGCCAATGGTGTGCTCTTCCTTAGACTATTTTTCCTGCTCTCAGCATTTCTTCATTCAGCTTAACATCTTTGATACTGAATACTGATAGGTTTCTTTTAAAGATCCAGAACAGAGATAGTGCTGGCTAGAGGGTACAGAAAGGACTCACTGACCAGTGTGCCTCCCTGCACCTTCTAAGGAACAATGAGACCAGCAAACCTTGCCTTCACCCCACCAGAGACAAAGACACAGACGAAGGAGTCTGCCTGGGCAAGAACTCCTCCCTTTGCTTACCTGCCGAGAGCCAAGGGAGACTAACCGGATTTCCTTGCCAAAAGGGCTCTTCTGTACTTCGTGCACAAACTGGGCCAGCTGCGAGTGTGTGCGACTGCAGTAATAAATCTGATCAGAAGAAAATAAGAGGATTCTAAGAGGGGAGGCTTACTGTTCCACATTGGCCTGAGGTCCTGAGGAGGAAGGAGAGTGGTTGCAAGTGCACACTCCTGAGATGAGAGAGTCAGCACAGGTCAGGTCACTCCTGATGAGAGGCATAAGGATCCCAGCCACCTGTGGCTCCAGAAGTTCAGGCAGTGCCTAGGGTTCCACTCTCCCAAATCTGCATTCAGCCTCAAGTCCAACAACACAGTAAGAGCACATGACCCTAGGAGAGTGGGTTTCCCCACAGTGCCAATGCTTGATATATGATCTTCAGGCCTTTGGGGAACATGGGTGGAAGGTTATTCCCTACATGTTCCCTGAAGGGAAAGGTGGAGCCTAAGGTGCACGTTCTGGCTACTCTAGGATTCAGCAGAAAGAGAAGGAAAGAGCAGAGCAGAGAATGATACTACTTTCAACAGAAAACATACATCTTAAAATTTGAGAGGTGCTAAGCCACACAGAGCTCACTGCACTCCATGCACATGAAATACTATCAGGCAGAGAAACACTCCATGAGAGTCCAAGAATAAGGAGGGTATACCTGCTTACTCCTCCCCTGTCCTCACCCCTACCTACTGGAGAGGAAAACCCTGTGAGTCCTTGGCCCAGAATGGCAGCTCTTTCCGAGGCCTCCCCTCAGGGGCCTAGTCAATCAAGGGAGCAACAAAAAGTCATGCTCTGCATTTGGGAAGCACACATCTCAGAAGCTGGGAGCTCTGCATCTACGAGAGGCTGAGAAGCTGCTAGAACAAAGAGTCTTGGGCCTGGAAATTCCCCCTTTCCCTCTAGAAGCATGCAAGGAGTACGCAGCTTACCTTGGTTATATGTTCTTCCTCCAAGTCATCCTCACCGTCACCCACTCTGAGACGAACAGAGGAAAACAAGGATGACAGTGAGTTTTCACACAGCACACTCACTGACAAGCAGGAGGGTGGCCCTTAGACGTCGGTAGGGCCGAGGTGCAAACTCTGAACACGACTCAGACTTGGACATCCCACAGCACTGCCAAGCCCTGCTCCTCAGGACACCCCACACAACGTGCTCTAGCGCTGCCTTCGCCACTGCTCAGGTCTGAAATGCAGGCAGCACAGAGGAATGGAGAATAAAGCGCTTCACACTTGAGAAGCCTAAATGTGACCCTGGCCCTGGTGGTCTCAAACGCACAGAGCACTCTGCTGGAAACTGGACTCCCATGTCACCTTAGGCCTAACCTCTCCTCAGTGCCATTCTGGCACACACCGCTGCTTCCTCCTGCCCTCCTGGGGTGTGACCAGGGCTTTGCCCTGCGCCACCTGTTATGGCGACACCATCTCAGTCATCTATTCCTACTATGTGTCCTGTCACGTGTACAAGCCAAGAACCAAGCTCCTCTGTGCTGTGCTCTGGGGCCTTTGGCAGAGCCTGGCAGCAACAGAAGTCTGCACGTTTCCCGAGTTGGGCCACTCTGCCTGGTGGAACAAGTGAGACGATGTGGGTACTAACCACAGCTCTTCTCTTCACAGAGCTTCAGTCTGCTCGTCCCAGAATGAAGAACCCGCTGCACCGGGACCAGGAGACTCAGACAACATTACCCAGCAAGGCTCCATAAGGAAACAAGGCCTCCTACATGAACACACTAACTCAACAGAGTGTCATATGGAAGGAAAAAAAAGGTTTTCCTTTCAAGGCATTTGTTTAATCCAATTGCCTTGGTAACTGTGGCACTAACTTCACGATCAATAAGGAACTGTCATCAGTTTTATCAAAAGCTTGAATTTATACTGCTCATACAAGTGGGGCAGTTAGCAGGATCTAGGTAAGAGACTGGACATGTGAAGAGAAAAGGATTAAAAGACTGTTTCCACTTTTTCAACAGGGTCTCACTATGCACCCCAGGCTGATCTTAAACCTTAAATCCTCCCTACCTCATATACTCAACTTCTGCAATAACAAGCATATACCACAGTGCCCAGGTAAGAGCGGAAATTCTATAGATGGAATCTGTTGTGTCCACAGAGGGACTCACGTCTGTAGCTAGAGAAAGGAAGCCAAGAAGCACCCTGGAAGCCGTGCTGTTTATGAGCCTCTATCACCTTTGACAGGGCTGCTGATCTGCGATTGCCTTGGGGTTTATACAGATTAACTACAGGCTGATTTCATAAAGATTAGCCTAGTACAGTGGTTCTCAACCTGTGGCCCCCTTTAGGGGTCAAACAACTCTCTCACAGGTTTCACACTGACGCTGGGTGTTTATGTACCACCCACCTCCCTGCCCTGAAATGTATGGTGTTCATGGACAGGGCCACACACAGTCATCTCAGCTGGCTAGTCAGAGATGCCATGGATTCATCCTGCACAGGTCCCCAGCTGGGGAGAGGTCTGTTCTACTCCCCTAAAGGCAATGCTAGGCCCTGTCTCTCACCCTGACACTGACATCTATGGCCACTGTGTCTACCTGAGGTGCAACTCCAGGTTGCAGCACCTGGGCCAGGACTTGCCCGACTGGTATTAAGGTAGGAATGAGAAAAGAGGACCTTGAGAGGGGCTGTGAGATGCAGAAGTGATCAGTCCCTTCCATCAGGGTTTTCTAGTTCACCCACACGTGAAGTTCATAACATAGAAACCTGCTTATCTGGAGTAAGACCAGAAACACAGCCAACTGAGAGGGCTGCAAGGCAGGTCGGTGGTAAAGAGCTCCTCTGGTATGCCTGAGGCCCTGGTTTCATCTCAAGCAACGTAAAACAGAAATAATAAAAATAATAACGCTGGGGGCTGGAGAGATGGCTCAGCGGTTAAGGGCACTGACTGCTCTTCTAGGTGACCTGAGTTCAATTCCCAGCAACCACATGGTGGCTTACAGCCATCTATAATGGGGTCTGATGCCCTCTCCTGGTATGCAGGTGTACATGCAGATACAGCACTCATATAAATAAATAATCTTTAAAAAAATAAAGTGCCACAAATTAAATTTTTTTAAAAAAATCATAATGTAAATATCTGATATGCTGATGGTCTTAGGTGACCTGTGAAAGGGTCGCTCAACCTCCCATGGGGTTGTGACCCACAGGTTGAGAACTGCTGCCTTAAAGCAATGTCAAAGTCTGAGTCAGGGACTCCTTGATTAATTAGAATCATGCACTCCACACATGCTCAGGTTTAGTGGTTGAGAACATCGAATCTAAAGCCAGGTGGACTAGGTTTAGGCCCAGCTCTCTACTCCATTTCTGAGCCCACAGCAATATCCAAGACATGGCACCTTAGCAATCCATAGTCTCCAACATTCCACCACAGAGCTGCTGTGGAAAACTATCTCAACACACACAAAGGACCAGCACAGATTAAGGGCCAGCCATGGTTGTCACCAGCATTTATGGACCCTAAATAAAAGTCCGACTTGACCCACAGGTGGCCATCAGACCCTCTCACTGGGTGCTTCAGAGCAGCTCTGGGCTGACATGGCAGTGACCTTACCTGCTGGATCCTCTCTCTTCATCACTTTCATACTCTGCCAGAACCAGCTCCTCCTCCCCACACTCCAGCTGCTCTAGTTGTTCCAGCCCTGTTCCTGTAGCCAGCATCTCCCTACTGAGACGCAGGAGGGTCTCGGTCTCCTCTTCTTCCTGTTTCTGGGTAGAAACAGAGATACAAAAGGAGTCTCAGCATGGCACCCCCAGCTGACACCCTGGCAGAGTTGGCCCCTGTCCTTGCTGTCATCAAGGACAGAGCACCCACATTCATCTCATAACGGAACCCTTTCTACTTGGCTCAAGGAGAATTCCTCTTCCAGACTCAAATTCTCCACCACATAAGATCCCCAGTTACTCGTTAAGGAGAGGGCGGCCCATGGGAGCAAGGAATGGGGTCTGCCACTCTGGTCTCCCACCTCCATCCCAGACAGCGTCCAGCTGCCTCACATGCCACAGCCCTCTAAATGCTCACCAGGCGCTTGGCTGCAAACTTGAGCCTTCCATTCTGGCAGACCTGCTGCAGCCGCTCCTCTCGCTTCCTCCTCTTCACCTGCTCCTCCTGAAGGACAGAGATAGCAGAAATAAGCTCTTGCAGGAAGGGCCACCCTAGGCTTTCTCAGTGAGATGTCTACTAAGGGAAACCCCTTGCTACACCCTCTACTATCTCTGCAGGTCTAGCCTGTGGTACCATCGTGGATTTGTGGACCGGTCACGCAGCAGCTATGGGTTGAGGGCACTTAGATCCCAGCCCTCGTGCTAAGGAACTGGCAGGATCCTGGCCCCTCCTCTTTGCAGCCTCTGCTGACCACAAGCCACAGCAAAACTCTGCCCCCTCCCAAAGGCGGGGCAGTGATTTGGCAGAGCTGCTTACCTAGAGTCCCTGTTCCCCAGATTATGCCCAAAAGCACCCCAGATATGACTATTCCAGTATCCTTGTCTTAACCAATGGCTTCTATCCCTGGGTACCAAAGACCCTCCCTCGGCCTCCACCCTATAAAATGTAACGATCCTTGCATTAAATGAGAGAGACATTCCTCTGACTGGATGGGCACTTGGTAAGACACCTCCCCTACCTCTCTATTCCCCCACTCCCTCCCACCCCACCCCTGCTTCCTGGGACAGGGAAGCCACCATCGGGGTATGTGGGGTTTTTTTTATTTAATTACAACACTAGCCCACTGCAGTGGGCTACATCCTTTCTTTCTCTAAGGAATACAGTAAAAGTCATTCTCCAAGTGGTCCTCGCCCAGGTGAGTGGAAATGGAACCCAGGTGTGTCATAAGTGGAAAAGGCCTGCTCGCATAAGAGAGAGACAGCAACAGCCATGCCAGTTCACTGAAGGGTTATGAGGCTCCACTGCAACAGAGAATATGGAATCTTCTAACTTGTAATAAGTTAAAAATAATCAATGGAGCTCCTCACTCCCCCTTCTCTGTCCCTCAGATCTGACCTTCAGCCTCTCCACCAGGTCCCTTTCTTCCTTCTTCTGCACAAATTCGGTGACCCAATCGGGTTCTCCAGACGGCCTCCGGGCATCAGAGGGCTCGGGCTCCTGGCAAGATGAGGAAGACGGGAACAAGTTCTTCCCATCACAAGTGGGGCCAGATCCAGGTGCAAGGAGACGAGCCTCTGCTTGCGATTTCTTCTGCTCAAAGTCACGGAGCCAGGACAGGGCACCACAAATAAGGCTTAAGGACTTGCCCTAGAGGGAGAAAAATAACCTTAAACAAGGCCAGAAGCAAAGCTTCCCAGACGACTTTCCCATTTAATATGGACTTCAAAGAAGCTCTAGTTCTAAACATGAGAATGCTCTAAAACTATCTAGAGAGGAATTAGTAATAGAATAGTCAATAAAGACAGGAAAGGGAAGGTGTAAAACCTGGTCCCAAGAAGCAGTAATGAGCTGCTTCTAAACCACATATCTAAGCGTTCCAAAAAGAATTCAAGTGTTTTTTCAAATTACAAATGTAGGAGCTCCTACAGCGTGTGGAGTCTGCAGCCCCAGGCTCCTGCATCTGGAAGGCTCCTCCACATACACAGTCCACAGCAGGAGTTACAATGTAACACTCCAGCTCAGCTGGGAAGTCTTCCCTGCCTCAGAGCTGTATAGTCCTTGAGCTTCCTACTCTGACAGGCACTTTCCTGTCAGAGCTGTCTGGTTCCTGGGCTTCCAAATGCTAGGCCACTTTCCATCTCTGTTTGAGCTGAATAAAAACCCTAACAGCAAATATTGCAAGTTAATATAATTAAACAATGGTGAAAAAATACATTAACAGCCAAAAAATACAAAGCATAAAATCTCAAAATCTTACCAAGGCCATATATGACTCTAAGCTTTAATGCAACTGAAGTGCAGACACAGCATAATCAGTTCACACAAGTTCCTATACTGTTGAAGACAACTGCTCTCCCAAATACTGCTGACTGAGGCCACAATGATGCATGGTCCCTGCTGCAGGTTGACATGCATCCCCTATGCTGAACTCCTAACTCCAGTGCCTCAGAATGTGAACTCACTTGGAAACAGAATCACTGGGGGTCCACTTAATTAACATGAGGCTCTTGGTTTGGAGGATGGGGGAGATTCCTAATTCTTACAAGGACTGGGAACCTTATGAAAAAGGGACACCTAGATGCAGACAAACATAGAAGAAAGGCACCATGAAGAAAGAGGAAGGAGATGGCATCTACCAGCCAAGCAGTAGGCCGGGGCATCCTTCCCATACAGCTCTCAGAATGAACCAAACCTGCTAATATGTAGATTCCAGACTCTGAGCCTCCAGAACTGTAAGACACTGGATTTCTGCTGTGCACCCAGTCTGTGGTACTCTGCTATGGAGCCCAGGAAAGAGACACAGTTCTAGAAAGGAAACTGTGTAGTCCCTCAGGCTGCTGCTTCTAGGATCCATTTGGGTTCAGGTGAATAGAGTTAACCTTCTGTCTATTTAACCTTCTGAGCTTGCTTAATCCAGGGATAGCCAAGTCTCCAAAGCAGGGTTCTAAAACTGCCCAGGGAGGTACCATAAATAAGCCATCCAATTCCTCAAATGCAATCCTGGATTAGATAGTGGCTTATCTTACTAGCTCTGGGACCCTTGAGTGATTCTTGAAGCTCATTTCCCTATATATGCAAAAATAGGGCAGATAATAGTAATACCCACTTATAGAGCTGATACAAGCATTAGGTTAGTTAATACACAGAAAGCAGGATCCAAAAAATAGCTGGCAGGAAAATAAAAAAATTGGGTACTTGCTACTGTTAAGTAAGGATGGAACTATCATTATCCTGAGATGTGGAATCTATCAGCTTTCATTAATATTTTGAATGTTTCTTGCTAGGATGACCCTTCTGAGAAACAGACAGATCACACATCTTAAAGAACAACCCATTACACTGTTTCAGCTTCTAGAAAACAATCAAATGGAATGGCAAAGAAATCCAAGCAGCACTCCCCCAGCAGAACCTGGGTGAGACAGTGGTCATATGCTAGCTGTGGAAGGAAATACTGTCTTTAGCTGTTGTTGGACAAGACAGGCAAGACATGAGTGTGCAACAATGGCCCAGGGACAGACATCTGTTTACAGAGCCCCTGCAGAGTCTCTACTAAAGAGGGAGCAGAAGTTCCTAAGAGTATACCCGAAGTTCTCTTCCAAAATTAACCATGTGCACTCTAACACCGAAGGGTAACCAAAGCCCCACAGTTTCAGATATTGTGGTAAGACCAGAAACAGACAGAGAGGGCTGCAAGGCAGGTCGGTGGTAAAGAGCTCCTCTGGTATGCCTGAGGCCCTGGTTTCATCTCAAGCAACGTAAAACAGAAATAATAAAAACAGTAACGCTGGGGGCTGGAGAGATGGCTCAGCGGTTAAGGGCACTGACTGCTCTTCTAGGTGGCCTGAGTTCAATTCCCAGCAACCACATGGTGGCTGACAGCCATCTATAACGGAGTCTGATATCCCCTTCTGGTATGCAGGTGTACATGCAGGTAGAACACTCATAAATAAATAAATCTTAAAAAATTAATTAATAATAATAATGATACTTTTAAAAAAATGTTTGTTAAAAAGCTGCATATCCTAAGTCATGAATCAATCTTCTGAAAGCACTCACAAAATACTTCCACTCACAGTAGAAAAGGAACAAGAGAGCACCCCGGTGAGCATATTTTCTGTCCCAGGATTCTGGGTGTTAACTCTGCAGAATGGTATTTCTATTCGCATAAGGAAAGGGATAATTCACTGTCTTTTATTTGTTCATTCAGAAAATTCCTACTAAGAGACTCCTGTGGGCCAACCTAGCCAAGCTCTACTAGATGTCAGGGATGCAGTTAAAAGGGAGCACAGGTCCTTGTATCTGGGAAGCCGAAGCCTAGAGTCTGAGACTCTTTACCTCCAAATACACAGTACATCATTACACAGTACTCACTGTGCCAGGTGGCATACCAAAGTGTTGGAAAGAAGCTGGTGATCACTAGCCACAGACCTATTCAGTTTCAACAGCCCACCTCAAATACATCCCTCACTTAATCTGGGTCAGGAAGGAAAACACAAGGTCCCTTGGTTGGCTCCCAACACGCTTAGTTGGTTACAGCACTCAGTAACCTAGATTCTGCATCCTCAAACAGTCTGCTGAACCTGGGAAAAAGCCATAGCCGTGTTTATGTCCCTCAACATCACAGCGGCAGAGGGCCTGAGAAATGGCAACAATATTGCTGTTATGGTTTGCAGTACAACTTTAAAGTCTCGGCAGCCATTAGCCTGGTTTTTCTCAGGCTGTGGTGCTGTGCTTCACAGTTTAATAAAGGGAGTGACTCTTGTGGAGGAAGAGAGACTGAGACTGCTGTGGCCAGTTGTTTCTCAAGGATGGCAATGCCTGTACAGGTGAACTGTCAAGGGAAGTAAGGCTGTCCCCTTGCTGTCTTAACGGTTCTCCCTCATCCCTCACCCTCACACTCACCGTACCAGTCGGACTCTCAAATATCCCAATCTTGCCAGCCTCCAAAACCTTGTAGAGCTCTGCCATGAAGTCCTTCTGGATGGGGTAGGGCGGGAAGGGGAAAGGGAAATGGATGCCACCAACCTCCAGGCTTTCATCAGTCATTGCCCTAGAGTTAAAACAGAAACAAAATAAGAGAAATCTACTACCTTTCTCATGAGCCACAAAGTGGCTTAAAATCTACATGGCCCACGGCACAGATTTCCCACTTGTCACAGAATTTCCCTCTAGACTGTACAATTTCTGGCAAGCAGAGACCATGTTCTGTCCATTTATACATATACATGATATACCAGAACCATACAACCCATCTGGGGATGCTAGTCAGAAATTATTATTACAGAATCCAGCCCAAGAGAGCCCGAGATGAATCTCCCATGCTGCTGCTGAATACCTTTCAAGAATACTCCACAAAAGCAGAGCACTTTCCTTGCCAAGGTGGGTAACGCTTGAATCACAGCTGCCCCTTGTGATTTCTTCTCAAGCAATCTTCTCCAGGCCTCTACAATAACTATAAACCTATGGGAAATGGCACAGAATGACCAGCACGGCTTGTCAGAAGGTGCTAGTTCACATCCATAGCCTCCTGCATCAGATAGCTCACATCTGCTTTTCTTCATTCTAACCTCTATTGAGACACAAGCAGCACCATCTACTGGTCATTTTTTCTGGCCTCAAGACATAAGAGCTTCCTGGAGCTTAAAGGTAGAAAGCTTACAAGCTAGAGAGTCTCAAGGTTTGACCCCTGGCACCCAAACGCCCCTAAAAAACAGTTGTTTGGTTACAGAATGGGAAGAATGCTTTTCATAGCCACTAAACTCTGACTGGACTTGGCTTCCCAATACGAAAGCCATAGCATTCCTCTTTCCTTGCACAAGGATTCTCAGCTCCATGTAGGATTCACTTCTGTCTCCTCTTCTGAAACTGTGTTTTCCTCTACCATCTCTTTGCCATTTGGAGGACACACCCACCCACACCTCTCTCCTTGAACGTTAACTGGACAGGTCCATCTCTTCTAAGTCCAAATATTAATAATCCTAAGACCCAGTTCATTATTAATAAATCAAAACCTATTTTTTTACTACCTTGCCCTAGATGACAGTGATAGTGTCAATCCATTTATGACGAAAATCAGTTGCCAATGTGTTCTTCCAGTTTTAATTAGTGATAGAAAATTATTATAAGGTGGAGAAATTACTGACCAAAACAATACATAACCAAAAACCCACATAACACACTAAGAAAATTCAATAATAAAGAGGTATGTAACTGAAAAACTATTAAAACATGAAGGGAGGGAGAAGAAAGGTTGTGACACATTCTCAGCAGCTGCTCTGTGTTAAGCACTCCACAGGCCCTTTTGTCTTTATTACCTCTTTTAACCTATCACCAACATCATGACAGAACACGGCTGCTGGATACTAATGCTACAAAAGCTGGGGACACAGCTCACTGGGAGAGCCCTTGCCTAGCAGCACCCCCGACTTATTCCCCAACAGAAAGGGGCTGAGGGGAAACATTAGTTACTCGAAGAAAACCATGTATTAACCCAGGTCCCTAGAGCTCTGCTTCAGCCGAGGTCACCTACGTACAACAACCAACCAGCAGGTCTGAAAAGGAGCTCTCCTGGAAGGGCGCAGAGAGAGGTGAAGAACGCCGCCAACAGGGAAGACCAGGAACACGGGCTGCTGGCCCACGGGGACGCCCTGCACAGGAGAGCTGCAAGCTGGCCTGGGTTTCAGGACGGTGCAGGAACTATGCATTATTTACTCCCGCTTCAACGCCACTTTTATCACCACTGCGGTAGGTTTCCATACATCCGATCCTCCTCCGAGGACCCTAAAGAGCCGTCCAGCAGACAGTATGGGTCCCAAGGCACAGCGCCAAACTGGATCTCGGGTTAATACTTATATAGCCGATAAACCCGTGTCTTCATGCTTAACGGAGGTGGGAACCGTGTACACCTGACGTCTCTGGGCAAAACAATCCCTGCACACCGCTAACACAGCTTCCCTAGGTTTAGCACCCAACACGCACCCGCATTCAAGCGAAGGCGCCACTATCACAGGGCCGCTCCTCGCATTGGTCCTTTGCCCGTCAGTCACACATTGTCTCCACCCCCACTTCCGGCCGTTCCGCGCGCTCGGGCCGCCCCGCCCCTGGCTCCGCGGTCTGCGTCTCCGCCCGACTCTGCCTGTCTCGCCTCGCTTCCTTCGCTCTCGGCTCTGCCGCCACACAGCACTGAACTCACCCACAGCAGCACGACGTTCTCGCTGAGGCGACCAGGCCAGCCTTGCCGCTGTGACTAAATCTGAATCGGAGCTGCGCTGGGTGAGCACGCGACCGCAGGGGAGCCGGCCACGCGACCACGCCCCCGCGCCACTGCGCCTGCGCACTGTCGGTCTTCTAAATTGCGTGGCTCTGGGTGGAAGATAGCGAACATGCCCTTCACTATTGGGCGTGTGCCTTAGTCTAACCGTCGACCCTAGGTTTTTGGTCTTACAAGTTACCCTTTTTAAACGAGACTTTTCTGGAAGAATGTTAAAACGTAAAAAAATAACCAACTATCATTAATCAAATATCAGATGTACACAAACCCTTAAGAGGTTTTTGGCTTGGGGGGGGGTGTTTTGGTCTAGTCATTCATGCATATATTTATGAATTCTCTGCCCCTCAGTGTCCATTGTATAATGAGCTGGACAGTTGCTGGATTCAGTCCTTGGCGAGGTGTAGTAGCCTTT
The DNA here is from genome assembly GCA_026225945.1 of Cricetomys ansorgei. NCBI lineage: Eukaryota > Metazoa > Chordata > Mammalia > Rodentia > Nesomyidae > Cricetomys > Cricetomys ansorgei. The sequence goes on along the minus strand of JAMJFZ010001360.1, from coordinate 7,779,631 downwards.
AGAGTATGCTGGCCTTGTTCTCACCTGTACATATGCATAAAGGCTCAGCAAGACAAAGCTTGCAGTAGCTAACTTCGCAGCTACCAAGATAGCACTGTGTTACCTCAGATCTTTGTCCGTGGGATGGTCTAGGAGGCTTTTTAGAAGTTGATTTCACAGTTTAGTGTGTTACAAATAGCTGAAGTAGGATCAAAGATACGTAAATGGACATCAGTGTCTTCCATGTGTTCCTTAGGGAAGTGGGGGTTTCGTGGGAATGGGAGTCAGACATGCTCACACTGGCCTTGTCTTCCCAGAACCCAGTCCTTCCTCTTCTCTAGATATCTACAAGTCCTGTATTACTTAGGACCTAGCCATCTTAACTCGAACACCCTTTTAACTATAAGCCTATCTACACTGCATCAACAGACTTCCTCAGTCATTCCACACAGGCCTGGAAGCTGGGAGCGGTGGCCTGATCACAACAACCAGGAACTAACAGCAGGAGGGCAGTCGCAGCTTCTTGACTATGGTTTCGGTAAGTGTCCCCCAAGGCCTGATGTGGTGTGGGAAATATCACAAGGGCTGTGAGGAAGCTACATGATGCCGGCTGTTGGGGGAAACAGTACCCTCAAGCCCTCTGCTCTCCAGCCTGGTTCTCTGTCCACTTCTGAGCCTATCGAAAACCTTCCTTACTCAGTCTCCTGAGGATACAGCTGCTTGCCCGAAACCCTCAGCCCGGGAGGGTATGGACGGTAGATGAGCTAAACAACATAGCAAAGTCACAAGGCTTTTGCCAGTTCTGACTCTTCGGGACATGACCTGTTGCCTTGACCCCTCTTCACTCTCATGGATGAAACTCTGAATTTCAGCCCTGAAGGGCTCCTGGGGTTGTCAGGCCTCCATACCTTCCAGCTGGGAGCTGGGACACTAACGTTCCTCCTACTCACATAGCTTTCCTTCCTAAGTCCCAGGAGTTCTCGGACCATTAAGCCTCGTCACTGGGAGTCCTTTTCTTCCCAGAATGCTTAGTGTGCCGACAACTACACAGACAGAGCCAACCGTAAGCCAAAACGGTGGTGAGGGCTAGATGGTGAAACCGTAAACCCCATTTCCTGACCTGGGCTCTCTGCAGCACCCGTGTAGTGAGAGTTCTGCCCTCAAGAAGGTGAAAACTTCCTTTTGAACCCTCCCTCCAGCTTCTGAGACCTGAAGAAGGATCTCTCCTAATTGGTCAGAGAGGCCCTGTGACCACTGTCACTGCATTTCCTTGGGGTTTTCTTCCAGGTGTGGGATGTCTGACAGAGCTGGGCTCAAGAGTTCTAGCCATGCATCTCTACCTCCCTTCCTGGGCTGTGTCTGCTCCTGTGCTCCTGGAACATCATGGCAGCAATTCCTCTCCTCACAGGCCCAACTTCATCCTTGCCTGCCAGGCTTCTCGGCAGAGAGAGCTGATGGGGAGAAGGCAACGGACCAGCCGGTCCTTCCCCAGGAGGCTGAGCTATGGTGGGTGTTGGCGGCCCAACTCCCAGACCGGGAAAGGAGCAGGGAGAACTGTCGAAGCAGGAACTCACGTTATTGTTACAAGCAGCTTCTTTTATAGATCGAGGGTGAATGGGAGGGTCAAGAAAGTGGGGAGAGGTGATGTAGGGTATGAGGCAAGGTGGTATAAGAGGGGAGAGCCAGCAAAATTTTTATACGTGGCAGTAGCTAGGCAGAGTCACCATCAGAGCAGGCTATGCTGAGTCATTGCCATACGGAAGTGGAGGCGCCAAGACAGTTCTCCAAACTCTAGCTTGGTTTGAGCTCGTACAAGAAGCCCCTCATCTGGCCATAAGGCCCAACACACACTTAAAAGGGATAAGCATAAAGACTGGCCTGAGATTTGACCCAAGTGTCAAGACTAGCTCTTTTGTGTGACATTATGATCAGTTATTCAGTCAGATGACATTCAATTAACATTGTAAAGTGTGTTAAGCCCTCACTAGTTGCTAGATCCAGGGATCATGATCAAGCTGTCCTCAAGGAGCTGGCACTCCAGCAGAATCCAGGAAAATCAGAAAGACAAAAATGGCAGGGCACAGAACACACCCAGACACCAGATTCTTAGCACAAAGGGAATGTATTTGCCCCAGAGGGACAAAAGGCAGGGGACAAGGGAAGGGAACAGGGAGAAAGGGAAGGGAAAAGGGATATTTGCTGCTCTACCCACCCAGGGACAAAGGACCATCTCTGGATAGGGTAGAAACAGTTGTAACCCTTAGGCAAATGGTGGGTTATATAGGGTCCTAGGTGGGAAGGGGGAAAGGGGAGGCACAGTTGGAAAAGGTTTGGGGTGACTGTTTCCAATTGGCTTTTTGGAAAGAGGTGCTGTGGGGGAGTTTTCAGAGATGGGCCTGTGTAAGAGGCTGGAACTTACATCTGGCTGGTCTTTTCATGACCTATCACCATCTTGTAATATGTGGGAGATGTACTAACAAAGTCCAAATGGAAACATTAAACAGAGTAACAGACCCGAGAGGATGTATAGTATAGCATTGGAAGAGACTGTCTCTAGTGAAGGTTATAGCTGGGCAGAGCCTGGGAGGAAATGAGGGATGAGGCAGGGCCTTGAGAGCAGCCATGTGACAGAGTGCCAGCATAAATGATTGGCATATCTTCCGGAAATAACACACTGTTAATGGGCACCAATGGGAAGTTCATGTAACTTTTACTTTCCACGAAATAGTATTCTGAAAATTCCTCCTTAGCTCTCAGGCCTGAGGAAAGTGGTGGCAGACTGACCCTGGCCATCCTGCTGCAGTGTACACTCCCCTGAGTTCTAGTGATGGGAAAAACAGGTGGTGAGGGAGAGACTACAGCCAGAAATCAACCAAAAAGGGGCACAAAACGCAGAAATTGGAAGCCATGCTCCATTTGTGGGGTTCTAGCATCCCTAACATATTATAACAGGGCCCCAGACCTTAGTAGGCCCCAAGACTTTAGCACAACTCACTCCGTGATGGAAGTACCGTTCAGACAGTAAAACTCAGCACATAGTACCACCTGCCAAAGCTAAAACAAAGACCTAATCCATCAAAGCCCATTTACTTCTGGGAAAGTCTCTAAATGTACTAACCTTGCATTTTGGCTTCTGTAGTTCTGCTTCTGGCTAACTGTTCTTGTTACCTTAAGTATGTCAACCTAGGACATGGTTTTTGTGCTTAAACACTCACCCTGAGAAGGGCTTTGGGCTACACTGGGATCCTGAACAATGAGGATAGTCACTGGCAGGCTGATAAAGATTTTCTGTTGGCTTGAACCCATGTCCAAACAGTCTTCTCTGGTGAATACGCCACAACAGATCACCTCTGAAATTTCAGAGCCAGTCTGATTCCAGGAAGCAGGTGTCACTCATGCAGCGCTGTGGGAACTGAGCTGTGCCTCAGCCAGCATCTGAAGCTACTGCTGCTCCCACCTGGACACTCTGTCACCTTAAGAAAACCCTTCACTGTCTGGAAATTTTATTTTCCCTCTGAAAATAAGGACTGAATGAACAGGTGGGATGCACACCCCAGTTCCTCTCTGCTCTGACCTGCTGACACTGGTCTTCCTTGTGGACACCTCCATCTGGGATTCTGACCTCCGCTGGGGCAGTCAAATGGTTGTGCATCACAGCCCTCTCTTCTTCATAGCTGCTGAGGGTACCCCAGGCAGAGGGCTGCTATGTCTGAGAGCCCACACTACGTGACATTGTGTGATTACTCCATGTTGTTGCTGCTGCTACTTCTGCCATTGCCTCCACAGAAAATCCTAAACCATGTTTGAAATCCCTGAGCTCTCCCACCTGATTATTCATCTCAGATCTCAGAGAGGAAAGCATCTAGAGGCCACCCCGGGAGGCAGGTGAGGAAGATGGTAAGGTTCCAGTGGGATCGGCCCACCATTTGCTTAGCTCTCCCTCTGCTCCTCTCCTTCCCTACCCTCTTTCCAGCTGAGTAGACAGTGGTTCTGGGAAAGAACAGAGGCCTCTACTGTGCCGATAGGGATTGATGGGTCCCTCTGCAGCACGCCCTGTGCAGAGACCTTTCAGATACCTTGAGGGTGGGTCTTGTTCCTCTTCATTCTTTGAACATTATTAGCAGGTATAAGCTCCTCCCCTGCTCACTGAGTCGCCCATGTCAGCTGCTTACCATGCATTAATTTCCTTCCCTTTGTTTAATTTCTGGATTTCTTTGTTGTTTTCTCTAGACAAAAAGGATGTTTACAAAAGCTACATAGGGAAACCAATGTAAAACCAGAATAAACTGCATGTACAGAGCAGCTGGACTTCCCTGAAGCCTAGAGGTAGCACAAGACAAGACACATAGAGACGAATCTGTCTACCTAGGCTACATGGTCCTCTTGAGCTTGTTTGTTTGTTTTCCTTTTTTCTTTTCTTGTTTTAAGCATTTATTCATTTTTACTTTCATGCATACAAATGTTGGCCTGCATATGTTACATATACCACATGTGTTTGGTGCTTGAAGAGGCCAGAAGAGAGTTATAGGATCTCCTAGACCTGGAGTTACAAATGGTTATGAGCTGCTATATTGATGATAGGAGGCAAACCTGGGTCCTCTGCAAGAGTAGCAAGCGCTCGTACCACTAAGCCATCTCTTCAGCCCTCATGAGTTTCTTGAGCACTCTGTTGTTGAGGTTTATTTCTAATTATGTTTATAATTGCTTTGTGCATTGTTGGGCGAAGGGCTGCCTAAACATTGGCAGTTTATATTATCTACAGTGTTGGCTGTATGTAAATCTGTGGTTAAGATGTTTGCTTCCTCATGACTTGCACCTGCTCACAGCTCTCTGGCAGAGCATTGTGGAAGAGCAAAGCTGCTGTGGAGGAATTCTTGTGGTCCTTCTCCCTCAGTTGTAAGGCAACAAGGAGAGCACTTCCCTTAGGCCTTGAGTTCCTCCACTATAAAAGTGACATAGCTCAGCTGCTAAAGGATTGTGGGATGAGACTAGGCTACAAAGCAGCCAAACTTTAGTCAGGCTTCTGAGAGCACCAAAACTGTGTAGGCCCAAGTCAGGGGCAAGGTGACTCAGAACAGTCTCCGGAACTAGGATAAGAAAGACAGTTTCTGGAACCAACAACATATGGACCGCTGACTGACAGCCTTGGGCTAGGAGTTTCCCCCACCTGAATTGACTAAAACTCTGAGCTTGCATTTTCTAGGAGCCCACAACCTTGCTTGTCTGCCAGCACCAATCAGCTTGAGAGTTGGTACCCACATGACTGTGTAGCCAATAGAATGTGCCTGGTACTCTGTTGCTGGGCTCTGCCTTTGAAAAGCATATATAAAGCGTGCTCAGAGTGTGCTGAGTGTCACTCCCACCTGCCTCGCTTGAGGAATCTGTGGGAGGGACCCCAACGCATTGGAAATAAACCTCTTGTTTTTGCATCGATCTCGAGTCCTGGTGATTTCTCGGGGGTCTCCTTCCATCTTCCCCTAACACCTTCATTATGCAAATAGGCCTTTGGAAAAGAGGGCAGAGTTTTTGTATCTAGAGAACACCTGAGGAGCTTCTGTATCAAAAACACCTGAGATCAGATGATCACTGTTCCCCTCTCCAGTATAGCGCTTGCCATGACAGGTGGTATCCCCTCCTGAGACCTTGAGATCTGGCAAGGTTTACATCTATGAAAGTGTCTGCTTGTCTTTTTTGCTGAGCTCAACAGTAGTGATCAGTATACTCTGCCCTCCATCTTCCTTTGGCTTTTCTCGATGACCATTGCCTAATTCAAGTGCTACCCTTGATTTCCCAGGAAAACTGAACTCTCCCCAATATAAGGAACTCTATGCCATTTTCTTGGCCCTTAAAGAACTTGATGGACCCCTTAACCTATTCTCAGACAGTATATATGCTATTAATTTACTCCTTTGGTTGTCAAGATCCTTTCAAGCTAGATGACAACCTGCTTTCCTCCCTGCTTATACATATATCCACTCTCCTACAGGGAAGGACCACCCCCCTTTTCATTCAACATCAGATTCCACAGCCTATGCTCTGCTTCCTGTGTGTGCATCCCTTATTATTACTCCAGCAATACAGACCATGGGTACCAACCCTCGAGGTCTCAAGTCCAATGCCCTCTAGCAAATTGATGTCACCCACATTCCCCAATTTGGCCATCAAAAATACATCTTCGTTGCCATAGATACATACTCTCATTTTATATGGGCTACAGCCCAAATGGGAGAAAATTTTAAAAAATTAATCCATCATATGCTCTCCACCTTTGCCATCATGGGCCTTACCCAACAAATAAAAACTGACAATTGTTCCACCTTTATTAGCTCCCAATTTAAAACCTTCTGGTCACTATGGGATATAGTCCACTTCACAGGGATCCCTTATAATATCCAAGGCCAAGGAATTATTGAGAGAACACACCAAACTTTAAATACTCAACCTAAAAAACAAAAATGAGCAACTACCCCTCTAACATACAGCTGGCAATGGAGTTAGCCACCTTAAATATATTTAATATTTACAGGAACTCCAAACATCTCCCCATCTCTCTCCATTGGCACACTCCAGGAACAATCCTTTCCATCCTGGAATATTTAAGGGACCCAAAATTCCCTCCTCACAATGGGAAGGGGTTTTGTTTATGTCTTCCCACAGGACCAGCCCAAATCTATTTGGATCCCAGCCAGGAATGTCAGACATCGTGCACTGACCTAAAGAATGTCCCACCTCTCGATGACAGACCAAGGACTGAGAAACACAAGAAATGCCACCCCTGGAGAAGCCACAAGATCACTTGGAATGACATTCATTAATTGGTAGCCACTGCCCGGGGCATGGGCCCCTCACAAGCGTCTCTTTCCTCTATCCTCATGACTGTTTTTGTCATTCTTAATTCTAACTCTGCTACTGCTCAATCACTGCCAGGCCACCAAACCCCATACCCACCACTGGCACTTCTTTGTTTGGGAAACATACAATGGCAGGAACCAAATAATAGGAACAAGTGACCGCCACTTACAGGAGTGCCAGGAACCTATAACCCTTAGCATATACCCTAACTCCAGTGACATCTTTGGTCTGCCTTACGCCTGTTTCCCTTGTAGACAAAAGGATACCTCTGCCTTAACGAAGTAGAGAACTGTGGAGGCTGCTGGTACCGTAGCTGGAAAAAGGAACCAAAACGTGAAACAAATATCATCCATGTGGCCTTAGCAGAGGAAAGATATCTAGGGATATCTGCCGTTAAACACATGATAGCATACATCCCAGACCCCTGGGATGGACACTGGAGGATAGGAGTGACCAGCAAATTTTACAAAGATTTTGCCTGGTACCCATGTGCCGATCTCCATATCTTCCGGCAACTCATTCAGGCTCCACAGCTGGCACTGGTCCATCAGCACATTGTAGACCAAGAGACCCAAGTCATCCAGGAGGTTCGGACTACCCTAATTTGGCAACAAAACATCTAATATACAGCAGACCTCCTTCCTCTCACCACCCATCCTAACTCCTTTCAATGCTTCTTTTGAGCCTGGCTCTCTGGACCATTGCTTGCAGCTGTTCCTGTTAATGCCTCTCTACAGGACAAATCTCCTACACCCTCTTTTTTACAAAGACTACAAGCTATTCATTCCCCCATCTTGACCTCCCCCTTCCTCTCTGTCTTGTAGGACCTTCCTCTAAATCCCATCCCATGTGCTCGCTTAATGTCACTATTTCTAAACCAACATGTATCAACTCTCCTGTGCTTCTCTGGTGCCAAGGGTCTATTAGGCCTTGTACCAACTTGTTAAAATAAAGTTATGGCGCTTAAAGGGGAGTCCAGCATTGAATTTTCCAATGCTCTTTATTAATCACAAACCATGTCAAATCTCAGGGAATTCTAATGCCTGGGCAGCCAGGCAGAGATCTCACTCCAAGCTTCTTCACCCCATGCTGTCCTCCTAGTTCTCCTCCTGCTCCTAGCTTCTTCTCCCTTGTTCTCTGCTGTCTCTCTCTGTCTCCTTTTTCTTTCTCTACCTTTCTCTACCTCTCTCTTTCTCGTTCTTTTTTATTCCAAATCCTCTCTCTGTCTCCACCCAGCCTTCCAATATACAAATCAATGGAGCCTAACCTTCATCTGCCTTAAGGCTAAGGAATGTCCCATTCTTGTGGAGAGCCGTATAGCCACTCCTTAGTTTACTGGTAGGCAGTGAATCCTTTACTTGCTTCAAGGATAGCTTACTGGAACATTATCCATAACTAAAATCTCCTACAACACCAACTCTTCTCTCCAAGGTTTTTGCACCCCTGTGATGATTATTCCACAGGGTTACCTATAGGAGCCCCAGGAACTTACCTGGAAGCTGAGAAAAGTGCTAAGGCCTATGAGTATCCCTGATGCTAAATAGAGTCTGCCTGCCAGAGATCTGGATTCTTTAGCTGGGGAAATATTAGTCCATCAGTTATACTGTTCCCCTTCCTTGCTGAATTTTCATCTTTAATGAGACTGTCTACATGACCTGCCCGAGCTGGTGGTTGTTGGCTGAAAAAGGAATGCAGCAGCTACTTCACCTGGAAACCTTGCAGGCCCTTTTTCCCTAAGCCCTAGCATATTGCCCAGGGACAGGTGTTAATGCTCCAGGAAGAGATAGCCTTTAATATTAACACACCAAAATGAATCGGCACCAGAAGAGCTAAATTCAGCCAACAGGAGCCTCCAGCCATCGGCAGCTCATTGTCTCAGATGTTCTTTTCAAATGCTCTTTGTAATCAGCTCAGGTATTGCAGGTTTGCAGGCCACCAGGAGGAATGACACCAGCTCCATCCTGAATTGCACCTACATACCAGGAAAGCCCCTGCTGAGAGGACTGGCCCTTAAAAGTTCTCAGCAGCCTCTCATGCGCTACCCCCTCTCTGCGGTTCCATTCTAGCAGTGTGCTTCATTTTTTCTCTACCCCTTTCCTCCCTTAATATGTACACTGTTAAATTTTCTTATTAAAAACGCTTCTGTGTTTTTATTTCTAAAACGCGATTGTACATGTCATTTCTTAAATGTGTAAGCGTGCCATGTCTGGGTCCCATAAAAGGATGAATTACTGTGTTCATTTGCCATAAAGAACAAACTATCTTGTTCATTTGCCATAAATTTCCTTTCCGTCTGTATTCCTCTCCTGAGTGGAGTCCTGTGAACCCATCTGCAGAAAAGGCTGGTTCCCTCTGCAGAAAAGGCCAAGAAAGGAGAGAGATCTTCATCTCTTTGTTCACCAGGCTTGGCTTCACTGTTTCATTATGCGCCATGGGAGCCGCTGGAACTGCCCTTGTCCAGACACACCATCTGGCTGTTGACTTCCAGGATAAGCTTGACAAAGCCATGGCCCCGACACTGCTAGCCTGGAATCTCTTCAACGACAGATAACTGTCCTTGCAGGGGTTGTACTACAGAACAGGAGGACCCTAGACTTGATAACCGCTGAACAAGGGGAAATTTGTGTTGTGTTGGGGGGATGTGGAGAACTAGCTAAATTCCTACACCAAGCTGAGATTTGCTTACTTCTGAGAAAAAACATGTTATTGTTTTTAGCTAACATCTGAAGAATTGTTTTGCTGAGTTTATGACCCTGGATCAAGGTACAAGTTGTTTTACCATTCCAGAATAGAAAAACATGTTTAAGCTTGATGTTTGTGACGAATACATTATAAGCATCCAATCAGATGTTGTAAACTTGTATTTCCTGAATAAAAGAGAGCTCTGAACGCTAGTTCAGGGCCAGTGTGTTTTAAGATACCCATTGAGCCATGCTTTTATCAATCCTCACTTCTCCCCCTTGAGAGAACAGCATTACCTTGACCGGCTGGCTCCAGCAGGGGAAGAATACTGTTTTTTATGCTAATGAGTCTGGGATGGTAGAACAAAACATTACAAATGCTCAAAAACCTCCAGCAGGTATTCAGACCCCCTAATTGCTTGGCTCCTTCCCTTCCCGGGCCCTATCCTGGCTATTGGAGCCCTTCTTGCTCTAGATCCTTGTGTCATCCAGTTTTTTCAGCAACAGCAAACATTACCAAAATTGCCACCAATCAGGTTCTAGTTCAATACCAAACAGTCTCACAAATAGAGACGGATGATGATGATGATACCTCCCCCTTACAAATAAAAAACAAAGGAGCTGTGGGGATGTCTTAGAGCTAAGAAGGGGTTGAATCATGCTTTGAAGCCTGGAATTCTCACCCTGAGAGTGGAAGGCGTTCTGCTGCTCCCCTCTCTTACTCTGACAAATCCCAGCTAGCCCCAGTGTTACGGTGCTTTCACATCATGCCACTGCAAAGGAGTGTGGCCTGGTTGACTCTCACTTGACTGCTGTGGCTGGAAGGCCTTGGACTGGTCTCTTCCTCTAGCCCTGTGAGACCTGCCTATGCAAAGGAGGCTTCCTGAGCACTTTGGCCCTGGCCAATGACAGTATGATCACCCAGGTCTGATTGTGAGTTCCCTACATGCAAATGGAACTACCTTAGTACCACTGCCTTAGCCAATGACCCTTCCCCCCACCTTTACCCTATAAATGTGACTCCCCTTGCTTTAATAAACTGGGCTGTTTCACTCAAAACCATCTCCCAGGAAGTTTGTTTCTCAGCTTCTAACCTAAGACCTGCCTGGACTGGCACACCCACCCTGACTTCTCCTCCTCAGAGCTCAGCTAGTGGCCAATGGCTTAGCTGCCACCCAGGGATGGAAGAGGACAAAAGAATCCACAGCTCATAATTCCCCACACTGAATCTACCCTTGTCCATTTTCCATGCATTGTTCTCTTCGCTAAGACCACATGGATTTTTGCACACTGGAAAGTAAGCCCAGTGACTTTCCTGCACTCTCAGGAGATAAACATTGTGGTGATTTGAGTGAACAATGCCCCACATAAGCTTGGGTAGTTTAAAATCTGGTTACTGATGCTTTTTTGGAAGGATTAAATAGTGCAGCCTTGCTGGAGGAAGTAGGTCACTGGGAGCAGGCTTTGAGAGTTCACATCACCCTACTTCCAGTGTGCTTTTTCTGCTTGAGTTTGCAGCTGAGGATATGACCTCTTCTCTTCCTGCTGTGATCACTACTGCTGCCTGCTGCCATGTCTCCCCACAGTAATGCCTCTTATTATTCTGGAACCATAAGCCCAGATAAACTCTTCCTATAAGAGGCAGTGGTATTTTATCAAAGCAACAAAAAAAAATTCAGTAATACAGACATTCATATCCAAACATGGCATGGACCTAGAGCCCCAGTGTACTTGATCATGGGGCCGGTTCTATTCCAGGGCTGTATGGCTCTCAGGGTTCTGGCTTTCAGGTCTGGCAAACAGTTATGAATGGCAGTGAGAGATACGGACACAGATATCACAGACTATGGTATCTCTTCGAAGCTTTATTTCTTTGCTTCTAATCTCATGAGGCTGCACAGGCACTCGAGATCAAGCCATACTTACCTGATGAGTCAGAGAGGTGCCTGGACATTTTTTACTGTTGTTCTGGTATCGGTTTGGTATATGTAAACATCCATGTAGTTCAAAGTTAAAACTACACAGTTGATATATTAAAAAGCCTCCTGCTCCTTTTGTCTCCCACCAGTGTGTTCCCGTCTCTGTAGGTAACCATGCTCCGTAGCCAGTGCAATGGTTTTCCGGCATCTCACTCAGCTGTGGCTTGCCACGTGTCCTGGGATCCTCACTCTTGCAGTGCTCCGGGTGCTTTCATCTGCCTCCTTACTCTCTCTCTCTCTCTGGCTGGTCATTGGTTAACCCATCCTGTCCATCTTCTCTGCTGGGAAGTCTGGGTTTGGGGAGTTTGCAAGAAGAATCTCTGTGCTGGTGGGAAGTGGTTATTTGTGGGCTAAATCTTCAGAATAGACTCCTGGATGTGTGGGGGTAAAGAGTAAAACGAATACCATCTAACTTGTTCAATGCTATCACAAATTCTCTTCCCCAAGGACTGTAACCATTTTGTACACCACCAACAAAATTTCAGAGTGCCTGAGCACTCACTGGAGCAGTGGTGGCACACGTCTTTAATCCCAGCACTTGGGAAGCAGAGGCAGGTGGATCTCTGTGAGTTCGAGGCCAGCCTGGTCTACAGAGTGAGTCCCAGGACAGCCAGAGCTACAGCAGAGACACCCTGTCTTTTTCCCAGTTGATAGCTGAAAAACCCAGAGAGTCTTATTCAGATGTCTGGGCTAGGGCCTGACCATACAAATTTTTAAATCTGTTAATTTTGATACATAACCAGAGCCAAAAGACAAATGTACCAGTTCCCCTGGCGTTCCCAGATTGTTTAAGGTGGGCACTTACTACTAGACACCAGCGACAGTCATTTTCTGACTGACTTTTCATTGGCCTTTCTTTGATCTCACTCCTCTGATGCGTGTGCTTGCCACCTTCTGGTCAGACTTCTCTGCCCTCGCACTCCAGAGCCTCGCCTCCACTGCACTCTGGGAGATCACAAGGCCTGGATTTGTGGCCTAGAGAGGCCTTATTTTCAGGAATAGTTGCTTGCATATCCCAAGGCAGAAACTGAATGAGTGGTAGTGTTTTCCTGTGGTGAGGAGTCCTGTCCAGGCTGGGACAGGTAAGTACCCATACTCTGGACCCTGTAGTCTTCATTTCGGCCCAAGACAGAGGACAGGACAATATGGGAACCTCTTTAGGGGCTTGTTGCCCAGCACACTTCCCCTAGATCTCCAACTCTGTACCCTGTCGTCTATACTGCCCAGGTTTATTACGACAAAAGGTTAAATCAGGGCATGAGTATGTTGTAAACTGCTTTCCATAGTCTGGGAGATTGTTGAAGTGCCCCTGCTAGACTTTGCTGTGGTGTTTTGAGTAAGAATTAACCCCACAGGCTCATACATTTGAATGCTTAGGAAGTGGCACTTTCAAAATATTAGGGTGTGTGGCCTTGCTGGAGGTGAGAGGACCAGTGCCCCCTAGTGGTGATGGCACTGACCTGGGCTTTCTGCTTACCTCTGCTTTCCCAGAAGCCCCTTGTCCCCCAGCCCCCCTCCCCCGCAAGATTTATCAAGCCAATCCAGTCCTCAGATCCTGATCAATCGGAGAGATTCCCCTAGCTATTGCCACATGTTTCAACTCCCTAAGCAGGCTTAGTTAATCCAACTGTACCAGATATGTTTGATCACAAGTAGGCAGAGCGTTCGTAGGCAGGAAATATGTCAGGATATATGCTTGCCCCTGATTGGACCCAGTAGGAAGTACGTAACTTTATGGGTTCTGCCCTTATAAGTCTCTGCCAGATACGACTTGGCCCCCTCTCCTGAAACCCAGCATGGTCCTGGCCAGAGTCCATCATTACTTATTTATTATTTAATTATTACTTATTAATTATTTAATTAAAACTTGCTTCCAATTTGGTTCAAGAATTGTGCTAGTGGTCTTAGTCTCAACCAGTGGGATTAACACAGACCCTTTCAAATAGCAACCTTCTCCTTGTCATCAGCAAAGGGACCTCCATCCAGCAGCTAAAATTCACATACCAAAAAAGAAAGCTACCTCAGAGAGTTAGTGCCACCCTCAAGCCATCCCACAGCCAATCAAGGATCAGGAAGAGATTTCTGGCTAGTTCTGGCACTGGGGAAACTGGTCAGAGATGGCACAAGATCAGCTGCATCAACATCACTGGTTCCCACTCCTCTTGTTAGATTCCTGAGACAGCACAAAGAGACAGAAGGCAGAAAGAGACCAGAGTCTGATCTTCTACAGACAGGACTGTATTTATTAGCACACACAGGAAGGGGCAGCTTCTCTCCCACAGAAAACTCAAGGTTCTGCCAGAGGGAAAAAGCTGGTTGTGACCCTTTATAGGGGTGGGGGAGTGGCTTGGAAATGAAGAAATTGTTGGGGTCATAGGTGGCTACCTACCTATCCTGCAGTGTAGTCTCTCCTTCCTGAAATTGTTTGCCCAAAGCAATACAGATTATCTTGGAAGGCAGGCTGTTTAATCTCATAGGAATCCTGTTTTACAGGCATTCTATCTCCTCTCCCACCCTTGAACTCCGAAGTTTCCAGTAGAGCCTCAAACACCCCTGGAGGGCATTGTGAAGGAAAATGTTTATGTTCCAGGGTTCATGGCTTGCCTCTGCTCCAGAGAAGATACAGGTCTGGAGCCTATCTGCAGAGGCATGTCTAAGGTAAATCATACCTCATTTGTTCAAAATGATGCTCACTTGTGATACTGAGACTTGGAGAGGACTCATTGGCATATCAGTAATCTCTGTCTCTGGGTTGCCAGCACCTAGATGAGTGTCATAAAGGCAAGTGGTCAGTCACCAGAGCACCATTTGGTGTCCTCCACCATAGTGGAAGGGCCACTTGGCCATCATCATTTCCCCTGGGAGAGTCGGCACATGGGACTCTGCCCCCTTGGTTTTGAGCCCCAAGAATAGAATGCTCTTGAAGGCTATGGTTGCATGTTATGTGGCAGTTTCCTCCAGAGTTAAAACCTCCCATCTTGGAGGGAAGCTCATTAAGAACTAGATGTTGCAAGGCAGTAGCACACACCTTTGATCCCAGCACTCAGGAGGCAGAGGCAGGTGGATCTCTGCGTTTAAGGCCAGCCTGGTCTACAGTAGAGTGAGTTCCAGAACAGACAAGGCTACACAGAGGAACCTTGTCTCAACCTCCCCCACCCCAAAAAAAAAACCCTGAATGTTTACCATGTTGTTCTAAGTGGTTCTCAACCTTCCTAATGCCTGCAACTCCTAAATACTATGTTGTGGTAACCTCCAACCATAAAATTTTCATTGCTACTTCATAACTGTTAATTTTGCTGTTATGAATTATGATGTAAATATCTGATACACAGATGGTGTTAGGTGACCTCTGTGAAAAGGTTGTTTGCCCCACAAAGGGGTCGTGACCCCCAGGTTGAGAACAGCTGCTCTTAGGGACAGTGAAACATCCCATCCTGTAGGGAAGGATACTTGACCTCAGGAAGTTCCAAGATTAACCAGATATACTACGCCCCTACACACCCAAGCACATACAAACAGTAAGGACTGCCAGGAGATATTCTCAGACACACTGAGCTGCCTAGAAAAGGTTCAGACCAACCAAGCTACTTGAAAAGGACACTCTTCAACTTGTTGATCTGCCTGCAGGTTGTGGGTTATACTCCAGCTGCTATTCCTGTTGGGGGTGGGCTTTTGGTGACGGCAGCTGTCTTGAGTCATTTCTGCTCACTCATTGGTTCAAAGTTGGACTTTGGTGATATACTTACTTTGGTCTGCCATCAATTCCCTGAGGTGAGTGGACATTAGTTCATTTCTCCTCAGGAGTAGTGTCACACATATAATTGGCACCCAACAAGGATTGATAGAACCAAAGATGAGGCAGGGATATGCAACTGAGGCTGAATAGCCTGAGGATAGAGTAAGAGGTGAGAGGCAAATGGCTTCTATCCCCTATGTGGCATGAGACAATGGGTCATCTTGCTATTTCAGTGGGTGCTGAGATATGCAACGAAGGCTGAGTCCTCTTCCTAGAGGGAGGATCTGAGTGAGCAATCTGTGGGGGAATCCTAATACAGCTACCTTTTCCTACACTGTACAGGATAATGTGTCTTCGCTGTCAGCAGTTGCAAATCCCCTAAGGAACTGAGGCGTGCAACCAAGGCTAAGCCCTCTATCCACAAGAGAAATCTGAGTGGGGAATCTACCTCTATGTAACCTAGAATGGTATGCCTGCTTAATGAGTGAGGTCCAATGAGTGAAAAAGTTCCCTTAAAAAGGTTAAAGGTTTAAAACAAATTTTGTGGTCTCTGCGAGAACATTTAAGGAACAAGAGTGTCAGGAACTGCCACAGAAGTTGTGTGACGTGCAGTGAAAAATAAAGGTTAAAATGGCTACTAGCTAGGAATTTGCTTGTGCAAGAAAAGAGATGCTGAGCTCTTCTTTAAAATTAGCAGGACACAAGGAAAAGAAAGTACTCGTTAGATCCGTGCTGAAGAGCCCTTCCTGGGATACTGTGGTACAGGGTCCTGGCATCATAAAAACTATCTTGCCTCGAATGAGTCCTTTTGACAGGGCTAAGCTAAGATCAGCTCCTCACAGGAAGAGCCCCAATCCCTACTCCTACTTAAATGTGTGTCCTCCCGCAGAAACCAGGTATCTTTATGCTTCCTGCTCAGAATGTTCATTGTGGATGATAAACTGAGGAAATGAACCCGATTTCTGCTTTTTATTGAGACAAGTATTTGTGGGTTTTGGGCTTACTGTTCTGAAAACTGGGTGGAGGCTGCAGTCAGCAGTCTGCTATGTCCCTAGCAAGTCAGCCTGAATTCCCAATTCAATGAAAATCTTTTACTTTGGATATTTTTGTCTGTGTGTCTGAGTTGTGTTAGATCACTTCAGACCCCAGTGATACAAAACCTTGGAACCCACGGAATGAGTCAGAATGGAGGAAAAGGTAAAGATGATATCACAAGAACTGAAGGTAAGAAAAGTGACATCTGGTCATCAGGTCAGATGAGACTATTCACAAATAGCTGACAAAGAGGTTGATTTACCACAGCCCACACTGATGTGTGGAGCTTTAGTGGCAGTCCCATGACAGGATATGACCTTTGTAAAATAAAGGCTTTGGAGCATAAAAGACTAAGACCAGCATGTGAACAAAGATAATAAAACAAGGTTAAACAAAGGGATGTCTGTCACCTGGAGGCGAATATGGAAGACCAAATGTGATGCTGGTGAGCCTTTGGAGGGCCTTAAGGGGAAGGTGAGTGCCCTATGGCCAGACCCCTATGCAGACAGTGGCACCCGGAACACCCCCTGGGAGTCAAGCTTGTCACCTGTGGTGCTTCAGCTTCTAGTTCCTGAACCTCGCTTCCAGGCTCTGTGGACCGGGTTTACTGTTTCCCTAAAGCTTGACTGTATCAAGTTCCAACTCCAGGCTTCAAAACCCAAGATCTTAAGCAGCCCCAAGGTAGTTTTCTGAAGCCCTCTTCTAGAAAGCATTGCCTTGTCTACAAATATTCCAGAAAGCAAACCAGACACTGCCTGGTGGTCTAACAGTTAGGATTCAGCACTCGCACTGATGCAGCCCACCAGTTTCAGGAAGCCTCGTCTTCTTAGTGTTTTGCTTTTCCATTTCTCTATCTTGCTCCTCTGAGGACTTTCACAGTACCAAAAAAACAAACTAGGTGGATCAGGTGCTGATGGCATATTCTAAGTGAAAGCACAGAAATAAGACTGGGCCCAGAGACCATGTTGGCCTGGCCTGGCAGCTTTGAGCAGTGGTGTGCTTCCCCACTTTGGATTAGCAGTTCCCCTGGAATGCCACAACCTGGCTGGAGGCCATCTAAAGGGGCTCTGCTCTTCCCCATAGTCTGAAGATTTGACCTGGCAGACAATGCTCTCTTCTCTGCTGGGGCTGAGATCCCATGGCACAGAGAAATAGGCAGCTGTGACTTGTTCAGGATTCAGTTCCCTGGCCTGGACTGGATCTCAGAGCTAAAAAACACTCTTTCCAGGTGGTAGGCGCAGGATGGGTAAGGGAAAGAGCCAGAGAGGCTATTAAAGTGGCAGGTGACAATAGCTGAGGACACCATGTTGACCACATATGCCACTGGATTCTCTGACCTACCACAGGGATGTGGTGATACTGTGGTGATACTGATGTAAAAGAAGATAATCTACCTAATCAGACCCTTGTAAGTACCTCCAGCATTTCAGAGAATAGGGGAGGGCTAGAGAGGAGCCTAGAACCATTCTCACAAGAATGAAAGTATTCTAGAAACACTTATGCTTTCCCTTTGGCTATCAGACTGTTGAGCTAATGTACCTCAAGGAACTGGAATTTCCCTTGGGCTCTCATCCCGGGAGAAAAGACTGAGGCTCCGGTGCTAGGCAGAGGGAGAGCTTGTCTCCATCAGCTCTGACTTGTCCAAATTCTTTCAGAGCCCAGACAGTGATGGGCAGGACCACATTTTGACAGTACCTCTTACTTTTTATTTAAACCTAAACCTCGTGTTAGGACTCCAAAGATGGATTTGACAGTAGTGGTGGGCATAACCAGACCTCCTCTTTCCTCTTCCCAGTGGAGTCTCATTGAATAAATCTTTTTCTGCGCTCCTCTATGGCTTGAACTGACCTATTCAGGGAAGGTGGCTGAGCTTCCCTATTAACAACTCTAATAATCTGTGTCACTCCTAGGCAAGAGGTGGCAAGGGCCTGCATGGACTGTAGGTAGTCCCTGGCCTCACAAGAGAATTAGGGCAGCACCTTCATCCACTTGATCTTTTCTATGATTTCATCTATAACACATGCTACTGGCCTGGGCCCATGAAACCTGACCTTGCTGCAAAGCCAGGACACCAGGACAACTGTGACTATGATCAGCCATCTTCTATGACCTTCCTGGACTAGAATACCAAGTCAGTCCTTCCACCCCTAGTCACACCCTCATGCAGGGAAGGCATGGGTGAAAAATTTGAGTATCAAGATTGTCAGCCAAGCTAGAGGTAAGCCTGCTGTTGGGCACTGATAGACAGCTCAAAGATGAAGGATGTTACCTGCCATATTTCCCAAGTAAGGGCAGAGGAAGGAAAGTTTCCTGATGGCTACAACCTGTGCTGAGCTACATTAAACTCAGAGACAACCCCAGTAAGGCTATCAGGTACCAGAGAGGCTGCAAGCTCGTGTCTACCATCCTGTCCTAGCAGAGCTACCAATCTGGTTTCCACACCCCAAGGATGTAAAAACCACCTTTCATCTTGCCTTCTCTGCTGTGTAAAGTTCAATCTGCCTTTCCCTCCCCAAAAAGCCTCCTTGGTAACTTTCCTGCATGTGCAGTTTTACAGAAAGCTCCAGCTCTTCTGAGAGCCTGCTGTACACCTGAAGGGCTTCCAGATAGTCCATATTCCAAAGGTTACCAGAAGTCTAGATTATCTTAAAGAAACAGCAAGCCCAGCCCCACACATCTAGCCCAGGGCAGCTCATGCCCTGAGGCCTGCTTGTCCCACTCAACATGGCCAGGATCAACTTCCTGGCCTTCATAGGAGGCGTCTGTGCAATCAGGAGCCTCTGTCTTCTGGAGGTAAGGCTACCTACCTTGCCTACCCAACTTCTGTCCTTTCTATGTGAAATGAGTTGACTCTGACCTTAGACATCTAAACCACAGGAATCCACATTTTCAGGGCTCTGGTGTCCACAGAAGCCTCAGATCAGTTTCAGTTCCTAAGTGCAGCCGTATCACTCACGTGTTCTCAGTCTTTCACAGACTTGGCTTGCCTTTAGGTTCTTGCTGTGGCCTGCAGCACCTCTGGTCCTCAGCCCCTCAGCATAGACTAAGACTTTTTCCACTGGAAAAGGATCTCTTCCTCCCTCTGTAACACTTGCCCTATCTCTATTTGCCTTGAGCCCAGGGAAAGAGCTCATTCTCCCCAACATCTGCACCATGCCTGAGACCACTTGGGAAGGAGAGTTCACACTCCAAGCTCTCTGCAACCAGCATGGCTGGTTTTTTATCTATTTATTAAAGAGGGCACTGTTGGCTTTGCTTCTGGTCTACAGTTACTTTTTTTATTCCACCATGTAGCAACACTGAAGCTCTTCAGGGAGAGGATCAAGTAAAGAAATCACATGAAACAGGGAAGCCAGCAAATGGCTCACATAGTCAGCCCTCCACAAAGAGAAATTGGGCACAGACCGACCTGAAAGGCCCAGCTGGCCAACCCCTCCCAGCTGTCTCTGCTGAGGACGGGAGAAGGGCCAAAATGCTCTCAGGACTCCCACTCATCCTCATCCTCGTCTCCTGCTGGCTGCTGTGGGGGAGGCAGAGGTGGGATGGAGTCTGACATTCGGCTGAAGGCCCCACCAGGCCCCTCACTCGATCCAGTGCCAGGTCCTTTCCCAGAGATACCTAGGAGGGAGAGGCGATGAGAGAGAGACAGTGGGGTGCCACATCACCAGCCCCTGAAGATAGATGCCTAAAATGCCTACCTTTACGTCTCAGGACAAGCTTGTTAAAGAGATCTGACATCAAGTCCCCGCCTTGGCTGGTGGCTCTCACTGCAGCAGGAAAGCATCGGGTGAGGGAAGGAGAAGGGACCAAGTATGACATCATCAGGGATAGTCACACTATTGGCTCATCTGTGCCCTGAGACACTCCCACACCTGCTCTCCTATCATGTGCCGGTTTCAAGCTCTGAGAGCTTTGATATGTCCACGGGCCCAGTCCTGGCTTAACATTTCATTTCTCAGTCCCACTGTATGGATAAGGACACAGGCTCAGAGAGGCCAGGCTATTAGTACACAGTCACAAAAGCAGGTCAGAAAATCCAGGATGCAAACCCAGGACTTCTGAGTGCTGGGACACTGAAACTTTATACACAGGGATGTGTGTAAACTGGGATGGCACTAGCAAGGATTCTTGGCAGACATAAAGCCTTATCCTCAGTGTGAGGTTACCCCCAGGGTCCTCTGACTCAGGGCTCCTGCATAGTTTTTTGGACAATGCTTATCAAAGGGAGATCTCAAGACAGGAAAACTTCCCCCAGGGAACCTATAGCCCAGGCCAAAGGGACAAGGACACTTATCCACGTAGCCTCAAGTGACTTCTTGAGGGCTGACAGGGAGCTCAGCTACTGCAACAGATCCTTGGTCCCCTCACCTTGCTCCTGTTCCTTCTGTTTCTTCTTCTCTAGCTTGCGCTCCTTGACACTACGCAGTTTAGCCTTGCCAATGCCTCCAGCTTGGCGGATGGACTCAAGTAGAGTGGCCCGGCCACTGGAGGGGTCAACCACCTCCTTAGGAGCTCCTTGAACAGGAGCTGTAAGGAGAAGGGTAAAAAACTACTCAGGCATCACAGGACAGGGAAAGGCTGCCCAGTCTGAGGTTAGAAGTCACAGCAGGATCCTGGCAAACAGAGGGAGCTATCATCCACAGGGGAGCCCAACTGCTGAAGCTACAGCCTCTGAGATTATGCGATACGGCACTGGGTTTCTGCAGACAATGAGCTGAGGGCTCATGACCAGGCATCTCTCCTCCCTTTCCAACCCCTATTCCGAAGATACCCTGAAGTGACAGACCCTGTGAGTCCAATGTGCTCAGTGTTCCAACTTAGCACCACAAACCAACCAAGGATTTTTCCACTCCTTAAAGTGGCTGGAGATAGGCTGAGAGATACATTGCAAAAGCTGAACTGTGGTAATTACAAGGTTCTTGTAGACCTTTCCCCCTCTAGCTTAACTAGAAACAGGGTACAAAGTCTTTCCAAGGCTTCCTCTGCCCTGAAAGTCAGAATCCCACGACTCTATAGCAGAGACCAATATATCAATCCTATTAGACAAGATATCCAGAATGAGAACTCTCTGCAGATCCAGGACCTAGGAACACTTAACCTATAGAGGATTCCTCAGGGCCCCTGACATGAGAAAGCTGGAGGTACTTAATGAGCAACATGAGCTCCATCTGGCATCGCCCTACCTGAACGGGCCATGCTGCTGCTAGTGTCTTCTTCCCTGGCAACCTGGCCAGCCGCAGTTGCCACTTCAGGGAACACTGGTGGTTGGGGGGTACTGATCAGTATGGTGGGAGCTGGAGGAGGTGGCGGCGGTGGCGGCGGTGGTGGCGGTGCTGCCCGTATCAGCCCATCTTCTAGCTCTGTAAAGAAAGGGAGGAAAATATGAGGGTGTGGGGAGGGAGTCAGCAAGGGCTTTCTGGCTGGATTCCAGCCCAGCTTACCTGGCCGGAAAGGTTCAGCCACCTCTGTGTGGAAGGTGGGCAGTTCTGGAATGGCACCAGGAGCAGAGGGGGCAATGCCAGGGCCCAAGTCTGCACTGTACATGAGGTCATCTGCAACGCCAGGCAAGTCGGGCAGGTAGGATGGCACATCGATCTCAGGAACCTGCCCCAGGTCTGGCACATAGAAGTAGTTTTCTGGAGCCTATAGGGTCAGTCGGTACACGAAGAGTGAGAGCTCTGCAGAGCACAGGACCACACAGCTGGATAGATAGATTTAGTGGAGCCCTCCCCGGAGCAGCACCCTGACAGGCTGCCCTTCCAAGCACCTCTACCTCACCTGCTGCTCCAGCTGCTCTCTCTTGCTGATAGACAGAGGGGCATCAAACAGTTTCTCTTCTTCTGTGCCCAGCATTGTGTGAGTTTTTGTTACTGCGCCAGCCAAAGGGTCCAGGAAAACATATTTCTTGTACCTGTGGAAAGGGCCAGGGTCAGCAGGCCATCACCTGTGACTACTCTTCCCACTGCACCAGGGGACGCACTCTGTCTTTTGGATACCCAAGCCTTAGAAGAAAAATCAAATTTGTCCTTAGGACTGCAGCAGGCTCAAGCTCCTGGAGCTACCTGAGCAAAGCCTCCCTCCCTCTCTCCCTTCTTCCCACTGGCTATCTCCTGGCCATACAGATTTTCTGTGGTGTTGAAGAGCAGCAGGGAGCTGATGGAGGTGATATTGCTGGGAAGACCCCCAAGGCCCTCCTCAGCTTCATCCTCAGGCTCCGACTTGGTGTTGACACACACAGGAAAATATTTCAGCTTCTCCTGGGGAAGGATCAAAGTAGATGAACTTTCAGTATCAGGCTTATGGACCCAAGCACCATCCCTAACAGAATCTTTTAGAAGACTGAAATCTGTGGTCAACCTTCAATCCCTACCTCCCAACAGCAATGGCTGTGTGACATGTTGATAGCATTCATACCTGCAGGGCCCGTTCATCCAGTGGGCGGTGCTTGCTCTGGATCCTGTAACGGGGTCTTTTCTGCAGAACAGGGTCCGGGGCACCAGTAAAGACGGAACCATACTCATACAGGCGCTCTAACGCAGGGTACTTGGCACTAGAGAATACCTACAAATATAGGGACAACTCTGGGGCCCAATATATTTAAGATAGCCTCATGATCACAAGCAGGCACTAAGAAGGGGGTGACCATGAACAGGAGGAAAATGAGGTGTGGATGAACAGCAGGGGTTCAGGAAGATTATGGCACTAGACACAGAACGCAGAAGTCATGGCCTACCTTGATGGCCTTCTTGCTTCCCTTGATCTTCTCTATCTTAGCCTGGGCTAAGGAGATCCTCTCCCCAATGGCCTGCAGCTGGCGCCGACTCACCTCTACTCGCTGGGAGATTCTACCAAAGGAAAAAATGTAGAGGTCGGGGCTACTTCAAGTTCTGTAGCCTCTGTGCACCTGTGCCAACAGCAGACCTGGGCGTTGCCAAGTTCTGTGCTTAAGTACTCAACACAATATAACCTACCTATTGGACTAGTTGTTCACCTGCCCTCTGCTCTATATTTCAGCCCAAGGAGTCCAGGAACTTAACTGCTATGAGCTCTGGACAGAAGGGCAGCCACTGTGGCTTTAATTTGGTGCCTACATGTGCCATCTGAAAAGATGTGACTCCAGGATCCAGGAGTTTATAACCTCAGTGAAGGCACAGTTGTGATGATCTACACACAAGCACTAGATGCTAACAGTTGACAACATTTGTACCCACACCTACTCTTGGTGGTCACATGGTATTGACAGACTTCTGGTCTCTGAAGAAAACAAGTACAACATGGCCAAACAGCCAATCTAGACCTATGGCCTCTCCTATATTTAACCTCAGTCAGATAATTAATTATCCCACACATTGTAGACAGCTCACAAAGTAAATAAAGTCCCAATGTTGGCTCACAAGACTTCCATAGCCTCACCCCTAGACTGCCCCATGCTCTCCTAAGTGAAGGGTTGCTTAACAATGCCAACAGTGCCCTGACGTACCCAGGCATGCCAAACCCAGTGTTGTCGCTGAGTCTCTGAATCAAATGGAATAGTGTGACACTCATGGGACCAATCCCTTCCCTTCATTAAGGCCTTTCCTCACCGGAGTCCTCCTGACCAGATTAAAAAAACTCCCTGGCATTCCCAGACCTACCCTGCTTGCTTTCCCCCACAATCCCTGGTGCAAGGCATACACACCAAAGGCCAGGCCTTCCTTATTCCGTACCATACTCTAGTCTTGTGCAATGCCTGGCATGGAGGCATCCCCAGGGGGTCAAAGTGCACCCATGGGCTCCCACCTGATGTATGAGCCCATGAAGTGTGAGCCCTATGAAGCCAGGATGCACTGCAGTTCAAACTGTGAGTCAAAAAACATACCCACAGGTTGCTTCTGACAGGGTATTTTATCATAGCAATAGGAAAAGCAACTTAGGTACCACAGAGGACAAGAGGTTAGAGGGTTCTCCAACAACATCTCTAGCTTAGAGCAAGACATTCATAACAAGGTTCTACAGGGGAATGGAAAGATGGCCAGGAGTTTCCAGAAACCTTGTCCCACATCTCCAAACAGGACCCACAATCCTCAATATGCCACAAAGACTCCACCTCTGCAGGGATACATTGACTATGTACCACAAGGCAACTGATGGACCATTTCCCCTTCAACCCTCTGCCCATCTGTCCCTTATCTCCCTACAAGGATAAGTGCTGCCTCCCCACACCCTAGCAACCCTTAAAGCATGCTGGCATTCTTGCCCTTGGTGAATGTCCTCTACTCTCAGTTCTGAGTAACCTGTCTGTCTCCTCTTAGAACCTTGCCAGGTGCCACTTGCAAGAAAAGGAAGTATGCAGGAAATGAAGACAAGGGGAAGAGGGAGGAGAAGGAAGTAACCGAGAGAGAGGAAAAGAAGCAAAAGAAAACAAAGGAAGAACAAGAAGGGTCAAAGAGAGCAGGAGGAAGAACTGGGTGGGGCTGCTGCTTTGAGAGATATGGCTGGGCCTATGCTGGTCAGAGTACCCATATATTTACAGACTCTGTCTAGCTCCCCATGGACATCAATTCCAACTCCTACTAAGTGTATCTAAGTGGTGGGAGGTAGGTTACATTACTGTGCATTTATCTTAGGGTATGGGTTCCCTATGTGGAAATAGGGTGAAAGGAGGGACCCTCTGTGGAAGCATCTAGAGAAATCTAGAGGCTCTAAGTCGTTCTCTCTTCCAGGTTCCTGCTATGGCACACAGGAGGGAAGGGGTCTGTTTCTCAGTGCTGATCAGCCACCAGCTAGCTCATCCTGTGCACTGCCCAGATCCAGCTGATGCCAGGGCCCACCAGAGTGGCTAGTCTCTTTTCTATTCACCTGTCTTGTGCTTGGAAGAGGTTCCCAAGATGGGCCATGTAGAAAGTGAAGGTGCTAAGCTCTCCTCACTCCATATGACCATAGGCTGCGGATTGCTGCAGCAGGGAGGAGTGGCGGCAAGTGGGGGGACTCACAGCCCACCCATCAATGACTCCTCTTTTTCCAAGTGCCCTGTTATCATAACCTACCACTGCTTCCTCTGAGCTAATTCTCCAGGCCTCTCTGCTGCCAGGCTGGAACTGAAGTCTTGTCCCAATCATTAACTGAGCAGGTGGACCCTGGGACCAACCACTCACCTTTCTGTCCTTCCAAGATTCTTCTGCACTACTGTTTCTCTGTTTAGGGACCATACACGGCTCCATGAATGTTGGAGTCCAGATTACCCAGACTATGAAATGCTTTAGCTTGACAAGGTTTCTGAGCGATTCACTGTCGGGAACTGGAATTCCCTAACTGCCTTGCCCCTTTCTTGCCTTCACTGTACGGTGGCATATGTTCTCTCATCAATAATAAGATCTATATAAGCCAATAGTAATAGCAAAATCAATCCCTGAGCTGGCCACTGTGGGCTGGAATGAAACACAGCCATGCTATCCAAAAATAAATTGCAATAAAACAACCCAGGTTTATTGCAAAGATTTAAGAAATATAAAAACCCAGAAAAGTCCCCTAAGTGTTAGCAGTCACGTAGAAACAGCCCCTCCCCACCTCCTATCAGCAGGGATTCTTTCTTCCCCGAGAAAACCAGGCACCAGGTGCCAACCGTTCTCAAGGGGCTAGTCCAAGGACACGGGGCGCGAACACCTGACCAATGAGGTGGAGAGACAGAACTTGGGAACTCTAAACCAATCAGAACAGCACAAAGTCCTATCCCCAAGCCCTGGCGAAGGGGATCCAGATAAAAAGCCCTGGACAGAGGTTTCTCTCTCTCTTGCCAAGCTCTCCGCCCGCGCGCGCCAACGGCTCCCTCCCACCCACGCAAAGCTTAACTTGTATGCGCGCCGGTTTACAATAAAGCCCCGTGCATTTACAGCGACCTGAAGATGTCTCGTGCCTTTTTAGAAGTCCATCTTACTAAGGAGCATTAAGCTTGCCAGTTAAGGGTCCCATATAAAGAGTGAGATACAGGTTCTCACTCATCACTAATCTCAAATTGTTTTACTCTCCTTCGTGGAAGCTGAAGAACCGGTTCGTGGGGGAGCCAGAGCTGGACTCCAGGACCCCCGCACATGAATCTCCAGGATAAATCATGAAGTCCTGTTCAACTACAAGAACCCCAGTGGACCTCAACTCACAGATCTAAACTTTGCACTCAGAGTCCTGCTTTGCCCAGCCCCCTGCCTGCAAGTCTTCCCACAGCATGACTGAGGGATACAGGGCAACAGCAGGCAAAGTTCTCAAGGCTCACACCCATCTTCTTCCTCTTTGATATCCAAGTAAAAGAGCTGATAATACGTTAGAAGCAACAATGTCTTCAATCTCAAAACCATTTACTATCCCACATAACAGGCCCCTTTATCTGCAGCCTATGAAAGACCACACTGCAGGCTGTGTTTAGGCTTCTCTCTAAGCCTGCAACCCCATCTCTAAACTCTTGTCAGATGCCATTTGTGCTCAGATCTGAACCCTCCATATTCACCTCCCCTTCCTCTGAACCCTGCCTAGCCCTATGGAGTGGGAGAGTCTTCCCTCCAAATTCAAGCAACATTCCTTTTCTTTACGAAATGGATCTGTCACACAATCCCAATCACAAGCTGCAGGTGAGTTTTCCCCAGGATTCCAGAGGTGTGTCTGTGACCTGGGGCCATGCTAATCAGTGTGTGACAACCCCTTGCTAGCAGCCCTTGAATGTGGAAGACAGGCAAATCCAATCAGGCCACAGGAGCTGATGCTAAATCTACAGGAAGTGCTGGTACAGGGGAAAACTTTGTTCCTGATGGACTGAGTGTGAGTTTGAGCGCTCTGCCCTGATTGGCTTCACTATGACACCACTAAAGCAAGGCCTGTCTGTGAAGAGGTAATCCAAAAATCAAAATAAAGCGGGGAGTGAAGTGGAGTGGAGGGAGGCCATGATGGCATCATTTAAGCCCTTCAGTGCTATAGCCTGATCTATTCATTACTTTTAGCAGAACCTAAATATGCCACTAATTATTTTTCTCTTCTCTAGATCCCAGACATCATGCTAGGCACTTAGGACTCACTCAGTTCCTTGCATTCTAATTCCAAGTTCTAAGTTTCTGGAGGAAACCATGTTTTATGTTTTTTGCAACCCTTGGTGGCTTTCTGGAAGAGGAACACGTGGAAGAAGGTAGATGAGGTAAGCTAAGACCTTGCATGAAGAAACCTAGAATCAAGGTAAGTCTATATTCCCTCCGACTCACTCAGCCACATGGAGGGCTCACACCATGCTTAACCCACTCCCCACTTTCCTAGCCTACCTGGCCCTCCTGCCCACTTTTCCCATCCATGGGCAAGGGAACAAACAACTGTCTGCACCAGCAGTTCTCAACCCATGGGTTGCAATCCCTTTGGGGTTGAATGACCTTTTCACAAGGGTCCCCTAAGACCATCAGAAAACACGTATTTCCCAATGGTCTTAGGAACTGAGACATGGCTCCTGTGTCCATCTCCAGGCGGTTCCACCCATGTGCTGATATGCTCACATATGAGTACTCAGAACTGTATTAAAGGGTCACAGCATTAGGAAGGTTGAGAAGCACTGGTCTACATGGTTCAAATACAAGAATGGGAAGACAATCTGTTAAACCCAACATTTCTGTAGGCCATCACGAGGTTACAGCCTGATGGTCTCACACCATTTCTGAGGGGTTGGTTTAGTGTCCATCCCACCACTGGACATACAATAGCCATTGCCTTGGCTGACGGCTCTAAAGACCTGAGTCCTCTTGCTTTTGTGTCCCTTGGATACATTTAGCACTAGAGGCATCTTAGCAATTTCTGACTCCTGAGAACAGGTGGAAGGACAGCCACATAGGCAGCACCGCATAGAAATGCCACCAACAGACAAGACCCAACATGCAATGAACACTTATTTGCTAGGCATGGTTTATGTATGCTTCTTTTCTTCCCATCTTCAGAAGCTACAGCCCCAGGAGGAAATGCCACTACTGCTGTAGGTGCAGATGAGAACACTGAGGTTAAGCTGTGTGTCCAGGGTGTCAGAGCAAGCAATCTTATGGTAGAGTTAAGAAGCAGGGACTCCAGGTACCTGTGGGCTTAGGCAGTGGGGCCCAACTTCGGGTCAAACTTCATCATGATTGGTCTTGGCTAGCATGGGGCCGGGTGAATATCTATCATCAGAGCACCCTGCTGCCTCCAGGAACCGTGGTGGTGCCTGTGACCCATGGTCCTGCCATGCAAGCTAGACTAAATTGTATTTCTTTCTTTCTTTCTTTCTTTCTTTCTTTCTTTCTTTCTTTCTTTCTTTCTTTCTTTCTTTCTATCTATCTATCTATCTATCTATCTATTTATTTATTTATTTATGAGGGCAGAGAGGCATGAGGAGGCAACCAGGAAGAATGGGAAGGTGTTATTGAGATACATTGCATGAAACTCAAATTATTAATAAAAGTACTATTTTTTAAAGAAGCAGGGACTCCGGTCTGGATAAGTCCAGGGACTCGGGTCTGGATGAAATGACTCAGCAGTTAATAGCACTGGTTGTTCTTCCAGAGGTCCTGGGTTCAATTACCAGCACCCACATGGCAGCTTACAACTGTCTACAGTGTATCCCATGAAATCCAATGCCCTCTTCTCATGTACATACACAAGAAATTAATTAATTAATTGGAGGAGGAGGAAGAAAAGGAAGGCGAATGAGGAGGACGACAACATCAAGAGACCACCTGCAGTGAGTGACCAAACCATCTGAATCTGTGTAGCATATTATCTTGGCCATACAAGAACAAAACCATCTAGTGATCCATGCCTCAGCACATAGCTGGAGTTAAGGAAGGCATAACACTATTTAGGTCTGTGGTCTCAGTCAGAGTTCATGCTGTTTGGAAGGGACACCAGCATACTCAGTGCTACAGCTAGACCTAATGACCCTATGCACCCAAATACTGAGCCAGTGCTGGCTGACCACAGGAGTTTGTGAAGGAAGAGATCTGGAGGGAAGAGCACAGAGGCACCATGCAACCACAGGCAGCCTGTAAAGCCACAGGGGCTACATTAGACAGTAAGTAGGTGGTGAGCTCTCAGGCACTTATAAGAATGTCTCCAAACTGGATTTTTTCTTCACATCCTTTCCACACTGGGAATTAGTTGGGTCCTTAAAGGCTGCAGAGAATCCTGCTCAGGAAAGGGGCCCTCTATCAGGTCAGCTGGGTAGCAGTTCCTACCTGCTGAAGATGTCTCCAGAGATGTTCTGTAGGTGCTGCAGGGCATCTGCCACTTGCTGGATTGCCTCCTCTCGTCGCAGGTCTGGCTGGATAAGGGGCACTCCATAAGGCTGACCTGCCAAGGAGTGCTCAGTCCTCCCAGGTGTCATGATGCCTGTGGGCAGGAACCAAAACATCAAGAAAATAGTCCCACATTCACTCCCTCTACCTACTAGCCACAAGGCACATCACACACCTGTAATCCTAGCTCTTGGGAAGTAGAGGCAGGAACTGTTGTTCACAACCATCTTCTGATACATGAAAAGTTCAAGACCAGCTTAGGCTACATGAGATACTAATAGGGGGGTTGGGGGGGAGACAGTCACGCAAAGGAGCTGATTTCTGTACAGCTTTAATGTGTGTAAGCATCACAGGAGGAAAGAATTCTGCAGAGACCTATTAAATAGATAAGACGACGAAGATGATGGGAGGAATTCCTAATTGGCAGAGATGAGAACTGAGAAAAATTAGGACATGCTTATAACATCACAAACTAGAGCACAAAGGAGGTGGCAAGCAGAGGATCATGGGTATCACCCAATCTACTGCTGAGCCATCGCTAGACTAAAGAAGCAGAGACATGAACACTTGGATACTGGAGTATATTTGAACTTACGCTCAAATATTAAGCTGTTTATCTGGCAGCCTGAACCACTGACAGAAGGTCACCTTCCTTAGCTGGAAACAACTTCTTAGGAGTAGACTCTGGAGTGCAGCAGCAATCCAGAGCAGCTATCACTCTACAGACACTACTGATCTGACTGGCAAGAGATGTACCACATAGAATTAATATTAAGGCACCAGGCCCTTATAATTTGGGGCAATCCCAGGCCCTCATCAGAAGATAGTGAGGAAGACATTCATTAGGCCTGGCACCATAACCAGCATCTCCTTTTAGGCACCACACAGGAACCCTTGGTTGCTTTGAAGCAACCCCTAGTGCCCCCTAGTGGTGGCAACACTGACTGGCTCTCCGCTTAGCTTACTGTCATGTCCTCGCTTTCCCAGAAGCCCCTCACTTCCTAGTGAGATATAACAAGCCAATCCAGTATTCAGGTCCTGACAAATCAGAGATCCCCAAGCCACTGCCTGTTCGCTTAAAAGGCCCAGGCACCTGCATTTGGTTGTTGCCATTTTGTAAAGTGGTTGACCCCCTTCATGCAGGTTTGCTCTGCAGACTAAAAGTTCTCTTGCTTTTTGCATACGTGGTGGTTCTTGGACCCAACATTTAAGTGTGAATGCCTTTGGGTTAAGTGTGAGAGGAAAGACCAGAAGGCTTTGTTGGGCCTTAAAAGTGCTGCGGGACTTTCTATAAAATGTCTTTTCCTAATGGGATTCTTCAGACTGAGAACTGGCACTGCTCTCAGTTGTTAGTCCCAGTAATAAGAATCTAGGTACTACATGCTAACAATATCTTCAAGCTATCATCTATTCTTGGCTACTTCTGCTGATTTCCTGAGCCCTCCTTTCTATGCTACTGGCTCTCTAGTACCCTCTTGGGCCAAGATTTATCCAGATCTGAGATCTTTTAACTTTAACTTTTTCTTGGCACTGTTAAGTCCAAAATCGCCACACAAAGACCACCAGTCACGTATGCAATCAGCAAGAGTTCGTTTATTTTGCAAAAGAAAAATACCTGCATGGAGGGATCAGCCACTTTTCAAAATGGTGACCCAGGGGTGAAGGTGACCAGGCCTTTTATAGGTTAAAAAGGAGAATTTCAGCAAGGGTGAGGTAATTGGGAATGTGATTGGTGGAGAGACTGTTACATTGGGTCGGTTTTTTGATTGGCTCGGGCCTGGAAGGCCAACAGTTCATTCTTGTGTTACAGATGTTTAACCTCAAGATAAGACACATACCTCCCGGCAAGTGGGGTCACCAGTTGCTTGACCTTAAGATAAGGCACTCACGTACCTCCTGTCATGTGAGGGTACCAGGCTCAGATGTCTGGCCTTGAGATAAAGCCTTTCTGCATTCCTCTGGCTACCCAGTGGTTGCCCTCATCTCTGATTGGTTGCCCTTTGGGTGGGGGGCTTTTATGGCTTTCTCTTAGAATTTATGACTTTCAGGGTCAAGATGGAGTCTAAGCACAAAATGGAGTTGCTTGGGCCCTTCAGCACCAGTTCCTCCTTCCTATTCCAGTGACCAGGACATTCTCGGCTTCCAGATTTATAAACACACAGGCCAGTGTCATACCTCATCCTGCACTTCCACTTATCATGTCACCAAGATGGAGACAGCTGCTCCACAACCGTCCCAGGAATATAACCCTGTAAGTCCAGACCCTTTCAAAGATGTCTCCTTACCTCTTTCACTGTCCTTAAGGCAAACTTACTAGCCAGGCTGACCTAAATTCAAGCCTGAGGGCTCCTATCTTTAAAATCAGTAGGGAAAAACAGAAAGTTCTTTCTGCTACTTCCTAAGGTGAAACTCTCTGCACCTGGATATACGACTGTCCACGTACATGTCCCTGAGGGTAGGACAGATATATGACTGTCCACGTACATGTCCCTGAGGGTGGGATAGACACAGAGCCTCTGAACAAGGAAGTGGCAGGTCCACCGGAGAATTATGACAGTGAACATAGTGGTTTACTCATTCTGTATGTAGTACTGGCTACTAAGTGTAGAGCCTGTTCAGAACACAGACGAGTAAGACACAATACCCACCTACCCATGTTGATCAAATATATACATATGTGTATACACACACACGTATATGTGTATGTATGGCAGAGACCATACTCTTTTTTTTTTTTTTTTTTAAGCATGAATGTCGTTTCTAGTGGCCCGCGCTTGGCTTCTGGCAAATAAACACCGGACTGACCCAGAATCACCAACACCCAGTGTGTGTGCCTCCCGTGCAAGCCGTAATTTCAGAAGTGCCCAGGACCCCGGGGCTCGTCGCCCTCCCACACCCTGCTCCCTGGAATCTTCAGGAAGCCGCTGGGCGTCTCCCGGGCAGGCCCGAGCTGCGGGGTCCGAGCCCTGCACATCCCGTCCGTCTCGACCCCGACACCTTCACTTACCTCCAGCCGGGCCACCGCAGGGTCTCGGCCTCCCCCGAGCCCCGCGCTCACCGCCGGCACCCAGCCCGCCCCGCACGCCCCGCAGAAGGCAGGAACCTCACCTGCTCGCCACCGCTCGCCACCGCTCGCCGCTGCCCCGCGCCCTGGATCCGCCCCTTCCGCCCCACGAGTCCTAGCGCCCCGCCCTTTTCAGCTCAGCACTCCCACTTCCGCTTCTCTGGAAAGCTGGCTGGGCGTGGCTCAGACCCGGAAGCCCGGCTGCTGTGTGTGCGTTCCGAGTCTGTGAGGCCTGGCGAGGCTCAGATCGCTCCTGTTCCCAGCTCCGAACAGCCCTCTCCCTACACGTGCCCTACTAGAGGACGTCAAGTGGCCCGAGCGACCCCACTCCTCCAGCAATGCATACTCAACTGACTTTTAGAAGGTCCTGCCCTCTCTGTGTTAACTTCTGAGGGTAAAGACCCTTAGTTCCCAACTTACTTAACAGTTCTATATAGAACCTGGCAGATGCGGTATGATTTGAGCTGGAGTTGTCAAATTCTGTATAGATACGGACTGTAAAATACTGCTTACCAGGAATGGGAAAGCAGCGGCAAAGGAGCTGGTAGTCTGTGTATGTGTGTATAGGTGTGTGTGTGTATGTGTGTGTGTGTATAGGTGTGTATGTGTGTGTATAGGTGTGTGTGTGTGAATGTGTGTGTATAGGTGTGTGTATAGGTGTGTGTGTGTATAGGTGTGTGTGTGTGTGTGTGTTTGTGTAGTGAGGGTATTAGACGTACATGAGTCTCCCCTACTCCTGCATCCCTCATCTTTCTGACAGCCAGCTGGCCAAAGCCTTAGGGGCAAAGGAGTCACAGACAGCCACAGCTGATGAACTCTTAATGAGGAAGCAGCCACAGACACAAGGAAAACACTCCCTGCGGAGAGAAATTACCCACCCCCACCCCAGCTGGAAAGTAGCTGGCCTGCAAAGATTTCCATAGCAACCAGAAAATGTTTTTAAAAGATTTTTGTGTACAGGACCTGAAGAGACAGCTCAGAGCTTAAGAATGCTAACTACTCTTGCAGAGGATCCAAGTTAGATTCAAAGCACCCATTTTGGTCTACTCCCAATCACCTGTAACTCCAGCTCCAGCAGGATCCAGTGCTTTTTTTTTCTGCCTTCTTTGCACAGCTCACTCATATGCACACACGCAGACACAGTGGGCACGTCAAGGACCCTATGTGTTGCTAGGTTATGCTGGGTCTCTGGCAGGTAGGTATTGTGGAAGATGGTATAGGGAAACTGTGAGCTTTGTGCTTGCAGGAGACTTTCAGAACTTGGAAGCTGGGGAGTCTTCTAGAAGACAGAGAGATCTTGACATACAGCTCGGTTGGTGATGTGGCACAGGATGGTCTGCAGTGTTGTCCTGTCCTCTTGTGGGAATGGGGCATTTCTCAGAACATCATTCTGTACCATCTGAGACCAGAGAGATAGTGAAGGAGGAGAGCTGGGTGGATGTGCAGCCTTCAGTGCCCTCAGCAGGAGCCAGGGCCATTGCTGTGCCCAGTAGGCCTCCATTCCACTGTGGGGATGGGTTGGCTTAGGACCTCAACAGTTGACAAGCTGATGTTTCTCTAATGGTGGTGACATCCTTCATTGCTTTCCTCAGGCTCCATGTTCACAATGTTTATGGTTTGTTTTGGTTTTTTGAAACAATCACACTATGTAGCCCTGGCTGGCCTGGAACCCACTAAGTAGACCAGGCTGACCTCAAGTTCATAGAGCTCCACCTGCCTCTATTCCCCGAGTCCTGGGATTTAAGCCCCCTCTGCCTTTCTCTCTCCCCCTTCTCTCCCCTCCCATGCAGCATCTTTCTACAATGTCTTTTTGCAGGGTCCTTCTCTACTCTGGAACAAAGAGTCTCTCCTCCCTCCCCCTTACCAAATAAACTGCTGATACAACTTCACTGTGTGTACAGTCTTCTTATTTCAATCTGGACACACACACACACTGATATGTTGTGGCATTTTTGGGGAAAGATGTGTGTTCCTAGAATGTTGTTCCAGAACTAGCAAGTCATGGGGACTAATCTATATGTGTGTCAAAATTGGATATAGCTGTTGTTTCCTTGGGTGCCATTACAACAGCTTTGTTGGTAATTTTGCAGGCATTCTGTCCTGGGTTAACCAATGGGAAACACATCCCATGACTACTCCCTTTGTCCCCCTCAGGAGGCAAACAGGCTTCTCTTAGCCCTCCTCTCTAATTAAGAGATGGGGTTCCTGTCAATACCCAAACCCA
The DNA here is from genome assembly GCA_026225945.1 of Cricetomys ansorgei. NCBI lineage: Eukaryota > Metazoa > Chordata > Mammalia > Rodentia > Nesomyidae > Cricetomys > Cricetomys ansorgei. The sequence goes on along the minus strand of JAMJFZ010001360.1, from coordinate 7,744,819 downwards.
CTCTTTAGTTGGTCCACGTAAGCCTACTGTCTGCAACTGTTTCTATAGTTAAGGGGATGGGAAGCATACACCCAGGCATGCGGGACAATCACAGGAGTGTATGGAGTAACTTAAGTTAGGCACCTGAATCTCAACAGCTGTTCCATCTGGGCATGCTCCATGCTTAACCTGTCTTAGATTTTAAATGAGTCCGTGTAGCAGGTAGCAGATAAACTTAGAACGGCAGATAAGCAGCTGGGGCCCACGACTGACAGAGTATCCCAGGCAGAACATCTGGACTTGTGTTTCCTCTCCCTAGGAAAAGTCTTGTCACACAACAGCAACTTGTTCCCCTACGGAGACAGGAACCCCTTGTGCCAGGACGGCAACACACCTTGAAGCGTTGAGTCCCAGGGCAGGAAGAAGGAGGAACACCACCAGGTTGAGGAATAAGTGAGGAGATCCAGGCACTGGAATGGATTACAGTTAGATAACAAGAGCTTTCTAGACATGGGGGGGGGTGCTTCTAGGAGGGCATGGGCATCCTTAACTGCAGGTCCATCATGATACAAGCAGAAGATATAAAATCCTGTATCCCCTACTTCAGACTTGGTGTAGACAAGGTCTAATTGGTGTCTGGGTTACCAACCCCTGCCAGAATCTAGTTCCTCACCATTGTCAAAAGTGCAAGGATGGAGCTTGAGAATGAACAACAACGCAGTGTGTGTGTGTGTGTGTGTGTGTGTGTGTGTGTGGTGTGTGGTGTGTATATGTGTGTGTGTGTGTGTTTAAGAAGCACACAGGTGAGTGTCTGTGTATTTCAGAAGCATAGGGGTGAAGTCACTCCAGTAGTCTATCCTACCTTCATCTACGGCCTTCTCCAACTATATTTCTAGTTCACAGGAACTCCTGTTGCCTTCTCCTCATAAGCTAGGATAAGAGATGGAGGGACCTTTAAAAGTGCAATAACATGTAGGAAGAGCTCAGCATAGGCTGTAGCAAGTAAAGAGGAGGACACGTGGGAGTTCCATAGCAGAAAGAATTTTCCAGCACAGTGAAGGACTGGAGGGATTGTCCATCCCAAGATTGAGTGTAGGGATGAGACACTGGAATATGTGAGGGACCACTTTCTGGAAAGTTTTGGGAAAATCCTTTAAATCAAGTAACTGTCAATGACTAGAACAGGTACCTGATATAACTCCTGGTAGAGGCAATTTTTATTAAAACAATACCCTGCCTCTAATTTCTTACATGCTAAAGGTATTTGTTTATGATATTGCTAACAAAGAGACCTTATCTGCCCTGCAGTCAATCACTAACAAGTGATTTTGGAAACACCTGAGAGCCTGGGACTGCCTGAACCTTCCTGTGAGAATCCAGCTTTATCTTGACCCTGGGAGTCTGAGCTCTCCTCCTGTGGGAATCTGGCCTTAGTTTGGGCTCTGAATTTTTTTTGGGGGGGGGGTCCATTTCAGTTAATCCTCTGGTAAAGTGTTTATGTCTCTGCCTTAGCTTTTGTCAGCCCTGTGTTAAATTCTTTTGACAAGCTAAAGCTCTTTGTTCTGTACTAAGCTCCCATACCTGCTGATCAGGACCCTGTAATATGTTGAGTCCTTACAAGTCAAGGCTTTTATTTGTAGCGAAAACAAGTAATCCTGCTTAGCGTCTACCTTCCTGTCACTTGTTAATAGGTTAATCTTAAGGCTTCTGTCTGTAATAGAAATGAGTTCCTGTATCCTGCATGTTTTATGACTTTACCAATTTCACAACCCTTCCCTTTATATCCTCCCAGCAAGACCTAAGAGACAGCTATCTCACTTTTCCTTCCCCATAAAAGAAGAGCGGGCTAACAGAGGCTGCTCTCCAAATGCTGACTTAGGGAGAGTCAGAGGGGCTGGCCGACCTCCGGGGGCATCCCCAAAATAATAAAGCTGGTTTTAATTTAGCCAACGGTGGAATTGGTCTTTTTCCTTGCAATTCTCAGGTTTTACACAAGACAGGGTGGCTGTCTCTTTGGGTCCAGCTCTGACTGAAGCAAGGAGGGTAGTTATGAGAACTTGTGGCTGGGAATCCGTGCTCACATCAGCCTATTACAAAGAAAGTGGTTGGGGGATCTGGAGGCCTGAGCCACAGACACAGCTGGAGTGAGGGGTCTAGACGGCTGGAGCATCTCTTAGCATTTCTAATCCTCTCATTAGGGCACTGGCTGAGATTTAGTCTGGGACAGGCCTTCTCTACCCAGGGTGCCCCACCAACCCAACTACCTTCTCTTCTTTGTGTCTAAATCTTCTTGAATGCTGCCTGAGCCTTGACTACATTTTCCCTGGCATGAACTTCAGGTGGGTTTCTCTGGTGACATGCTTCTTGGCTTCATTCTCTCTCATGTGTGCTGGTTATTTCCCCTTGCCAGCTCAGGGTTCTGTACCCTTGTATTCTTTCCTGGGCACACAAGGCACCAGGCTCTGCTGGGACTCAACCTAGGCTTAGCCTCCTGCTGTGCAGGTGTGAGGAAGAGTACAGGATGGCTGTGGGTGAGTAGGCCCTGGTTCTGAGGGTAAGTCACCTCCCTTGGGTTGGGACCTTGGCATGCTTCAAGTTCCTAGCCCCTTACCACACATTGGGCCAGGGACAGAGGGCTGTGGCTGTGCCAAGTCTCTGAGTGACATTTTCGGAACTGCGGCTGGTGGCAGCTGGGAGGGGCAGCCGCAGGAGCTGCTGGACAGGCCTGGGCTAGGAAGGAGCTGGGCTGGGGCCCTGTGTTAGCAAGACAACGCCCTTTATGTGCTGGAGAAGACTGGGTGCTGGAGGCGGCCTAATAGCATGATTGAGGCCCATGTCGGTCTGCGGTGCCCTTACTGGAACTTTCTACCGCTGGTGGCAAAGCCTGGGCACAGTTCATGGGGCAAGTCGGGTTTCCTGGGCAGCACAGCAGTCAGTTCACAGGGCAAGCTGTCAGGCTGTGGCCACGGCCCCCGGAGCGCTGGGGACGAGGCGCAGAGCCGGGATCTCCGTCCCGGCAGACTAACGGCACCTGGCTCTGCTTTTTAGCAGGCTGCAGGTGGTCTGGAGGCTACGCGCACGGCGACCCTCGGCGTCCTGTTTGCACCCACCCACCTCTAAGTCGGCCTGCTAGCCTCGGTATCTCAAACCCGAGGGTTCCCGGCGGCCCACGCGCGCCCTCACTTCCGGAGCTGCGTAGTGCTCTACACGCACAGGCCCCGGTTCGTGAGCGCGCGCGCCGTGCGTCCTGGGCTCGCGGCGGCGCGCGCGGGGCCTCCGGGCTCGTTGGTTCCGAGTCTTCCTAGAGCGGCCGGGGTAGGCTGGCGGTGCGGCTCGCCATGTTCTCCTTGGTGCTGCGGGCCGGGGCGGCTGGTCTCTCCGCTCAGTGGGTAAGCGGCTCGGGGCGCACCGGCCACTGCCGCTGCGGTCGCCCGCCCTTTGGTCCCGGGAGAGCCCAGCGTGCTGGGAAGGCAGCGGCAGGGACCCGCGGCCTTCGTCCTCGGGGCCGCTGGGATGCTCCGCGGTCGTGGTTGTGGCGGGCTGCCGGCCGACCTGCCCGGCCGGGAAGGTCAGGGAGGCCGTTGTCGTTTGTCCCTGCGTGGCCCTGGTGCCTCCAGGATTGCAGCAGCGGAGACAGGGCTTCTTGTCCCTCCGGCTTAGCGGCTCCGCTGCAACAACTAAAAGCTGAAGGAAACGCTTGTTTGCTTGGTGAAGGCTTTTTGGGCTCCTTCGGGCTTAGGTGAAGGTGACCAGTGTTCCATTTACTGCAGTTCTTCGCTCGTTATAGGAAATGCTCGGTAGAAAATCGTACTATTTAACCGTGAAAGTGCCAGGAATAACTGCACTAACGAAAGAGTCGCAGTTTCATGGCAACTTGAGTTTCAAGTATATTTCATATACGCAAAGGAATTGCCGAGGTTGAGACACTCAAGTAAACCTAAAAATGCAGATTCCAGGGCCTGCGAGATAGCTCAGCATGGAAAGGCGCTTGCCTCCAGGTACGAGGACGCGAGTTCAGTGCCCTGAACCCATATAATGGAATGAGAAAACCACTGTGACAAGTTGTCATCTGGCCTTCACAAGCATGACTTGTGTTCTGAGAGTGCAGGGACACACGGTAAATAAACAGACTTGTGTAAGTGTAATGGTGAACGGAAAAAAAATGAGTTTTACCAGAGTAAAAGTTTGCATCAGGTATTTTTGGGGATCAGCAAATGTTGGTTATACATAGTCAAGGTTTCAGGTATGATTTACAACTCGGGGGATCTTGCTATGATATTGACATCAGTTTAATGTGCTATTATAGAAAACTAAATATTAGAATACTTACAGGTAGTCTATACATTGTTGGAAATTGCTTTAGTTTCTTGTGCATGTGTGATCAAATACTTCTATAGTAGATAGAATCCTTTGGCTCAGGCTTGCTACAGGTACCCTGTAGGATGAGTTTGAATTATATCTCTGACTAGCCTAGAACGTAACTATGTAGACCAAGCTGGCCTCTAACTCAGAGCTCTTCCAAATGTTGAGATTAAAGGCAGTGGCCACCATGTACTGCTCAGCCTTAAATTCTTGATCCTTCTATCACCATTTCGAATGATGGGATCATAGGTGTGTGCCACCACATCTGACTTTATGCGGTGTAGGGGATTGAACCCTGAGTCTTGTGCATATTAGGCAAGCATTCTACCAACTGAGTTGTATCCCCACATTTAAATGTCATTGTCTACTGTGAGTATACTGTGGACATTGGCTTTTGAAGGAGATTTTTGTTTTCTTCTAAAGTTACTGTTACTGGAGTGTTTAGAATCAAAGCCTGGGCCCTGGGAACCATAACAATCTAAGTGCAGCCCTGTCTTCAGTATGCCAATTAAAGAAAGAGTAGGAAGCAAAGAAAGGAAGTGTGTTCAAGTGTGACCACATTGGGAAGAGGAACTAATAAATCCCCTCCCTCCCTCCCTCCCCCCCTCTCTCTCACACACACACACACACACGCAGACACACATGCACACACACACATGCATACACACATGCGCACACACACACACACCTGTCACTTTCAGGGTACTGACCTGAGATTTAGGTCAAATGGGGGCACGAGGCATGTATAACTAAGCAGTCTTGTCTAAATGTAGTCCTTACAGACACATCTCTTATCCAATCTCCAGGTCTATCTTGCAAAGTTGTGTCAAGTCATCAGAACTATGTGAACTCTCTTTCTGGAAGACAAGTTCCTCCTCTGGTTAGCGCCAAGGTTTCAGTCACCACCACCCCCTTTCCCAGCATGAGATTCCTGGGGAAACTCTTTAATTCTTTTGGGGGGGTCTCTTGTTTTATTAGACAAAGTCAATACAAATACAAAGAATCACCAGCTGATGAAGCACTAAGCTAATGAACCATTAACTTCTGGAGATGCTGACAGGAATTGGGTAGAGGTGTGTTTATCCCACCTACCCAGCTTGTCCCAACACAGAATGTTAAACTCACTTAAAATAAGAGATTGTGTTATCTACACCCCCATAATTTGATCAGATGCTTCTCAAGTGAACTCCAGATTACAACATCCCAACACTGTGCTGCAGTGCTAAAATCCTGGGCTCATGTGGTAGATGGCTTGTGTGTATGAGAGGCATCCTAGTGGAAGAGTTACATTAAACTGACTCCAACAAAACAACTGGAAGTCTGGGACTAATGTACCAGAGTGGCTTGTGTAAAACAATGGCTTGGTTTGCTGCTCAGCTTGAATGAGAGTGTTGTTCATGGCCTGGTGTGTCAGGTGTGTCGGATAAGCTCATGGGTGGTAATACATTATTAGCGGTAACTCGGAATGTGAAGTCCCTTATGGTAAGACCAATGCCACTCCCCCCACCCCCTTTCCGTTACCTTTAATTAAAAGAGAAATTTATATGTTAGCTTCAGCAGAAAGGAAGTAAATATTTTTCAGTTATCTAAAATATAATTTTATCAGAATTCACGGCCTAATTACAGTATAAAAACCAGTTACTTGCAAATGCAAGAAACTCACTAATCTGTTTTGACAATGACTCTTTATTAAAGTTATCATAAACAAAAGACAATTTATCTGTCATGCTTTAAAATTTTACTTTAAATATGTCTTTCAGTTATTTCTTTTATCTTGTGTCTGCTAAGTAGATAACAATATTTTAACATATTATGAAGTTCTTTCAGAGAAATGACATTATTTTAAAACAGACCAATAAAAAGACACCCATTTTATAAATTCAAAAAAAAAGGGAGTTAGGGAGATGGCTCAGTGGGTTAAAGTACTTTTTGGCCCTTTGGGACCTCACATGGCGGGAACACGGTGGGAACTAACTCCCACAATTATCATCTGATCTCCACTCACATGAATGCATATAAAATTAATAAGAATAGAATTCAGTATAAAAGTTTTTGCCAGTAGTGGTGGCTCAATCCCTTTAATTTCAGCACTTGGGAACAGAGGCAGTGGATCTCTTGAGTTTGAGGCTAGCCTGGTCTACAGTGTGAGTTTCAGGAGAGGCAGAGCTATGTAGAGAGACTATGTCTCAAAACCGAACCAAACACTACGCCAGCTTTAGAGCACTGGCTGCTCTTCTAGAGGACTGGGGGCTGGGGGTGGAGGCTGGAGGAGTTATATTCCCAGCATCTACATGGTGGTTCACAACCATTTGTAACTCCAGTTCTAGAGGATCCAACACTCAGCTTCCATGGGCACAGGCTTGCACATAATATACAGACATACATGAAGGTAAAACAGTCGCACACATAAAATTTAAATAATAAAGTGAGAGGCTGAGAGATGGCCCAGCAGTTAAGAGCCCATACGGCTCTGAGGACCAGAGTTTGGATCCCTGCACACACTGGGCCGCTCACAGCTCCCTTGTAACTCCAGTTCCAAGGGGACTTTCCACTTCTGATCTTCATGGGCACCTACACATGTGTACACACACACAATACGATCTTTAAAAAAAGGAAAGATATTAAGTACAAAGTTACATACTAAGAGGTGACAAAGTATTAATATAAACTCTTGCCCAGGAAAAAACAAAACCAGAAAGTTCTGAGTTTTTATACTTCTTAGCCTTTTCTCCTGATTCTTCTTAATCATTCTGTCCTCAGTGATTTTCAATTAAAACATTGTATTTTGGATGGAAATGTGTATCTAATTCATATGAATATCCACAGAGTTACCGGTCAGCAAGAGTATGCCTCAAAAATGGATTTTTCCAGGGATTGGTGGTTCAGTGGTTGGGAGTGCTTGCAACCAAAACCACCATCTTGAGTTCTGTCCCTGAGCCAACTTCTGTGAGTTGTTCACAGGGAAAAAAGAAACAGATAATTACATATTAATACATATAAATAATAGATAAATACATATTTCCAATTTGTAGCAGCATAGATCTGCTTTTTAAAAATTACCTCTGTATTTTAAAGACTTATTTTCACTTTATATATATGAGTGTTTTGCCTTCATGTGTACATGTACTACATTTGTGCCTGATGCCCATAGAGGCCAGAAGAGGGCTCTGGATCCTCTAGAACTAGAGGATCATAGAATTATAGGCCAGCAAACCATGTGGGTACTTGAAACCAAACCCAAGTCCTCTGCAAAAGCAGATGCTTGTAACTGTTGAGCCTTTCCAACGCCTCTGTATTTATTTTAAATGAAAATATTTGCATTAAACATACTGAATAAATGAAAAAGGGATCAAAATTGACCTAAAATATAAGACATTATTGTGTGTTTAGTTGATGCATTTAACTTGTGAATGTTTTATTTTAAATCAATCTTTTTCAGTTTATGTATCAGTATTAAGGAGTTTAGAAAATGGAGAAAAATATATGAACTCTTATAATCTGATAATAAAAATGATGGTGGCAATTATGGCATTCAATCTTTTCATTAGTGTCTATTTTATATAAAAGGGATGCTAGTTACTTTTTAAAAGTTTATTTCATTGTATTTTATGTGTGTGGGTTTTTCTTGTATGTAAGACTGTACCATGTGCCTGAGGGTATCAGAAGAGCCCATAGGACACATGGTGGGCACCATGTGGGCGCTGGGTATGGAGCATGGGTCTTCTGGAAGTGTAGGCCGTGCTCGTAACTGCTGAGCCATCTCTCCAGCCCTCTTTGTGTTTTTTAAAAAGAGAATTCTTGATAATTTCTTGATGTAAATGTGGCATCAATACTTTCTCATTTTTCTTTACATTTTCATTTTAATGAAAATTAACAGCTGTTTAATACTCCAATTTGGAAACTGCTCATTTAGAACTTCCCTTCAGGCAGGTGAGATAGCTCGACGCTGAGCCTCCTGACCTGAGTTTGATCCCCGAATCCTACAGAGGAAGGAGAGCGCGCTTGAAGGTTGTCCTCGGACCGCCACACGTGCACTTGCCCTCACACACACAAACTGCACAGGTTACATTTTGAAAATATCTAAAAATTAAAGGTTCTCTTTGCTTAGTTTTACAGTAGCTATGCTTTGTTTGTTTGTACTTTACTATTTGTAGTTATGTGTGCATATGTAAGTGTGTTCACGAGTGCAGATGCCTGTAGAGCCGGAAGCCCGGGATGGAGCTGCAGTTAAAGGCATTCATGAAATGCTCAAGGTGGATGCTGGGAATAGAACTTGAAAGAGCAGTACCAGTTCTTAATCACTGAGCCAGCTCTCCAGCTCCCTTTTATCTGCATTTTATAATATGTGAACACACACAGAGCCCCTCTCCCCCTTCTGAGACAGGGTCTTCACATGTAGGCCTAGACTCACGGCATCCTCCTCTCAGCCTTCCTAGTGCTAGGATTATAGGCAGGGACGTTATCACGCCTGGCTTCCGTGATGTTCCTTAAAAGTAAATTTCTGAAAATGTCACTGTGTTAAAAGATGTAACTTCTTTGAGGTTTTCCGTAAATCATACTAGTCTGCTTCCCTAAAAGGCATGTATGAGTGTTTGCCTAATGCATTAGCAAGCCCATTTCTCCCATGCTCTCAACAAAATGGAATGTTATCTTTTAAAAAAATCCCCAACCCAAAACCTTTTTCTAATTTAAGCTGGCAATGTTATTTTAAATTGCATGCTTTACGTGTTCATGATATTTATTAATTTTCCTCATGGACTGTGCATTTATGATATCTTCTGGTTGGTATCCTTTTATCACTATAAGTGTTTAAGACTTAGTAGTCATCTGCATAGTCAGCAGATGGTGCCAAAGAGAATGCATATGTAAAGGAAAAAACAGAGCCAGAACAGGGCCCAGAGGATGGCAACCTTCAAGAAGTAGTTAAAATGTCAGCAAAATGAGAATGTAAAGACTCAGAAAGTTAAAAGAGTGATTAGATTCTTTCCCTACCCTAAAATTAACCGTTTCTTACATTATTATGAGATAATTATTCTCTTAGAGTTTACTTAAGAAATTTTTTTTGTTATTCAAAAATTGTTCTTATATTTTACTATACTCTCAGCTAAAGTGACTAAAGTGGCTGTTTTCTAAGTTTAGTTTCATTTTTCACAGCCTTGACTATGTTATATCCTTTTTAAAAATTACATATTTAAAACAAAAGAAGCATAAAGTAGTGCTTGTTCATCCATCCACTAGCTGCCCAAGAGAGAGGCAGGGGAGAACATAATCGAGGCAAAGATGATAGTTCCCACCACTCTATGTTGTGCCTATGTTTCACAGTCTATAAGTAGTTTTGTTTTGTTTTTCTAATTAAAGCAAGATGTACTATGGAAATTTATTTCTACAACTGAACTACTTTGGTCTATGGTAAAGTTAAATATGTTAACATCATATCATTCCCTTCACTGAGTCTTCTCTGGTAGCCAGTTCCGTGCTTGGTTTAATCCAGTGTCCTGCCATTTGCGGTTCACAGAAATCAGAAATTGTAGGATTTCAAGTAATGGTTTAATCGTTTAGGGTGGGAGATCTGCAGTACAGGAGAGAAACAAGAACAAAGTTTAACAGTCAGATTTGTTCCAGAGCAGTTGCACCTTGTAATCTGCATAGGATTAGAAGTCAGGAGGTGTACAGCTGAGCCAAGTAAAGAACTGCAAAGGTTGCCAGACCTGGTGACACATTCTATAACCAGTCCAGCACCAAGGAGGCTGAGGCAAAAAGGAAAACTTAAAGACCATCTGGGCTATGTAGGGAAACCCTATCAAAAAAATTTTTTTAAAGAGTATGACTCATTTGTGCATAGCTGTGACTCATGTAGAATAAAAACATTTACCATATTAGGGCCAGGCATGGTGCAAACCTTTAATCCCCACTCGGGAGGTAGAGGCAGGTGGATCTCTGTAAGGCCAGCCTGGTCTACATAATGAGTTTCAGGACAGCAGGATTACATAGTGAGACTCTGTTTAAAAACAAAACTTTACCCTATTAAAAGTCTGACATGGATCATGGATTGAGACAGAAGGAAAGACAGTTAATTCTCTGAACTGCATGCCAGCCTTGTGTGGGCAGAAAGCGGATCTAGAGGTCTGCTCCGCTCTGGTTTGGGCTCGGGTCAGTGAGTTAATAATGTGCTGTTAGCCATGTTTCCTGTGCTTCTGAAAGAAAGGCAGGGCTTAGTATGCGCACCATCTCTCCTAAGGGCCTTGGTTTTTATGATTTGATTCCCTTATTTTAAGTTATGACTCTTAAAATACGTCATGGAAAGTTTCTTAACATTTGTAACTACGTTTTCTTAAAATTTTAAACTTTAGGGAAGACATGCAAGGAGTTTGCATAAGACAGCTGTGCAAAATGGTGCTGGTGGAGCCTTATTTGTGGTAAGTAATTGAATTCCTCGTAATGGAAAGACTTGGGAATTTTAGTGAGTCTGCTGTGGATTATGTGATATGTTAACCACTCAGTGGTAGATGCCTAAAGTTTACAGAGTTCTGTGTTCAATCCCCAGCACGGCAAAGAAAGGAATCCAAAAACTTTAAATACGTATTCTAATTTTATGTGTGTGTGACTGAGAACATGTTTATGTACCATGTACATGCAGGAGTTGGAGAAGGTCAGAAGGTGGTGTTAGACCCTAGGAACTGAGTTGTAATAGGCAATTGTAAGCTGCCATGGGGGTGGCTGGGAACCAAGCCTGAGTCCTCTGCAAGTTGCTCTTAACCTCTGAGCCATTCATTTCTCTTGCCCCCCAAACACAAAACCTTAATACCTCCGTTGTTGGCATATGATGATTGTGGGGATTGGAGTTAAATTCATTATAATTCAAATGATGTTTGGTTCCAGCTGAACCTCTCAAATATAAACTTACACGTAGGAACCTAGGAGACTGTAGTAATAGGAATTTAGATTATTGTTTGGTAAAACTACTATGAGTCCTAACTTGGTAGTCAGACTCCATGGTCTTAAGTCAGTCATGTTGGCAAACCATAGCTTACTGAGCTTGATGTTTCTTTTTGTGGAAAACTTGTATTGGGAAAGATGTATTTTTGTACTTCTTTAAAGAGTAGAGATATATTGTCAGATATCTCAGACAATCAAATTCCTTTGCTTTTGGGTACTTGTGTATCTGGAATTCACATTTAGAATTTTTATTTAAAAATTTTTATTGGTCTATATGTGCATGAAATGAGGTGCCCATAGAGGCCAGAAGGGACCATTGGATACCCTAGAACTGAAGTTAGACAGAATTATAAGTTGCCCAATATGGATGGTAGGAACTGAACTCTGGTTCTTTGCATTAGCAACAAGCATTTTTAACCTCTAAGCTAGTTAGTGGTTCTCAACCTGTGGGATCAAATGACACTTTCACAGGGGTCACCTAAGACCATCTACATATCAGATGTTTACATTACGATTCATAACAGTAGCAAAATCACAGTTATAAAATAGCAATAAAAATAATTTTATGGTTGGAGGTCATCACAACATGAGGAAGTGTATTTAAGGGTTGCAGCATTAGGGAAGTTGAGAACTATGGTCTAAGCCATCTCTCTAGCCCAAATTTGTGTCTTAATTATATAAGGCTGTCAGTTTGTATTTGATATTTGAAATAGTGAAGTTGGACAACTTTTTTTGGAACTAAAGGTATTTCTTAATCTTTAAGGGTATATTTTGAAACTGTTCTAAAATTTTTAATTCTGTTAACTTTACTTTGGTAAGTGATCAACAAATGTGTATTTTTTAGTCATTCTTGCTACAAAGATAGATAGAATGATGGAATTAAAATAGAGATTAAATGAGCAGCGTTAGTATAATGTGATGTACAGTAATGTTTACATTTCAGGGGAAATGTTGATAATTTTTTCTTTTTGTCTTTTTTTTTTTCTTTCTTTTTTTTGGTATAGCATAGAGATACTCCTGAGAATAACCCAGATACTCCATTTGATTTCACACCAGAAAACTATAAGGTATGGTTAAATTAACAGTATAATTATCAAATATTCAGTGCTTTCCTATGTATAAAACAGGCGCTTTTTCTTTAAACAGAGGATAGAGGCAATAGTGAAAAACTACCCAGAAGGACATAAAGCAGCAGCTGTGCTTCCAGTCCTGGATCTAGCCCAAAGACAGAATGGATGGCTGCCCATCTCTGCTATGAACAAGGTACTGAATTCATTTTTTGTAGCAGAAAAGAGGAGAGGTTGTTTGTGTGATAACTTCTTTTATAGAAATCATCATGATAACCATTAATCTCAGAGTTTAGGAATTTGGAACCCTTTAGTCAGATAGATAGATGATAGATAAATAGATGATACAAATTATAGATGATAAAATTATAGATGGTAGAGAGAATAGATGATAGATAAAAAGAATAGATAGATGATAAATAGAATAGATGATAGATAAATAGAATAGATGATAGAAAAAATAGATGATAGATGATAGATAGAATAGATAGATGATAAATAGAATAAAGAGAAAGGATAGGATATATAGAATAGATAGATGATAGATAAATAGAATAGATGATAGATGGAATCAGATGATAGATAGAATAGATGATAGATAGACAGATAGATAGATAATAGTTAGATATATGATAGTTAGATTTCCCCTTAGTGTGTTTTTGTCAGTTCCCTTAATATAGCTTCTGTTCTTGTAGGAAATAGTCATCAATGTGAGAGAGGTGCGCCCCCCCACCCCCTCTGCTCAGGGAAATGGTCATAATGAAAAGATCTCGAATATAATTTGGCATAAAGATATTTTGAAAATTAATACAGTGTTTCAACACTAAAATTATAGGGGAAAAATCCCTTACCAAATGTAATCTCTTTTAATATTTTCACATTTCTGGTTCTAGTCTTTAACAAAAGTCTGTATCTAATATGTGGTATGTGTGACATTCACTTACCTTCAGATCTGCCATGCGACCCATTTCAGCCTGCTTACACTGTCAGACTCTGCTCTTCCAAGACAGGGCCTACCTGACACACTTAACCCCAGTCTAGTCTTGAGCTTTTGCCAGTTCCTCTGCCTCAGCTCCCAAGCACTAAGACTGCAGATGTAAAGATTGTTCTCAAGTAGTTTCAGCAATAATCTAGACTTTTTAAGCTTACTTATTTTCTGTTAATACAGCAATGGCATTCATGTGACAACACAGCGTATCGTTTACGAAGAGCTGTGTAAAAAAGAACTCACTGTTTTCTACTTGACCAACCATCGTCGACATCCTGCTGTGTCTCACTCACTCTCGTCGTTTCTAAGCTTCTTACATAACTGTTAAGGAAGATTATCACAAAAAGAAACAAAAGGCCAAAGGCCATCATCTTCATCTAATAATCACAAATGCAACTTCTAGGTTGTGTCGATTGTTCTGTTTGCTTTATATACTTTCCTAATACTGAAATATGTTACAAAACTTTATTTAACTAAATATTATCCTATGTAAACACAAGTGGTTAATTTTTCCGGAAACCTTGATGTGAACTGGAGATGTAGCTAAGTGGAAGAGCATTTTCCTACCACCTCCAGAGCTCTGGGTTTAATTTTAAGCATTTAAAAAAAGAGAGAGAAAACAAATATTAGTATGATAAACAGTGCTTGTGACAAGTGTTTCATTTAAAATTATACCTTAGTTTTTAAACTCTTTAAAAATGTTTTTAAAAAATTAAACTTAGTGTATGATATACATGTGGACACGCGCCTGCCACAGCATGTGTGGAGGTCACTGGACAGTTCTGTATGTTGCTTTGTCTTTGGTCTTTATGTGAGTTCCAGGGGTCAGACTTGGGTCCTCAGGCTTTCGTGGCAAGCAATGTTTTTTTTATTTGCTGAGCCATCTTGCCAGCCCATACCATTTTTTTTAAATGTTGTTTTTAATAATGAGTTTCTTGTAAGTCTTGTTGAATAGTAAGCCTACAGAGAAAAATAAAACAAGAAACAGTGTAAGAGCATTTAAAACAGAGGTTCTCAACCTTCCTAATGCTGTGACCCTTTAATACAGTTCCTCATGTTGTGGTGACCCCCAACTGTAAAATTATTTTCATTGCTCCTTCATAACATAATTTTGCTACTGAGCTGGTATCTCAGTTCCAAAGACCATAGGAAATAATGTGTTTTATGTGATAGAACGTATCGTGCTATTTAGAGTTGGGTACATTTGCTTTGGGTAATAAATGTTGTAATCATCTTTAATGACTTAAAACTTTAGGTGGCAGAAGTTCTACAAGTACCTCCAATGAGAGTATATGAAGTAGCAACGTTTTACACAATGTACAATCGAAAGCCAGTTGGAAAGTACCACATTCAGGTCTGCACTACAACACCTTGCATGCTTCGAGATTCTGATAGCATATTGGAGGCCCTTCAGAGAAAGCTAGGTATGAGACATTGCATTTCTTTTGTTAGCCTGGGGTGTTGTGAGCATATCTTTAATCCCCTAGCACTTGGGAGGCAGAGGCAGGCAGATCTATAAAGCAAGTTCCAGGACAGCCAGGGCTACACAGAAAAACCCTGTCTTGAAACATCTTCTTCCACCCCCCAAAACAAACAAACAAAAACCAAGGTTTTCTAATGCCAGGCCAAACCCTGCTCCATTCTGGCATGATGGAATTGGAGGGTGGGCTCAGGGGGGAAGCATGAGGCCAGGCACGGCCAGGGTCAGAAGAGAATCCAGAGTGGCATGAATATGGCAGAAACAAACACCTGGGAGACTGTGGCAGGGGACAGCCCACTTTAATGAAGTGGTGGAGGTGATATGATATATACACTGTAGGAAGAGGGGAAGTCTAACAAGCAGCTCACAGTCTAACAGGTTATTGTGGAACACAAGTATAATCACAATGCTGAGGCAGAGGATTGTTAAGATCTCACCCAGCCTGGACTGCACAGTAAGAACTTATTTCAATAGTTTTATAGCTTCTCTTTACACTCCCCACCTCCCAAATAAAACTGTCTTTCTAGACCTGACATTTTCTACATACAATTTTTTTTTCCCCAAGACAGAGTTTCCCTGTGTAGCTGTGGCTGTCATGGAACTCACACTGTAGACCAGGCTGGCCTTGAACTCTGTAATCCACCTGCCTCTGCCTCCTGAGTGTTGGGATTAAAGGCTTGTGCCACCACTGCCTGGCTAGGGTGTTTTGTTGTTGATACTGTTTTGTGGTTTGTACTTTCTTGATACTTACTTGCTTACTCTTATTTCTTTCTAGTTTGTGTTCATCTAATTATCAGCTTCAAGTCTGAGCTTTTAATCTGTGCTAATCATTAAGTATGTATCTAGGAAAATTGTCTCTCATGTTAGCATATGTTGCATAAATAATAACTATACATGGGCTGGAGAGATGGCTCAGGTTGAGAGCTCGTACTGTTCTTCCAGAGGACCTGAGTTCAATTCCTACTCAGCATCGATATCAGGTAGTTCACAATCTTCTGTGACTCCAGCTCCAGGTGGATCTGACATCTCTTGGGACACTTGCACTTATGCGTACAAATACACATACACACAATTAAAAACAATTAGAACTTTTAAAATGTCCATGTACTATTTTGGAGAAGCCATGGAATAAATAACAGCATAGTAGGAATACTTGACAATAAGGGAAAATTTAAATAGCTGTAATTATAATAAGCATATTTACAAAACAAATGGGCACTTTTTATACAAGACTGCCATTGTTGCATTTTTAACTATGTGAAGTTAAGGATCTTAATGTTTCTTTCTGTATTGAAGAAACACAGGGCTTCATACTTCAGAGGCAAGTAATTTAACACTGACTTGCATCCTCCGCCCTTTTTTCCTTTTATTTATTCTGTGATAGGGTCTTACTAAGTTGACAGGCTGTTTTTGCTTGTAGTCCTCTGACCTCAGTCTCTCAAGTAGCTGATCTTTGTCATTAATTGTGACTTTTCTTCTTTTTTAAAAATATAACTCCTTGCATATCACAGATGCCTTTGGGCAATGTAGTAGTTAGCTGCTGCGGTGGCTCACCAGGGAAGACACAGAGGCATCTTCATAGGTACAAACTCTGGCAGGCCTCAGCAGAGGGAACCACCATCCTGGACAGTGCCATACTGGACAGTGGAACCCTCAGTGACCTAGCTCAGGTGTTTTTATTGGAACAGAACTCCTCAGGTGTTCTACTGATAGCACATGCAGATCATAAGCAATCAAACATCCCCCACATAAATCCAACACCTGTAGACAATATAAAATGCCAAGACCTAGGCAGCCCCTCACACAGCAGTGCACAAAATAATTATTTTATACATAACTAAAAATAAACTTCCACAACAGGACAATGTCGAAGCATATAAGGCAGAAAGCTCCTAAAACCCACCTCTAAGGTATAAATTCTAGTAACTGCTTGGTATATTAGTTACAGGTTTTTTATCTTTTATTTAGCACATAAGCACATAACTGTGCTTACATTGTGTGGTTTCAGCTTGGACTTTTTGCATAGCACACTGCATTTGCATCATTTTGCTGTTTTTGCTGTTATTGATGGAGTTACTCTAGTACTTTCATATATACCACCTTTGCATGCTCTTTATATGGTTTATTAAGATTGCAAGAAAAATTGCTTAATCATACTTGCCATATTTTGCCAGTTCCCTAAGTACACGAGTACTCATTTTTCTTATCTCCTTAATTATCTTTGAACTGAAGTTTTCTGAATCTTTGCCAATATAATGGTATAGCTGTATTATTAGCAGTCTAATTATTTACTTTTTTTTAAACCTTGAGGATAATTTTATTAGTTTAAAAGAAAATCCCCAAAGAAAGCAAGCTGTAAATGTCTACAGTCTATAGGAGTGAGTTAGAGAAGAGGAAGAGCTAGTGAGAGTCATGCTGTTTGAAGTAGGCCTGGAGGCCAGCAGACAAGCAGCTAGGTGCTGAGGATGTAGTTCAGTCTTACCACAAAATGAATGAAAACAATGTAAGCACTGGTCTCAAGTTTTTATTGATTTTAAAGGAACAAGCCCTAAGCCTACTTAAGAACTAACTTAAAGCTAGACACTGTGGCTTTTGCCTATAGTACCAAAACGCTGGAGCCTAAGGTGGCAGGTTGTCATGAGATAGCGGCCAGACCTGAGCTTCAATATGAGACCCGGTCTCAAAAAACAAAACCAAAAACTTCAGAAGGAAATGAGCATTATAGTATTATATTGATTTATTTATTATTATTTTTTTTTATAAAGACAGGATCTCAATATGTAATCCAGAACTTGAGATCTGTCTTTAGTTTCCAAGTGCTGAGATTACATGTGTGCACCATTATGCTTGGCTCTTTTAATTTTTACAGAAATTTAATGTACTTCAATACTTTTATATATCTGTATAACACATTGTTGATATTGTCATTTTTCTTAAACCATGTTGCTTTTAAGCTATAACAGTGATCATTTACATTTTTAGGAATAAAGGTTGGAGAGACTACACCTGACAAACTTTTCACTCTTATAGAAGTGGAATGTTTAGGGGCCTGTGTAAATGCGCCAATGGTTCAAATAAATGACAACTACTATGTGAGTATTCAACATCACATAAGCTAAAGTTCTCTAGTATCCTATTTAAAATATTTCTTGTCTACAGATGTTGGTTCTTGAGTTATTCATTTAGAAGAAAGTATTAGTACAAGTATCTAGAAGGTTTTAAAAAGAATTATGTTTAAACATTTTGCCTTTTTCTCCAGGATATGATAAATTTGATAGTTTTAAATTATGATCAATTTAATCATTTATATATAATAGAAACTAGGACATAATAGCAACATTTTAGGGCATTTACTTAAATAATAGTGTCTATTGTTACCATTTGCAGAAAAAATTTTACATACAAGTAGTACACCTCAAATCTTTTCCTCCAGACACTATTGTAAATTGTGTATTCTTCTTACAGATATTTTAAAGCTTTTTCTGTATAGTCTGTATCTGTAGTAATATGTCATATTGTTTACTTTCAATTTTTTATATAGATGAAATGTATAACATCTC
The DNA here is from genome assembly GCA_026225945.1 of Cricetomys ansorgei. Classification (NCBI taxonomy): domain Eukaryota; kingdom Metazoa; phylum Chordata; class Mammalia; order Rodentia; family Nesomyidae; genus Cricetomys; species Cricetomys ansorgei. The sequence goes on along the minus strand of JAMJFZ010001360.1, from coordinate 7,726,447 downwards.
TACTTTATCTGTATCTCACAAGCTTTTAAGTTTTGTGTTTCTCTCTTTATCTTTGACGTGTGAATTTTCTGGATGTGTTCTTAATACCCAAATATGTGGAGCTTTCTAGTTAGCATTTTTAAGTTACTTGCTGCTCTGATTATACCATAGTTTGCAGTTACGGTATTTTATCAGTTTAAACTTTTTAGATATTAGTTTGTGGAGAGTCTTTGTTGAATATAGCATTTTCAGGAATGGATTTACCTTACTTCTCTTGCTCCTAGAGGTGCTAATGGTACCCCCCAAAACTGATCTCTCTATACCTTTTACTTTGCCCATTCTGCAATGCCAAAGGTTCCAGACTAGACATTTTCTTTGCAGGACAGTTTACTTTCTAGTTTACTCTTTTATCAAATGTATAGCTTTTTTTTTTGGATCTTTTTTTCAAGGCAGGGTATCTTTGTATAACAGCCCTAACAGTCCTGGAACTTGCTCTGTAGACTATGCTGGCCTCAAACTCACAGAGATCTGTCTGCCTCTGCCCCACAAGTGCTGGGATTAAAATCCTGTGCCGCCACCACCGGCTCTTTTTTCTTGGATCTTAACTTTGTGTGGTTGATTGGTCTCTTGTGAAGACTTTTTCTGTGCTTGTCTGGGTCTTGTCCCTTGTCCTTCTGGATATTGGAAGCTAGGAGACAGGTTTGTTGGTATTCCACCTGTCTTGCTGAATTTTTGTTGTTTTTAGCCTTTTTTATATACTCCTCAAATAGAAATTAGATATAGTAACTCACAGACATAGATGAGAGAGAGATTTTTTTCAGTTAATCAAAGTTAGAGCTTTTGATTCAGGATAGACATTAGGCATCTGCTTATCAGTTACAACTATTGGTGATAATTATTCTTTGAACTCAATGTTTCTTCGAGGTTAGCATTTGTTCTCGTGTACTTTTGCACTTTTCTGTTAAAATGACTTTACGGCGCTTAACGGAGGGTCCAGTGTTGAATTTTCCAATGCTTTTTATTAATCACAAACCATGTCAAATCTCAGGGAATTCTATACCCGGGCAGCTAGGCTGAGAGCTCACTCCAAGGCTTCTTCACCCATTGGTCTCCTCTCAGTTCTTCCTTCTTCCTTTTTCAGCTCCTACTCCTCCTCCACCTCCTACTCCCCCTCCCTCCTTGCTCCACCCCTCAATCCCCAGGTGTTTTCTTCCTGTTTTCACACAGACCCTCAATCAACAAATAACAGGAACCTCCTGTGGGGGGGGGGGAGGTGGAAGGTGGGGCTGGCACAGAGGTGTAAACAAGTAAGAGACGAATCTTAACTAAAATATTATCCACAACTAAACATACCACAACACTTTTTTGCTTAATGTTTTCTTGTTGTCTAAGTTGCTGCCTTATTGCTGTGAAAAGACACCATGACCAAGGCAATTCTTATAAAAAAGAAAGCATTTAATTGAGGCTTTGCATACAGTTTCACAGGTTTGTCCATTATCATCATGACAGGAAGCATGGCAGCAGGCATTGTGCTGGAAAAGTAGTTGAGAGCTACATCTTAATCCACAGGCAGTAAGAGAGACACACTGGGCTTGGCCTGGGCTTTTGAAACCTCAAAGCACACCTCCAGTGACACACTTCAGCAAGGCCACACCTCCTAATCCTTTCAAATAGTGGTACTTCCTGGTGACTAAGCATTCAAACAAATGAGCTATGGAGGCCATTCTTATTCAAACTTTCACACTTAAATAATCCTCAAAACAAGTTCAAATTGTGTTAATAGTAAAGGAACTGAGAGAGGCAGAGGGTGAGAGTTACTGGGTGGTAAGAACTCAAAAGCAAAGTTTCACTTGGAATGCACTTAGTTCTGCCTCTTTGGCTAAAGCTTTTAATGTAGATTGCATTATATATTGAGTTATTCAGAAGTAGGTATCTTGATAAAAACAATGAATGAATGATTTTAAGGATTTATAGACTTTTTACAGCAGTAATTCATTGATGGCTCCAATTTTTCTCTAGGAGGATCTGACACCTAATGATATTGAAGAGATTATTGATGAACTCAAAGCTGGGAAAGTTCCAAAACCTGGGCCAAGGTATACTTTTATTTATATATAAGCTGTAATGGTATAACCTACACTGAATTAATCTTTCAGATAAGCTTAATTTTAAGAATTTTACACTCATGTTCATAGGAGCTGACTGGAAGTTTGCATATCTAAAGCTGTCATCTGGGGCAAGATTTTTTTTTTTTTTTTTCCTTAAAAACCCATAAAATAAGGCTTGGAGAGGTGGTTCAGTATTGGTAAAGTTCTTGTCCTGTAAGTATTAAGGATGGGAGTTCCGATTCCCAGAACTAAGCAAAAGCTAAGTGAGCATGGTGGCTGGCTGTAATCCCAGTGTGGGAAGAGGAGACAGAGGACCCCGAGTAAGGTGGCCAGCCAGACTAGCTAAAACAGCCGAGTTCAGCCAGAAGCATACATGCACATGCATACATGTACGTGCGTGTGTGCGTGTGCACACACACATTTCATACACAGATAGGCAAAAACTCCTCTAAGATAATTATGTGATTTACCTGAAAATATATAATCCTCTTCAAATACAGATCTGTTGCTTAAAAGTTCATGTTGCTAGAAGACTGATCTGATTAGCCTCCCTCTTATTTCCACCCGAAGATCCACATCTCTCTTTTAATCAGTACAGGATAATTTGAAATATTTTTTATGTTGTTATGTTCATGTATAATATATATGTGGAGGTCAGAGGACAACTTTGTGGAGTGGCTCTCTTCTTACAGGAGTTCCAGGGTTTGAACTTGGGTTGCCAGCCCTTTGCAGTAGTAGTTACTTTTTCCTACGAGCCGTCACTGACTTCAGTACAAGATCATCTTTTTTATTGTTTTTCTAACACAAAAGCATTTTAATACCTCTTCCAAATAATTATTGTTCTTTTCATGAAATAGCTATCTTGTATTCTTCCTATCATGTTGAGTATCACAAATGTTCAATTAGTTTTCCTTATGTGCTATAGTTTGGTCTCTCCATGGGATATCTAGTTGGCTTGTGAATTCACTGTGATACTTCAAATTAATCACAGTCCAGTCATATGCCTCATAATGACATTAAATCAACAATAGACCACAGGCACAATGATAGTCATGTAAAATTACAATAAAGCCAAAAAGTTACTTTTATTATTATTTCGTGACAGGGTCTTACTATATAGCCCTGGCTGGCCTGGAACTTACTATATAGACCAAGTTACCTCGAACTCACAAGAGCTCTGCCTTCCCCTGCCTCCTGAGCACTAGCATTAAAGGCATGCATGATCCATGGTTCTGAGGCATAATCTCATTTATACAGTTCAGTCTGGCCCGGAGCTCACTATGTAACCCAGGGTAGCCTCAAGGTAAATTGCTTTCTTTAATCCCAGCACTCTAGAGGCAGAGGCAGGTGGATCTCTGAGTTTGAAACCAGCTTGGTTTACAGATGAAGTTCCAGGACAGCCAGGGGTACTTTGAGAAACCCTCTCTAGAAAAACTTAAAAACCAAAACCCAAAAACTTTATTACAAGTGTGAGTGCTTGTGTCACACACATGCATATGGAGGTTAGAGGACAACTTGTGGGGGTTGGTTCTCTCCTTCCATGGAGGTCCTATAGATTGAATTTAGGCCTTCAGGCTTGTGGACAAGTACCTTTACCTGCTGGCCCTCGTTTTGTTTTGTTTTGTTTTTGAGATTAAGTCTCACTGTGCCTCCTGAGTGTTGGGATTAAAAACTTGTGCCACCATTCCTGGCATATTTCTGCTTTTAAGACAGGGTCTCACTATGTAGCCTATTTGGTTATTTTTTATAACAGTGTTAAAGACAAACCTAGACAAAATCCTGTTAATTCTAGCACTGTGGAGACTGAGGCAGGAAGATATTAAATACTAGGCTTGCCCAGGCTACTTAGCTACATAGCAAGTTCCAGGCCAATGTGAGCAACCATAGCTAGACCCTGTCTCAAAAAAACAACGAAAAGGAAGAAACTTTACTAATTACTCATCCAGAATCGAGCGGAGGGTAAATTAAGATGAAGATGGCTTAGTGGCTGAGAACACTTAGTGTGACAGCAAGAGGACCTGAGTTCAGTTATCTGGCACTCACCAAAAATAAGGCCCCTGGTGCCTGTAACCTCAGCATTTATGTGTGTGTAGAGGGGTAGAAGGGTCCATGGGTGGCCTTCTAGTGTAGCATAATTTACCCTAACCAGTGAGCTTTGGGTTCAGAGAGAACTGTTATCAAAAACTAAGGTGGGGAATGATAGAAGACACTGACATTATCCTCTAGCCTCTGTATGCATATACACCCATACATACACATACACACACACACACACAAAAGGTTCAAAAGAAATGCTCAAAGCCAGGGAATGGAGTGGGACAGCATATAAGGGATCGTGCTATGAAAGAGGGGCTGAGCAGGGCTCTTGTGTCAGGTGAGACAGGGCATAGGTAAGCAGTTTATACAGCTATGAAAAGGAAAGGCAGGCTCTAGGCCTGTCTTTATAATCCCTCTGGGACCTGCTACTTCTGTTTGTGGCTGGGACCTTTTTTCTTTTAAAAATTTTTGTTACATTTGTGTGTCACCTGTGTGTTTGTGTGTGTGTGTGTCCATCAGAAGACAACTTACTGGAGTCTGTTATTTCCTTCTACATGAGGGTTCTGGTCATTGAATTCAGGTAACAGGTGCCCACTGGTGCCGAGACATCTTGACGAAGGAAGAGAGAATCTTGATAGCAGTTCAGAATGTTAAATAGCTCACGTTTGGTTCTTGTATGTGGGAATATGTTCTTAAGGTGCTGTGAGGTAACAGCTTTTATTGATTGGTTGGTTGGTTTTTGAGACTGGGTTTCCAGGTGTAGTCCCGATTGTCCTAGATCTATGTAGATGATGTACTCTCAAACTCAGAATCCACCTGCCTCTGTCTCCCAAATGCTGGGATTAAAGTGTGTACCACTGCACCTGGTCAAAAAAAAAAAAAAAAAAAAAAAAAAATTTTTTTTTTTTTTTTGGAGACAGGGTTTCTCTGTTGTAACTCTGGCTTGTCCTGGAACTCACTCTGTAGACCATGCTGTCCTCTGCCTCCCGACCTCCCAAGTGCTGATACTAAAGGCGTGCTCCACCACCACTAAGCTCAAAAATTTTTAAAGTAAATATTACAAATGTTAATCACTAATAAATATTACTTGCTTTTCTTTTCAGGAGTGGCCGCTTCTGTTGTGAACCAGCTGGAGGCCTCACCTCTTTGACTGAACCACCCAAAGGACCTGGCTTTGGTGTGCAAGCAGGCCTTTAACTTACATTCAGCTGTACAAATGTCACTAAAGAAATAAAATATGAATCTATAAGCTTTATACTGTTTGCTTATTTCCACCTGTACATCTTGGTAGTTATCTAGCAACTTGCAGCTATTATTATATCAAAACAACAGAATCAACATCTTAGTCTACTTATGAAAGAATCAAGTTAATTACTCTGTTGTCCCCTATTTTAAACTGCCAGGTCATTTTTATCAGTATTAAGTTACTGTGAAGTAAAAGTTCTGCAAAACATCAAATACATTTTTCTTTCCCATCTCTAGACACAGCCAAATTTTTGTTAACATTTTCTTTTTATGAGCTTTATGTATTTCCTTTAAACATTCTAATACATAGGCATACAGTCTAACTGATAGGACCTTACTACCAGTAATAAAGTGAGAGAAAACTCTCACTTTATGTATTCTTTGAGACAGGTTCCCATTCTGCAGCCCTGCCCATATATACACCAGGGCTGGGAATACAGTAAAAGCATTACTTGTAAGAAAAGTTGAAACAACTTGATTATCTTTGGCTGTAATAACCTTTTATTTATTTATTTAGATACAGGATCTCACTGTAGACCAGGCTGACCTGGAACTCGGAGACCTGCCTTGCCTCTGCCTTTTGAGTGCCAGGAGAAAGATGTGCACCAGCCACCAAACCTGGCTGTTAGCTATATAATTTTTTGGTTTTTTGAGGCAGGGTTTCACCATCTTTGGCTATATCCTTAACTCTGAAAGTACACAAGAAATAATTAGTGTATGATGTGTTTTAAAGATGGGTGAATATGTACAATATATGTTTGTATAAAAAAAGACTATTACATTCAAGAAAGGAGGTAATAGTACAGTACTTTTGAAAACACAGAAAAGAAAAAGCTTTAATTCATAGACTAGTCAGATTTATTCCATGCTTCAGGATTTATCAAAGCTGAGGCCCTACAGGTGCCTCTTTAGAGCAGTAGGCCCTCGGGAGGCAGATGCAGGTGGCTATCTATGAGTTTGAGGTCAGCCTGGTCTGTGTAGCCAATTCCAGACCAGACAGAGCTAGTTAGACTATCTAAAAAGAACAACAAAAATCCAAGAGGTTTATTTTATCTTATGTGCATGAGTGTTTTGCCTGTGTGCCTTGTGCTCACCAAAGCCAGAAGAGGGCACTGGATACCCTGGAACTGGAGTTACATGGCTTCTAGTGGTCATGGTGGGTGCTGGGAACAACTGAATCCAAGTACTCCAAAATAAAAGTGCTCTTAACCCATAGGCCTTCTATAGCCCTGCCTATAAAGTCAGACTAGCTGGTTGTAACTATGACTTAGGGTTTAAGTTGTATCTTTAAAAAGTTGTTTTGATGGAAATATAGCACTGTAGAGTGCTTGCTTGGCATGCCCAAGGTCCTAGGTGCGGTACCCAGTACACACTGATGCGAAGTTCTCTCAGACTACAGTACTTTCCCCCTACCCTTGAGCAACGTTTTGTTTCTTGTCACACACATCCAAGTTAAATGTTACATTCCAATAGCAGCAAAGTGCTTTCCTACTGTTGACACTGAATTTTTTTATGTGAGAGATCAAGAACGTAGGGGAGAAAAATCTAATTTTTATGCAGGTTTATGTCGCTGTCACGTCAGAATTCTCAGGTTATTACTGATGGGACAGTCTTAACCTTCTCATTAAAGTAGTAACGGATACTTTAGGCGGCCACAGTTGATGATGAGGGAGAGGATGGCTTCCTGTGGAGTATGTAACTTCTTGGGTGGTTAAGGCACAACGGTTGCAGGCTAACCGCTGTAGATAAAAGCCTTCAGAAGGAAGTCCGTACAAGCAGCTGCCGAGATGGTAAAATTTCCACACACGCGCCATGAGGGAGACTCAGTACCACGCGTGGACAAATTTACTGAAATCTGTTCTAAAAGGTCACAGGCTCGCGTGGCTAGGACCGGACAGAACGCGTTCTTCGCTACCCTGCTCACGGCAGGACTCGGGACGGGTGCGTCCGGGGTCGGAAGCGGCTCTGTCCGCGCGCACTGCGGCTGGACGCGCGCCGCGCCCCGCCCCGCCCCGCCCCGCCCCGCGAGGCGCCGCCCACAGGCGCGGCCCCGTTAGCCGGCCCTCCGGGTCTCCAGCTGGTTTTGCCGTCCCAACTCAAACCCTGCCAAGCGCCGGCGCCGACGCCGCCTTTCGCACATCTCGGGCTTGGCGGCGCGTGCGGGGCTACCTCCGACTCCCGCGGCTCCTCGGGCGCGGCTGGCTCGGAGGCGCAGGACTTCCGGCCCCCTCCGCCTCGCACCGCCCGCACGAACGCAACCCGCCGCCGTGCGCTCCGCTGCTGAGGCGAGCCGAGGGACGGGAGCGTCGGGGGCGGGGCACGCCGGTCACGCCGCCCGTCCCGTGCCTGCAGGAGTCACGTGTCGGTCGGGGTCACGTGCTCGTGCCGCAGCCAATCGCGGAGAACGCTGTCCAGGAGCAAGGAGGCTGTGGTGAGAGACCGACCAAGACCGGAGATGTTTTCAAGCCCGGCCCCGGCGGCAATTGGGGCTGTTGCAGCGGAGACGCGGACAGCGACGGCGGCGGCCACCCGGAGGCCCTCGCTCAGGGGGTGAACCCTTCTGCGCCCGCCGAGCCTCGGGTCCGTGCGGGCCAGGGGGGCGTGGCGACAAGAGGGAGGAAGGAGGGCGCGGTTTCGAGTCCGTCCCGGGCACCGGGAGGAGACCCTCGGTCCTGCGCCCCGTCTCCTCCCCGGAGCCAGGTAGGGGGTCGCGCCTCCGCCAGCCGCGCCCCGCCGCCACGCGCCGCCCGGTCCGGCGCGGCCCAGCCCGCGGCGCGGCCGGCCGGCCGGTGACAGGCCGTTGGTGGCCGCCCCGCCCGGCATCCTGACGGGCTGCGGCGCAGGTGGGGCCGCCGCTGGGCGACGCTCGGGCGGCGGCGAGCGCGAGCGCGAGCGCCTCGGCCGCCGCTTACCGGAACATGGCGCGGACGGGAGGGCGCCGCCAGCGCACCGGGACGGACGGCATCGCGGGGGCGCGCTCTGCCGCCGCGCGCTCCTGGTGCCAGCCGCGCTCCATGCGCGGATGTCGGAGACTCGGTGCGGGCCGGGGCGTAGGAGGTGCGGTGGTCCCGGGAGAGGTGCGTGAAAGCGAAAGAGCTGCGGCTCGCAGTGCCGGTCTGTCCTAAATGCCTGTGCGACCTGCCCTCGCCGCGTTGGGCAGTCGGGTCTCAGTCGATGCCAGTTCTGGTTGGAATGATGTTCGGAGACCCGTAGAGCACGTTGGAATCTTAGATCTGATGTTGAAAAGTAAGATGGGATGACGCACCCTTCAGGATCCAAAGCGTTGGATAAACGGTTGTACAAAGAGGTCACCGAAGCCCAGCTGACAGCTGCTATAATAATCACAGTGAGACTCGGTGAGGATGGAAGTGAGCAGTATTGCAGTAGTTGGAAACAGTGTGGTTGTAGGGACTGTTATTTCCGCTGGACACCCCTTGAACTGGGGTGAAGTATGTTGCAAATCCAATGATCAGTGACGCTTTGGGATTATCACTAATTCTGTGGTTGAGATGAACCTGCATTCTCAGTCATGTGTTTGTTCTCATTTTAAAATGGTCTGAGTCCATAATAAAGGAAGACGAACTATTCGAGTAAGTCATTTATTCATTAAAAACGTATGCCCAAGTAAGCCGTTACAAATGTTGGTTACTGATCTTTTTCAGTTTCTTCAGTCTTTATACAAAGGCTTTCCTGGAGATTAACTCAGAACTGGCAGGATGTCCTGTAGATGCCAAGTGGCTTAAAAGCAAAATGTCTTAGAATCGCTGATCTAAGGATGAGACATTTTATTACTCTTTAAAAACATTTCAGCATAATATTTAATATTTTAATAACACTTGTTTACATGTGTGAGTGTGGGTGGAAGACAGGGCAGTTTCCTAGAGGGTGGCTTTCTCCTTCCACTCGGTGGGTCCCAGAGCTCCAACTTGGCCCTAAGGCCTCCTGACAGGCCATTTTGCCTGCTTCCTAGTCACCTTTCGAGAGGGCTTTCATTCGGATTAAAAGCACAAATATATAAAGGTATGAACTGCTTCTCCCAGAGTCTAAAGACAGGGAGAAAGGCTTTACTTCTTAAGAGTCTTGTATAGCTGATAGAAGCCATAATCAAATTTCTAATGCTCTCCAAGACAGCTTGACTCAGGACAAACTTACTATTCAGCATGTTTTGTTCAGAGACTGACAGTTTTTGGAAGTGAAACTGGAGGGTTAAGCGTATTTGTGGAAGTAGTATTAGAATTAAAAGTTGAAAGCCTTTATCAATTTCTTAGTCTCTGTATTTTAAAGTTGAGTTGAAGCAGTATTAGTCTCTGGGTATGCATCCTATGAAGTATATTTGAGGAGGAGCTAAGAGAACAACAATAGTGAAAGAACTCAGTTGTTGAAAGTTTTGCAGTCTTGGTATTGGTTCTTAAATACCCAGGCGGAGGGGGTGCGGTAATGGTTGAACTTTATATGGAGGCAAGTATCCAACCAGTGGAGTGACTGGAAAAGATGCTTTTTTATCAAGGTTACAGTGTTGCTGGAGATGTAGCTTGGTTGGTAGAGTGCTTGCCTGTCTGGTTGGAAACACTGGATTTCATCCCCAACATTACATGAACGGGCCTTGATAGTCTGTCCACACCTAAATTGTCTGTAACCCAGCACTCAGGAAGAAGTAGTTCAAGGTTGGGTTAGAGAGATGGCAGGCCTTAAAGCTTAAGAATGAGAATCTTATAATTTAAATGTCCAGCAACTGTGTAAAAGCTAGGAGTTGTATACACTCCTGTAGTCCTGAGGCTTGCTGGCCTAGTCTAGGCAGATTGGCAGGCTCCAGTTTCAGAGAGATCCTGCCTTAAAAAGTAAGGTGGAAGAAAAGTGAAAATGACCAATGGCATCCAAAATGCATTACACATAGTGGCTGTGTGCATATGTATACACAAACACACCCACCACCACCATCACCAAAAAAGTTTAGGCTACATGGTAAGTTCTAGGTCAGCCTGGGATATATGAGGCCCTTTCAAAAAATTACCATCCTAACCTCTTTTCCCCATAGAGGTTATTGGGAAAAATGGCAATTTCTGAAGTTGATGGAGAGATGGTAGTCACTTGGGATATTTGAAAAGGGTTTGTTTGTTTGTTTGTTTGTTTGTTTTTGGTATGTGTGTCTGAGTGTCTGATTAGTAGTTAATCTTACTTAAATTCTTTGAGACAGGGTCTCTCCCAGGCTGGCTTCAGATTCACAACGTAGTTCAGAATGTCAAACTTGAAAGGATGCTCTTGTCTCCTCCTGTGTAGTATACCTTCTTTTCTTTTTAGGCAAGCACTCGACTGGATTACATCCCCAGCCCACATTCTACCCCTCCCTTTTAAAAAGGTTTATTTTTAAATTATTGTGTCTGTATGGTTATGTACAGGAGTGTTCACAGAGGTCAGAGGTATTGATCCCCCTAGTGCTGGAGTTACAGGTGGTTTTGAGCCACCTGATGTGGCTGCTAAGAACCAAACACAACGCCCAAGTCCTTTTCAGTGTTTTATTCTAGACTGGATCTTGCTAAATTGACTGAACATACTTTTCATCCTTCCTATCTCAGCCTCCCAAGTAGTACAGATTATAGGCCTGTTCCCAGTTCCAGTTTTCATTAAGAACATTAATTTCAGTCTGAGAAGGGAGTGGTTACTGAGATGAGTCAGTTCCCTTATTGTAAGAAGTTTAAATTACTTCCAGCATACACACATAAGGATACTGGAGTAGCTTCAGTTAGGAAAGTTCCCCTTATACTTGCAGTGTGTTGCTTCAGAATTGTCTTTCTGATTGGGAGCTTTTTGCTAACAACATGTGTTTGTATTTGTGTAGACATGTCATGTACAGGGCCCATTTGGAGAGTTTTCTAATCCCTCATTTTTCAAATTAAAAAATAAAAATAAAAACTTGGTCAGAAAGTAGATGATTTAGAGTTGTCTGCCTTAGTGATTTGTCTAGAGGTTTCATGCTGTGAGATGCTAATTTGTTCTTTATTTATGAAGTCAAAGATACCTTGAAATATAACTAAGACGATCTGGATTTAAGTTCTGTTACTTTTTTTTCTGATAAATCATGTAAAAGCGTTCAGAACCTTCATTTGCAAAAAATAATTTCCTGGGGGTCTACACTCCGAATGTGTGAGGCCCTGTGCGTTCCGTTCGGCACCATCACCATCACCAATAATAACAATCATCTTCCTGCGTAGTTTACAGAGTTGTTGGGCAGAACAAATGAGAGCACTGTAAGAAAGCACATTGTGTACTGGGAGCTTGTACACATGGAGTGTGACGATGCCACTTTTAAAGAAAGTGTCGCTCTCCAAGTGTAACAGGATGTTTCAGTCAGAACCTGGGTTTTTGCTTAGCCCTAGCTTCATTATTTTCTGCACCTGCTATTTTGGGGATTATAATTCCTTGTAGATATAATTTTTTCCGATCCCTACTTAGTTCTAATCTTAGTAAAGCGGCTTATGAACACTCTAAATGCTGCTTTAGCCCTCTGATTTCTTCTGGAGAATATAAAGTTGCTTCATACAGCATTTGAAAACATTCTTGTTATACACTCATGCGTTCATAATTTGTTTCCTTCACAGACAATGACTTTTAAAAGCAGTAGTGAAAGTATTATAGTAGTGATGTTAATTTGGCTCTTGCTGATTTCCAGATAGGCAGTAGCAGGAAGTAAATTTCCTTTATAGACTCAGTTTTGAAGAGTTCATGATTCTAAAATATATAGAAATGCTATGGTGGGCTCGTGCCTGTAATCCCAGAACTTAGGAGGCTGAGGTAGAAGGATCACCCCAAATTCTAAGCCAACCTAGCCACTGTGTGAGTTAAAAGTCAGCCTGGAATAGAGTGAGACCCTGCATAAATATACAGAATATGTCTTAACTTTGCCCTCCATCCCTTTCTCTCTCTTTCTCTCCTCCTTTCTCTCTCTCTGCCTCTTTCCTTCCTCCCTCCTCCCTCTCTCCCTTCCCCCCTCACCCCCCCTTTTCTTTTTTTTCTTTCTTTTTGTGATGGGGGTCTTCTTATATAGCCCTGACTGACATGGAATTCACTGTATAGACCAGGCAGCCCTTGAACTCACAGAGCTCCATCTGCGTATGCCTCTCTTTTGTCGTTGTATTTGTCTTTTATATAAAGTTTGATTTGTTTTCTAGCGTTTTCATTTGATACTGAGAATCAATAAGTTGATGTTACAGTGTTGCCTAGATTATCAGAGTATTTGTAACCTTGAACATACAAAGCATTGATAATCACAGGTTAACATTTACTGAGTGTTTTATGTGGGAGTCTGTGTTCAAAGTTTAAGTGCAATATTTCAGATAATTTTCATAAGCCTATAAAACAAATACTGTTCTAATGGGGCAAATTAAACTGAGGCTGTGGATAGTTATGAGATATTAGTATTCACAAGCTAAATAGTGACAGTTTTTTATGTATATCTTAACCAATTTTTTTTTTTTTTTTTTTTTTTTGTCTCTCTTAAGAGTGGCTGTTTTTTTGGAGAGTTTTAAGATAGTATTTGTTAAATTTTGGACTTCATGAAAAATGCTTGAGGGCCAATTGTTCTACCAACTGGGTGGCCAGAAAGGGAAATGAAAATATTTTATAAGACTAGTGGAAAATAAGCCAGTAGGTTTTTGTCTTGTTTGTTTGCTTGTTTGCTTTTGTGAGATGCATAGTGAGTTGTTCCCTGTTCGCCCCACCCCATTTCATTGCTGGAGACGCTCTCATGGCCTCAGGTGTGCTAGTCAAGCCCGGTATCTCTGTGCTACATTTCCAGCCCAAGACTTGAAGCAAATTATTCTTAGAAAGTGTAAAGTTACTACAGTTGATACTGTGACACGAGCCTATTTTGCCGAACTCTACCTTGATATTGATGTCATTCTACAAAGACTGATTGTTGTGGCCAGAATGTGGCTCAGTGTTAGGAGTTTGCCACCAAACATGAAGACTAGTTGGATCTGTGTACCACATGGTGGAGGGAGAGAACTGACTCATGAAAGTTGTCCTCTGACCTTCATATAATACTGCTGCACATATGTGCCCCCTCCCCATGAATGTTTAAGAAAAGAGATGCACACTAATCACAAATCATAGTGACTAAAGGAAAAAAAAAACATACTGAGCTCAATGCAGCACTTTTACAAAGGTCTGGATCCAGTGATGGAAAATTTGAATTTGTCCAAATTAGAAAATAACATCCAGGAGAAGATTTTCTTATTTCTTACCAGCAAGAACTTCCAGAAGTCTGCCATATTAAAAATTTTAACTTCAGTTCCCTAGAAAGTTAAATTGAAACAGAAATTAAGTAGAGAAGGTAAATTATAAAGTAAGTTGTAATGTAGAAGTTATTTGTTTTTAAAAATTCTTAGAATATAAAAGTTGTTTTGTCTAGGACTTTTGGAGAAATGTCCCAGGGTTTGAGATCACTTCCATTTTGTCTAGAGAACCTGAGTTCAGTTCCCAGCATCTACATCAGATGGGTTATTACTACCTGTAACATCAGCTCTGGGGTGGCCAACACCCTCTTCTGGTCTCTGCAGGCACCCACATGCATGAGTGCATGCTCTGTCCCTCTCCCCCATCTATTGATCTCTCTCTCTCTCTCTCTCTCTCTCTCTCTCTCTCTCTCTCTCTCTCACACACACACACACACACACACACACACACACACCCTAACCCTACCTTGCAGATAATTTTCCATGGCCAGTTGTTTAGTTAGTAAACAACTTGTTTACTGTACTGAAATTGATTAAAAATATGTAGTAGTTTGCCTTTCTGGTTCTGAATATATATTTGGGCCACACTTGGAATAGTTATCACAAATACTAGCAGCAAATACTTTTCCTGACTACTTTACTGAAACTTACAGGTAGTTTAGATTTCAGATTATCTGCTCCATGGGAATTTTCTCGAATTCTGCCTCCAATGTTCATTGTATTTTATTTCATTTTAATTTTTTTGTCTTTAGAGATAGGATTCTACTGTGTAGTCCAGGCTAACCTGGAACTCGATTGTTGACAGAGGGCCGTTGAACTTTGGTAGTGATCCAGGATGACAGGATTGCACAGCCATGACTAACTTCAACTGTCTAATAGAGAACAAAAAACCATATGTGGTTCTCTTTTCTGCCTAGAATCTCAAGATAAAAGAAAAACTGCCTTAAAAGTTACTCAGGGAGGTCAAGATCAGCTTAGTTTACTAGTGGGCTCCAGGCCAGTCAAGGCTACATAGTGAGATTGTCTCCTCCCTCCTACCAGAAAAAAAAAAAATTTACAGTGCCCTGTAGTTTACAAAGTACATTTTGCCTCTGATTTCTTTGAATTTCACAACTATGTGAGGGAAAAAAGATTTGTTAGCTAACCTCAGGGAACCATGGATTGAATCTAGGTTAAAATGCCTAAACTGCTTTGAAATTCACTTATGAACCAGAAGTGTGAACAAACCTAAAAGAATAGAAAAGAAAGACAAGTGTTTTTAATAGCTGAGGTGATCATCAGTAGTATTATTCAGTCTTCAGAAAATATCCCCATCTTTCAGGATTTACAAAACACGTCATGGATGAAAGAATATGTTGTTTAAGATGCAATTGAATAGGACAAGAAATAGTTTTTCCTAAGTTTCTGTTCGTCTTCATGTTATGAAAGGTAAACAAAAGGTTGCTTGGTGGCCTGGCTTACTCATTCTTCCTTTGTCACGAAGAGGGAAGCTATGGCTTTTTGTCCTGGCATCTGTGTTCTTGCTCTACAGATTGCTATTCAGAATAAATCATACTTATACAGGGATTTACATAAGCCTACACTGGTGTTAAAATTTATTACCATTTCCATTTTACTTTTTAAGAATATTTATTTTCTGTCTGTACATGGTACCTGTGTGGTGGTCAGAGGACATCTCAGGAGGCGGCCCATGTAGTTCCAGGGGACTAACTCAGTCCTGGCAGCAAGTGCCTCTACCTAGTGGTGGTCTACCCCACTGCCCCTCACTTTCCATTTTAAGGCTTTAATCTGTGTTGTTGGGGAAGGTTTTGACTCTAGCTATATGAATTTGGATATTAGCTAATATGTAGGGAAATAATATTTATATTTACATCTTTGTGAATTAACCCTTCATACCCTTTGGACATTTTTTCTCTTTGTTCCCCCTCATTCAAACTTTTAGGAGTTATAAGAATTTAAACAAATAATATTCTGACATGCATATTAGAGTTTTTATTATTCCCGAGCTAACTTGTGCTACTGTTACAGTAAAAAACTATATAACAGAAAATAGTTTAGCTGTCCTTTAACTATTTTGTGCAGTCTTGACGTGATAAACATTAGATTTCCACTTCTTGAATCTTACAAGTTTTTGTGTGTGTGTGTGTGTGTGTGTGTGTGTGTGTGTTTTTAAGAACCATGACTTTTATAGCCCACTTAAAAGCCCCAGAAGAAACTGAGAACTGGATCACTCCGCTTCTAGTTATCAGGGTGATGGCTCTGGTTGTTGTTGTTTGTTGTTGCTGTGTAGCTTAGGATAGAATATACTTAATTATGTAGCCCAAGCTGGCCTGAATTTGTGACACTATTCCTGCTGCCCCAGTCCTGGGATTACAGGTATGAGTCACTACATTGAGTTCCTACCTATAGCTTTTATATATACTCAGGTTATCAGAAAATAGAATCCTTTGAGCATTTGAAGGAACATAGTTTCTGATACTCATTATGAAGTACTAATTGACTGATGGAGCATAATTACAAATACTCTATAATTGGTACCCTACAGCTTATATGGAATTCAATTGGAAGATAAATAGAATGATTATTTTATATCTTTATTATTGTTGTTATTATTACTACTACTACTATTGTTAATGATGACAGGGCCTCATTGTGTAGCCCTTGTTGGCCTGGAACTTGCTATAGACCAGACCAGCCTTGAACACAGAGATCCATTTGCCTTTGTCTCCTGAGTGCTGGGATAATGAGCATGCGTCAACCACACCTGGCCTTTTTTTAAAAAATTATTTTATTCTGTGTGTATTAATGTGTTGCGTGCATGTATATCTGTGCACTGTGTGTGTACCTATACTCACGGGAGGTCAAGAGAGGGCATTTCGTCCTCTGCAACTGGAGGTAGAGGCAGTTGTAAGCTGCCATGTGAGTACTGAGAATTGAATCCAGGTCTGCTAGGAGAGCAGTTAGTAGTGTTAACTGCTGAGTTATCACTCCAGCATCTTATTTTTTGTTTTTTGAGACATTGTCTCTACCTCAGGTTGGCTTTAAATCATTATGAATGTAGCCAGGGATAACTTGAATTTAAAATCTTCTTACCTATACTTCCTGAGTACTGGTTGATTTTCATAAAACTTAGTATCTAGCAGATGAAGAAAAATTATTTAAAAGAAATACTCAAAACTAGCAAGAATCTATAGATACTTTGAGGATGAACTGTAGATTTTTTTGGTGAGTGATAGAACTGTGGGGTTTGGTCTCCTCAAAGGACCAAGAAGTATTAACTTACTTAAAAATGTTATTGTTAGCTGGGCAGTGATGGTGCATACCTTTAATCTCAGCACTCAGGAGGCAGAGGCAGGCAATCTCTGTGAGTTCAAGGCCAGCTGGTCTACAGAGTGAGTTCTAGGACAGCCAGAGTTACAACAAAAAAAAAAAAAAGAAGAAGAAAACAAAGGTTACTGTTTTTGAGTTTTTAATACAGGATCTGTGTAGCCCTGGCTGCCCTAGAACTCTCTTTGTAGACCAGGGTGCCCTTGAACTCAGAGATTCGCCTGCCTCTGCCTCCTGAGTGCTAGAATTAATAAAGGCATGTGCCACCATGAGCATGTGCTCAGGGCTAGCTAGCTAGCCTCTTATATTAAAAGTTGGTCCTTTTGCCTTTTGCCTTTGCTAGGTTTATAGACCTGTTACTGTGCCTAGCTTCAAATTTCCACATTGTCTAACCGTGTAACACTGGTTGGCCTGGAAATAATAAAATTTGTGTCATTATATATTAAGAAATCTTGAAAATGAGACCAAGCCAGATATAGTGGCACATCTCTGGAACCCCAGCGCTTAGCAGGAGGGAGTGGAAGAATTACTTGTTTGAGGTCAGCTTTGGCTTACTGTCATAAAACAGAAAAGGAAACCAGAAAGCCAAAATATGTATTTATTTTTCCTGTTGCGTTAGAGTTTCAGAGGACCGACTTTTTGTACTGCCGTGTTGTATTTAGTAGAGAATGGTAAATTTGCTGTGCTCTGGCCTCATTACCTTACTCCTCTTATTCTTACAAGCATATTGTGACAGCACAGTAGCTTGTGTAAGTCTTTTTGTTTGGTTTGTTTTTTGTTTTTGTTTTGTGTTTTTGTTTTAATTTTGTTTTGTTTTGTTTTTGAGACAAGGCTTTTCTGCTTACCTGTGGCATCTTGGAACTCACTAAATATACCAGGCTGGTCTTGAACTCCCAGAGATCCATCTTCCTCTGAGTGCTGGAATTAAACACGTTCCCACACCACCACACCTGGAGGCTTTTAAGTCTTAATTGTCTGGCCAGAGAGTTTACAGTAGTAATACTACTACTTTAAGTCAATATAGAGTGTGTGCTGCTTTTGCCTTGGAATATACAGACATCTTGAAATCTTGTATGTAGTCTTGGAGATAGATTTATGTTGTAGTGTGAGTGAGAGACAGAAACAGTGAGGAGCCCAACCAATTCAACTTTGCTATGGAGTCATGGAAGTGACAGTTTAAATCCGCATCGAAGTATTCTTACAACTAATAATTGGGTCAGGATGGGAGTGGTCTGGTATATGAATTAACAGTGGCTTACTGCTTCCTTTAACACTGCTCTGTACTGCAGCCCTTTGTAATTTCATAAAGAGGATTTAATATTTTAAAGTTATTTTTTGGCAATTTCATAAATGTACACAATGTATCTTGATCGTATCTACCCTGCCTCACTATTAATTTATCTATCTATAGTGTTAGAGATTGAATGGAGAGGCCTAGTGCTTGCTAAGCAAGTGCCCTCCCTCTGAGGCACGTGCTCACCTCTGCTGTGTTGTTGGGTGTGCACATGTGTACGGAGAGCAAAGCAGGAGAGAGGTGGACTTAGGTGACTTCCTTCATTGCTGTACCTTGAGAACAGGTTTCTCTCACTGAAGCTGAGGCTTCTCTGCTGTCTAGATTGGCTGATAGGCCACCGCCAACGCAGCCTTTCACTGCTGGGATTGCCAGCATATGCCACTGTTGGGAGTCTTTCTGGAAAAAGCACCCAGACACCAATGAGGGTGGAAAAGAGGGGATGTCACTGGTGGGCCATGTCAGGACAGCTCCTGACAGGCCTCAGTCCTGATCCAAGGTGGGTTAGGGAGGCAAATGAGATTTTACAGACACATATGTGGCAGACAGACAGAGCAACAGCCTATTGACTTAGCTGTTTCATCTATGACCCAGCTATATGGGTCATTCTGTTCCAGGTAGCAAATGAAGTCATGTTTTTCAAATAGGCAATAAGCATTGCTTTAAGTAAACCACTAAATAAATCAATAAACCAGCATCTAATACTTGGTCTTTGTACTTTATTCTACTTCACTCCCTCCTTTCACCTTTATAACACTTGATGACTCTATCTTGAAGAAATGGATTAGACCTGTATTGTACTCCAATGACTTTCATTTATACCTCTTACCGTAATCCTTTCTAACAACTTTTGGCATTTTCTTGTATCCTTCCTGACTGATTAGCATGAAAACAGTACTTAAAGCCCTGCATATGCCTCCCTTTCAGAGGTAGTAAGTCTAATCCTCCGAGGTTTTGTAGGACTATTACTGCCAATGAATATATGTGATTCTGAAGAGTTGAGTGTTTTCCTGAACAATAGTTAAGGTTTTTGTTGTTGTTCTTGTTGTTTGTCTTTTAATCTGAGTAGAGAGCTTTGTTGAACTTGGTGGACACCATTGCAGCGGCATAGGTGGTAATTGGGCCCGTCAGAGCCATTCCCAGCAGGCTTATACAGGAGGGTTTTGTTTGTTTGTTTGTTTGTTTGTTTTTATTTCTTGACTCTAAGGAATATAAGAATTGCTGGACCTCATTTCCTGGGAGCACTGTAAGTTGGGGCCAAGATTACCAGTCTGCGGCTGTTTCCTGAGTAGCAGGTATAAATATCTTTGGGGTAGGCGAAGTGTTTGTTTTTTTTTTTTTTTTAAAACATTCAGGCTTATTAAATATTTATTTTCTTATTTAATATAAATTGGCATTTTGCCAACATGTGTATCTGTGTAAGGGTGTTGGATTTCCCTGGAACAGGAGTTGCAAACAGCTGTGAGTTGCCATGTGGGTGCTGGGAATTGAACTCCAGTCCTCTAGAAGAGTAGCCAATGCTCTTAACTGCTGAGCCATCTCTCCAGCCCCCAAACTACTGCTCTTTTAACTAGTCTGGTATAGCCTTTTCTATTTCTTGGACATTGGCTTTTCCTATGAACAGGTGGCCTAGTTAAACATCCCCCTTCTGTGTTGGCTATTCATTCCTACTCCAGTATAAGTAACCTGGCTTGCATGTAAGCATATCCAGCAGTCGTGACGTGGGTTAAGGAGCTCAAGCCTGGCAGTTACTAACGCCAGTGTTTAGAGATAAGGCTTTCTCACATGAAAGGCTTCTCAATGGCCAGTCTCCATATATTCTTCCCAGATTTTTTTCCTTTAAGGTCCATTACAGCCTTAAAGCCTTGTCTCTCTGTGGGAGCTCCCTTCCTTTTGTGACAAAGTCCATACATGACCAGGATTTAAGCTAAGACTAGCTGGGGCCATCTACAAAGAGAATCACACTTCATTTTCCTATGTGGGCAGTTCTATCACAGCATGATGAACTTTGAGGGATGACCTGTGGCTAGCCTGTTCCTAAAGTAGCTCACCTGAAGGAGATAAGGAGAGCTGTGAGGGCCGCCTAGTTATCTTGATGAGTGTTCAGAAATTGGAGTTGCTGTGGAAAAAAAAGTCTCCAGACTAATTTATGTGACAGGTACTGGCTCCAGTGTCTGTCCATGGAATTGGGGAGGACATCAAGAGGCAGAATAGGAGCTGAGACATCGTTTTCATTCTGAGGTCATTTTTGAGATAGTCAATTTCAGAGGCTAGTCTGTGTCTGGGACTCAGTCTCCTGGTGGACTCCCAACTAGAGCCCACAGCAGCCTTGGTACAGGTATGGTGTATCCTCGGCTTGATACCTGCAACTTTAAGAGGGAGTGGTATATGTGTAGTGTCATCCAGTCTTTCAAGAACCACTGGAGGCAGTTCTTACTTTTGGAGGTCCCCTGAGTCCTTTGAGAGTAGTGGAGGTGGCAGCCAAACATGCTCTCAGAAGGAGAAGACCACAGGGTGTGGGATGCACCCCGAACAATGCAAGTGGCAGAATTTCTGGCCAAGAGAGTTCTATTCTTGGCAGTGCTTGGCCAGTGCCGATTTAAAGATCCTATTCATTCTCAGAACTTGGCATGATGATTGGGGGTGGTACCATGTATGCAGGATTCACACTAGTCTTCTGTGCAGATAGGAAAAGTTTCTACCCACACTGAGAAGTGCACATCACAACTAGCAAATATCATATCAGTAAAGTCACTTCTTTACTGATGGGTAAAGTTCAAATGGGTAGAACTCCTGTGTTTGTGTCAGTGTGGTAGCCGTGGGTCCCTCCTTGGAATTGCTCCAAGCACACTGTAGACAGGCTTTGCTAGCTTGCTGGGTCAATGCTGGCAGCCTTGGAACCACCAAATAGCTTTGCAGCAATTCTTACAGGACAGTTTTTCCAGATGGGTTGCTTTATGAGCTTAGTAGACTAGTCTGGGAGCTGTCATCTCTGGAATTATTCTCCTGTCTAAGGTAATTGACTAGTCCTCCTGATTTGTAGTAGCTCCTTCATCAGGTGTTCTTTTCCTTTCTTCTGGCTTCTATGAGAGAGCTCTTGGAGCACCTGAGCATAAACATTCCTTTTGGCGTGGGGGTAACAGAGGGTACTGTGGGGCCATCTTCACAGAGGGCAGCCTGTTTGGCCGTCTGATCTGCCAGTTGGTTTTCCCAACTCATTTAGCCTTGACTCTTTGTGTGAGTCTGGTAGTGCACTGCTGCCACAGCTGGGTCCAAGACAGCTTCTAGGTGCTGGAGGATTTGGTTTCTGTTTTTATTTCTTTGTTCCCTGAGGTTAGCAGTCCCTTTTTTGATGTGCTGCTTTGAGTCTCTTGATGTGAGGAGATATTCCCCTGCTGGAGGCTTCAGCTTCCATCTTTTAGCTTCCATATCTGAATTGGGGAATGTCTTGTTCTTTAAGTCTGGCTGTGAGGAGGAGAAAGTCTCTTATAATTTCTCTTTGGTCATGAATGGACTTTCCCTCCTCTTCAGGCAAGCATGTGGTGTGATAACATAGCTACCATCTTCTTGGTCGAGGGGACGGCCTGGCATTTCCCTCAGTAGTGGGGCAGATACCATTGGAGGGGTGGGGTCAGGTAGTCTTGAGAATTCTTTGGCATTGTGTTGTGCTGGGCGTTGAATCCAGTAGGGAGGCAGCAACTGTGGGCTTCACCTCTGGGGAAAATAATAAGGGTGTTTCCTTGGTGTCTTCCGACTTAACAGTCTTTTCAGGACTGTGCAGGACTGTGCAAACCCCATGACCAGAAAAGTTCCATAACCAGATTTTATATGTACCTAACCCAGTGTGGAGGTGGGGGGTTACGTGAGGGGTGGCTGGCTGGACCAACTTCTCCCTCAAGCAGATGCCTGTCTGGCCGCCTCTCAGTGACTTAACATATTACTTAGGGCCACATGTATAACTCTGTGCTTAGACAGCTCCTAATTACAGAAAATGAATGTCTGTTCACGTGAAAAGACCTCTCAGATCCCATAGCCCTGGGGCCATGGGACCCTTGTATGCATTCACACACTCACTCACCAGGCATTCAGAAGTTATACCTTCCCATTTTAAATTCCTAGTTTGTATCTTTAGAGACCACTACCAGTGCCTCAGTATCCTTTTGAGGCTTTTCCTTGGAGACCTGTGCCATTTTAGTATCCCATCCAAGCTTCAGATGCAGTCTCCTGCCAGGTGATCAAGCCTATGCTGGTGTTTATTCCTATCTTGCGGTCGTCCTTACCTGATCTGGACATCAGCCTAGTCCAGCCTAGATTCAGGTTCTGGATCTCACAGTCGCTTTGGCCCATTGGGGGCACACACGAGTTTTAGAGACTTTTGGTGGGCTGAGACCAGGGAGTAGCAGGTTCTGTTAATCAACTATGGTCGTGGTGAGGAGATCGAAAAAAAGAGAGGAGATGTCACTGGTAGACTAAGGCCTTTCAAGAGACTGTCATTGGTGTCCGAGTGCTTATTCTAGAAAGACGTCTGCACTACCACCATGGCCAGGTCACATGGTACTGAGCATCTGGACACCATCATGCGCACACAGCAACTACTTTACCAGCTTCCCAGCCCCACCTCTTTAGACTGTTAAAAGCTTTATTTCCTTGGGAAGGTGGCTTACAGAATGGTGGGATGTATCATTTTCATACATGTGTCATGTTATTAGCTTGTGCTCACCTCCTTATTACTCTTTGTTGTCCCTTTCTCCTGCTTTTCCCCTTCTCCCCTAATGTTCCATTTCAACTTTCATGCTTTCCATATTTTAAAATCTAGATTCCATATATGAAGGAAAGCATGAATATTTGCCTCTAAGTCTGGCTTATTAAATTTAACATGATAATCTACATTTTCATTCATTTTCCTGTGATTGACATAATTTCAATCTTCTTTATGATGGAATAAAATTACTCTATATACAGTTACATTTAATGAATAAATCAATTGTATTTAATATGTTTTCTTTATCTGTTGATAAACATCTCAGTTGATTCTTTAATATGACTCTTGTGAATGGAGGAATCTCTGTTGTATGCTGACCTAGAGTCACTCAGGTTTATACCTAGGAGTGGTGATAGGTTTTTATATAGCCCTAGCTGGCCTGAAACTCACTGTGTAGACCAGACTGGCATTGAATTTGGAGTGATTCTTTCTACCCCGGCCTTCTGAAGGTTGGGATTACAGGTGTTTACCTCTATACCTCTTGTATTTTTACATTGTATTTTTAACTGGCCCTAAGAATGACCTTGAACTTCTGATCCTCCTGTATCTATCTGCTAAGTGCTGGGGTTATAGGCAGTGCTACTATGCTCAATTTATTCAGTTCTAGGGACTGAAGCCAGGGAGGGCCTTGTGAATGTTAGGCAAGTACTCGACCAATTGTGCTATAGTCTCCAACCTTATGTTTGATTTTTTTGATACTGATTTTCATAGTATCTGTAATTACTTTCCAAGCAGCACTATATATAGATTCTCTCTGCTTTTTAAATTGACCTTATACCACAGTCCGATTTTATGTACCCTTTCCCCTTATCTACCATTTTTAAAAATAAATTTGTTATCAAAGCCAAAGTATACACTTTTTTAAAGTTTTTATTTATTTTATTTATTATTGTGTGTGTGCATGATATATATGTGTGTGCATACATACATGTACATACACATGCCACAGCACACATGTTGAGGCCAGAAGACAACTTTGTGGAATTGATTGCTCCTTCTATTTTTACATAAGCCTTGGGTTCTGAGTTAGGTCCCAGGCTTTCAAGGCCAGGTACTTTTACCAACTGGCCTGTCTTGCTGGCCCAAGTTGTGTATGTGTTTTAAAAGAATTCAGTTTAAGTGACATTTATTCAGGAATAAACTGTGAACAGTATTTAAAATGTCACAAGGATTATTCATAAATGGTGTGATATGTTAAAAAGATGGGCTGTAATAATAAGCTTTGGTGGGGATGGGAGAGAGAAGACAGTTTTTAAAACAAAGTTTGTTTATTTTAGAAGATTTATTTATTTTTATTATATGCATTGTTGTTTTGCCTGCAAGGAGTCTGTATGAGGGTGTCAGCTTCTGGAGCTGGAGTTACAGATGATTGGGAGCTGCCATGAGGGTGCTGAAAACTGAACCTGGGTCCGTGGAAAAGCAACCATTGCTCTTAACTGTGGGCCCATCTCTCCAGTCCCTAAAAATAAAAATAAAATAATAATAATAATAATCTTTTTTAAAAAACCAGGCCTGGTTCAGTGGTTAAGAGCACTGGCTCTTGCAAAAGATACGGGTTCAACTCCCAGCTCTTGAATGACTGCTAACTGCCAAGTGTAATTCCAGTTCTACAGGCTCTGATGCCCTCTTCTGATCTCTGCACTCGAGTGGTACACAGACTTGCATGCAGGCAAAATGGTCACACATATTAAATACTCTTAGAGCTGGACACTGTGGTGCACATCTTTAATCCCAGCACTTGGAAGGCTGAGGCTGGCAGATCTCTTGAGTCAAGACCAGCCTGGTCTACATAGCAAGTTCCAGGCTAGCCAGGGCTACACAGTGAGATCCTGTTTCAAATAAATAAATCTTTACAAAAAAAATCAAAATCTCTTAAGTAACTTAAATGGTACACAAAATAACATAATGTAAGGACGAACATTTCAAGTTCAGTTGAAGCTCTCTCTATATCTCCTAGATGTATTCTTAACTTCTCTAGCTGTGTGTATTTTCCCAATAGTGCTCATCTTTTCCTCTAGCTCTCTGTGAGTCTGTTTTTAAGGTATACTCCAAGTGTGACTTCTGTAATAAATCCTTGACCTTTTCCCTCTTGACTCTGTTACATATTGTATATAGCAGTTAAGAGTATCTGGCTAGGAAATTTGTTAAGATTACAAACATGACCTAGAAGTTTACTCTCAAAAAAAATTTTTTTTGAGCTGATCTCACTATGTAGCCCTGCCTGGATGGCCTGGGACTTGCTATGTAGACAGGCCGGCCTTACACTCAAGAGATCCACCTTCTTCTGTCACCTTAGTGCTGGGATTTACTTTGAAATTTAATGAAAGTTTTACTTCAGCTCTGCTTTGTGTGCAGAACAGATTTGATAAAGGTAGATTGAGAGCCTCCTAACAAAAGAATCATTTTAAGAAGGTTAGTTTGGTAGCATTGTGTAGTGTAACAGGGGTCTGTAGAGAATTGTTAACACATTTGAATTGATTTACCCTCTGTGTTAGTGATATTTTATTTTTACCTTCAGGAGCTTATTTTGTAAAGGGGAAGAACATGAGAGTTGTTTTTAGGGTTTGCTGTGCCTGACGTCTTTTGGAATCTGCACGCTTTTCCCACTGTGGAAAAGTGACTAGTGGATGTGAAGGTATATGTGAAGGTATCTACTGTAGTGAAGTAGATGCCTTCAGGGTTGGTTATTTTTGTTTAGCTTCCATTGCCAAAAATGGACGGGAAGCTACCATTTTCTCTTGAGCTGTTGCAGCCTTCTACTGGCTTACGGAGGTTGCAACGATTCAGAACCCTGGAGGGCAAAAGGAGGTTAGTAAACCCAGCTTTCTTGTAGAAAGCTACCTAGGCCAACCGTCTTTATTGCTGGTTAGGGTTTGTTGTTGTTGTTTTCTTTCTCTTCTGAGGCAGGGTTTCTCTGTGTAGCCCTGGCTGTCCTGGAGCTCACTCTGTAGACCAGGCTGGCCTCGAACTCACAGAGATCCATCTGCTTCTGCCTCCCAAGTGCTGGGATTAAAGGCTTGCCCCTGGGCTTGCTGACAGTTCTAAGAGGTACACTCTCACAGCAAACATCTGTTGTTTGGGTTCTTACTGTCTGTCTGTCCGTCCTCCATTCCCTGCCCCCCCCCCCCCCGCCCCACCTTCTGCAATGATCTCCGAGCCATAGGTACAGAAATTGGGTTACTGTCTATCAGCTGGGACTGGATACCACACAACCTCTTGTTCTGCATTTTGATTGGTTGTGGTTTTCTGAAGTAGTCGTTTGTTGAAAAGTTTCTTAGCTGAAGGATGAGAACTTTAATTATATGTAGCTGTAAGGATAAATATTTAGACTGTAGTTAGGTGTCATGCTAGTTTGATATAGTGGCAGTTGTAATTTCTACTCCAAGATTCATGACTTCAGTAGCCCTGGGTAGTTGGCTAGAGCCTTAAGTTAAATTAGAAAGCTGTTGGTTTCTGCCAAGAAATGAATGTCACTACTGCATTCTAGGAGTTACCACACCAGGATGATCCTTCTTGCTGTTCATAGCATTGTAGTTGGGTAAGAATGTTAATTGCCTCCCTCCCCTGGTGTGGCACCTTCTGGTACCATGAGAACTCGTCCTTACTGACAATGCTTTTGGATCAGATCCAGGCTCTGTGTCCTGTGTCCAAAGTGTACCTTCAATAAAAGGAACTTACCCTCTGAAGGGCAATAGCAGTCGCCTTTGATATTTTGGGAATCTCTTGGACAGCCCTGATCAGCAACTGAAAAGGGCTTTTCCTGTCTCATGTTAGGTGTGAAGCATGGCTCATGGGGGTGGGTGAGATGACATTACCAGCCCAGATGAAAGTTCCAATTAAACTATATATGTATATATATACACAGAAAGGTTTATTTTTAATTATGTGTACATGTTTTGTCAGTGTGGAGATACAGGTGTGTGCATATGAGTACCGGTACCCATAGAGTCCAGAGGCATTGGAGCCCCTGGAGCTGAAGCTTCACATGATTGGGTACAGGAAACCAAACTCAAGTTTTCTGGAAGAGTGGTACGTGCTCTTAACCACTGAGCCTTCTCTCTGGCCTCTCGTCTAATTATTTCTTTTAGAAGATGTATACAATAGGTAAATACTGATTTCATTTTTACGTTATCTTCTGTTTGTTGCTAAAAAGTTGGCAGTCCCTGTGGCCTGCTTTCATTTCACTATATGTTTATCTTTGCGTTGGCTGCCTGCTTACTCTACTGATTGTTTCTTTTACTGTACAGGTTTTTAATATTATGCAATCTCATTTATCAATTTTTAGTTATTCCTTGAGATATTGTCCTCAGAAAGATTTTGTGTGTGATTTTTACCTTTTTGCTTTTTTGAGACAGTGCCTCACTATGTGGCCTTAGCTGGCCTTGGCTGGCCCGGAACTCTCTATGTAGACAAGGCTGGCTTTGAGATCCCTGCTGTCTCTCCTTCCTGAGTGCTGCTGGGATGAAGGGAGTGCACCACCATGCCCAGCCTGTACCTTGTCTTGACGTATTTGCTCTAACAGTTTCAGAGTTTCGAGCCTTATATTTTGAACTGATGTGTGTTAGGATGACAGGTAGGGATTCAGGTTTATTTCTCTACATGTAGATATATCCACGTTTTCTGAGGACTGTTTGTTAAAGAGGCTATTTGCTTTGTCACCCCAGTGTATCTTTTTGAAACCTTTGGTGAAAATCAAGTGGCTATAGCTGTTTGGGTTTGTTGTCTTCTATTCCATCAGTGTAGAAGTCTGGTTTTGTTCAAGTACCTTACAGTTGCTACTGCTGTGACTAGTATATTTGAGGTCAGCAATTGTGATATGTCCAGTATTGCTTCATTAATGCTCTTTTTGTTTAAGGTTTTATTATTCTGGTTTTCTTCAGGACTTTTTTGGATTTTGTCAAGAGCTTTTTCTGTATCTGTTGCCACATGGTTTCTGTCTTAGAGTCTACCTGATGTATTAACATTTACTGATTTTTGTATGTTGAATTATATCTGCATCTCTGGAATGATGTCCACTTTTTCATCGTGAATGATATTTTAAAAAATTGTTGGGACTGGAGAGATAACACATGGTTTAAAATGCCTGTTGCTGTTGTAGAGGTGCAGATTAAGTTCCCAACACTCAGATGGTAGCTCACAAACATTCAAAACTCTAGTTCCAGGGATCTGACACCCTCTTCTGACCTCAGCAGGCACCAGGCATGCACATGATACACAGGCATACACGCAGGCTAAATACTCAATGTGTGTGTACCCAGGTGTTCGTGAGCTCATCAAGCACTTTTTGAGATAAGTGACTCTTAGGTATTGGTTCTCTCCTGCTACCTTGTGGGATCCAGGGATTGAACTCCGTTCATCAAGCATGTACACAAGCCTCATGATCTTTGTTCTTGAAATGGGCTTGCAAGTTTGGTTGTTTTTTTGTTTTTTTTTTAATAACTCTGCTTATATTTTCATCAGAGAGATTGGGTGATAATTCTATCTATAGATTTATTTATTTTTGCTGTGTGTTCATCTAGTTTGGGTTGCAGGATAGTATTGACTTTGTAAAAAGAGCTTGGTAATGTTACTTCATTTTCTGTTTTGTGGAATAGTTTGAGAAGCATTGGTATTTCTTGAAAGTTTGGTGAAATCTTCCACCAAATCCAAACCTAGTTTCCCCACCCCCAGTCCCACCGCCAGGGATCTGTATTTTTAAAAATTATATGTAGCAGTGTGTATCTGTGTGTGCTTATGTGCACTCAAGTGCCTATAGAGGCCAGAGGTATCAGATCTCTAGAAGCTGGAGTCACAGGTTTTGAGCCATTAAACATGGGTGCTAGGAACTGAATTTAAGTCCTCTGAAAGAACAGTATGTGCACTCATCCTGACTCATCTGACGGCCCTGAGAGAATTAAACAATTGTTACTGTTGCTTCATTCTCACTGTGTGTTACAGGTCTCATACATTATCTCATCTTGGTTGAATTTTGCTAGGTCATGTATCTAGAAATTATTCATTTCTTTTAGAATTTCCAGTTTAGTGGAAAATAAATTTTTAAAGTATGTCATAGTGATTTTTAATTTCTTGGTATCTATCATAATGGCTTCCACTTTAATCTCACTAAGTTGGACATTATTGCTTGGTTAATTTGGCAAGGATTTGTCAGTTTTGTTTATCTTCTCAAGAACAAATTCATTTCACTGAAACTATATTGTTTTATTCATTTATATCTAATTATTTTTGTCGTAATATTTTGTTAGTTTTTTCATTTATTTATTGCATATGTGTATAGGTATGTGTATGCATGTGTGTATGCATGCGTAGGTGAACAATCTGACATGGTTCATGTCCGAGGTTAACTTGTAGGAGTCAGTTCTCCCTATTGGACCCAGGGATTGAATTTAGGTCTGTGAGGCTTGGTTGATGCCTTACTGCTGAGCACCTCACTTGCCATTTTTCTTGATCTTGTTTCTGTCTGTTGAGTTCTGGTTTGCTTTGGCCTGTTTTTTGTTTTTTCTAGGCGCTTAAACATACATTAGGTTATTCAGTAGCTAGCTTGCTTGCTTGCTTTCTCTCTCTCTCTCTCTCTCTCTCTCTCTCTCTCTCTCCCTCTCCCCCCCCCTTCCTCTCACACCCCCCCTTTCTTTCTTTCCTTCCTTCCTTCCTTCCTTCCTTTCTTTCTTTCTTTCTTTCTTTCTTCTTTCTCTTCTTGACAGGGACTTGCTATGTAACTCTGGCTGGCCTTGAACTCACAGAGATCTGCCTGCCTCTGCCTCTTGAGTGCTGGGATTAAAGACATGTAACATCATGCCTGACATTTTCTGTTTTCCTAATGTAGGTCCTTCCAGCTATAAACTTTCCTTTAGGACCACTTGCCTTGTATCGCCAGTTTGGTTATGTTGTGTTTTCATTTTCATTCAGTTTTAGAAATTTAAAAAATTCTTGATTTTTTTTTTCAATCACCCATTCATCATTTAATAATGTTCAAGCTCCATAATCTCCATATATTTGTATATATTCTGTAGTCTATCTTGCTATTGGGACATTCTGTTGTGACCAGGTGTAATACACAGAATTATTTCACTTTTCCTCTATTTCTTAGGACTTTCTTGGACCTATTATATGATCTCTTTTAGAGAGAGTTCTGAGGACTGTTGAGAGAAATGTGTACTATGACTATGAAGTTTTTGAATGAATTAATTCATTTAATGCAGCTTGGGTGGAGATCAGAAGACACAGTTTGTGGAAATCACTCACTTCTTCCTCCAAAATGAGATTATCAGGCTTAATGTCAGGCCAAGGATGAGTGTTCTGTAGGTGTCTCTTAAAACCATTTGGTTATGATGTCATTTAATCCAAATGTTTCTTTTGTTTATTTTTGCTGGGATGACCTATTGGTTGTCTCGAGTAATGTGTTGAAATCACCTACTGTTGCTATGCTGCTTAACCTGACCTTATGTCTGTGTAGTATTTGTTTTATGAATTGGGTGCTCTTCTGTTTGGTTGCATATATGCTTAGAATTGTAATGTCCTTGTCAACATAGAAAACACATCTCTCACCTTAAAAGGGAAAAAGAGATAGTTTTAGTCTAGAGCCATTTTGACTGGCCATGACTCAGGAACACAGA
Source organism: Cricetomys ansorgei (assembly GCA_026225945.1). Taxonomy (NCBI): domain Eukaryota; kingdom Metazoa; phylum Chordata; class Mammalia; order Rodentia; family Nesomyidae; genus Cricetomys; species Cricetomys ansorgei. Next base: position 7,695,857 of record JAMJFZ010001360.1, on the reverse strand, counting down.
TTGAGGTCACCCCAAATTCCATGTGTCAACATGGAAGCAGTTTTTATAGGCTAATAAAGTTTTCACAGTTTTATAGGCTAAAGAAAGTCACAAACCCAGGCAGATTTAAAATACAAAGGTAGTTATATCCGAGAGATGGGTACAGCAAGATGGGGGAAGCTTCTCTGTTGGCTGTAGCTGCTACCTGATGATAGTCTTAGCTTTTGGGTTCGTGGAAGGTGGTAGTCTGTCAAGTTCATCAATTTCAAAGGTTTTTATTGGTTACATCACAGAATGTTAGTTCTGACATGGGAATGGGTAAGGAATGGCTATTCAAGTGGATAAAGCTAGCCCAAAATAAGGCACCTAGCCTCTGGACCTGTGACTTTCCAGCCTACCACAGCACTGCAGTTTTTATCAGTCAGTCTTCGCTGACACAGCTTCTTTCCAGGAATTTTCTCTCGTATCCTTGATGGATTGCTCCCTTAATCAGTATGAAGAGGCCTTCTTTATCTCCCATTAATAGCTCTGGTTTGAAGTCTGTGTTTTGTCAGATATTAGAATAGTGGCACCTCCTTGTTTCTTAGCTCCATGTACTTAGAATACCTTTCCTATCTTTCCTGAGATGGTATACTCTTGTTCTAATGAGTCCTGTTTCTTAGAAGCAACAAAATAGAAAGATCTTGCCTTTTAAGCCATTCTGCTAGGCTGTCTCTTGAGTTCAGGATTGAGACCATGAGCTGCCACCACCAGGTCTTTCTTGCCTTGAAACTTGAGGCAAATTCTATCCTTCTCCCCTTTAAAAAACAATTAGGAAATGAATCATTTGTATTTCATGTAACTATTGTTAGGTTTGGATTATGTGTTTCATTTTATTGTTTACTAGGTTTTTAAGTTAAACATCTTTATTATGTGTACATGTTTGGGGTGTGCATGGGTACCACCACAGAATAGCTTTTGGGAGTTGGTGCTCGCTACCATGTGGGTTCCAGGAATCAAACTCAGGTCCTTAGGCTTGATGGCAAACACCTTTACTTGTGGCTTATCCCACCAGCTCTGTTTTCATGTTTAAACCTCAATATTTTATTTCTTTTTATGCCTTTTATTGGGTTATTTGTAGAACTTGAACTATTATAACTATATAGTGTGATTTTTATATCTCTTTGTATAGTTTGGTGGTTACTCTAGTGATTATGACTTATATTAAATCTGTAACTATGTATTAAATGTTTAATGTTTTTGGAATAGATTATGATTTTCATTATGTCTTTGTTAATTTTTTCTAAATAAAGGTCTTTTAAGAAAATATGTAAACTTCTCTGACACACATTCCATTTAATATAACATTAATGCTCAGAAATTGCTTTTCAAAAAATACTCTTACCACTCCTTTTGGTCACTAATAACTTGCCTTGATTTAATCTACAAAAGATTAGTGTTTTGTCTTCATAGTCTCACTAGGTTGATGTCTGATGAATCGAATTCTGTTGTTAGGCTTGCACCTCTAGAGCTTTTGTTTGCTGCACAGTTTCACCCTCATCATTGGCAGTGTTTTCTTATTACAGTGTGCGTGTGGGTGTGGGTGTGTGTGTATCACAGCATACATGTAGAGGTCAGAGGGCAGCGTATGGATGTAGGTCTCTCCACCATATGGTTTCAAGGTCCTCATGCTGACAGCAAGTACCTTTCCCTGCTGAGCCATGCAGCCAGCCCCGTTGGCAGTAGTTTTTGTTTACATACTCCATTTTAATTATCTACTATGCTTTTAATTTCTGTTTTGATATTATAGTTTGTATGATGGTTACTCTAGTGATTGTAATGTAACATTGGGCCAGGACTAACTATATTTTAATTGGGTTATGTACAGATCCATTTACTATGGCTTTGGTAATTCAGTTCATTTAAGGTATTTTTACCCTTTTCTCGCTTTTTAAAACCAAATGAATTTTCAGATACCAGTAGGACAATTTGGAGAGTGTTGCAGACTTTACTAATACTGTCAAAATGTTTGAAGTTCACATAGGCACTAAAATAGCAGGTTACATAAGACTTCTGATACTCACTGGAAATCTATTGCATGAAGGAGTTGAAAGTAAGCTTGTCAGTCATTGTATTTCTCAATCTGTTGCATAATGCTCTTCTTGGCCAGGAACCTTAATCTAACCCACTGCTATGCAGTGAAGCTTTTCCTTAAGAATATAAGTGTATACCTATACTAAATAATATAATAGCTACTACAATTTTTGTCTAATTTTTATTCATTTAAATAGCTACCTGTGGCTATTACGTCATAAGAGAACAAAACAGCTTTAGACTCATAGCTTCCTTTTTAATAGTGAAACGTCCTTAGAATTTTGGCTGCATCTCTGAAGTCCAAGTTTGAATTAAGTGTAAGTTTCTGAGAATGACCTTGTTGAACACAGCTTGCAGAGTAGGAGAAATATGGCTAAACAAACCAGAAAGAAAATGATGTATGAAGTGATTATGATAGCCAGTACAAGTATATGAACAGATAGGTTGCTAAAGCTCCAAGATGGCTGAGTGTTCAGTGAAGGAAGGAGATATTCCAGGGTTTACAGTGGGAGAGCTTAATGTAGGGAATTAGGGAAAAAATCAGTGCTGATACCTACCAGAGCTTGTCTGAGTCTGAGGAGAAACCTGTTTGCTGCTCCCACTCTGGGTCCATATTGGAATGAGAGCCCCTTTGCCACTGCTCTTCACTGCTGCTGTTGGTGGATATCTAGAAAGTTAAAGATAGTAGTTCAGAGATTGTGGAACTGTAAGTTAGTCCCTTTCCATGAACTAAGTAGACTTAAACAAGAGACCTTTAATAAAAACTCAAATTGATAGGTGAAAATGAAGGATATCTTTTCTGAAAAAATGATAGGAATGGAGAAAACGAAATTGTATTAGTTGCGGTAATACCCATTAAGTGGATCATATTATATGCATACACAAATAACACGTGTATATCTGCTCTTTCCAGACCCAGGATGAGAAGACTGAGAAGAGAAGCAGCTAGCTGAACAGCTGTAAGATGCCCAAATCTGGGTTCACGAAACCAGTTCAGAGTGAAAATTCTGACAGTGACAGCAATATGGTAGAAAGACCATTTGGAAGAAAGGTACTACATAGCTAGAGACTTTTTAGTATTTGGAACTGGGGGAAATGACTCGAAATTTAGCATTTTTAGTAATTTCTCAAGAAATGTAACGTGGACATCAAATGTGTGGGTATACGCACTTGTAAGTGCAGGTGCCTTTGGAGCAGAAGTGGCAGTCCGAGCTGGGGCTGAAGGTACAGGCAGTTAAGAGACAACCAGTGTGGGTGCTGGGAACTAAACCCAGGTCCTCTCCCAGAGCAGTGCCTGCTCTCAACTGCTAAGCCAACTCTCTAGACCTAATAAGGGACTATCATTGCATTGTCTGGGTAAATCATGTTTAATTTTTTTAATCTATGTGAATGTTTGCATGCCTATATATGTGTGTGCTGCACCTGTGTGGGTGCCCATGGAGGCCAGAAAAAGGCGTCAGTAGCCTGAAGCTGGAATTACAACCAGTTACGAGCTGCCACATGGGAGTTTTAGAAATTAAACCTGAGTCCTCTGGAAGAGCAGCAGTGTGTACTCATAACTGCTGAAGTGTCTTTTAGCCTCAGAATGTTATTTTCTAATGACACTGAATTTGATTTCATAATTTTAAGATTTTTATATTTTCTAGCTGGATGGTGCTGGTGCATGCCTTTAATCCCAGCACTTGGCAGAGGCAGGTGGATCTCTGTGAGTTCAAGGCCAGCCTGGTCTACAGAGTGAATTCCAGGACAGCCAGAGTTACAACAAAGACACCCTATCTTGTAAAAACAAAACAAGTATACTGTTTAGCTAATTTTAATACAATTTTATTTATCTTTTTTTTTTTTTTTTTAGAGTAAAGACAAGATTGCATCTTACATCAAAACTTCAAAAATTGACCGAAGTGATATGGGCAAGGAGTTGAAAGAGAAGTCATCCATGAAACGTAAACTACCTTTTACCATTAGCCCATCAAGAAATGAAGAAAGAGATTCAGACACAGGTAGAATAATTTATTACAAATTATATATTCTGATAAGCCCACAATATTCTTAACTGTGGTTTCTTTTTGCTTTTCTGTGTACCAGTCCTCTAGACATTTTGGTTTATAGAGAAATACTAAATATTTCAGATTTATCATTGTAGCAGTAGTATATCTGCTTATTATCTAAACTATGATCCTAATAGGAGATTAAAAAACAATTTTCCATATTCCTTACTCTGGATATTTATTACAAATCTCTTAGCACATTTAGAACTTGGTTTTTTGGGTTCGTTTTGGTAATGAAAATTGCTCAGTAAAACAAGCATTATTAAGGTTTCGTGTATATGAGAAAAAGATGTTTTGTTTTTTTTCTTGCCCTTTGGACACAGCAAAGAAATTTAGGTGCTTTGTTTCACAAATTAATTAGAAATGTGTTGTACCCCTCGAGATGAGATTAATGGCTTAATTTATATTTTTTTTTTCTCAAAACTGTAACGTATCAGGGGCCAGCAGATGCACATAAGGGTGCTACCCACCATGCCTGTGACCTAGGTTTGATCCCTGGGACGGAGAGAGCTGACTCACCAAAAGTTACCCTTTGACCTCTACATTTGTGCTATGGAATGCCTGGTGTATGTCTTAGTTAGTGTCCTATCCCTGTGAAGAGACAGCATGACCACAGCAACTCATATAAAAGAAAGCATTTAATTGAGGCTTGCCTGCAATTTCAGAGGTTTAGTCCATTTTCATTATGGCGGGAAGCATGGCAGCACTCAGGCAGACATGATACTGGAGAGGTAGCTGAGAGTTCTACGTCTGGATCCTCAAGCAGCAGTAAGATTCACAGGCAGCAGAAGAGACTCTGGTCTTGGAATGGTCTTGGAATTTTGAAATCTCAAAGTCCACCCTCAGTGACACTCTTCATCCAACAAGGCCACACCTCCTAATTCTTTTAAATAGTGCAACTCCCTGGTGTTCAATAGTTCAGACCTATGGGGCCATTCTCATTCAACCCACCACAGTGGCCTGGACATTCCTGCTTGTGTGTGTGTGCATACATGTGTACTAACATGCACGTGTGTACCAGTGCTTGTGGAAGCCAGATATCACTGTTAGGTATCTTCTGTTATTTTCCACCTGATTTGTTTTTAAGTTTGAGGGAAATTTAATTAAAGTTTAAAAGAGTGTCTCCTCCACCTGGTCACTCCAGCAGGAAAGACAAGCTTAATCTCAGCAGCTGTTGGGAGGAAGAGAGTGAGGGAGAGATGGGGAAGAAAGCCAGCATAGAGGTCAGACACCAGGTATATGGTATGTGGCTATAAAGCCACATGGTGGATGGGGCTTTATAGCAAGAGTGAGAAAGAAGCCCAGAGTATCAGAAAAAGCACTTATTCTGGCTAGCATCTGAAAGAAAGAGACAGAAAAAACAAAGTTGCACCTTTCTGAGTGTTAACCCAACTGAACATCAAGACCCGCCTCTTTAGCCTGCCTTAAGGTGAGCCTGCTTTCCTTGGAGTGTTCCTGAGGGCATGGTTTCTTAGGTCATTGACCTTATACAACTGGGATGTTATGTCTCCACCAAAGCCAGAAATCCTAATCTCTTGGCAAAGGAGTTTTTCTTTAATGGACCTTTACTGCTAACATCTCCACTTTGAAGAGAATCTTAAAATCATTTAAGAACCAGATCAGAGGTCAAAATCAAAGATCAGAGACCCCAAATACTTCTTGCCTCTGCCTCTGGTAAGGAGGAAGCAGCCTAATACACTTTTGGCTTTTAGCCAAGAAAGCTGGTTTTCTTTGTCTTCACCTTGCTTTTTGAGACAGTTTCTCAATGAACTGGAACTTGGAGATTTGACTAGAAGGGCTGGCCAGTCATTCTGAGACATCCTCTTTCCTCTGCCTCCCCAGTGCCGGGTTACAGGTTGTTGCTCCCTTAGCTAGCTTTCCATGTGGGTAGTGGGGATCTGAACTCAAGTCTCCATGCTTATGTTGCAAAAACCCTGTCCTATGAAATACTAAGAAATGAATATATACAGTGACACATTGAGCTTATGGAAGTATAAAAGCAGGTACTTTATATATAAGACAACTTATACTTAATATATTAACTTGTTTTATCTCTTATTTATAGCTAGAAATTTAGTTTCAAACTCCCCTATATTCTTTCTGTAATCTTGTTTGATAGCATAAGTTTGTTATAGTTGTAATAGAAGCAAATAATAGCATAATGTGTATTATCAAAGATTTTAGTATTCAATCAGTGTTGGTATGTGCTCAGCCCTGTGTAAGTCCTGATAAGATGATTTGGCTTCTGTGTAAATTCCAAGTTTTTCATTTTTGTAAGTCCTGATTCTTCATCTACACATACCAACCTCAGAATTATGACCTTTAAAAGCAATGTAGTGTGGATTCACTTTGTGACATAGTAATTAAACATGACAAAATGAATCAATGGTAGCTAAGGAGTTGTTTGTATGTATATATATATATATATATATATATATATATATATATGTGTATGGTGTTTATATGTATGAGTGTTTTGACTGTGTATATCTCTGTACTACATGTGTCTGGTACCTATTGAGGCCAGAAGAGGGCATCAGATCCCCTAGAAATGAAGTTACAGATGGTTGTGAGCCACCTTGTGACAGGAAGTGAACTTGGGTCCTCAGGTAGAACAGTCAGTGCTCTTAACTGCTCAGCCCTCTCTCCAGCCCTGGCTAAGGATTTTCTAATTTGATGCAATACAATTCAGTAATGTGAGATGGAACCAGATTCTTTTTAGTCTTTCTTTTCTGCCTCCCCTAGTTCATACATGAACTTTGTCTTTTAGCATTTTTTTTCTCTTTAGAGTTGCATGACTAAGGCTGGAGAGATGGCTCAGAGGTTAAGAGGACTGGTTGTTCTTCCAGAAGTCCTGAATTCAATTCCCAGGAACCACATGGTGGCTCACAACCATTTATAATAGGATCAGATGCCCTTTTCTGGCATGCAGGTGTACAAGCAAACAGAATACTCATACTTTTTTTTTTTTTTTTTTTTTTTTTTTTGGTTTTTCAAGACAGAGTTTCTCTGTTGTAACTCTGGCTGTCATGGAACTCACTCTGTAGACAAGGCTGGCCTCAAACTCAGAGATCTGTCTGCCTCTACCTCCTGACCTCCCAAACGTTGGGATTAAGGGCATGCACCACCAACACCCAGCTCATGAGAATACTCCAACATTAAAAAAAAAAAAAAAAAAAAAAAAGTTGCATGATCTCTGTTTCTTGTAAAAGAGGAAGGACTAGAGTATTCTTCTCGTGAGACTTGGTTCTTCTATTAATGAAATGACCTCCTTAGAAACTTCAACATCTAGTTAGGTGTGGTACATGCCTTTAATATCTCAGCACCTGGGAAGTATAGACAAGCAGATCTTTGTGAGTTCCAGGTCAGCCCAGACTACATAACAAGACCCTGTCTCAATAAGAGAAATTTCTACCTCTATTCTCCTTGATTTGTGTATTGGTCTTACATAAGAATATTAAAGCCAAAAACTTCTGATGGTATTTTGTCATTTTGATCATGATTGGAGTATTCCTGATACAAAGGTGAACATGAATATTGGACAGGTAACTTTTATAATATCACTGTATATAAAGTATAATCAACTGATGACAATTTTAATCTTTAATAATTACTAAAAATTTACTTATTTTGAGGCAGAGTCTTACTATATAGTCCTGGCCAGCCTGGAACTCTGTCATGTAGACCAGGCTGACCTGGAACTTCCTCTTGGTTGTTGGAATTAAAGGCACAAGCCACCATGCCTGGCATTATTAAGTTTCTAATAAGTCAACTCTGTTTATCCACTATCAGTTATACAATTGTACTAACTTCTTCCTTAGTCTCATGACACCTAATGGAAATCACAGTCTTATGTCAAAGTATTGAACAGCTGTCTGAAAACTCCCTGTGAGAGTCTTTCTTGACCTCTAGACTGAACATGCAGTTGTTTAATTATGAATAACATCAAGACCATCTTTGTAGACAGTGCTTTGTTATATCCTGAATCATCTCTTTATTAAAAGAAAGGAACATTTCTGATTTTTCATGTTTTTCTAAGATAATTATACCCAGTTAAGAAACCTCCAGCAACTTACAAATTTTCCTAAACTTGAATAGCATTTGAAGAGACATGGTTGTCTTTACCTCTGATAGTTCTAATATTCTATAGAGGTGGACTAGTAATACTTGATTATTTCAGTTTGCATGTTTAAGTAGTTAAAAATATCTTTATATATTGTCAGTTATGTCAATATATATTACATAATTGTCACCTCTTAGTAAACATTATTTATTTGTCACTATAGTGTTTTCTCTTGGCATTCTAAGGCAGTGTGATTCAAGAACATTCAAAGAGACATACTATGGTTCCAAAGTCTATGATAACAGTTGTAGAACATGTTAAATGTTGTAAATGAAGCCTTCTCTGTCAGCCAGCCTTAGAAATTCAGTTTTCCTGAGGCTGTGATGTTATTGAAGGACTTATCTTAATGTGACTCAAGCAGTGTGGAAAAAATAACATGTTTTACAAGATGTAAACTAGATCTAAATATATATATGACATGAAAGTAGAAGAACTATTTTGGGAGAAGAAAGAATCTGGAACAAAAGGGGTAAGGGGAGAGAGATGAAGCATCACATTTTCTTTCATGTACAGAATATAAATTTAAATACACATACATATGCATGTCTGTGACTTAAAAGTAGCAAAGGGGGAATCATAGAAAACAAATAAAAGGAAAGAGGAAGGGCAGTGGAAGATGATGGGGGGTGAATATGAGCAAAACATACCATTACTTATACATGTATGAAAATATAATTAAAAAAACATTATTTTAGGCCGGCTGTGGTGGTGTTCTCCTTTAATCCCAACACTCTGGAGGCAGAGGCAGGCAGATCTCAGTAAATTTGAAGCCACCCTAGTCTACACAAACAAACAAAACCCTCAAAACAAACAAAAAATTATTTTGTGTGTTTCCATTAGGGTTACCATTGCTATGGTGAAACACCATGACCAAAAGCAAGTTGGGGAGGAAAGGGTTTATTTGGCTTTTTCTTCCATAGCACTGTTGATCACTGAAGGAAGTCAGGACAGCAAGTCAGATAGGGCAGGAACCTGGAGGCAGGAGCTGATGCAGAGACCATGGAAAAGTGCTACTTACTGGCCTGCTCCTCATGAAAGCTCAGCCTGCTTTCTTATAGAACCCAGGACCACCAGTTCAGAGATGGTACTACCCACAATGGGCTGGTCCTTCCCACATCAATCACTAACCAAGAAAATGCCCTACAACCAGATCTTATGGAGGCATTTTCTCCATTGAGGGTCCTTCTTTTCTGATGATTTTAGCCTGTGTCAAGTTGACATAAAACTAGCCAGAACAGTGTGCTAACAATTTTTTTATTTAAAAGTGTGTGTGTGGAGGAGATTTTTTTCATATAATAGTTAAAAGAACTGCATTAAGATAACATAAAGCAGGCTGTGTTTCATAAGAGTAATCACTGTGATTTTGATTTGATGGCACAGGTTCTTATATGTAGCTGTGGGTAGTTCAGAACTCAGATAGATATGTACCAGACTGACCTCACACCCTTGCTTTTGCTCCTGTGTACTAGGGTTATAAATATGTGTCACTGTGCCTCATTATAAACGTATTTTTTGAGGGTTTTTTTGTTTGTTTCATAGAGCTAGAGATTAAACTCAGGGCCTTGCACATGCAAGATTGTCCTCTACCACACAGCTGTTTCTTCCGTCATACTTTTAGTGCTTTTTGTTCGTTTCACTTTTTATTTTTTAAAATAATATTTAATTATTATTATTTTATGTGTATGGGTGTTTACTTACATGTATGTCTGTATACCTCATTCATATAGTACCTGCAAAGGCCAGGAAGAGGGTGGCAGATCCCCAGAAACTTGAGTTACAAATGGTCAATGAGCCACTTGCTGTGGGGTCCTCTGCAAGAGCAGCCAGTGCTTTTAAATGCTGAGCCATCTCTTTAGCCCCTGTTAGTTTTTAACTGCAGTTACTTAGTGCATATTACGTCCTGTCTCTTTCTTGATGTTTATTTGTAAAAATTTCAGCCGGGTGAAATTTCAGCCTTTAATTCCAGCACTTGGGAGGGCAGAGACAAGAGAGGCAGGTGGATCTCTGAGTTAAGAGGCCAGCCTGGTCTATATAGTGATTTCCTGGCCATCTGAACTACAGACTTTGTCTCAAAAACTATTAAATAAATAAATAAAGCCAAATATTAAATGGGGGTCAGAGTAGATTGGCTACTTCCAAAAGAAGAGTTAATAAGCTGCTGAACTATTCTTAGTAGTAGTAGCTATAATTTAAAGTTCATTTGGTCTGTTCAGATAACATGAACTACTCCCGGTAAGCTGTTTAGTTAAGTGACATATAATTTTTTGGTTGCCACCCTTTTTTTTTTTAACTTTGCCATCTATGGAAGCCATTTAAAACTTTTAGCTAATTTTTATATGAAATGTCAGAAAAATTTCATGTAATCCTTATACATGTTCAGTTCATTATTTTTTGTTTGTTTTTTGTTTTTTATTTTTTGAGACAGGGTTTCTCTGTTGTAACTCTGGCTGTCCTGGAACTCACTCTGTAGATCTGGCTGGCCTTGAACTCACAGAGATCTGCCTACCTCTGCATCCTGAGTGCTGGAATACATGTTTAATTTAATGTATTTAGTTTTGGAATATGCATGTTCATTGGAAGTCTTGTCATTCAGTAAGCTGATAAGCTTGTTTTACATTTATTTGCTCTAAAGGGGTTATTAATGACCCCTTTTTCTTGAATAAACCTTATCATTACTAAACTTAAAAGTTTAAGTTTTCAAATATTGTATTTGTGGTTAAGTGTTCTCTAACTTGCTTTTCCCAACACTTGATTAGCCATATTTAGCTAAAGTCTCTAATACTGGGTATAATAATGACTCTGGAAAGGTAGCACATCAGTAAACCAAGGCTGTGAGTATCAGAATAGTAGCTTGTGAGTTAAGTGGCTTGTTATTTAAAAGTAAAACATCTGCTCCGGTTATATCATCAGAGTTCTCCATAGCTGTTGTCACTGTTAGGCAGAACTCTGTATTCTTAACCTAGATGATGAAAGAATGATTTTGGATGATTTCTGTCTTTAGTAGTAAATGTTGCTATAGTTGAAACCACTTGGAATGAGTACAGTCTATAGGTAGTAAGGGTGATACTGAGATCTTAGATGTTCCTTTGTCTTGGGAGTAACTTTGGCCTTCATAGAAAATAAGTTTGTTTCAGCTTACTCAGAGACAAATTCTAAACAGAAAATCAGTGATAAGAGCATTATCTTTTAACATAATCGACAGGTTAAAAAATAGCATTGAGAGAGCTATGCTGACATAAGCAATATCATGATGGTATTGAAATTGTATGGTAAGAATTCTAAACTTTAAGGTACTCCACGTAGGAAACTGAAATAATATGTGTTGGCCAAACGTGTATTTTGAAGTCTTTTGTTCTTCCAAAATACTATTTTTGAGGTAAAGCCAGTGATACAATATTGCATAACTAACTGGTGGTCTTTTTAAAATGTTGGTATGTTGAATTCTGCATTTCTCTTCGTGTGCTTTTTCTTTTTTCCTGTCTCTTTTCATTCTATAGATTCAGACCCAGGACATACAAGTGAAAATTGGGGGGAGAGACTTATATCTTCTTACAGGACATACTCAGGTAATTAGATTTTAGGTGTTCCTGGTCAGCCAGTGGGTTTTGTCATGTTTAATTGAGTAGTATACTATAAGGGATTTACTTTCAAACCATTTATAGATATCTTTGCTAAGTTAAATGAATTCTATAAAAAAAAACCCTAAATTTCAGCTTCTGTTCTGACATACATAGCATACCCATCAGAAGCTGTCTTGAGCATAGTAGAACTGCTGTAAACTCTACTTGAGTTTTGTATAGCACAGTGTGGGAATACCATTCATGTGAAAAGCTGTGTGCAAGCCGATTCCTCTCTGTGACTTTGTATAGTGCAGACTGCTTCCTGAGAGAGGGCGCCAAGCTCCTTAGTTTGCTTTGTTGTAAATCCTTCACAAATACACTAATTTTGATAAACAGTGCTATCTTACTTGTTTAGTCATGTGATTTCTTCCATAAAATAGATATTAAAAATATTATCCACTGAACTCTTTGTTGTTCATCAATTTTTGCTTCCAAGGTAGAATTTAACCATAAGTGGGTTAATTTATCAGGTCACCTAGACAAACACCTCTATTATTGACTGTATTAGAACTTCTCTAGTTGGTTATGGCTCCAGTTGCTTGGGATTCATAATTACTCTAAATAAAAAATACAGGAAAAATACCTTCATTTAAAAATAAAGAATAAAACTAGTTGTTTTTGAGAAAAGGTCTCACTGTATAGCCCTGGCTAGCCTAGCTTTGTAGACCAGGCTGGCCTCAGATTCACAGAGATCTGTTTGATTCTGCCTCCTGAGTGCTGGGTTTATAAGGTGTGTGCCACAACGCCCGACAAGACTAGTTATTTTGATTTTTTTTCTTGTTCTTAAAATTACACGGATGTTCTGTTTCTGAACTTTTTAAAAAGAAAATCTTATATGGTCCGTGGGTATTCCTTCCTCGTTTTTAGCATATGATATTTAACTGTAGAAATTGGAAATAAACCTTCTATTTCTAATACGCATTTTATTTGCATTATAAGTTTGTGGGGCTGTCTGGAGATGGTGAAGAACTAATTCATCCTTAAAATTACCTCAAAATCATTGATATGATGAGCCGTAGGTAGTTCTGATGACAGCGTTTAACGAAGATGAGCTAAGGTCATCTGGATCATGATGGAGTACTCCATGATCTGCCTACCACTGCTAAACAAGGCACAGGCGTTTACCTGTAGATAGGGTTTTAGAACCTGAGCTCAATGGCCCCCGTCCCAGGATGGCAGGGTTACACTGCAAATGCTACTGAGTTAGGGTCGCTTGCCTCCATTGTGTTACTGGGAAACTACTTTGTTGGGAAATGTTCTATCCTTTGATTTTTGAGACACTAATAGGTTTATGAACCAAATTTCCCAAGAAAAAATTTTCTCCCTTCTCTATAATAACACTCTATACTTACTTGAAAAGTGACAATGTTGAGTGTTCAGTTTATTCTGACAGAAAAGGAAAAAAGTACTAATTTTCTAGAATGTAAGGTGGGACATCTCTGTTTCTGAAGCTCTGAACATTAAAGAAGGGAGAGAAAGGAAAGATGCATTTAATGTAAAAGCCATTTAAGTTTTTATTTTGATGAGTATTAAGTAAATTTCTTAGATCTTTTTTTCCTTAAAAATCTCAAAGTAAAGTAAGTGGAATTTCAGTTTTATGGGAGACAGTGCTAAATGATTGTTATTTGTTAGTTACCGAAGATTTGGCCCATTAAAACAAATGAGCATGTGCTTTAGTTACTGAAAAACAGAGCACTGGGCTGGGGCATAGCTCAGTGGCTGAGCTCTTACATGGCATGTGTGAAATTCCTGTGCTCAATCTCCAGTTATTCCCTACCAGAAAAAGTTGGAGCTGCTTTAACTCCTTTTCAGATATACAATATATTATTTTAAATTTTTTGACAAATCAAAGGGGATATTTCACAGGATAGGTCTCACATAGTCTTATTGATTGTTTTACATTTTACAAACTAGCCAGATACGTTCCTGCACACTTGAGACCCCAGCGCTTGGTAGATGGGAGTCAGAAGGATTGCAAGTTGGATTGCCAGGCTTTACAGTGAACCCATGCTAATCTGTGTGGCCTGTCTCCAAAACAAACAGCAACAACTTAAACCATACAAAATTTAAAAATAAAAAATAAATTTGAAATATAAACTTTGAAGTATGGTAGTCTGTTTTGAAAAACAGTCTGATTGTCTCAGATTTAGCTACTTACGCCAGCCGCCGTTTAGTTAATTTTCTTTACCTAGCTCATTTAAATTGTAAATTCAGAAAAATGGTACGGTAACTCAAAGAAAAACAGAGTTTTTAATTAAATGCAAGTATAAAATTTTTATTTAAATATTTGGAATGCATCATACTTGTCTTTTTCTAAAGTAATTACATATTAGGTCATTTAACAATGTGTCTTTTCTATAACCCAAGTATACACAGTTTAGAGTTCATCTTTCTAATTGGGAAGTGGGATAGAGCAAGGTCTCATTAGGTAGCTCTGGTTGATCTGGAACTATGTAGCCCTTGCTGGCCTTGAACTCGGAGAAGTCTGCCTGCCTCTACCTCCCAAGTGTTGGGATTAAAGGTGTGTGCCACCATGCCCATCATGGCATGTCTTTTTGACTCTTTTTTAACATTAAAATGCATGCACCTAGAACAAAAGAAGTCAGTAGTTTTGCAAGTGATAAGCAATGTGATGGTCCACCTATAATCCTACCACTCCCAAGGCTCAGGCAGAGGAATCACAAGTATGAGGCCAGCCTAAGCTACAAAGCAAGAACCTGTCTCAAAAATGATAGGTTTGTAATTCTGGCTGTCCTGGAATTCACTCTGTAGACCAGGCTGTCCTTAAACTCACAGAGAACCACGCCTCTGCCTCAGGAATGCTGGGATTAAAGGTGTGTGTCACCACTGCCTGGCAGGGTTTTTACTCACTGCTACATTGTACTTCTTTTCTTAGAAACATTTTTTTCAACTTTCTATTAAATATTCCTAATATTAAATAATCTGATTCTAGGAGAATGTTCACTATATTTAAAAATCATTATCATATGAAAAGCCATTAAAAACAACAATAGTTGTTCCTCCCTAGAAAACAAAGATCTACAAAGAATTATTAAGAGGAAGGCTCTGTATTTCAGGAAAAACGTGTTCTCCAAAGACATCTGTAGGGCTTTATAATAATGGGCTAAGTGTGCTAGACTGGCTTCATATCAGCACATTGCTGATGGTAGTGTAGGAGTGATGAAAATGAATGGTGTAAGACATAGCATGGTTTCTGTTTTTTGTTTGTTGTTTTACTTAAGTCTTGAAACATTTGGTTTTGATTGGACCATTCAACATTGGACCATTGAAACATTCAACAAATGGATATGTTAGGAGTTTACAGAATGATTTGAATCATTTGTGAGCAACAAAGTTTAAAGTATTAAGGCCTCATTTTTCTAGAGCATTAGTGTACCAGTTTCTCCTTGTTAACTGGACATAGTATACTGGACCAGGAAAAACACGTTTTTCCTGAAATACAGAGTCTTTCTCTTAATGTTTATTGATAATATTAGATTTCAATTGATTTTTTTGAAAGATGTTAGATTTACTACTATTTAACTTTTGCTAATTTCAGATTTTATTAATTATTTTTGTAGCTCCTTTTTTCGGGTACCTCTAAACCTGAATTTTAAATTCCCAAAATAGATATCTAATAGGTAATAACTGGACCTTTGATTAACTTGTACCTGGTATCTGAATTAATTCAGGTTAATTCCTAAAAGAAAAAGACATCTGTATCTCTCACTTACACAATCCAGTGCAGATCGAGCTCATGCCACATCACTGGACATCTTAGCTGCACTGCCAGAGAGTTTTCTGAACAGCTAAAGCTCATCTTTGTGATGGGTTGGACTTCTTGGAGAAAGACTTTGGAATTATTTGGATCTGTGAAGGATATGTGTTAACTACTAGCCACACAGAATCTTTAGTTTGTTCCTACTTAGCTTTAATTGGTATCATTTCTTGTTCAGCTGTCCAGTCACTTCAGTGAAATGATTTTGTGGCTTTTCTTCAGTAATTGTTCTGTGTGGCGAACTTGTATTAAATGCTTAGCCTCTTGTAAGATTGTACAAGTCATTGCTAGAATCAGGGAGATAATTATAAGGCTCGTTAGTATGTAGGCTTAGCAGCAATACTAGATAGAGTATGGAGAAGAGAAGTTTCAAAGAGGTAATACATTTGGCTTTTTGTCTACAGATTTAACTGATCATAGATAAAAATACTCAGGAAGAAAACACAAAAAAAATTTTTTGTTATTCACTAAATAATGCAGTATAACAACTATTTCATAGCATTAACATAATGCTTCGTATTATAAGTAATTTGGACATAATTCAAAGCATATGGGAAGATCCACACAGGTTACGTAAAAATCCACTTTATCTGAGAGACTTGAGCAGTTGCAGGCTTATTATTCATGGGAAGTCCTAGAAACAATCCATAGAGATATTAAGGGGTAACTGTACTAAGGACTAATTGAATTGTTAAAGACATTGCACTTTAATAGAACAGATAGTTAAAATTATAATGTTACTAGTAGTAAATTTTTCTAACAGTAGAATTAAGAATATATTTTTCTAGAGCTTTCAGAAAAAATACTGCTTATGTAAGTCTAGCCGTTTTGTCTGGCTACCATTAGTACACACGTCATCGTCCGTATGCATACATAGGATCTATCACAGACACTGTCTTGAGTACTTATATTTGTTTTAGAGTTTTACATGTTTATTAATCATTACAGAAAAAGAAGGTCCAGAAAAGAAGAAAACAAAAAAAGAAGCTGGAAGCAAGAAATCCACCCCAGTTAGCATTCTTTTTGGTTACCCACTCTCTGAACGAAAGCAGATGGCGCTTCTAATGCAGATGACAGCAAGGGACAATAGTCCAGGTGATTGACTTATACAGTCATTGAGTTACTGTGTCTTCTTAGGTGGCCTACATTCAGGATAACCTTGTCTTTAACAATTCTTTTTTACTAATTTGAATTTTTAGCCTTTATTTAATTTAATCAGCTCTATTCATAACAACAGTTTTTAATTTTCTCATTAGTCATGTGATATTTTATTATTGTATCTGTTAGTAGATTACAAGGACTTTTGGGAGCTGCAGGTGTAGGCTGGGTTCCGAACCCAGGCCTTGTGCAAGAGCGGTCAGTGCTCTTAGCCACTGAACTATCTCTCCAGCAGCATTTTATAAAAATTGTAATGTTTTGATTTTTCTCACTGTTTCTTTGGGTTTTTAACTGTTAGCTCTCCTATTTGAGGCCTTATGCTCTTTAATACAAGTATTTGAACATTTATTTATCTATTATGTGTCTGTGGTCAGAGGATAACTTGAGGGAATTGATTCCCTCCTGTCATGTGGGACCTGGGGATTGAACTCAAATTATTAAGCTTGGTGGCAAGCACCTTCATTCTTTGAGATATCTCATTGGCCCAACATTCATTGTTCTTATCACTAACTTGGTAAGATTAGGCAAATGAAAGATGTGCTAAAACATTAAATGGTTCTCTGGAAAGGAAAGCCTTTTCTCATCCTCAGTGCCTAGCCTACCTGAGCAGCCCATCCCTGTTGGAGAGTGTCATATCTATACTTCAGGGTTTTTCTGGTCACAAACATATATATGTTTTGTCTTGTCTTGTTTTACCTGTGTGTGCTAAGTAGGTAGTCTACTACCCAGCTGTATCCTCAGCCTTGTTTTTACTTTTTATTTTGAGTCAGGGTCTCACTAAATTGCCCGTGCTAACCTTGAACTTCATAACCAAGCCACACCTTCAATGGCAATTTTCTTGCCTTATCAGTCTGCTGAGTGAATCATATTTCAGGCCTACACCGCCAGACTAAGCTCAGAGATGTATCTTTTGTTGTTGTTGCTAGTGTGTTTATATTTTTAGTATAAATATGATTATACGATGTTAATCTGAAACTGGTTCTTTTCCTATAATGATAATTTGCTTGTCAATTTTATTAATATGTGTAGAACTCAAGTGGAAAGCTTTTGAAATTGCAAGTTGTTAGCTATCACACAGATGTACTTACAGTTTAGGGGTTGTTTTATCCATTTGGTAGATCCTTTAGTTTACAAGGAAGTCAACAAGCTAATTTTCTTAAATAATTTGACTATCGTAGTTATAAAATTCATTCAACACATTTCTTGAGTTCTGGTGTGTACCAAGAAGTCTTGTAAGCAGTTGGGATATGGTGCTGAATAAGGTAAGGTCCTTACTCTTGAGGAGTGTTTGTTTTAGAAAAAACTAAATAGAAAATGGCTGGTGAGACACTGTACTTGAAATCCAAAAAGTAAACCTTTAAATGTTTCTGTGTAGAAAAGGATGATAATTCTTTAGAGTTCTAGCTGTGTCATCTTGCAAGACAGATGATGGAAAGTTACGTTCCATAGATTTGAATTGTCTTCTTTCTTACAGATTCTACACCAAGTCATCCATCACAAGCAACACCAGCCCAGAAGAAGACTCCCAGTTCTTCATCTCGACAAAAAGATAAAATTAATAAAAGAAATGAACGTGGAGAAACTCCTTTACACATGGCAGCTATTCGAGGAGATGTGAAACAAGTCAAAGAACTAATAAGTTTAGGGGCAAATGTGAATGTGAAAGACTTTGCAGGTGAGACTTTAATAACACATATCTAGGAACTAAAATCAAATCATCCTGGCTATAATTTTCAAAATGTATTTTATTAAAAACTTTAGAAGTATATATAAAACCTTGACCTCTGCTACATTTTCATGTCAACAATTACTTAGATTTTTACATACACAACTTATATATACACATTATATTATATACATATATATGTCTATATAATTACACAGTAGTGTAATTATATAAATTAGTTTCTAGTTTATGTAAATTTGAACATATAATATTTTAATATGGTTAATTTATAAATAGTTGTTTTAAGAATGTTTATTAACTTGAACACAAAGACCATAAGAGAGTGATTATTACCTTTTCTTTTTTAAAGAATGTACTTAATATTAGTGTGTTTGGGGAAGCGGAGCATGTGCCACAGCATGCACGTGGAAGGCAGAAGACAGCTTTGTGGTATCAGTTTTCTTCTTCCACCTTTATGTAGGTTCCAGGCATTGACCTCAGGTCTCCAGGCTTGCCTTGAAAGTGCCTGTACAACTGAGTCTTCTCACCAGCCTTTGTTGGTTTTAATTTCCCAGGTAGCATACTTCCTATTCCTCTTAAGAATGCAAGCAGTCAAAGCATGTAAGAATGTAGAAATTCTTCTTAGTTGCATCTTTCACTTCTTTGCCTTTGGATGCAGTCAGATGTAATTCACATGTTATACTTGTCTTGCCTTCCCCTTACACTTTTTCTCTACCACAAAATTATTTAACAACTTGGAAAGTTGTCGTTTCAGTTTATTATCATGATCATATATAAAAATGAACATTTACGTAATATACATAGGTTTTAAAAACATGAAATCATTCTTTCTGTATCTATAATTCTGCAATTTACATATAATGTCTGGCAGATGTATAGATGGATGGATAGATAGATAGATAGATAGAAAGAAAGAAAGATAGAAACGCTGACTGACTTCATTTTTAATAGCTTAACATTTTATGGTATAGCTTTTCTTATTTTTTTTTTTCTGAGACAAGGTGTCTCTATGTAACCGTGGCTGTTTATGAATGCACTATGTAGATCAATCAGGACAGCCTTGAACTCACAGAAATCCCCGCGCCTCTGCCTCCTGGGTGCTGAGATTAAAGACACATGCCACTATGCCTGTCTTTTTTTAAGCAGTACTTTAGTGAACACTCTTTTAGAAATGTATTTGTACATAGTTTTGAAGTATTTTAGTAGAATTTAAATTGCTGTATTAAAAGAGATGTATAATCTATATTATTTTAAATAATGGCAGCTTACTACCAAAAATTATGCACCTATCAGTTTATATCTCCAAGAGTATATGAAAGCCAAGCGAAGCAGCATTCACCTGTAAATTCCAGCAATTTGGGAGGCTGAGGCAGGAGGGTTGCAATTTGAGGCTAGTCTTCGCTACATAGTTCAAGTCAGATCCTCTCTCAACAACAAAAAGTATATGAAACAGTCCTTTTCTTTGTATCTTCATAGATTTGGATATTCATTACACCAACAATTCCAGCTCTTTGGAGGTAGAAGCAGGAGGATGTCTCTAAGAGAGGAGATAGGAGGGCAAAGGGGGGCAGTAGGGAGGGCGAAAAGGAGAGAAACACTGATCCATTCTAGGGAAATGATACTTTTTATTAGCTACCTAAAATGTACTTTGTACTTTACTGTTTATCTGAAGATTTCACATTTACAAATTTATTTTAAAATACTAATCTGCAAAATGTATAAAAACTGATTTAGAGACAATGTTGAAGCATTTTTTTCTAAATTAAAAACTAGCAGTAAGCCAATTCCGCAGATTGGGAACTTATAAAAAATAATAACTTGTAAACAACAGTCTATTCATTGAATTCAGTACTGAATGCTGCCCAGGTGTGGTAGTACAAACCTGTTAACTCAAGGGCTCTCAGAAAGATCCTGAGAAGATTGAAGACGATCCAGGGCTCCCGAGGGAGATGGAATCTGAAAAGAATCAAACTGACAGTATGTTCTAAAAAAGCATAATAATAAAAGGAAGCACCACTTTTAGAGAAGGAATTAAACACCCATTCTTGCTTACGAATATGGGGGCACCTAGTAAGAATTACATGAAAACTTAAAACTATTATACTGAGTAGTAAGATTATAGATACTGCTGTTTGTGTGGGTTTTTTTAATGCTTTCCAGTACTTCCTTTGTGAACATGTTTAATTATGAAAACTAAGTGACAAATTCATTTTTCTTAAAACCAATATTAAGTCCAGAAAAGATTATATCAGTGTTGTAAAGGACATAAAACATAAATCTTTTTTAACTAACTCTTACCAAGGTTATCCATGTTTTGCCTCTTTTCTATATTTTTCTATAGTTTAGATGGTTATTATGAATTAAGCCAAATTAATATCGAATAAATTCAGTATCAAATATTTATCAAATAATTTAGTTCCATTGAAACTAATATTCCCTCAAATGAACCTTCTGCAAAATTGATGTTCTTGTTTACTTTAGTTTCTTCCTCTTTCCCTTTTCTTTCTGTATCATGTTTAGTTTAGAATTGATACGATACATGTAGATATGAATGTGAAAAGCATGTATCTTGAATTAGTGGATGACTCCTGTTAAATTTCTATTCTTACTTTAGGTTGGACACCTTTGCATGAAGCTTGCAATGTTGGATATTATGATGTTGCTAAAATACTTATAGCAGCTGGAGCAGATGTTAATACACAAGGGTTAGATGATGATACCCCCCTCCATGATTCTGCCAGCAGTGGGCATAGAGATGTGAGTATGACAGACGAGTCGCTGACGGATATTTTTACAGAACTACGCGACACTCGGGAGTAATTGAGCACACTTCTTACTTATCTGGCCTTGTATTTCATGCATTGCTCTGTCACTTCGTCTTTATTTTGTTTTCCTTTTTTTCTATTTTCTATCTTCTAATTTATATTTTTTTCATAAAATAAGTCATGTACAGCCGGGTATGGTGGTGCATACCTTTAACCCTAGTACTTGAGGGGCAGAGACAGGAAGATCTCTTTGAGTTTGAGGTCATCCTGGGCTACATAGTGAGTTGCAGGCCAGCCAGCTACACAGTGATGAGTTCACTTTTGTTTGGCCAATTTATTTAGATCTTAATCAAGTTAGATCTCTCTTGTGGACGTCCATTTCCTCATTTTAAAATTGTAATACCTTTTTTCAAAAAAAGTTATCTTTTTATCTTTAAAAAAAAAAAAAGCTTTTTAAAAAAATGGTGTATTTTTGTCATACCCATTTTTAAAAATGTGTATTTTGCCTGCTTGAAGACATTATACATGTATGCACACCTTGAAACTGACCTAGATTACAGTAGGCTAGTGTGTGACCTGCTGTTCACATTTTATACCACTTTACTTATAATTCTGTTTTATTTTTTTTCGAGATAGCACTTCTCTGCTGTAACTCTGGCTGTCCTGGAGCTTGCTCTGTAGACCAGGCTGGCCTGCAGTGCACAGAGATCCACATGCTTCTCCTCCTGACCTCCCAAGTGCTGGGATTAAAGGTGTGCACCGCCACCGCCCTGCAATCTTCTGGCTTACAATTTTACTTTACCTTCTCATTTGACGCCTGTTGTTTCAGCAGTTACTGTAACTGTTCATTAGCATGTTTGTATACGGGATTATGTGTAAAATGTTGGTTGTTTGTGTTAGAAACTTTGTGGCATTGATTGCTTCTTGATGGTCATTGAAAGCTTTCATTAGGATCAGGAGTCTTTGTCTGGTTTCAGGCAGGGTTTCTCTGTGTAACCCTGGCTGTCTTGGAACTCTCTATGGGCCAGGCTGGCTTCAAATTCACAAGAGATCTGCCTGCCTCTGCCTCTTGAGTGCCGGGGTTAAAGTCATGCACCACCATACCCACTAGTATCAAGATTCTTACTCTGTTTTTAAATTCTAGGGCTCTTATATAAAGAAATGAGACTTTCTGATTTTTTAAATTTAAGTATTTCAACTTATAAATATATTTACTATGTATAATGCATAATGAGTAAAACTTCTTTACTTCAGTTAATATCCTCAAACAGTAAAATGACAGAATCAGTTATAAAGCATATACCACAAGGACAAAACAAAACCAGAAAATCAAATTTTTTTCAATGTAGAGATTAGGAAAATGAAAACTGTAATGTAGGAGGGGTGTAGCAGTTTTTCTTTTAAAAAAGGGTGTGGGTAGCTGTTTTCTGCCTTTGGGTCTGGGCTCTCAAAGGCTGCTGTTACTTTTTCACTGGTAACTTGACTCCGCTCCTCTGTTCCCAGCTGAAAGATGTCTAATTTGTAACCGTTTTAAAACTCAGTTCAAAGAGTTAGGAAGAAAAGGAAACCCTTAATCTGAGACTTCCCAGCAATTGTCTGCCTTTTTCTTATTCTTTAGACCTGTCTGTATTTATCTGAGCATTGTTTCTACCTGCTTTCCTTTCATCAGCTTTTGGAGTTCACTTTTCCTGACACCACCCAGCTAACTCTGGTGCTCAGTCTTCCTCTTTCTCTTTCCCAACTGCTGTTTCCAATGGACACTCTCTCTCTTTTATATCCCCCTCCAAGCTGTTCCCAGAAGTCCAAGTGGCATGTAACCATAAGGGGGAGAAACTTTATAGCACAACAAGCTTCTTTGGCAAAGGGTTCCTGTGCAGATAGGTTTAGCAAACTTCTCAAAAAGACAAATAGCAAATATTTGAAGCTTTGTAGGTCGTAGGCCACTGGCCTCTGCTACTTTCTCTCCCTCATTCTTTCTATCACCTTTTAATAATTCTTGAAAGATATAAAAGCAGTTCTTAGCTGGCATGCCAGAATTGTTCACTTCTGACACAGAAGAGACAAAATAAAAAACAAAGCTGTTATAGCGAAGAATCACAGAGAAATAAAACTCATAACTGATATTGTTGGCCACCTCTGGAAAGGCTTGTTACATTAGAACAGGAAACAGGAAAGCCTTTTACCCTCAGCCCCTCCCAGCATGCCCAGCCACAGACTTCACTTCTCCTGCTTTTGTTGATACCTTGATATCAGGGGCAGCAGTTCTTTCGGAGAGCCGTACAGAGCCAGTTGATACTCACTACAGTCAATATATTTATAGGTTGAAATACAATTGCCCTGGTTGAAGCCTTGCAAAGCTAGTTGGTGTCTTCTGATGTCATAAACATTTATAGTTTGATGAAATAAAACATCAGTAGAATCGCAAACAATTTCTTTTGTCTATACATTTCAAAGTTTCTGTAGTAACAGCAAGGAAAGTTTCTCATTTCTCATTGTGAATTTTCATTCTCAAATACTTTATTAGAAATTAGAAATTCTTAATTTACACTGTCTTGAATTGTTCTTTAGTGGTGAATGAAGTTAATACTCAATGTGCATATTATTTGTTTAAACATTTGAAGGACTTGATTCTCTGTGAAGCTTGTAGTTACAATAAGGTGGGAATGTGTTCATTAGTTAAGTTCATGTATAACATGCCAATGTCAGTGAAATAAGGAGATGGTAAGTGGCAGAATTCATAACACCTGGTCACCCTGATGTAGAGTATGAGGAAGAAATACTTTCAATTTAATGTTTTTATGTGAATGGCTGTTTGCCTGTATATATGTCTGTGCAGTGTGTGCATGCCTGGTATCTAAGGAGTCCAGAAGGGTGTCAGATTTCCTGGAATTGGGGCGGCCTTGAGCTGCTTAATGGATGCTGGGAACTGAAGATGGATTCTCTGGAAGAGCAGTACTCTTAACTGCTTAGCCTCCTTCCCAGTCCTAGGGAAGGACGTACAATGACTTCCAGGATTCTGATTTTAGTAACTGGGTAGCTTTCAGAGCCAGTATCTAGAAATGGATAGATAACATGTAAGGTTACAAGTTTAATGAACTCCATTGGGATTGATTGAGGTTATGCTTTTATTTTTTTGTTTTGGTTTTTCAAGACAGGGTTTCTCTGTTGTAACTCTAGCTGTCCTGGAACTCACAGTGTAGGCCATGCTGGCCTCGAACTCACAGAGATCCACCGGCCTCTGCCTCCTGAGTTCTGGGATTTAAAAGCATTTGCACCACCACTGCCCAGCTTACGCTTTTGTTTTAAAGCATACACATTTACCAGGCATAATCCTATAATCCTAGCGCTTACAAGGTGAAGGCAGGAGGATAGCAAGATTCATCCCAGCCTTGCCTCTATGATGAAACCCCGTCTCATAAAACAAACTATATGTGTTATGTGTGTGTGTGTGTATTCAATTGGATATATTATAATGTGTATTTGAATAGCTGAGAAATAGTAGGTAGTAGAGAAGATATAAGAAAATGAAGATTGAATTAATAATTGAATAACTATCACATTGGAATAGTCAGTGAGCTCCGTAGAGATGATACATGGGCCAGCAAGACAACTTAGACAGTAAAGGCACTTGTCAATACCTGAGATCCACATGGATAGAGAATTCACTCCTATACCTTCACATGCACCATGACTTGTAAGTGCTCACTCTCCTCCACCCCTCTCTCAATGAATAAAAGATAAAAATAGATACATACTGAACATGAAAAACTCAATCAAGGGCAGAGCCATAAGGCATCAGTCATTATTTTAGATGTTTACAGACTAAGAATTGCCACTTGATAGGACACAGAAGTATAGTTTGAGGTAGAAGAATGAAGGACCATTCAAAAACCTGTCAGGACTACAAGGGTAAAAACATCTAGGAACTTGATGCAGAGTTAGCTAGAGCCTGAAGCAAAGTGGGTTTTGCCTCAGCCCTATAGCCATATCTTTTTGCTGCCATTATTTATAAAAGTGAAAGAGTCATGGACTGGAAAAATTGTCTTTTAGGTAGAAGCCAATGAAAAGAAGATTAAAAATGCTAAGAGTAAAAAACAAATGAAATGACAACTAACAAGGAGGCAGGCCTCAATTTGGTCAATCTTAGAGTTCATAACTTGGTGTGAAGACAAAATTGAAAGCAATGAATACGAAATCAGATTGAGGGACTTGTAAGAGGCCAATGGAAACAAAGGGCCTTGACGTTTCCTTAGTTCTCTGGCTCTGACTCAAGTAAATCCAAGGGAGGTAATTATCACAATTCCTGAGGTATGGGAAGTATGTAGGCCCTAAACAGGCTAGAGTCTGTCGGTCCTGAAGCAAGTGTTTCTGGCCCTTACTTGCACTGTGGCACATGTATACACACACAGTAGATAAACACAAGAACAGCAGTTACAATGCTGAACACAGTGACAGTGCTCTACAACCCTCTTGCCTTTGTTTGTGTGTTTGTTTTTGAGGTGGCTTTTCTAATTTAACTTTTTTTTTCCGAGTTAGAGTCTTACTGTGTAGCTCTGGCTGTCTTGGAACTCTCTTTGTAGATTAGGCTGGCCTCAAACTCACAGAAGTACCCTTGCTGCCTCCCACATTCTGGGACTTACAGCAAGTGCCACTATGCCCAGCCACATTTCTAATTTTTATATATTAATGCAAATCAAGAATCAAAATCCTGAGAGTAGAGAGATCTAGGCAGCTGGTCTGCTTCCCAGGGATACTCTGGTACTTACACAGTGTATGTAGTTCTATATTGTGTCGCTACATGAAAGGAGCAGAAATAATGAGCAAGATAGTAGCTATTTATTGATTTTATTGTTGGAAAAGTTATATTTAAACACTGAAATAAATTAATTGCTGGGAGAGTCCAGAAGAGGGTTTTAGATCCCCTGAAGCTGGAGCTATAGTTATTCTCTCCACTGTGAGAATTCCCAGTGTGGACTCCGGGGACCGAAACTCAAGTTATCCAGAAGAGCAGTGCATGTTCTTAACTGTGAAACCATCCCTCCAGCGCCCCCCCCCCATCTAAAATGTAAGGAATGAGGTTAATCAAAGTGGAACTAGTGGAGAATAGTGATGATTCTTGAGTACATACTGTAAATCATGGACATAGAGTAGGTGAAATTGTGTTACCAAGAGAATGGCTTGAGAGACTAGAGAGATGGCTTAGCAGTAAGACCACATACTGCTCTTCTGGATGGCTGGTTCAGTTCCCAGTACCCATATGGCAGCTCATAACTATGTGTCACTGCAAGCAGTCCCAGGGGATCTGATGCCCTCTTCTGACCTCCTTGAGCACCAGGCAAGCAAGTGGTACACCTATAGATGAAAACAAAACATGCATGCATGTAAAAGAGAGAGAGAGGGAGAGAGAGAGAATGGTTTGAAATGAATAAAGGGACTAAATCTTCCTTCTGTTTAATGTTACAGATAGTGAAACTGTTGCTTCGTCATGGCGGGAATCCATTTCAAGCTAATAAACATGGAGAGCGTCCAGTGGATGTAGCAGAGACAGAGGAGTTGGAGTTGCTGCTAAAAAGAGAGGTGCCATTGTCTGGTGATGATGAAAGTTATACAGGTTTGTGTCTTTCTTGTTGTTTTAAGATGGGGTTTTGCTATTTAGCCTAGACTGACCTCAAACCTGCAGTCTTTCTGCCCTGTCCTGAGTGTTGGGATTACAGGTGTGTGTCACCAAGCCCAGCTACAGCTTCAGATAATGTCTACTCAGTTGTTTGATATGATATTTTATAGAACAGAATGTTCTATAACATATACATATAACATAATAAATAAAATGTGTACCTTAGAATAATGCTAACTAGTTTTAGTTTAATGGTTTATCTAGTAACTGTGAGAGGTACAGTACTAACCTTTGTGTGCTATATAGCTTGTGTGAATGCAGTCATAACACCATTACCCTATTTCCATTGTAACTCTACTTAAGTCATTGCATTAAGTCTTCCTGTAGAACCCCTCACCATGCATACTTATCAGTACTGCAGCTGTCATTTTTCCCTTCTATTTGGTATTATGGAACTACTAACAATATATTTCATGTCCTTTCTTGGCATTAATAAGTCATCTTTACAGTAATTTTGTAAATTGGGTGATTGAGCCCTAATGAGCAATTTCCTTACAAATACAACTTTTATTTATTATTATTAGTGTTTTGTTTGTTTAAGACAGGGTATCACATTGTATTTCTGGCTGGTCTTGAATTCGGAGATCTGCCTATCTCTGTCTCCTGAGTACTAGGATTAAAGGCATGCACAACCATGCCTAAACATAATTATGTTTGTAATCCAAATGCAATCCAAAATAATGTTTTTGAGCTGGGAACAGGACGTAGGGCCCAGTTCCTGTTAGGTAATCACTCTATTGCTGAGCTAAGTCCCAGCTCCTCAAAAGAGTATGTGAGAAAATATTCAGCATAATTAAGAATTAAAAATAATAGAATTCACAGATAGTACAGAAAATACTTTGTCATGTTGAAGAAAGCTTTCTGAGTTCAAATTGGAAGAAATTAGAAATACAAGAATTTATTGTATTTCAGGAAAAATTTAATGAAATACACAAGTAAGACTAATGGCCATGTCTTCATAAAGTCTCAACTTCCATAAGTAAGTAGCATGTCGCTTTTATATTAAATTACACACAGGGCTAAATACCAAAGTCTACTTACTTTTAGCTATTCACAGAAAGTAATAGTTTTAAAGAAGAAAGTTTTACCTTTTACTTTTATGTAACAGTTAATTATCTTTCATGTGGAAGGCCGATTAAAAGAATGCACCTTCTGAATTGATTGTCTTGGACACAGGTAGTTGTAAATGTGCTCATCCAGTCAAGAAATACTGCCAGATTATAGATAAAATAATAAAGGAGCCATGAAATGGAGACCAACAGTAGTCACTGACTACAGCATGATCTCTAAATGACTTGTAAATATCAATTGATTATAGAAGAGATCATGCTTACAAAGAGAAGTGTGTCAAATTAACATCAAACAAAACTAAAACACTTGTGAAGAGGAGATGACAGCAATTAGTATAGTAAATGCAAAAGGGGCACATTATGGGGCTGGAGGGATGGCTCATTGGGTAAGAGCTCTGGCTGCTCTTACAGAGGTTCCAGGTTCTGTACCCAACACCCCATGACTATTCCCAATCGTCTGTAACTCTAAGAGACCCAGCACCCTATTATGGCTTTCATGGGCACCAGGCATATACCGTGCACTCTAATAATTCAGGTGATATACTCATTACATAAAATAAAACTAAATGAGTATTTTTAAAGGAGTTTAGTATAACTGTTTTAGTTTTAAAACATATTTTTAAAATAGTGAGTTCGAGACCAACTAGTTCGAGATCTTCAGACTGAGTTTCAGGACAGCCAGAGATAAAACATAGAAACCCTGTCTCGAAAAACAAAAAAAACAAAAATGTTATCTTCTTGTCTGCTTGAATAAATAAACTACAAAAAAGATACATATTAAAAAGACATCTACTAAAAGTATTCATTTAAATCTTTGTGCCTCTCTCTCCCCCCACCTCTCTCTCTCTCTCATACACACACACGTGTGTGTGTGTGTGTGTGTGTGTGTGTGTGTGTGTGTGTGTGTGTCCTGTATATATTCAATTACATATACACTACTGTAAAGAAAAATAGTGTTTTGGGTAGAGGTCTTGGGAGATGATGTCTCAGTGTGTAAAATACTTGTTCTCAAGCTTGAAGACCTGAGTTTGGGTCTCTAGCTCCTACAAAACAATATCAGGAAAGTATTATGGACTGGATGTGATCCCAGTTTTCGGAAGGTAGACGGGATTCCTGAGGTAGCTGCCTAGCTAAACTAGCCAAATTGTCAATCACTCAGTATGCAAGGTGGAAAGTAATAAAGGAAGACATTCAGTGTCAACCCCTGGCATGCACATGCATGCACATCATACCTCATACATGCAAATGTACAGGTTCATACCATGTGTATGAAGACATGTGCAAAAGCAGACAACTGTTTGACTTTTTCCCCTATGAAATTGTTTTGTAAAGTGACTGAGCAAGTGGGTAAAGTGCCTACTAGCAGGCCCTCCTGAGGTCAGCTCCTGGAACCCACATGAGGAAACAACCTCACAAGTCCTTTACCTCTTACATGCACTGTGGCGGCCACACAACCAAACACATATGTATTAAAACATTTTTTGAAGTCTAGTTATAATAGGATGCTTTGAAGAATTTTTTTGGCATTTGCAGTGTTCCTTATGATTGCCACTTGGACTTCTGGGAACTTTGCTTAGAATATAAAGGAGAGCCAGGCGGGGTGACAGTTGGCAGTTGGTGGGTTAGTTTGTTGGATGCTAGTTCAGCTGTCTATCAGCTCCCTCTCTAGAGACAGCCAAAAAGGGCTGTGGATACTCCTTTCTCTCTTTCAAGGCTGCTACAGGGCAGCCTGTCTACCCTTCTGTCTACCCTTCCTTCTCTTTACTGAGCTAGAGGGTAAAAGAGTACAGTAGTTTCCTGCTACATGTAGTTTTTTCTTTTTTAGAAGGGTTGGAGGGATGACCCAGCCAGCCATTAAGGCTCATGTTCAAAACATAAAAGAGAATTTCTTCTTTTTTTTTTTTTTCTTCTTTCCAGTTGCTAGACTTTGAGCCTAGGACTTTATATACACAGGACAAACAATACACAGGACAGTTAAAGTGAACCAAACCTCCAACCCATATTCACATAGATTCTGACATTGATGTTTATCATCACCAGAATCACCTTTTAGTCATCTAAAGGTTTTCTATTTTTCATCGACAGTATTAGGTATAAAACACTTAAAAACCTTGGTAGGGAAATAAATCATTACCACCCATTTCGACTTGCCTTTTTTGTAAGCTTTCTTCTTACAGTATATTTTTAAAATTCTTGTTTTGTTTCTTTTTGGACAGAATTTCATGTAATCTTGGCAGACCCCAGTCTCACTTTGTAGTCAGAACTGGCCTTGAACTTGTGGTCCTCTTTCCTCCACTTCCCAAGTACTGTGATTACAGACATATACCACTACACATGGCTATACTGCCTGATGATATTAAGCAAACACTCTACCAATTGAGAATATATCCTTGGCCCCCAAATTCTCAACGTTTTATTATGGAAAATACTCAAATGTATTAATTTTCAAAGAATTATATAGTAAATTTATATCATCCATCACTTCATCCAGCCTCAACTGGCTTGGAACTCACAATGTAGACTGACTGACCTCAGACTCTCATAGCTGCCTGTTTATGCCTCCCAGGTGCTGGTATTAAAAGCTTACACTACTATGCGCAGTGTATGTCTTCTATTCTGACAGTTCATAATAAGTTGCACACATCCCTAAATACTTGAGCATGCTTTTTATTAACTGAAGTTTGATATATGCTTATGATTTCTCTTGGTAATAATTGTGTTGGGAAATATATAATTCTTAAGTCTATCATTCTTTGAGTTTTGAGAAATGCCTAGACCTGTATAATCATAAAAGAGAGAGGGAAGTAATAATCAGTAATATAGCAGTGAAATAGAATGATACCTTGACTAGGTGACCCAAATGAACATCATCAAAGTATGGAAAAATATACAGCATGTGCCTCTAGATGTGATAAGTGTAGAACACCATAGTTTAGTTTCCATCTGTACCTGTATTTTCATGAAGAATGTTCTGTTTTTAAAAATGAAGCCAATTTAATGTCATGAAAGGTTAAGAATTGATGATGTATATAGGGCTGGATAGATGGCTCAGCATTTAAGAGCACTGGTTCAATTCCCATCACCTACATGGTGGCTCACAACAGTCTATAACTCCTGTCTCCAGGCTTCTGAGGGCACTGCACTGTCTCTCAGACATAGACATACTTATCAACAAATATTTTTTTAAAAAAGGAATTGACAGTGTTAAGAGAGGACAGCAAAAATAGCAGAATTATTTCAGAATTTTAAAGAGGTAATTAAAAGGCAGTACATGTTCTAGGCTAGAACCTCTCCTGAAGGGAAGAAAATGAGTATGAAGAACATCATTAGATCATTTAACAAGTAATATATCAGTGTAAAATAGGGACATTGGTGACCACATTGTGGCATGTAAGAATTTTTATCTTTTTAAAAGACTTTATTTTCTTTTTAGTAATTTATATATGTATGTGGGCAGAGTAAGCTTGTGAGTCAATGCCTGTAGATGCCAGAAGAGGGAGGGAATCCAGTTCCCAGGAGCTGGAATTACAGGCAGCTGTGAGGTGCCCAGCATAGCTGCTGGGGGACCAAACCTGAGTCCTCTGCAAGCGTGGTATGTGCATTTAATTGCTAAGCCATTTTTCCAGCCTGGGTTTTTTAATCATGAGAGTCTATTCTTAAGAAATACTTATTGACATGTATATTAATATAGGATTCTACTGTCTAAAGTTACTCTAACCTTTACTTCAAGTATAAAAGTAGATGGATAGACAAAAAAAGTATGTATGAAGCAGGGGCATAAAACATTAATAATAGACACATCTGATTAAAAAATATGTAGTGTTTAGTAATCATAATTTTTAAAAACTTTTTGAGCTTATAATTATTTCCAAATAAAGTTTAAAATATATATTAATACAGGGTGAAAGATGGTTCGGTGGTTAAGATCACATACTGCTCTTGCAGAGGACCTGCATTCAGTTTCCTGCACCATGTCAGGTGCTCAGAACACCTGTGACTCCAGTGCTGGCCTCTGTGGGCACCGTGCTCACATGCACACGCACTATTAAAATGTCCCTGTTCTATTAGAAACACTACACACAGTGAGTAAGATAGTAGCAATGAGTCCTAGTTCCCGTATGATCTTAAAATATTTCTACTACAAAAAAAGCAAGCCTTTCTAAGAGAAAGATTATTCCCTGTCAGAAGCATGGATATGAGACGAGTTTACACATCGTACTTCAGATTAAGGAAGTTAACAAAGACTAATGGGAAATTCTCGTGTAAAGACCTTAAAAGACAACTTGAAGCAATTTTCCACTGGCTAACAATGGCATAATGTCCTTTCTAATAAGATTTTTAATTGCAAAGTTTTAGAACTCATCATTTTATACACACACACACATCCATCCATCCATGGGTTTATAATGATAATTTTAAATATGTAATAATTAGAGAATGTTGGAGAACCAGTTTATTTTTTTAATTAAGCAAGAAAACAAACAAACAAACAAAAAAAAAAGCATTATCTTGCCTAATAGGAATCCTAAAACTGGGAAATTTCCGGAACAGACTTGTAGGAACAAGAAAAAGGACCGGAACCAAAAAAAAACTTTATAGAAAATAGCACACTGAAAACTTAAGCATGGTTTATTGGTGATTTACTCTCCAGAAGAATTTTACATAAAATTCAAAGTAGATGGCACATGTCAGATCCATGATGTTGGTAAACTGCTGATTTAGACATTTTCTCATTGTGTGTAGGGAACATGTGCCATGGCATGAATGTGGAGGACAGAGGACAGCTTACAGAAGTAGGTTCTCTTCCCCCACGTGGGTTCCCGGGATTGAACCCAAGTCACCAGGCTTGGCAGGAACCACTTTGACTGGTTGAGCCATTTTACCAGGTTGGCGTGTGTGTCTGTGTGCGCGTGTGTCACGTTTTTATTCTGGTTCTTAAGGTGAGCAGTATCATATAGTTATATAATACACATTGGTCATTATGATTTTTGAAAGACAAGCAGTTGCAACAGTTCTTTTGCTTTATGGAATGAACTTCCACTCTCATGTAAGTTTTCCGGTGTTTTTGCTTACTTCACAAACTACTAATTGTAGGAGGAGAGTGGGTGAATAAAGAGGATCCAACATTGGTAAAGGGTTGGTGTCAATCAGTATTTGAAAGAAGTAATGCTATAATGGAGCTAAACTATATGTAAAGTTATGAAAGTGACAGCTTTTATCTCTTTGCCCTCCAGTGAAGAATGTAAATGTGGTTTGTAAGGTACTGCTCAGTAGACATGAGACTGACGCTAGGACGTGGTCAAGGCTCTCTCCTCCATAAGTCCAAGAACCGTGTACGTAGGTGAGCCGACCCTGAGTTCTGGCCAGTGGCCGACAAGTTCTTCCAGTGCTTTAGCTGTTTACTGGGCACAGCTTATCTTCTCTACGCACCAAGAGCTACCTCTTGGATTACTCTATACCAGGTTACCATGAGCTAATGAAAAAGGTAACTGCCTTCCGGGTTGCCTGGAAATATGAGAGAACAGTCAGTTTAAGTGAACACAGTTTTAACCCCACTAAAAAAAGAACCAGAGGAAACCCTGAGTTCCACAACAAAAATGGGCACTTACAGAAATTCAGACACTAAACAGAAAGTCTTGGAAATGGCCTATGGTCCCAGCACTCAAGAAGACAGAAGGTCTGAGGCCTTACTAGTTCCAAATCCAGTCTGGACCACAGGGCAAGATGGGCTCAGAAATGAAAGTTTTGGACTAGGACTATGCTTAGTGGGTAAACTATTTTCTAGCATGTGTGAGGTCCTCAGTTCAGTTGCCAGTAAAACAAAGAGACATCTCAAAAAGATGAAATACTTGTAGAAGCTCACAAAACATGATGATTCAGTAAATAAATGAGTTCAACAATTAAATTATTTTAGAAAATCAAGGAAAGTCATATTTGGTGTGATATAACAAAAATACAAAGAAAAAGAATTATGAATAAAAAAAAGACATAGCAATAGATCCAATGAACCTTTTAAAGAACTTGAGAATTAAATTAATAGGAATTTAAAATACCTGGCCCTAAGACTTACCTATGAGGTTAAAACAAACAAACAGAACTGCAAGATTTAAAAGTCTTAGTAGCTGGACATGGTAGCGCATACCTTTAATTCTAACACTCAAGAGGCAGAAGCAAATGGGTAGACTTCCATGAGTTCAAAGCCAGCCAGGGCTATTTAGTGAGACCCTGTCTCAAAAAGGAAAAAAGACTTGGAAAGCATAGTGGAACATACTTTTCTTACTTTGGAAGAATAAACCAACGTCTAAAAGTGGTTACCTAACAGAAGGATGGGTAAAAAGGCCAGGATGTGAATTGTGTCTGTGCGTCTGGGATCTCTACAGCTTTACAGAATTGGGGCCTTTACACAGAAATGAAGTATTTGTGAGTGACGTGATGGGATGAATGGAGTTTGTTTCTCAGTGATGTAGGTATGTGGTGATGGAGGTCTGAGTTACCAGAAAACGGATTGCTGAAGGGGAATATCTCTAGATTATACTTTTGTGTCATTTCAAATTTACTACACAAAACTTTTTTTTAATTTTAAAATTTTGTTCATTATTTATGAGACAGAGCATGAATATGAGAAAATGATGTGTACAAGTCCACGAAATGCATGTTGAGATCAGAGGACAACTTGCTGGAGTTGCTTCTCTCCTTCAACCATTTACGTCCCAGGGATCAAACTCAAGTCACCAAGCTTGGCAGCAGGTGCCATTAATATTACTAGCTGAGCCATCTTACTGGCTCATCTTCACAAAAATGTTCTTTAAATACTTAACCTTTATTATTAGTCAGCACAGTCCTGACTAATCCCAGCACTCTGGAGGCAGAAGCAGAAGGATCTCTGAGAGTTCCAGCCTGGTGTACAGAGTGAGTTCCAGAACAGTCAGGACTACATACAGAGATCCTGTCTCAAACGAAAAAGAAAAAGGAAGGAAGGAAGAAAAGAAAAAGTATCCAAGTGTCACTAGGAGACTGAAAAACTCAAGTTATGTTAATGCTGTGCTTTGAGTTACAACTGCTTGAAAAGATTTTCATGTGTATTGGATTGGAAAAGTTAAGATGAATAATCATAACTTGTAGCTAATTTTTATTAAGTGACCAACGTTATTTGGTGTTTGGATTGGTTTGATTTCTTTTGGTTTTGCAGTACTGGGTATCAAACCCAGATTCTCAGGAAAGTACTTTATCTCTGAACTATATACCTAGTCATGAGCAATGTTTTTTAAACCTGTATATATGTTTGCATATGTAAATAAAATGTTTCTGTGTGAAATGTTATAAGGAGTCAAAATCTGGAAAGGTTGTATTCTAGACTGCTGATGAAGCTATGCTGAGGTGTAGACGTAGAAGTAGCAGGAAGTAGGCCTGGATTTTTTTAAATTTTATGTGTGTTGGTGTTTTGTCTGCATGTGTGTTTGTGCACCTTATGTGTGTGCACTGCATGTGTGCTTGGTGCCCAAGGAAACCACAGATAGCGTTGGATTCCCTTTTGACTGGAGTTTCTGAGCCTCCGTATTGGGGCTTTGAGTTGAACACAGGCACTCTGGAAGAGCAGCCAGTATTCTTAACCACTGAGTCATCTCTCCAGAACCTTATTTATTTTTAATAGTCTATCGTTTTTACACCTGAACTTCAAGTATAAATGTAAACTAACTGCATTTTATGGAATCTGTTTTTTAGTAAGGTAATAAATGATCTTTCATTAGTAGATCCTTTAAAAGTATTTTAGTTATTTTCTTTTTCAACGGTGGAATTTGAAAATGCTGTGTTTGTTTAATTTTCTAGTGCCTTGATTTCTGGGACATAATTCTCTTTGACTTCATACCAGCTTCCTAGACTGCTTTACTCCCAAGTTTGATCATAGAATCCCATTTTCTTTTTTTTCTTCTATGACATGTTGGTTTTTTCAAATATTTAACTTACTGGACCTTCTCTTAATGCAGGTAGTCTCCCAAATAAGTTTAGCACACATCATCATTTTGAACCAAACATATCTTTCAATCTCGGACTTTTCTCTTAAACTTCACAAAGTTAATTTAGTTGTCTCTGGATATAACCACTTGCATCCCCTTAGTGAAACCTCAAAAACTAATATGTACAAATGAAACTTACTTCCCCTGTTTTCACCATTGTGATTTTTCCTTAATGATAACAGCACACATCTATACGTAGAAGCCATATGCTTGGAAGTCACCCTCAATGCCTTTTCTTCCTTTTCCTTTCACCAGTTTTGAGCACGCTTTGTGTGCTAAGCCTTGTTTAAGCACTGCAAGTGGAGCTGATTAAGAAAACAGGTGATAATAATTGTTTCCAGTTTTTACATATAGCCCATTTGCAAATCAGACTGTTACATCAAACCTGGAAGCCCTTTACACATCCTTCCTATATGGAATCAGGTTACATCATTTGAAATTCATTGTCTTTCAAGAGAAAGTAAGATAGAAAAGTAGAATGTTTTATGCGCTATGTTTTATTATTGCTATGAACTCTTTAATTTTGATTCTTCAAGCAACTATAGCTTTGAATAGCAGCTTTTGTAGAAACCTTCCCTAGCACAAAATGCTGCAACAAATTTTTCGGGTAAAAGCTATTTTATGTGAACTTACATGTTTTAATTAGAGTAGGACAAATTGTCTAGAACCTTCTATTTTTCATCAGTACTATTTCCTATGTTCATCAACTATGTATTGATTTTTCAGAATATTTATTTTCCACATGGTGAATGTCCTGAATTATTGCTTGATCAAAGTGCCTCAAGGAATGATACATAAATTATCAGTAAGTATCATACAGAGATTTTGGAGTTGCTGAAGACTGATGAAAATACCCAAATTTTATTCTTTAATTTACATGAGGTCCTTGTTAAACTTAGCATTCTCAATCTTCAACCAATCAAAATTCTGAATGCATTATTTAATGAATGATTAGTTTGACTGCCCATAAATGTTTGTATGTGAAAGTCTCACAGCATCATTATCCCTCAGAAATGGCATCCATGTGACAGATATACTTTAAGTATTGCAAAATTAGAGAGTATCCACACGTGTGAATTTCACACCTTAATAAACTTGGAGAATAAAACAGTGTCATATATGTATCATTCAAATGCAATTTATTCCACAAGACATTGTGTTTTATGTGTGTTCTGCTCAAAGTAGCTGTCATAT
Source organism: Cricetomys ansorgei (assembly GCA_026225945.1). Lineage (NCBI taxonomy): Eukaryota > Metazoa > Chordata > Mammalia > Rodentia > Nesomyidae > Cricetomys > Cricetomys ansorgei. The sequence goes on along the minus strand of JAMJFZ010001360.1, from coordinate 7,658,673 downwards.
AAACTGTCTGTGTTAAAACTGATCCACCAACCCCTAAATAAGGAGTCTGTGCCAGAATGTCAGTGAATGCACTGCCCTTTTCATCATCAGGGGAAAGTGCTATGAGAAATGTCAGCTGATAGGAACACTATGTACTTAGTGATGTAACTAATGGTTCCACTTTTGGTCTAGGACCCTGTTTTATAATGAACTGTGTAATCAGTAAACTGGCCTCACTTAGTGAATGAACTACTACACTATGAGTAGCAGTTTTATGTCATGTTGATTAGATATTTATGATAATACTACAGGAGTCCATGTCCTCATTAATACAGCTTATTTTGATACAAGTATGTGATACTACATTTGCATAATTCCTAATTGTGTACCCCTCTCCTCATTTCTGCTTTTTCTAGTTCGTTTTGTTTTGTTTTTTTGTTTCTTCCGATAGGGTCTCCTGGTTGACTTTGAATTTGCTATGTAGACCAGGCTGGCCCTAAACTCACAGAAGTCTACCTGCTTCTTCCTCCCAATTCTGGGATTAAAGGTGTACACCACCACACCTGGCCTGTTTCCTAGTCTTACTCAATGTTAATCCTAAGTCAAACCTCCTTTCTCTGCTCAAAATCCTATCTAATGATAGTACTTAGAAATAATTTTCTTGTTGTCATGCTGAGAATTCACCCATACTCAGCCAGACCTGGCTAATGAACTGTAATTACGGCAATGGAGAAGTGTGTCACATAGTCCCCTCCATTCTCCATAACACTTACTAATTGCCAAAGTAGAGATCTTGTTAACAACTTTGCTATACTCTAGCCATTTCATTTGAGAAGTGCCCAGTGGACAAATTTTAAGATGGCAGTTACTGTTAAAAGAGCTAGTCCATGTCTTTCTTTGCTGGTAATTCGGCATTTTTAAAAGTAGCTGCTATAAACTTTAATCACTTGTAACTTGAGCTTAACCAGAGAAATGCTCTGTCCTCACAAACTGCTTTTAGAGTCTGCTAAAAACTCAATAGCCCTTTGAAAAGAAAGCGATGCAGTGTTTCCCACTAGTGTTTACTGGGTGCATTTGTGTCATGAAATACACAAAATAATCAGTAGTTTGACTCTTTCTCAGTGTTAAAATAGTGCGTTTTATTATTATAAAATTATATTATATTATAGTATACCAAAAATAGTGTCATAATTTATGAGACTGTTTCCCTTAGTCTTATATTCTAGTAGCTATATAAAAATAAAGTATTGGTACAAACTTGTGGGTTTATAACAGTTAATCAAGAGATCCAAATAAGCCAATATTTAAGTCCGAATGTAGCAGAATTTTTTTATGAAATGAGTTATATGATGTTAACATTTTAATATACATAGGAGCATGATCTTAAGAAATTTCAAAGCAACTTTAATCTTAGGAATACAACAACCATAGAAAGAGGTTCTTGAGGGTATTTTGAGTGTCCAAATATTGTATCAACATATTTGATCATTAGCATTTGGACTTGACACATACCACATTTTATAGAATAAAGGGCATTTGGGGTCTGGAGAGATGGCTCAGTGGTTAAGAGTGCTGGCTGCTCTTCCAGAGGACTTGGGCTTGATTCCCAGCACCCGAATAGAGGCTCAAAACCCTCTGTAACTCCAGTTCTGGGGGACCCAATGATGCTTTCTTGCCTCCTTGGGCACCAGTCACACATGTGCTATACAGACATGTGTAGGCAAAACACTCATACACATAAAATAGTATTTTTAAAAACTTAAAAAACATTTTTATTGATATACTAGAATTAAAGATTTCTTTAACATGAAGTTAAAATGTAAGTAGTATTTTTGTTCCTTTTCAAGTAGCATCTTGTAATAACTTCAGAGTATTTTAGATACAGAATGGGTTAGGCCTTTTATAAAGGATGGCATCCATTTGTTCCCCTGAGAACTTGGTTTTATTGAACCAAGACTGTTAGCAGCATTCTTGGTCCATCCACTTTGAGGATATGGAGTAGTAGCAAATACCATGCTTGTTTATTTTTAACATACCTTTTTAATGTTGGTGCTTAGAGAAAATAACTCATTAGGGATCTTACGTACAAAAGGCTGAGTAAGCATAAATTAATATAGACAATAAAATATTTTTCATTTGTTAACAACTTACCCAAATTTAAGAAATCCCATGATAGTATTTTCCATGGTATCTCATCTGCTTTATTAACATCATGTTATTTTTTATACACATACTTGAATTGTAACTTTTAAACTTAAATATATAAGGCTCACCTTGCTCTTAACAATATCTGAAACAATATCCACATAGTTCTTTTTAAGTCAATACTCCAAATCAATATACATTTTATTATGTATTTTATATAGGTTAGCTATACATCAGCTTAGACCCAAAGCTTTGGAATTTTTAATTCCAGGTGAAATAATTGTTAATGGAAAAAATATATGAAGTTTTAAGTAAGTGGACAAAAAATGAATGCCTGAATTACCTATTGTTGCTAAATTTCATTCTTTAGGACTAAGTGAATAACATGTTATTAGTCAGATATCAGGGAGCCAGGGCTACATAATGAGTTCCCATCTCAAAAACAGAAAGCAAAAAATAGCATGTTCTCAGGTTTGTGAGATGGTTCAATCCTGACAACCTGAGTTCAATCTCTGAAACCCACATGGTGGAAGGAGAAAACTAATTCCCCTCAAGACCTCCAGAAACGAGCTGCAGCATGTTTATGTGTGCCACCCCCCCCCCTGCAATTTAGTTATTTGTTTTAGAAGAGAAACTTACAAGGAATAACATATTCTGTGTCTTTGATTTGCTTATCACACATAAATGAGAAATTCTATTGTAGCTTCCTTCAGTGTGCTCTGGATAGTTACAAATTAGTATAACGTAAGTCCTTAAAGTGAGTCTGTCACATAATTATAGCAGTGAGCTTTTACTGAATATTTAAAATTAAAACTCTATATAAGCATACCTTTGAGCAGAACCCTTTTAAAAAAGACCATTTGTTTAAAAATATTGATTATATATACATGCATTTAAATGAGCATGTTAATCAATTTCATCCTATCCAAAGAAAAATAGCTTTCTTAGTCATGGTAAAAGGACCTCCATGTAATATATGTATTCGTAATGAGTATCTGATCCTGGGTGATTTTTGTCAGTTTCCTTTAGTAACATCAAAATTTTTGTAGTGGTATTTGTCCCATCTTGAGATGAAGAAAATTACCATTTTTACAGAATGCATTTCTGTGTTACAGTTTGATAGAGAAGAGTTGAGTGGTGACTGATTAAGGGTTATGTGTAGAGTGCTGTAGGCCTTGATTGTATTTATGATACGAACAGATGCTATATTTGATCTTCACTATAAGCAGTTTATTTCTAATGTAGATTTTACTTTTTCAGCTGCTGGTCATATCCTTTTCCTCTATTTCACCCTGAAACATTTAATGGTGATTCCCTTACTGGTACCCATTATTGCAGAAAAAAGTGAAAAGAAAGTTACCATCTGACAAGCCTTTTCCAAAATGCACATACCATCATTTCTCCAACATACTAAATCAAAACACTTAATATTCGTTTTGGAGAATTGGGGTTTAGAAATACAAATTTAAAAGAGACTACATGAAGGACTGGGATGTAGCTGAGTTTCTGGGGTGCTTGTCTAGAATTCATGAAGCCTGTATTGAATTTTTAGCACTATTTAAAACAGGTGTGGTGCATACCTGTAATCCCAGCATTCAAGAGGTGGTTGCAGAAGATTAGAAGCTGGAGTATGGCCTGGAATACACAGCATTGCTGAGAGAGAGGTGGAGAGAGAGGGAGAAGAGTGAGTGAGAGTGAATAAGAGAGATTCTGTTTCTAAGTTACAGTTCTCAGCTGGGTGTGAAAGATGCCAAGATTTGTTTTCTAAAATGAAGCCAATGTTTTTCTTTTTATATATAATTTATTTAATTTTGTTTTATGTGCATTGGTGTGAGGGTGTCAAATCCCCTGGAACTGGAGTTACAGACAGTTGTGGGCTGCCATGTGGGTGCTGGGAATTGAATCTGGCTCCTCTGGAAGAGCAGCCAGTGCTCTTAACCGTTGAGCCATCTCTCCAGCCCCTCAGTGTTTTTCTTGTGTTTGATTCCTTGTCTACGTAGAATAAACAAGTTGCATTTACATGATTCTTAAGTATATTAATTTTTTGTCAGTGCAAAACAAAGGAACCATTCAAAATAGACAGTACAATAGGTTTGCTTAAGTTGTAAAACATTATTTCCTAGGAGGCACCAGAGAATCTCTCAAATTCAGCCAGATTTCCCCCAGGAATAGTCTCAGCTAGAAAACACAAGCTAGAGACCATCCCAGGTAGTGCCAACAGCTCTCTCACTTAGGGAAAACACTCCAGAAAACTGTTCATTCAGCAAATGAATGTTTTTTCCCTTATCAATATGAAAAGAAATCCAGAGACTTCAGGATAATCAGCTGGGTGAAATATAAGAAGGCCCAAGATGAACAAAAAGAACAGTTGATCCTGCAGATTTTATTTTATTCTTTAGTTTTTCAAGACAGAGGTTCTCTGTGGTAACTCTGGCTGTCCTGTCTTACTCTGTAGACCAGGCTGGCCTCTGCCTCCTGACCTCCCAAGTGCTGCCATTAAAGACATGTGCCATCACTGCCCATCGAGAAAAGGCATTTAAAATATAACAAGGACTTAAGTTTTTCATACTACCAAAAAAGGACGAATATTGGGAAGAAAGGATTGACTTTTGTTTTTTGATTTTTTTAAAATAGATTTGTATAAAATTTAGGTCAAAGGACTTTTTTGGGTTTTTTTGAAACAATACCATAAAGCACAGGGTAGCCTTGAACCTCCTAATTAGTCTCAGCCTCCCAAGTACTAGGATTATAGACATGTTTATGAATTCATTCATTCGCTCATTCCTATCCTTCCTTCCCCTTCCCTTTCTCTGTTCTTCCCTCCCTCCAAAAACTTACTGCTGCCTTGCTAAACAGTAGACTGAACCCCTGAAGCTCCAGTGCTGGTTGCTGTTCCCCTGCACTGCTCCCAGCTAAACCTACCTAGCTTAGGATTATTTTTTTATGGAAGAAAAGAGTTAGTTAAAACACACAGAACTAGTCCAGGCACATCGAAATTTTAAGGGTAAATCAAGAAAACTTATTATACAAACATAAAGACTGAGATTAAAATTTTCATGAAAATCTCCAGAACGATAGCAATGATTTGGCATACTTTAGAGTAGAATGTTGAATTTTTTGTGGAAATATTATCAAGAAATTGTATGTTGGGGCTAGAGAAATGGCTCGTGGTTAAGAGTATGCACTGCTCCTCCGGGGACCTGATTGCAGTTCCCAGCACCACACGAGGCATCTCACAGCTGCTGTGAGTCAGGCCCTGCGCCTCTACTCTACAGGCACCTGCAAATCGTAAACGAATTACTCATCAGTTGGGATGATAGATGGCTGTAATCTTAACTAGCTCCTGGAGGCAGAAGCAGGAGAGAGTCACAGGTTCAAGTACATTTTGGGTCATAGTGCTACTGTCTAAAAACAAACCATTCTCACACATGTATTTAAACTAAACTGTGTACTATTGTACTGTCAATGGTGAGAAGGCCTTTGCCCCCGATGAACAAGGGAAAAAGTCAAAACTACAGGGAATATCTCAGGCTAGATGTGCAGGAAGCTTAAGGATACGGACTTTCCAGAATGACAGAAGTAAATCAGTAATTCAGAAGTACTAGGGGGACAGATCTGAGGTTTAGAAATTTACTCTATTCTACTTTATTAAATGTAAACAAAATCAAATTTAATACTTTTAAATAAGCTATATAAAGTTATATAATGATTTGCGTTACAAACGACATTCTTGTCTGTGGTAGTGTTGTTTTAGGCTTTTAGTCTTAATGTACCTATCTCTGTGTTTTCTTGGTTTTCTGTCATGAACTGTTTGCTCTTTTCCAGAAGGATAATTAGTATTTTAAATGAGTGAAACCACTCAATCACTGAAGTATAGTTTAGGACTTTTAAAATATTTTATTTTACGTATATTGTTTTGCCTGCATGTATGTCTGTGTGAGGGTGTTGGGTACCGTGGAACTGGAGTGACAGACCAGTGTGGGTTCTGGGTATTGAACCTGGGTCATTTGGAAGAACAGCCAGTGCCCTTAACCACTAAGCCCTAGCCCTAGCTTAGGACTTAAAAAAAAGATTTATTTATTTGCTTTTTTGTTTTATGTCTATGTGCCTGAGTGTATGTATGTGCACAATATAACACACAGAGGCCAATGGGAGCAGCTGATTCTCTAGAACTGGACTTTAAGTTATTGTAAACCACCTAGTGTTGGGGTTGGGAATCTAACTCAGGCTCTCTGCCAGAGCAGCAGGTGTTCTTAACCCTTCAGGCCATTTCACTAGCCCCACCCTTAGGACTTTTTAATATACTAGGTCATTTCTAAATGCTAATGGCTTATAAATGCCATTCCAAAGTATTTAGAAGTATTCCTAATGTTAGTAAAAATTTTAATTTTAGTTGAACCTTATGCTAAGGAAAGGAATATGAAAGGCTGGAGTGGGAGGTACAGTGGTGAGTTGGGGTGGGATGGGAGAGAAGCATTCTCACAAAACTTGGTGATGTAGGAGTTTTGACATTGGGAATAACTCAAACAAATCTTTTCCCTGTTCCTTTCTAACATAGTCATACAGGGTCAGATTTTGCCACTCTTAGACCATCTAGATGTAATTCCTGGTTTCCTAAATGTACGCACTCAGATTCCACATCTTTCAGGGTCAACACTACTTCACCTCAGGGAGGTGTGGGGGAAGGTAAGTGAGTTAGTTCATGAATACTCATTCAGAAATCCAACCCACAAAATTGTCATATATATATACATATATACATATATATGTATCCTACCTTGATGATGCATAACTATAAACCCAGCCTTGAGAGGCTGAGGCAGAGGAAATCCCAAACTCAAGGGATTTGCCCTGGTTTCATAGCACATCTCTATCTCAAAATCAAAACAGTAAAAAAACTCAGTGTTAACCACATTAGACATTTATTTAAGTGAAATATTCAAAGTCATACTTCATTCTATTGTAGCATTACAATTTTTTTTAAAAAAGTGTATTTACCATTGTAAGATCAGAATTCACATTTATCTAACCATTCACTAGTTTGTAGTTCCTTGAGCTAGTCAATGTGTAACTTTCTTATATAGTCATCAATGAGTTATTTTAATCAATTTTATGTGATATTTAAGATATCTGTGCCCACATTCCTTGCTTTTTAGATGTTTTTACGATAGCTGTATCAGTTTTGGAAAATTCAAAAAACAGAAAAATTGGTTAAATGATGTGGATGTCAGCATGTGGGTGAAATAGTACTTTAGTAATGTTTAATTTGATTTAATTACAGTGGCTGAACTCTTTATCACGTTCAAATATAACACATTCTATTGAGCAAAAAAAAATGTACTGAAAATTCAACAAATTAGTGTTACCTTCTCCTACACTTGAGTTTGCTTTGCTGTTGAACCTACTATTAAGAAATGTGGAATCGCTATTGAAGGCTGGGTGACAGGTTAGTGGGCAAGTGCTTCCTTTGCAAACATGAGGACCTGAGTTTGATCCAGCATCCACTTTTTTTTTTTCCTAAACTCAGGCCCCTTCAGGCGGGTACATGTATATGTGCAGGCCTATAATCTCAGTGCTGGGGAGGCAGAGACAGGAGAATGCTGGGGATGTGATGGCTGCCCAATCCAGCTGAATCAGCTCCAGGTTCAGTGAGAGACCTTATCTCAAAAAATAAGGTAGAGGGGCTGGAGAGAAAGCTTAGTAGTTAAGAGCACTGGCTTTTTTCCAGAGGACTTCATTTGATTGCCAGCACCCACATGGCTGCTTCCAACCACCTGTAACTCCAGTTCCAGGGGATCTGATTCCCTCTTCTGTCTTCTGTCGCATCGGCATTAGAGATACTTGATGGTGATCTTTTTCATGTAAGCACACAGACAAAACAGTCCTTAGTGGAAAATTACACATTTTCCTCTTTAAAGATGCATTTTCATGTGTACTGTAGCCCACAATATAGACTTGCATGTTATCTTGACCTTTGAGTTTTCCCAGAGTTACTGTATCTTCATGAGTTCAGTTCAGTTCAGTTTAAAAAATTAAGTGTTCTTATCTCAGTTTCAAATTTTCTCCGCTTACCTACAGTGATTTTAGTGTTGAAGAAAACTTGCTTAAACGGATTTTACAAGAGGATTTTAATAGAATTGAGTAGGAAATAAAATTAACTATTATGGGTTTTTTTTCCAATTTTCTTATTTTTTTCTCATGTCTGAGGTGAATGTTGAACTTTCAGAATAAATCTCTAGCACTTAGTATGGACCTTAACTCTATGTGTGTAGCATTAAAATAATCTATATGCTAGTTTTGCCCATGATGTCATTTTTAATTTATTATTTTAGGTGTATAGGTGTTTTGATCACATGTATTTCTGTGTACCGTATGCATGCCTGGTACCCATGGAGGCCAGAAGAGGGCGCTAGATCATCTGGAACTGGAACTACAGAACGCCGCGAGCCACTGTATGAGTGCTGGGAATTGAACCTAGGCGTTCTGGAAGACCAGACAGTACACTCAGCTACTGAGCCATCTCTCCAAGCCTTTATCTGTAATTTTCAGATAAGCACTGCCACAGTTTATTTTAACATTTGTTTATTTATTGAAAGAGATACACATGTGCAATGGATGCCTGTGGATGTCAGAGGACAGCTTGTGGTACTTAGCTTTTCTCCTTTCTTCATGGCTCAAACTTAGTCAGCAATTCTTGGTGGCAAGTGATTTTGCCCTGTAAGCCATCTCTCCAGTTCCTGCCATTTAATTTTTTTTATATCTTGATGGAGTTCTAAAATTTGCAATTTGTACATTTATTTATTCAGTATTAGTCATCTACTATATGCTAAACATTACAGAATTCCCTATTATAAATTTTTGTAAACGTGTAAAATGCTCTTAAATATTTTACTCATTTCTTAGTTCTTAAACTTATTTATGAACATGTGTGCATGCCTGCTTGCCCATATATGCACCATGTTCATGCAGGTGCTCGTGAAGGCCAGAAGAGTATGACAAGTTCACTGGAGCTAGAGTTAGAGACAGTTGTGAGCTGTCTTATATGTGCTGGGAACCGAACCCAGGTCATGGAGGAGGTCACTGTTCTTAACTGCTGAGCCGTCTCTCCAGCCCTAGTATATGCTTTTAATATGTTTGCAGGGTGCTGTGTACTGTATGGACTTGTACATATGCTCACAAATTCATTAGAATATGCAGAACACATTAGAGACATTTTGGAACAAAAAAAGCCTCCCTCTGCCTGATCCCTTTTCTTGAAAATGGGACAGTTCCCATCCAAGATAACTGGTATTGAAATGTACACCTTTAAGGTTGGCTCCAGCCTTGTGGTAGGGAGTAACTGGCAGTTAACATTATTCCTAAACCACTCCAAATAAATTTAAAAGTGAATGCTAATGCATGAAGACAAATGCTACTTCCTCCTCCCAGCAGATTTCTTAGTCTAATATATATGTGTGTGTTTGTATACCTAAGCATACATAAATATACCATATATATATATATTTCCTACATATAAGTCTTGATCTGCACTTCTTTCTTAATCATGAATCTAAAATATCTCTTAGAGATAAATTTATAGAAAAATAAAGAGTAAGTAATTAGAATCTACGGATGTATGCAGAGAAGTATCGTGCTAGTATGACTAGTACATATAGCAAGAAGAAATGATAGGTGAGAGGCAGTATAGAATACACTGAAGTCAGAAAACATACCCTTACTCAATTAGTGTGATGTGAGCAGATCTTTAGTGGCGCAGCTTGTTTGTCCCTTAAATGGGTATAGTAAGAGTTAGCTGTTCCAAAGACCAGAACTTTGCGTAGCAAATAAGTCAGTAGTAAATTGTGGGAGTGGAGATGATGGCTCAAGACTTTTTAAAAAAAATTGCCATCTTTAAAGTTATTTTATCCTAAAATGGAAAACTATCAGATGAAAAGACATGTATTATAGTCTGTAGTTCTGACCATGATATGGCTTGGTCTAGGCAGAGAACCTGGGCTTAGATAGTGCTCATGGCAATAGAGAAAAAATGGATTTGAGCCTGGCTTGCAGACCGAAACTTCAGTGTGGAAATTGAAACTTGAAGACTTGAGTGTTGCAAATAGCTCATAGGGATCTTTATTGGTATTAATATTGTGTGTATGACTGGATGCATGTACCACAGCACAACTGTGGAAGTAAGAGGACAAGTTCTGGCAGTGGGTTCCAGGGATAAAGTACCAGTTGTCAGGCTTGGGCAGCAGCCACCTTTACACAGAACCTTTTTTTTGTAGCCTAATGTAAAGAGTTTTGCATTGAGAAACAAGATTCATTGTTAGACCACAAAGATAGAGAATACTGGCTTCAAACCAGTGGTTGTGGGAAGGAAGATACAGAGTTGAATGTTTTTAGTCCTGATTTTTAATTAAGGCAGTGAGAAAGAACCCAGAAAGTCTATGCAGCTAAATTTCAGAGGAAAGATGAGAGATTAACTACAGTCTTTTTTGAAAGGGTGGAAAAAAGGGAAACTTAAGGAACTGGGAATACAAACTGAAGAAGTAAGTGTACAAACTAAAGAAAAAGGGACACAAACTTGGAGAGAACTGTCAAGGGAAAGAAATGGAAACACTGAGGAAATAGGAGTACAGACTGAGAAACAGGGATCACAACTAAGCTCCTTCCCAGTGACAGAGAGAAGGATTTTACCCAGAAGAAATATAAAGAAGGGAGCTTGTACAGGAAAATGATCAAAAAAGGCAGCTTAGCATCATAAAATCATCTTCAGCATTAGTAGTCCAGCAATTTCCAGCTGATAAGGATCACCCTGAAGGTTACAATGAGACACAATGGCATCCGATAGAAATGAGAGATTTAAGAAAATTGAAGGAAGCTGTGGTGTTGTATGGCATGCATTCACTCTAAGTAAAGCAGGTCCTGAATAACTGGGCACTACAATATCGGATAGTCCCATTCAATTGGAAAGGGTTAATACCAGCTATACTAGAGGCAGGCCCTCAGCTTCAGTGGTTGACTTGGTGGAGACAAGAAGCAACAATTATGGAACAACAGAATAGGGCTAAAGGAATAGATATTAATCGAAATCAGCTCCTTGGTGAGGGTCGGGATGCTGAATTGCAGGAACAGATTATGTTCGATGACTTCATCATAGAACAATGTCGTTTAGCAGCTTTACATGCTTGGGAAAGAGTAGAGGAACCAGGAAAAAATCCCATCTCATTCACAAAAATTATACAAGGCTCAAGTGAAGTTTTTACTGATTTCTTACAAAGGTTAACTGCAGCAGTTAATAGAGCCATCTCAGACCCTGAAGCGAGACAGGTGCTGACTGAGACAATGGCATTTGAGAATGCAAATGCAGAGTGCAAGAAAATCTTAAGGCCATTGAAAGCAAATTCTGCACCATTAGATCAATGGATCATGCTACTGCAGATATTAGTTCCAACACTTATACAGTTGCTGTAATAGGACAAGCTATAGTAAGAGGGCTGAAATATCAAAATGTCAGACGCTTTAAATGTGGAAAACTCGAGCATCTGCAAAAAGATTGTGATCAAGCTGCTTCTAAGGGCAATGGTTTTTGTAAATACCAGTCAGAAAAAAGGAGCAGATTTCCAGGGGTGTGCAGACGGTGTGGAAAGGGTCAACATTAGGGAAATGAGTGTAGATCAAAGAAAGATATACATGGGAGGTCCTTGCAGTTGGGAAACGCCAAAGGGGACCTAGCTGGGGCCCCTGGAGAAAAAACAAGCTGTCTGTGCTCTGTGAATACTGGGGTAGCATGCAAATCTAAAATCTGTTGGAGATCTGATGCATGCTACCGAAGGCAGTGCTGCATTAGATCTGGCTATAGACGGGACAGCTTACCCTGTCCCCAAATGTTCAGTGCTATAAAGTTGCAACTGGAATTTATGGTCCTCTTCCACCAGGGACATTAGAAATGATATTAGATAGAAGTTGCAATACATTAGAGGGTATTATTATGCATCCTGGAATTATAGATGGAGATTCTAAGGGAGAAATTAAAATCATGGCCTATGTAACAAGAGACCTGCAATTTAATACAGGAGATACTCTGAGAAGACACTTAGTTAAAAGAGATTGAAGGTAAGAGAATTAAGAAAGACATTAAGAATTAAGAAAGAGATAAGTTTAGAGATATTAGTTAGATATATTTATTAGATAAGAGATATAAGTGTTTAGAATTAGAGGACAGTTAGTTAAGAGAGGACAGCTCCTTAGTAGCTGCTGTGCTGGAAGAAGCTAAACCAGAGTGGGAGTTAATTCAGAGCTAGTTCAGCTTCCCAACATGATTTTCATTTACACTTTTTGAGTACAGAATCATCATTCTTACAATATATGGTACTGATCATTCTTATGGTACTGATAGAATAATTTTTAATGTGTAATGCATAAGGCAATTTGTTCAAAAGCCCAGTGTTTGTTGACTTTCTTGGACACTTAAAGTATAATCATTTTGTTAAGTACTGATATAAAAGTATCACATCAAAACCCTCTAGCTTGTTATTTTAAAATGAGCTTTTTGAGGATATATATATATATACCTCTGCCATCTCTTCATTTGTCACTTCTGCTCTGGTTGCTTGATCATTTTTATAGCATTCAAGAAAAGATATACCTGGGTGTGGTGGTGCATACCTTTGATCCTAGGATGCAGAGGGAGGAAGATCTCTTGAGTTTCAGGCTAGCTTGGTCCTTTGTAGACCAAAGACAGACAAAGCTACACAAACCCTGTCTTGAAAAAGAAAAGGAAAAGAAAAGAAAACAGTTTATGGTAACCCCAGTAGACAGACCCATTGCTAATAGAGAACTTAAATAACACTTAACCATTCTCTCCAGTCTCCAGTCTTATTTTCAGTTTGCACTCAAATTGCATTTATATACACACACACACACACACACACACACATACATACATATATACATACATACACACCCAATATATTTAAGGGTAGTTTCTAAAAATAAAATGCAGATAAACTATTTTTCATGGATATAGAAAGAAGGATATAATTTGGTTTGTTTGGTTTTTCGAGACAGGGTTTCTCTGTTGTAACTCCAGCTGTCCTGGAATGCACTCTGTAGACCAGGATAGTATGAAACTCACAGAGATCCACCTGCCTCTGCCTCCCAGGTACTGGGATTAAAGGCGTGCACCACCACTGCCAAGCACTCCAACCCACATTTTTAATGAAATATTTAACAGTTGTTGTGTTTCTTGTTTTCCTACTTTTCCAAATAAGGTGTTGAGAATAAGTTGAGTTAAACATTTTTTTACAGCAATTTTTTTGTTAGAAACAATTTGATAAAGTCTGAAATACAAATTCAAATTAGACTCTAGATACTAAACTCTAATACTGAAATGTTTGAGACAAAATGGCAAATCAACTTGGCATAATGATAACCAAGGCATTTAGAAATTTTTTAGTTTAAATTGTTTTCATGTAATATACTTTAATCATGTTTCTCCATCCTGCAACTCCTTCCACATCTTCCCAACTTCCCTACCCACCCAATTTCATGTTCTCCCCCCTTAAAAAAATAAGACAACTCTAAAACAAAAGCTCATAAAACAACAGCAAAACAACCATGTAATCTGTTTTGTGTTGGCCAACTATCCCTGGGCATGTTACCCTGGAATGTGGTTGATATACCCATTGGTATTCCATTGGAGAAAACTGATTTTCCCTTTGCAAGAGGATATCAGTTACAATAACTTCCAGGGTATGATTGGTACTATGTCTGGCTTAAACCTGTGCAGACCCTATGCATCTGACACAGTCCCTGTGAGTTTATATGTTCACCAGTTCTGTTTTCTCTGGAAGACACTGTTTCCTTGGTGTCATCCATTTCCTCTGACTCTTAAAATGTTTCTACCTCTTCTTCAGCATAGATCCCTGAACCTTGGGGAATAGGTTTGATAAAAATGTCCCATTTAGAATAGAAAGTTGCTCACTTTCTGAATATTGTCTCATTCTGGTTCTCTGAATTCCCATCTACTGGGAGAAGAAGGTTTGCTGGTGAGAGTTGAATGAGACACTGATCTATGGCTATTGGCAGAATCATAGTAATAGGTTTTCATAGGCCCATGACCTATCTAGTCTCAGGTTCTTGACCATTTTAGCAGTGTCATGTATGGATTCTTTCTCATGGAGTGGGCCTTAAATCCAATTTTTAAAAAAATAGTTGGTTACCTTTATGGTATTGATGCCACTATTGCACAAGTATATCTTGTAGGCAGGTGGTTATCTTAGATTGCAGGGTTTGTAATTGTATGATACTGATGTTACCTTCACCTCTGGTAACATACAGAGTACCTTCTAGCACCATGAATGCTAGTCAGAAGGGATGAACTTCTAGTTGACCACCAGCTCAACTTCTCCATGTTTGATGACTTGTGTAAGTGCTGTTTATTGCAGTAGGGCCCTATCATCTGGTTGTGGAGAGCAACTAGTAGCCTTTGACAAGAATCTGTGTTATTTGAGGGAGGGTTCATGGGACCCTAACCATGGCCATTTTAACAACAGGATATTCAGCATTTGGAGATTTTACGTGGTTTACTTAATGCAGCAAACGTCTGCTAAAAAGATAGAGCAAAGATCCTTTTGATGTTTTTAACTCACTGGTATCCAGGACCAGGTTGATCTATGTTCCTGAGTCAAGTGAATTGAAACTTAAGGCTGCTTTAGAAAGTAAAAAGATGCCAGCTTGGTTTACATACACAGTGACAGTGTGAGGGAAGTGGTCTTTGCTGAGGACCACAGATAATTCCAAGAAATCTGAGGGGAATATTCCTAATAAGTGTGTGACTCAGAACTCAGACCCATATGGACACACAGGGATATTATTTCCAGGTTCCCATATGGGTATTAGTTAATATCAGGCTAAATTATTTACATTGGAATTTATAAGGACTTTTTCAAAATAATATTCTATGAGGAATCTAGGTTGCCTGTGTATTTGGGCAGGGAAGCTCAACTTCAAGTTGAACTTTGTCATGCTTAGTCTCAGGCTAATAAGGGCCATGAGGATAATGGTGATCCAAGCTTCTTGCTCCCACCAAGAACCATGGTGATGCCCATGATCCATGTACCTGCCAACAGACTGAACTTTTTTTTGTTTATTTTCTGTTTGTTTTTTTCTTTTTCTTGGAGGGCACAGGAGGAATGAGAATAGGGTGTGATTGAGATACATTGCATGAAACTCTCAATTAATAAAAGTATTATGTGGGGAAAAAACTTAGCTGTATTTTGGGTTTCGTTAGTTTGGTTTTTGAGGTAAGGTCTCAGTATGTAGCCTTGGCTGGCCCAGAACTCAACTAGTAGACCAGGCTGGCCAGGAACTCATAGAAATCCACTTGCTTCTACTCCCAAGTGCTAGAATTAAAGGTGTGTGCCACCATGCCCAATGCTTAACTATAACTTAATAAAATATTTGTGTATTGAATAATACATAGGAAATGAGACTATTTTTCCCATTGTTCTAGGTCTAAACTGTAGATAACAAAACTAAGGAACAGAGCAATGCTTTTTGTGAATCACGTATCTATTACAATATTGATTATGTAATTGGGGTTTTATTTAATGTTTTTCTTACTTTCTCTCCTAAGTAACTCTGTTTCTATTATAGTTTAAGCCTTCCCATTATTTAAATTATTGGTCTTTATCATAAGCATAAAGTTCTGCTAATATATATTTTGAAATGCACAAAGCAAAATCTCTTAATTTAGTGGTTCTTAATCTTTTTTAGGACAAAGAGTCAACTTTACCTAAAACCGTTCTTTTGCCAGTACGAATATGTAGTACTATATATGTGAACACATATGTAGAATTTTTGTATTACAATATTTTTACAGTGGATCTTTCCCTGAATCTAGGTGTCTCTGCTCTATGTTCCCCCTCTCTCTCTATATATATATATATATATGTTCATACTGTATATTTTAATAAACATACTGCGTTTAACATGTGCTTTTAAGAAGAGTCAAGAATCTAGGGGCTGGAGAAATGGTTCAGTAGTTAAAAGCACTGGCTACCTTTCCAGAAGACCCAGTTTCAGTCCCCAGCACCCACACGGAAGCTCACAACTGCCTATAACTCCAGTTCCAGAAGATCCAATACCCTCATACAGACATACATGCAAAACACCAGTGTACATAAAATGAAAATAAATCAGTAGTTTTTAAAAAGTGTCAGTTCATCATACAGGAGGCTTTCTGTAAAGCTGTTTTACAAAACTAGTAGAACTTTTTCATGTTCCTTTGCCTTCCTTACATGTGTGAGGTGATTTTATCTGAATTGTCTGATATACTTATGGTATAAGATATATTTTTCTTTTCGTATTCTAGATTCAGAAGAGGCTCAGTCTGTAAATCCTTCTAGTGTTGATGAAAATATTGACTCAGAAACAGAAAAAGACTCTTTCATCTGTGGCAGTAAGATTCTTCCAAGTAAAGCCGCGCTCCCATCGGCTCTTGATGAGTATGAGTTCAAAGATGATGATGAAGAAGAGATAAGTAAAATGATCGACGACAGGCATATTCTTAGGAAAGAACAACGCAAAGAGAATGAATCTGAGGCAGAAAAGAGTGGTTTGTTTGCAAAACAAGAGAAAGCCTTCTATTCTAAATCATTTAAAACTAAAAAACAGAAACCATCCAGGGTTCTATATTCCAGTACTGAAAGTTCTGATGAAGAAATTCTTCAGAGCAAAAAGATACCTACTTCATGTTCTGTCCCTGAGGCATCAAACTCCGATATGCAAGCCAAAAGAGAATATGAATACAAACAGAAAGGCAAAGTTAAAAGAAAATTAAAAAATCAGAATAAAAACAAAGAGAACCAAGAGCTGAAACAAGAGAAAGAGGGGAAAGAAAATACAAGGATAACAAACTTGACAGTTAATACTGCACTGGATTGTTCAGAAAAAAACAGAGAGGAGGGGAATTTTAGGAAATCTTTTAGCCCAAAAGATGATACTTCATTGCACCTATTTCATATTTCCACTGGTAAATCCCCCAAACATTCTTGTGGATTAAGTGAGAAACAGTCAACACCACTAAAGCAAGAACACACTAAGGTGTGTATATCACCAGGAAGTTCTGAAACATCATTACAGCCCGATCTTGCTCGGTATGATAATACGGAACCTGAATTCTTGCCAGAAAGTTCAAATGTAAAATCTTACAAACATAAGGAAAAAAACAAACATCAGAAAGATTTCCACTTAGAATTTGGTGAAAAATCAAATGCTAAAATAAAAGATGAAGATCATAATCCAGCATTTGAAAACTCAGACTGCACACTAAAAAAGATGGATAAAGAGGGCAAAACATTAAAAAAACATAAACTGAAACACAAAGAGAGGGATAAAGAAAAGCACAAAAAGGAAGTTGAAGGTGAAAAGGAAAAATACAAAACTAAGGAAAATGCTAAAGAGCTGCAGAGGAGCATTGAGTTTGACAGAGAATTTTGGAAAGAAAATTTTTTTAAAAGTGATGAAACTGAGGATCTCTTTTTAAGTATGGAGCATGAGTCCCTAACAGAAAAAAAATCAAAACTGGAAAAAAACATAAAGGATGACAAGTCAACTAAAGAAAGGCATGTCTCAAAGGAGAGGAACTTTAAAGAAGAACGGGAAAAGACTAAGAAGGAAAATGAAAAATATCTTAGGGAAGAAAAGCTGAAAGATTTCAAAGAAGAACGAGACAGTGTATCCACAGAGAAAGAAGCAGAGTGTGGCTCTGTGGGTGTCAGTGTAAACCAAGAATCAGTAGGGCTACATTCACTGGAAAAGGAAATGGACATTGAAAAACAAGAAAAGCATGCAAAAGAAAGGGAAAAATCTGACAGACGATTTCAAACTAAGGAAAAAGAGGTTGACAAGACTGAAAGAAAATTTTCTGAAAAAGAAAAGAAGATAAAACATGAACATAAGTCAGAAAAAGAGAAATTGGATTTTAGTGAATGTGTTGACAGAATAAAAGAAAAAGACAAGCTGTGTTTGCATCAAACAGAAAAGTGTCATAAGGAAGGGGAGAAGATGAAAAACACCGTTAAGAAAACTGATGACAGAGAGAGAAACAGAGACAAAATGGATAAAAAGCATGACAAAGAAAAACCTGAAAAAGAGAGATGTCTAGCAGAAAGCAAAGAAAAGCACTTGGAGAAAAAAAAGCAATCTGATAATAGTGAGTATACTAAATCAGAAAAGATCAGAAATAAAGACAGAGACAGGGAAGTAGATAAGAGGGAAAAACTTAGAGATAAAGAAAGTACAAATGTAACTAACTCCAGACATTTACAAGAAGAGAAAAAGTCAAATATAGGAGACAGTAGTAATAAAGCACAGCATGATAAAACTGTGTCCCTAAAAGAAAAAGCAAGGGATGAACCTTTGAGAACTCCAGATGGAAAAGAGAAAGATAAAAAAGATATAGACAGATACAAAGAACGAGACAAACGTAAAGATAAAATTCAGCTACATACTTTAATCAAACTGAAATCTGAAACAGATAAGCTTAAACCTAAGTCATCACCAGCACCAAAAGATACTCGACCTAAAGAGAAGAGGTTAGTGAATGATGATTTAATGCAGACAAGTTTTGAACGAATGCTCAGCCTCAAAGACCTAGAAATAGAACAGTGGCACAAAAAACATAAGGAAAAAATTAAGCAAAAAGAAAAAGAACGGTTAAGAAATCGCACTTGTTTAGAACTTAAAGTAAAAGATAAAGAGAAAACAAAGCATATACCCACTGAATCAAAAAATAAAGAACTTACCAGGTCAAGAAGTTCAGAATTGACTGATGTTTATAACAAGGAGAAACAATCTAAGGATGTTGGAAGTAATAGATCACAATCTGTTGATACCAAAAATGTATTGAACTTAGGGAAGTCATCCTTTACTTTAGACAATAGTTCAAACCGGTCACCTAGATCAGAAAGTGAGAAGCTGGGTCTGAGTTCCAGGTCTGTATCCATGATTTCTGTTGCTAGTTCAGAAGATTCCTGCCATACAGTGACTACCCCAAGGCCTCTTGTTGAATATGACTCTGACTTTATGTTAGAGGGTTCAGAATCTCAGTTGTCATTTTCTCAGTCACCTTTTTTGCCAAATGCCAAATCTCCAGTTCTTTATGAAAGAGAGCTGGAGAGCCTGACTGAACTGCCAGAACGACTTAAACCACCATATGCAAACAGACTTCCAGTATGCCACCTCAGATCATCTTCTGTGGAAGATGTTAAACTAATTGCTAATGAAATAAGGCCTACTGTAGAAATCAGAAGATGTAGCATGCCCTCAGTCATTTGTGAACCTGCAAAACATTTCCAAATATCAGAAGAAAGCAGTCAAGGTAGCTCAGCTGTGCCTCGAGAGACTTGTCCTTCTCCCAAACCTGAAGTATCTTCAGCAGTGCCTGAAAGAGGCCTTTCACACATGTCTGACTTACATCCCAACTTTACAGGCTCTCCAACTAGATCCATAAACAACAGATATATTTCACCTGATACAAATGTAATCAAGAGTGCTACTCTTGTAGGTAATTTAATGGACAGCCCAATGCATTTGGAACCATCTAATCAGGTTGGAGTGATCCAAAATAAATCATGGGAGATGCCTGTTGATAAACTGGAGTCATTAAGCACCAATGACTTTATCTGCCCGGATTCTAGTACATCTGATCATGATTCCTCTGCTCAGAGTTCTTGTAATTCAGAAAACAAAATGTCAAGAGAACAGAATCCTGATTGCTTACCCCTACACCAGACAGAACTGCCGGGAAACTCATGTTCTCAGGATCCAGCATCCTTTATGTCTTCACCACAACCCTGTTCTTTTTCCAACCAATCACTTCCAGATGCTGAATCTGCTTCTAAACCTGTGTCTTTGTCTAACGTTGCCAATCAAGAGCCAGGTATTTTACAACAGAAAAATGCAGCTCATGTGATCAGTTCTGTTTTAGATAGTGATAGTAACTTTACAAAGGATGTGGAAAATACATTTGTCCTATCGGACATTCAGAAGACAAATTCTTTTGTACCAGTTTACTCTGAAAGCAGTATTCAAGAAACACACTCAAACTTCGAGAAGGTGAATACTTTGCTTGTATTGCCATCAGAAAAAGACTTCAGTGGAAGTGATGATGCTGCTTCTCAGCTAAATCCACATTATGCAATTAGCAAACTCACTTACAAGTCTTCCAGTAGCCACGAAGTTGAGAAGAGCACAGATAATACTCAAGTTATTTCACACGAAAAAGAAAACAAACTGCAAAGTTTGGTCTTGACTCAGCTGAGTAAATGTGATTCTGATTTGTATGAAATGAATGCAGGGATGCCAAAAGGAAACCAAAATGAACAGGATAATCCGAAGCATGGTCTTGATAGTGAAAAGTATTCACTTTCCATTGAAGACGAAGAATCTCAGCAGAGCACTTTATCAAGTGTAGAGAACCATTCACAGCCATCAGCTCAACCAGAAATGCATAAACACGACCAGCTAACTAAAGCAGAATTAGAAGAAAATGCTGAAGACGATAAAACTGAAAACCAAATCTCTCAAAGAATGACTAGAAACAAAGTGAGTACAGGTGTAAATCAAAGCAAGCAGGTTCTTTCTGGCTGTACACACTTACCAGAAAAAGATAACGAATCCTCCCCAAGAGGAAGAATAAGACTCACTGAAGAAGATGATCCTCAGATTCATCATCCACGGAAAAGAAAAGTGTCACGGGTGCCTCAGCCTGTGCAAGTGAGTCCCTCATTACTCCAAGCAAAGGAGAAAACTCAGCAGTCACTAGCAGCTATCGTGGATTCTCTGAAACTAGATGAGATTCAGCCATACAGTTCTGAGAGAGCAAATCCATATTTTGAATATTTGCACATAAGGAAAAAAATTGAAGAAAAACGCAAGTTATTATGTAGTGTTATTCCTCAAGCTCCTCAGTATTATGATGAATATGTAACATTTAATGGATCATATCTCCTGGATGGAAACCCCTTAAGCAAGATTTGTATTCCTACAGTAAGTAAACTGCACTTGGTACACGTCTGCAGCACTGTTCTGGGGACAGAGCGCAGTGGTAGTGTACTTTTCTCACACGCAGAAGTCTTTAGTACTGGGGAAGACGTGATGCGAGAGTTTTAAGTTTTCTACTTGTTAATATTTTAAAAGTAAAAAAAAAGTAGATTAATTTTATAAATGGTAAGTCTGTATATCCAAAGTAGTACTTCAATATATAATCAAAATACAGTTATCTGAGATATTTTACCTCCTTTTTCCCACTGAGTCTTTGAAGTCTGATGTACTTACCGTTTATGTTAGCTCTGACAAACCATACTTCACAAAGTGGCTTCCTTGTTGGGCATCATGTACTGTGTTTGCTTTTCCTCACCTGCTTGTTCTTTTGTTTTAAAGAAGACCTGTTTTGATTCTTTTTTTTTTCTTTAAGACAAATGCCTCTACATGGACTTTATACCATTATTTCAGTCTTCTCTGGAACTGTCCTCTATTACTCACTGGTATTTTTTTCAGTACCCTTTCTTGATTGGTCTATATTTGCCCACTCAGAGAAAGTGGGCAGAATATATTTGGGCTACTTCTGTTTTTGAGGAAAAATCTCCTGACTTTCCCAGCTTTTGTCAACCTCCACTGCCATGCTTGTGTAGAGTGATTTGTGTGTGACAGGTTTTCCACTTCGTCTCCTGTTCCTCTACCGTTATGCCATAGCAGAGATCACCACTGAGCTAACGTTAGTCGGTCTCATTGGATTATTTTTGTTCTATTTGGTCGAATTTGACACCGTGATCACCTTGTTATTCATTGAGTTTTCCTTTCATGGGCTTAAGTATTTCTATCTTCTTCTGGTTCCTGTGCCTTATTGGCTAATCTTTGTGCCCCATTAACTAAAATCAGAACTAAATTGCGTCTATTTGCCGCCTCTCTTTTCTTACTTTCCGTATTGCCACTGTGATGCGATGACTTCATTACTGCCTTAGATACTCAGATACATGAATATTGGATATTCACATATTATGTTATAGATGCAAATAATAAGTATATACTAAGCATTGTGCGAGGAACTAGATATTAAAGATGAACAAGATATTCTAAATTGCTGCCATAATTCCTGTGTTTTCTCATTCTAGCTTTATGAAGGTCTAGGTTTCATTATAAAACACATCTGTTGTTGGTATGGCTGGGTACACCCTTAATCCTAACACTGGATAGACAGAGAAAGCAGATCTCCCTGAATTCAAGGCCATAGAGAGTTCCAGGCAGCTCTAATTACATAGTGAGACCCTGTCTTTAAAAAGAAAAAAATCTCTTAATGTGACTGTGAGACTAAACATCTTAGTGATTCCCAATTTTCTATAGGGTAAAATCTTAATTTCCTATTGTTGTATACAAAGTCCTTTCTGCACTTTGTTAGGCTTGGTCCCAGTAACCCCTAGTTACAAGAGGACTACATTGGAACCCCTAACGTATGGACTGTTTTGTGGCATACCATGTTCTATCTTTTAATCTGATACCTTTGAAATGGATGAGAACAGATACTATACTAAAGTATAGTAGCTCAGAAGTGATGCTGGTGCATTTAAAGTCTTAACAGGTTAGATTTAAATAGCAATAGTAGTAGACTAAGTAATGAGCAGTAAACAGATTTGTTATTGATTCAGTCCATCAGGAAAATCAGTTGTTAACAACTCAAAAAATACTCAGCTAATTTTGTTTATTGCCCAATTTTTATTTCCCCTTAAAAGGTAAAACATCTTAACTGAAATAATATGGGCTTTATTATATAACCATAAAGCACACCTTATGTTAGTACTTTGTACAAGCTAACTAGAAGTACTTAGAAGTAAACTCTCAGTCACCTTACTCCTGCAAAAATGATGTGGTACGAGCTTGAAGCAGTACTCAGAAGGCCTTTGTTAATTAGAATTAACTGTTTCAAGTATTGCTTTAGAAGAGATAGAGTGAGGAATTGGGTGTAGTTTAAATTTTTAGTCTTTAATGAGAATTAAAGCAAAGGAACACAAAGCTGTATAGTAAGGCAATTTCCATTTTACTGCACACCAGTATTCTGTGTAGTTCTGAGTGGTTGACCCCACTTCTCTTCTGTTTATCTGCCTCCGTGCACTCTTTTCTCCACCATGCCTCATTCTTCTAGTGTTACTTTGCTCTTCTTCCAAGTGCTCATGCATCATCCTCTCTCAGAACCTTCCTCTGGCAGCCCCAGACTTAATGAAGGATCCTCCTCTGTGCTCCTCGAGAAAATTGCAGACCTACAAGAGGTTGTAGTTTTAAAACAATTGTGCAAGACTCGTTTTTGCTAATTTTAAAGCAGTTCACAAGACACAAAAATTATTTTTGCAGTTAGAGGCCTGAACAATTAAATATTCCAAATAAGCTGTTGCCTTGCAGAACTTCCACACAGTTCCTTTGAGACCTTGTGATAATGTCTTACATGTGCTTGGTTCCCCACAATTCCTGTTTGCTAGTTAGAAATATAAAGTCTTTATAAATCTAGCTTTGATTTTTTTGGAAAGAACTTTTCTATATGTTGCCATGGGATTGCTGTAGCATCACAATAGAAATCTGATGTTCTGCTTTTAAGTGGAATCAACAAACTGTCAAATGTTATAACTTACTTTGCCTTAATAGGCCAGTAGTAATTGTAAACAGAGATATGAAAAAGGAAAATACAGGCACCCTAAGGAGATTCAGGGTCGTAGATGGTTGTTGCCAGACTTGCCTGACTACATTAACAGTAGATTACCAACTTCCTCTGGGATTAATCAAAAAGCACAGTGCATTGTAATACTAAGTTAGAAAAGAACTAATAATTTTTGAATGATGATACACTAAGTTATGTGTGATATCACAAACAAAGACAGGAGCTAGAAGTAGAGACCAATGGAGGCGTGCTGCTTACTGGCTTGCTCAGCTACTTTTCTTACACAGGCCAGGCCCACATACCTAGGGATAGTATCACTCAGTAGGCTGGGCCCTCCTACTTCAATTATCAATCAAGAAAAGTCTCTACAGATATGCCCACAAGCCGATGTGATAAAGAAGACTCCTCAGTTGACATTCTTTCTTCCCAGGTTTATCATCCTGACAACTGAAGCTTACTAAGACAATTAGGGGCTCTGACCTAATCAGTAGTTTAATCAAAACCAAGTTTGTTCAAAATGAAATCATGCTGACAAGATGAACCATCACAGAATTGTACTGTTTAATTCATGGGCTGTCAGGTTTTAAGTATTGTACTAAAAGTTTAATTGTAGGTTAAAAACTTAATAGTTTATGTGTGCTTTCTAATTAGATTACACCACCACCTTCGCTGTCAGATCCTCTTAAAGAGCTCTTTCGGCAACAGGAAGTAGTAAGGATGAAACTACGTTTGCAACATAGTATTGAAAGGGTAAGGTGCTCTCAAATGTAAACGTATGTATGCAAAAATAACCATTTTTACAGTACATAAAAATGGCCTATTTTTTCATTAGTGGATGTTGCCTATTACAACTATTTGGGGAAATGCTGTGATTTTGTTACCTTGTGCTCATCCAATTAAAAGCAAAATTTTACACCTATCTTAGGATAGTTGCTGCCTTACTGCAATTCATACTGAAGTGTACTTACTTTATATTTAAAATATCTATGGTGTATCATCTGTTAAATTGATGGTATTATAATAGTCAGTTTCTAGTACAACATTCAGAATTCCAATTTTTTGAGTGCATGCTTAGTATACCAGCTACTTAGGGGCTAATGGCAAAGACTGTGTTTATTTGTCCATACAGGTGTGCCTTAGTATCTAGTTTTAGTAGTTAGTCTTGACTTGGGGTAGGGTAGTGTTGTAGATATTGTTCAGTGGTTAAGAAACCACTGGACCAATTGCTGTTCTTGGAGAGGACTTGGGTTCAGGTTCATGCAGCATATGGTGGCTCACAACCACCTAACTCCTACTCCAGGGTATCCCTCTTCAGTTCCTGCAGGCAGCAGGCACACATGGGATACACATGTGTACATGCAGACAAAATATTTACATAAAATAAAAAAATCAAAGGACAAAACCCTATTCTAAGAAATTGTGAAAGTTATTTTACTTGGAAGTACAACCCCTCAAGCTGGGTGTGGTGGCACACACCTTTAATCCTAGCACTCCAGAGGCAGAGGTAGGCAGATGAATCTTTGTGAGTTTGAAACCAGCCTGGTCTACATAGAGAAACTCTGTCTCAAAACAAAACATAGTTATATCTCTACATCCCCTTAACCTATGGTAAAGTTCTACAGTCTCTGAAAGATGCACATTGTGGTATTTCACAGAAATATGCAAATGCTTGTCTTCTCTTTATATACAGTGAGTTTCCCATGGCAGAGACCCTTAACCTTTTTTGTACTTTGGACCAGTTAGAAAACTTGGAACCAATTTTTAGACTAATGTTGTTACGTGAGTATAGAACTCATGTGCTTTTACAAAAAGAAGCAAGAAAGGACTGGAGCACTAGCACAGGCTGGACTCCCTGCACACTACTTTGTACATCCCGCCAACAAAAGGAGCAGAGCCTGAAATGCTGCCAGCCCGTCCTCACATGGTGCTGGTTTCAGTCTCTGCTCTTGACCTCCTTGCTAGCACAGGTTCCAGAGCTACCCTTGTTGACACTGAAGGTGGAAACTTAGATCGGGGTGGGTTACAGTTTGTGGATGGACATCTGTAGTTCCATCTACTAAATGCAAAAGATTTCTCATTTCATTACTTCAGGACTCAGCAAAGAGGAAAATGTTTATTTTTGTAAATAACATAATCATAAAACTTCAGCTAGGGCTAGAGAGATGGTTCAGCAGTTGAGAGCACTTGCTGCTCTCGCAGAGGACCTGAATTTGGTTTTCAGCATACACATTGTAGCTCATCGTCACCTGTAACTGCAGTTTGAAGAGATCCGGTGCTCCTTCTGGCCTCTGCAAGCGTAGACATACGGGTGTAATACATATGTGTATGAGGGCAGACACTCATACACTTAAAAATACATCTCTTGAAAAAGAGAAAGCAGACATCACAAGGGAACACACATCTGTTACAGTGACTAATAGTCAGGTGGTGGTGGCACATGCCTTTAATTCCAACACTTGGGAGGCAGAGTGAATTCCAGGACAGCCAGAGTTACAACACAGAAACCCTGTCTCAGGGAAAGAAAAAAAAAAAAGAATGGCTACAATAAAAGGCATAATGGAATACACTGAGGAATACATAGGGAAACTGGAGCCACCACACAGTAGTAGTAAAAATGCAAACTTGATACCAGCTGCTGTAGAAACAGTTTTGTTGTTCCTCAGCAGTTAACAGACTTGTAATTCAGCAGTTCCACTCCTAGTTATTATCTCATAAAAAATAAAAGTATATAGGCAAACAGAAGCTTGAGCATAAATGCTCATCACAGCATTTTCATAGTAACCCAAAGGATAACAACTGTGGGGAAGATACATTATCCCAGCCTGTGGCTGTGCTTCTGTCTGGGCCTGAGCTAAAGTGATGTAAGGCAGATCATAAGGCACACATTATGATTTTGTCTAAACATGGAGCCCTCATGAGGAAATGAAGATCCATAGAAATGGCAAAACCAGAATTCTTTTTTATGTTAGGTTGGACAAAGAAGCCTAAGAAACCAAAGGGAAGATAAAGGTTATGTCAGAAAGACTGTACAGAGTACCCTTGGCTTTACTTCCCTGTTTCTGGTGGTATGAATGTTCCTTTCCTCCTGTTGTGTAGAGGACATCTTTCACTTGTGGTTTTATTTCCTGTTCAGAGTGCACCTGCCCTAGTTGTTTTTAAAATGACTTCAGCTCAAAATAACCATTTATGCCAAATGAGCATGTTTTGAAGTAGCATAGTCTGCCACCCTTCAAATCCAAATGATAACTAATGAATGGCATGCATAAAATACGTCTCTACGGTAGAATATAATTTGTCCATACTAAAGAAGTAGATAGCTAGTACACACTACGGAGTGGGTGAACCTTGAAAATGCAAGGCTAAACTGGGCAGTTGTGGTGCATGGTTTTAATTTCAGCACTTGGGAGGAAGAGGCAAGCAGATCTCTGTGACTTCCAGGTCAGCCTGAACTACAGAGCAAGTTCTAGGGCAGCCAGGGCTACAAAGAGAAACCCTGTCTGTGTGTGTGTGTCTGTCTCTCTCTCTTTCACACACACACACACATACACACACAAAAGAAAGTGCAAGACTAAGTAAGGAAAATCAGTCACAAAAGGCCACAGAGTGTATGATTTTATTTATAAATAAATATGTTATTTATAATATGTTCAAAACAAGTAAATTCTTAGAGACAAAAAGTAGATTACTGTTAGCCAGACGATACAAAAAGAGGAGTAAAATGGGATTTCTTTCTAGTGTGATGACTGTGTTGTAGAAACAGAAAGTGGACTTGTGTGTTTTGCTGCATGTGTGTCTCTGTGCCGCATGCATGCCTGGTGTCTGTGGAGCCTAGAAGAGGGTGTCCAGTCCCCTGAATCTGGTGTTGCAGACCATTGTGAACTCCATGTGGGCCCCGGAAACTGAGCTCAGGTCCTCTACGAGAACAACAGGTGCTCTTAACCACTGAACCAGCTCTGCAGCCCACGCATACATTTTAAAAAACAACTTTAAGAACAAAACTGCCAGTTTTGGTGATGAAAGATTTTTTTTTTTAGAACACTAGGAATTTTTAAATTTCTCAAGTCTCCTACAGGAAAATGCTACTCTGTGATTATGATTATTTAGTGTATAGTAAGTGGTCTTATCTAATTTCACAAACAGCTTTATGAATAATTTTTTAATTACTCTTTGTTCAACTAGGAAAAACTTATTGTATCCAATGAACAGGAAGTTCTACGAGTTCATTACAGAGCAGCAAGAACACTGGCAAATCAAACGCTGCCATTTAGTGCCTGCACTGTCTTGCTGGATGCAGAAGTGTACAATGTGCCCTTGGACTCACAGGTAACGTGCTGGTTGATACAGAGTGCTTTCAGGAATTACAGCATGACTATTTTCAGATCTACCTTCATAGAAGAGTTGAATTAAAGGTCAAAGAAGAAATGTAATCCCCCTGCTTTCCTCCCAGATAGGGTTTCTTTGTTGTGACTCTGGCTGTCCTGAAACTCACTCTGTAGACCAGGCTGGCCTCAAACTCACAGAGATCCACCTGCCTTCCTCAGTGCTGGGATTAAAGGTGTGCACTACCACCACCCGGCTGAAATGCGGCTTTTAAAAGTGTCCCTGGAGCAACTGGTCCTCTATCTTGTGATTTTTGTTATAAACTAAATAATCATGTAGGCATGGTTGTACAAGCCTCTAATCCCAGAACTTGAGAAATTGTAAACTTTTTTTTAACAAAAGACAAGGGCTAAGAAGGTGACTCGTTGGATAAAGTGCTTACCATGCAACTGTGATGACCTGAGCTTAAATCCCCAGAACCCATGTAAAGCCAGGCAGGGCAGCACACAGCTAGACTCCTGGTGTCCCTACAGCAAGATGAGAGGGGGGAGCAGTCTCTGGCTCATACAACAGTCAGCACAGAGGCAGGCGTCTCAGACAAGTGGAAGGTAAGGACTGATGCTCAAGGCTGTCCTCCTATGTGTACACATGCACCACAGCCTGTCTGCTCCCATAAAAGCCACACACGACCACACCAGATAAACCAGAGAATCTTAGTATATTCATCTATACCCTTACAAATGACTGTAACTTGTCATTTGTTTCTAAAGTAGATATTAAACAATCCACCTTGCTCCAACAGCTTGGTGAACCAATAAGCTTGTTGAATTCTTTTGAGGAGCATAGACCGCTTACAGGCATCCACACTTTCAAAGAACCCCACTTTCCTCCCCTGCATTTATTTCCTGCATTTATTCTCCACTTGCATAAACCGAGCCTCTCTCCATGGAGGATGTTTGTAGGTTTAATTTTTGAGGCTTGGCACGGTGGTAAGTCACTGTGATTCAGCTGGCAGTGTACGTGTTCCACCCAGAAGAGACCGTACACCACTGTTAATTATTGGATCTCAAGAAAGGGATCTGACTGTAAGGAAATACACAGTGGAGAAGCCATTGAAATACTTCTTAGAATTCCCATTTTTAAAGATTCTAAAAGGGGAAATTTTTTTAATAACCAAAATTAACATGTTGTTAAAAGTTAGGCCACATGATATACTGAGGTCTTTCTAATTTTTTGCCATTGTAAAGTAATGTGATCATAAGAAAAGACACGTCAGAGCTGGAAATTAAGGTAAGAAACTACTAGATCTGAACATTTTTTGATGTCTAAAAAGTCATAAGACATATGAAAGCTTATTCTTCATTCATTCATTTTTTTAAAAAATTCTTGGGTTAGCAAAGTCAATTGCTGCCAAGCCTGACAACCTGAGTTGAGTCACAGGACCCACATGGTAGTAGAGAACCAACTCCTACAAGCTGTCCTCAGTCAGTGTCAGTGTGGCATGCTGAGAAGCAAAGACCAAGGAATGTCTACCTCTCTGTGGGAATTCAGCCTGCCGTGGTGATTCATGCCTGTGATCTCAGCACCTGGGCAGCATCTTGGGCAGGAGGGTCACAAATTTTAGGCTAAGCTAGATGACAGAATGAGACCCTGTCTCAAAAACATAAGCATATTTATTTATGTATTATTTGTGTGTGTGTTAAGGTCAGAAGTCAGCTTATAAGACTTGGTTATCCCCTCCTACGTGAGTCCTATGGCTTGAACTGAGGTTACCAAGCTTGGCAGCAAGCAGCTGCTTACCAAAGAATTAAAAAAATAAGTGAATTCTCCAGAAAACTCAAAATCAGAGATGCAACTAGGCTGAGCCAGTCTCTCTAATAGATAAAGGACTAAAAGACACAAATGTCTCCTGGAGGTGGATGTTTTCGTACTAAAATTACTGTTTTTGACTATATTCACTTTTTCTTAGATAGTTATACAACTTTCTTTAATCTCCTAAAAGTAAATAATATAAGTTGTTAATGGAAGAGGATTTTGGTGATTTAAGTAATTTTATTATACCTTGCCCTAAATTTTCCTAATGAATCAGATCACCAGATTTGTTTTGCTTTGTTTTATTTTTGAGACAGGGTTTCTCTGTTGTTACTCTGGCTGTCCTGGAATCACTCTGTAGACCAGGCTGGCCTTGACCTCGCAGAGATCGGGCTGCCTCTGCCTCCGGAGTGCTGGGCTTAAAGGCATGTGCACCACCACCTTCCCCCAGATCACCAGATTTTAACTTAAATTAAGCCTGATATCAGAAATACCAGACTATTCTCTTGACAAGGATACTCAACCTTAGAAGTTTGCAGTTGTAAGAACTTAAATGCAGGAAGAGCCTAATTTCTGTAGGTAGCAAACTGGTTTTTCTAACAGATGACTTGCCTCTCCTTAGGTAAGATTCAGTTCTTCTTTGAGCTTACCCTATCATACTTCTTCCTTTTCACAATAAATTTGTAACTTTAAGCAATAGAATTGAAAGTGACTAAACTGCCTTCTCTAAGACCAAGGCTGAAAATACGAGTTGGTGAATGTGATGCAGTCCAGACGTTACTTTAACCACACTTGCGGAATGGCAGTCCTGAGAGTGTTACGTGGAGTTCTTTGTGTGCCTGCAAACATTGTGATAGGAGCCTTGGGGCATTTCATTCACGAAGTATGCTTAAGAGAGGCAGTCTTCATTGTATTCCATAGAAAACTGAGAGCACATAATGAGTCCAGAGTTGCGCAGGAAGGTGTGGAGCTGAAGTTTAAATACATCTTAATTCCTTTGTATGTGTACATGATGCATATCTGGGCGCCCACTGGCATGTGTGTGGAGGTCAGAGTCCAGACACATGAAATCGGTTCTCATTTTCTCCTTTGTGTAAGCCCTGAGAGCCAAACTGGTGTTACCAGGCTTGCTCACAATTAAGACCCACCCTGGAAGACACTTCCTCTGATGGCAGGCGTCTCCCACCTGACCACCTTTTCTCTCTCTGTATGGTTTACTTTAACGTGAGAGTTATCTGAAATTAATTAGGCTTTAATAAAGACACAGCAGGCACACTACTTCATATGCCATGCCTTTCTGAGAGTAAGCTTCTGCTTTGTAACTAAACACTCCATCTTCAGAGCTCTGATGACCACTCTGTCTACTTGGTATAGAAATAACAGCTTTATTAATTTTCTCTTAAGAAATATATTCCTATCATTAATAAAAATGGACCATACATATAAGTGGGATATTACAGTTTTTTTAAAGTGTTTGACTATATTTAACATTCTTTTTTAGTCTGATGACAGTAAAACTTCTGTGAGAGATCGATTTAATGCAAGACAGTTCATGTCCTGGTTACAAGATGTGGATGATAAATTTGACAAACTAAAGGTGGGTATGTTTACACAGCAGTTGTTATTTGTTGTTTGCTCTAACACAGGTCCTCATGTCTCCCAGACTTGCTTTGAACTTGATAATGGAGCCAAGACTAGCCTTGGACTTCAGATCCTCCTGCCTCCTCTTGAGTCCTGGGATTATAGACATGTACCACTACACCAGTTGTATGTGGTATTTGCCAAGCAAGTACTCCACCAACTGAGCTCCCTTTAAACCAGGCTAAATGAGTGCCTGCCTTGGACCTGGAACAGTCCTCAGCAGTGAAGAGCACTCACTACTCTTACTACGGGGGACCAAGGGTCTACTCGTAGCTACCCCATGTAACTCACAGCCATCTGTGATTCCAGAGAATCCAATGCCCTCTTCTGGCTTCTGGCTTCTACAGGCACTAGGAATGCATGCGCTACATATGTGCAGACAAAATACCCATACACAGTAAATTCGTTAATTAATGTTTCCCTGTCCTTAGAAACCACCAATAGTGAGAAATAATTAGAAAAAGAAACATTGGCTAATCATGAATATTCATTGTGAACCACAGGTGGAAAATAGGAAATAAAATCCACAAACTTGTTTCAAAAGCTAACATAGTGGGGCTGGAGAGATGGCTCAGCGGCAGAGTGACTGGAGAGGACTTAAGTTCAGTTCCCACTTCCTGTGTCAGCTGACACACAGCCACCTGAAGTCCAGATTCAGGGGAGCCAATGCCCCTGGCCCCCAAAGGCACCTCTACTCATAGGCAGTGTGCATACTCACACAGACACATACGTAATTAAAGTAAATGTCTAAGAAAAGAACTACTGTGGTATAAAATAGCAAAGTGCCACAGAAAGAGTAGTTTTGTGTGTCTTGGTACTCATTATGTCTGGTTATAGCTCTAATGTGTGAAGACTAAAATGATAAAACAAATATATTTTGTATAGCGGTACACACTTGTAATCCTAGTTCTTGGGATACCGAGGCAGGAAAGTTTCTACAAGTTTGAAGCTGGACTGGACTACATAGCAAGACCTTGTCTTAAAAAAAAAAAAAAAAAATAGACTTGAAATTTTAAAGCATTTTTGTCTAGATTTTTAAAAATTCTTTCAATAATTTGAAATTTCAATTTAAAAGAATATTGGTAAGAACAAATTAAGAAGTTGAATATGAAAAGGCAGACTGAGAAGTAGGGGACATGTTGGTGTGAACAGAGGACAGAAGCATTCGTTGTAATATGAAGTGTTTCTTACTCCTCATGCATCTATCTTGGTCCCTAACAGAACTGTGGATGAGGTTCACTTAAAACAGCAAATGTAACAGATTAATCAGTTCTTCTCTTCTTTTAAATAGACCTGCCTTCTAATGAGGCAGCAACATGAAGCTGCAGCTTTAAATGCCGTCCAGAGACTAGAATGGCAGCTCAAACTCCAGGAACTTGATCCTGCCACCTATAAGTCTATCAGTATTTATGAGATCCAGGAGTTTTATGTTCCCCTTGTTGATGTTAATGATGACTTTGAATTGACTCCTATATAGCAGTTGGGACTTGTGTTGGTATCATCTTAAACTAACAAGTGTTAAACTGTGGAATACTGCCTTTTAAGAAAAACACTGATACTACGCCTTTACAGTTAGTGAAGTTAGTTGAAATTGGTTATGTAGTGAACACTGTCATTTTATAAAAATAAAGAAAAATATTTTGGATCTTAGGTCCAAATACAGTTTCTAACAGAAAACTATTATTTATATTGATGAAAGGTAACTATTGCATTAGGACATGTTGGCAAACTGAGTAGATCTTTAAACAGTTGAGAAAATCTGTTAACAGCGCTGGAAGTTGTTAGCACTCCAAAGTAACGAGATAACCACAAGTACTCAAATCTCTTTTGGATTTTAATAAAATACACGAGTAAACTCAAAGATTCAATTCCTACCAGATAGTTTCTAATGTGGAAGAAAATCTTGGCACAAAATTCTTCATTTTATTTTATCTGTAAATTAATTGTACAGTTTTCTTTTTTGGAAGTTTTAATATTGTCTTCCTTTTTAATAACTTATTTTATAGATATTGTACATCTTGTAATTAATGGTCAAAATGTATACAAGGGCCTGACCCTCAAAATGTGTACAAAGCGATAACTGTAAAACCGTTTGTTCTGTTGGACCAAAGTTGTAGTTTTGGAGTGTCATAGCAGTGTGTTCAGATAGCAGACTGTTAGATGAGGCATGCGCGTGTTTGAGGTAGCTTGCATCCATCCCGTAACTGTAAAGATGTGGCTTAGCTGTATCGCATGCTTTCTATAATTTAACTCTTTCCATAACTGATGCCTGAGACAGTTTCCTGTGAGAGAACCTGGGACTTTCTGTGTTGGACACGTTATTTAGAATTAGTCACACAAAGAAACTTTAGCTCCTTTTCCATCTCACCGGAGAAAGCCTGTTTCCCCCAGAACAACAACAACAACAACAAATGCCTTCGGATGGAGATTCTGAAATTGTAAATGTCTATTTTAATACTCAGCCATGAGAGAATCTTGTGAATATATGTAAATATGTTTAATAAATTTTATTGGTCATGTTAAATCATTGTAAACTTTTTTACATTGCTTAAATTTAATCTTTTAAGCTTAATAGCCTTTGCACTTTTAAAATAAAAATTGAATGCCCAAATCAAAATGAAATACTTGATAGTCAAAATAAGTAAAAGGCTTAGGAATATTCCAGTCCCCAAAGTGTTTATGAATATTTTATTGATATGTTGTATTTTTCCTTGTATCAATATGCAAAATGTGTGATTTGCAAAATTGCATAATTAAAATAAGATTTGGTATGCTTTTTATAGTAAAATAATGAACAATAAATATACTTAGAACAATTTCTCCTATGATGTGATGTAGATTAGATATTTAGGAAAACTTCAGATATAAAACTGCTGCTAAACTTGTGAAACATTTAGAAAGGAAATTTAGGTTAATCTAAAATCATAAGTAAACATTTATGTTTATATAAATGTTTACATTTATGGGATACATTATGGGATAAACATTTATGACCCTGCCACAATACTGTCTTGAATTATGAAATAATACTGGATATTTCCTATTTTGATAGGAAAATATAAAAAGAATATATGAAGAATTGAATGGTTGGAAATCCCAGCTAGTAAAAGAAAATATTTAGGTTTTTTTAGTGCAAAGGTACATATTAAGCTTAGGGATTTTTGAATTTTTACATCAATTTATATTTTCATTCTTACTGTACTGGCATGCGCAATAAAACAGCACATGTGAAAAACACACAGTGCAAGGATTTAATAAAGGTTGGGTGTAGTTTTCCTTAGAAATTTAGATGAAAGATTTTGGCCTTTTCATTGAATAAATGGGGCCAGAAAGGCAGGGTAGACTTTGAAGCACTGGTTTTTGTTGAAGTTATGTTTATTAAGGCTGGGAATATTATAAGCTAATTTATAAAAGCAATACTTTTTAATACAAAAACAACTTAATGCAAAGTTTGTTTATACTTTAGCCTAGAAAGGAAATTTGATGAGCTTGTGTGTCAAATTACAAAAACTTGAAAACATTTTTAAATGTTCAAGAGAGCAAGAGAGGAATGAATCTGTAGAGTGTTTTGTTCTGATGGTCCAGCCAGAAAAAAAGGTGAGGGAAATAGCAGTGACCAGACAGAACAAGCTGTCAAAGAAAAGAAGCAGCCGCGAGTAGGCGGGAACCTGGCAGGTTCAGCCCTCAGTCAGCCCAGCTTTCTAGTCTTAACCACAGTGCTCACCCTCTTCCATGGTAGCTCAAACAGCTGGAGCCTCTGCCACAATTCTGCTACTGCATACTTCCTCTGTATGTCACCAGGGAAACTAAGTTACTGCATTTCATAGCAAATGTGTGATTGAGTACATAGTTAAGGACTCTTGATGTTAGAGACTTTCTAAAAGTCTGAAATACTAGAGGAAAAACTGGGAATGGAGTATATGCCTAAAAAGGTCTGGATTCGCAAAGAAAAATAAGGATGCTTACTTTAATCAGTGATTTTTTTTTTCAAACTATTCAAACATCATGAACAAGATATTAAATTGTATCTAAGGATTTGTATTTCTTTTAAGTCTTGTTCTAAATCATATCTGTTTAATAAATGACTAGTTAATATTTGTGCATGTTATTTAATAAAGAGTTATATTTTTATAGAAAAAAATAAGAGTGAAATGTGTGCTAAGTGATTTTTACGTAATGCTCCACTCCTGTATAATTAAGTGAAAAACCAATGTTTACTTGGGCCTCCAGCAAGATCGCAGAAATACTCATCCTGTGAAAACAGTCCCATTCAAATCAACCGAGTCAGGAGAGGTCTCACAAACAAATTGTAAGTAGGAGACATGCCGCACAATTCCCAAAGTCCCATGAACCTCATTTGACTGGCACTTGGAAGTCTAATGGTCCAAGAAACTAGGTGCAGGGTGAGGAAGTTTCCTTTTTCTCTTTCAGAAAGTTAGCAATGTCGTTACCTCTACCTCTGCTGCTCTCGCATATGAACTCCCAAAATTGTACATAAAGGCTATTGACTAGTTAAGGGAAACATTTCATCATTTAATTTTTTTTTTTACCAGGCAGGTGGTTTATGCTTGTAATCCCGGCATTTTGGAGACTGAGGCAGGAGGATTGCCATGAATTCAATGCCAGATTGGACCCAATCTCAAATTGGATCCAATTTGAGACCCTGTCTCCAAACAACAATAATATTAACAAATTTTTCAAGCATTTAAGGCAAGAAGTCAGAAAGTAATATAATCTTTGGAGAAGTATGTGATGTTTAATGGTTAAAATTTCTTGTTTTATTTTTGAGACAGGGTCTTACTATGTAGCCTTGGCTGGCCTGGTACATGCTATGTAGACCAACCTAGCCTCAAACTCAGATATCCACCTCCCTTTGCCTCCCAAGTACTGGGATCAAAGGTGTGTGCCACCACAACTAGCTAAAATTTCTTGTAATTCATTATTTTGTTGGTGGCTTTTTGGAAGTTTCGTATGTACTTAAGAGGAAGTTTAATCCCCATAGAAATAATTACCAGAATATGTCAAATCATGAAAACTAGGATTCATAAAAGAAACTGAGCCAGATGAAGTGAACAATTCCATTAGCTCAAATTGCTCTAAATCTCTAGAGTTATAATTATTAGCATAAAAATTGCAAGAAGTACAGCTATAGGATGGACCAGGTTTTTCCTGTGAGTAAATGCTATATGGTATCAACAGTAATGTAATTTTGATCATGAGATGTACTTCCATCAGAGGAAATAAGGTGAAGTTTTTTGCCTAAAGATAGGCAGTCTTTGCTCACACGGGGAATCAGTGTTACCACGTGCAAACTTAAGAAATGTTAAGCACATTTGTTTTGTTTTTGTTAAATGCATTTTTAAAAAGTGGTTACTATATCCAAATCTTCAACCAGCACTAGATAAAAAGCATTTATGTAGCTAGAATAATGTTGCATACCTAGGATAGGTTCACAGATGAAAAAGCACCTGTCACCCCACAATGTTTGTCAGTACTTTTTACAGGTGGTTGTGATTTAGATCTGATTTTTTAAACAATCCAGACCTAAGTACGCAGTTTGATAACTCCTTAATACAAGTAACCAAACCAATACAAAAGTTACCACTCCAGAAAGTCCTTCATGCCTTGGTCCACGCTGTCTCCCCAGAGGCAACCAGTGGGCTGCCTGCCTTCAGCCTGTTAGTCCTATCTAGTCTCAAGCTCCGTAGACGTGAACTCATTAGTATATGCCCTGTGTCTGCCTTCCTTCTTAAGCAGATTTTGGAATCCATATGTGTTTCGTATATCAATAACAAGTAGTAATTTTTAATGAGTAGTGTATTGTACCAATGTGTTCTCTTGTTCTTAGTGTTTGGATGTTTACAGCTTGGGATATTGTGAATAAACCTCTGGACATGGAAAACTTAACTATGAATCTACTTTTTGTTTTTATTTCTCTTAACTGTCAAGTAGAACTATGTCTCAGCTTAGGTTAGTGTTTATTAGAGAATGACATCTCTCCAGAGTGAGCAGCACCATTTATATCCCCACAGCCCTGTGTGAAAGGCGAGTTGCTCTAAAGCCTCTGATATTTGGTATTATTGGGTGTAGCATTCATGATGCCCTGAGTTCACTTCCAGCACTGGGAATGGGGAATGGGGCTAGTGGAATTGTCAGTCAGCTTGGCCAGTTCAATGGATGTGTAGTAATACTTTGTGGTTTTAATTTGTATTCTACAGTGATAAGTGAGGTTGAGCTTATTGAAGCTATTTGTACGACTCTTTTTTTTGTTTGTTTGTTTGTTTGTTTTTATACAGGGTCTCTATGTAGCCCTGGCTGTCCTGAAATTCATTATGTAGAGCAGGCTGGCCACTCACAGAATCAACTTGCCTCTACCTCCACAGCGTTGGGATTAAAGGTGTGCTCCACCACACCTGACCTCATTTTGTTTTTTAAATCTTCAAGCATTTTGCTCATTTCTTTCTGAGTTATATTTTGATTTGTTGGTGGTCTTTAATGTGTTATGCAAAAAGTCTTTTGTCAGATATGGACTCGGTGGTGTTTTTATCCAGTATATGGCTTGCCATTCTCATTTTCTTAGTGACTAGTTTCCTTACTACTGCTCCTCCATATTGATGCTTTATTCCTGTAGCCACACTAGCATTACAGGCTGTAATCATCAGCCTTCCATGCTGTATACCCTTCATAACATACATATTGCCTGGGCACAGTACATGCACTTGTGCTGGTGAGTTTATGGAGAGGCGTGTGCATCAGTGAGAGCAGCTGGAAGCTATGCCATGACCAAAAGCTGATGATCATGTCAGTGTTTCAGGCCTGGGGGACAATTTTCCTAGAGCTTTTTTTGGGGGGAGAGTCATTTGTTCTTTTATCATTACATAATTTTTCATAACAGTCACTTCCTGATCATTTGAAGAATACCAGTTCAATGATGTAGACAGACATCCAGATGTTGACACATTTCACTGTGTAACACTTGAGGCCAGTGG
The DNA here is from genome assembly GCA_026225945.1 of Cricetomys ansorgei. Taxonomy (NCBI): domain Eukaryota; kingdom Metazoa; phylum Chordata; class Mammalia; order Rodentia; family Nesomyidae; genus Cricetomys; species Cricetomys ansorgei. Next base: position 7,620,090 of record JAMJFZ010001360.1, on the reverse strand, counting down.
CATGGCTCTGAAGGTAAAGGTGCCTGCCTCTGAGCCTGACAACCTGTGTTCGATCCCTGGGATGTACATGGTGGGCCGGAAGAATAGACTCCCACTAGCTGTTCAGCTACCATGTGTGCCATGGCATTCTCATGCTTACACATAAACCCACACATGTTGGTGTCAATGCAGGACAGCTTTCACTCCAAAGTTAAGAAGAGGAAGTCTCCAAATATGTCTGACTATGGCCTGTGAATGTGGATTCAGGCTACCCAGAGGACATGTTTCACTGTAAAAATGGTAACATCAACTCTTTATAGACACAGAGCATAGGTCATAAATCAGTGCACTCACCAAACATACTGGCAAGGACATCAAGTGGGTGGGTTAAAGTCAGGTGGGCAAGTCTCCGTCATAGGTTCCCAATGCTATCTGATGACAGTGTTAGCTTCTGGGTTAGTGGAAGCTAGTGGTCTAATAAGTCAATGCATTCCAGTAGTAAATAGGATGCTAGATCAGATACTGAGATGGCAAAAAATAGCTATTAAGGGCACTTGGGGTTGCCTGTGATAACTTTAGCTCTTGCTGTGCAGTGCTGTGCCTCTCCACAATCCAGGAAGTTCTAATCGGTGCAGAATCTTCAGCAGAGGTGTGGCTTTTTGTCGTTTGCATCGGAAACATGTTGGGGTTCCGGTACAAGGATAAGTTTCTCACAGTTTGACTTTCAATCTCAGTCATTACCTTTATCAGCATTTACTGCTAGTCATTTTAAAGGGACAGGCTTCTACAGGAATGTCCAACTATCCTGCCAGTGCAAAATGCCATCTACAAAATCTCACTTGAGAACCATACAATTTAGGTTATTGGGTTTTGTTTAATCATAAAAAGATATCTTTTTTTTTTTTTCTTGAGACAGGGTTTCTCTGTTGTAACTCTGGTTGTCCTGGAACTCACTCTGTAGACCAGTCTGGCCTCAAACTCACAGAGATCTGCCCGCCTCTGCCTCCCGAGTGCTGGGACTAAAGGCATGCGCCACTACTGCCACCACTACAGTCCAGCTGAAGAAAAATTGTTAACTGGTGAGACATCTAGCCCCTGAAGTTGGCCTTTTATTTTAAACTGAGAGTTTGAGGAAAATTTAAGGACACTGATGGCCTTTGTGCTGGGTCTGGGAGCAGTTTAAACCCTACCTTCCCTGGCAGACCACTCAGGACTCCAGAGAGACTGTCAGGGGTTCACATCTGCTGGCCTAGATTAGCACTTCCACAAGACAATATCTCGAAATGGGTTGCAAGCATACAAAGAGCTACCGTGTGGATGTGACAAGGAAGGGAGAGGAGCTACTTCGGTGTTGCAAGTGATTGGTTTGAGCAAAATGACACACACACACACACACACCACAAGGCTTCAAGAGGCTGGAAGCTTTCAGTGTTCATACTGTAAACAGTGGACATGCTTTTGCAAACTTTCCAGTTTTGAGCATTAGAAGACTTCCTACGGAAAGCTTAAGCCCCAGGGATGCTGTTGCCCCTGGAGTAATAATTTAGAGACCTGCAGTGTTTCTCTTAAGTATACTATACTAAACTAGGTTGTGCGGTGAGAACCATCTTAGGCCCATTTCCTATACCTTGTGCTTCTGAGGTCCTCTCAGGACGGGTATTTACTGTGGCAAGGGGATATGCTCAGTGAGGCCTCATATACCTCCATCCTTGGAACAGGTTTCCATCCACTTATCCTTTCACTCCCAGACCATTGCAGAGCCACATTAGCTCCACTCCTAGGTCTCTGTGTTTGTGAACATCGGAAGCTGGCCAGCAGGCTGTAGTTTCAAAGGGTGTGGATAGACCTTTGATGTCTGAGAGAGACTACCCCAGCTATTGAGGCTGAGTTAGGTTATCTGAAAGTTGGTAGCTAAATCACCTTTCACAGTCAACTTCTCAGGGACACTGTTGTTGGCCCAGCTTCACAGTTGAGAAGCAACAGAAGGCAGCCTGGCTGGAAAGTATGTGACAATAGCCCAAAGCCTGAGAGAGGCATTTCAGGTGACGTTGCCAATGCTTCTGTGCCATCAGATTACTACATCTCAAATTAGCAATAACAAATGGCTGCAATTTAGCAGCTTGAAAGACACTCAGTTTGACACAGCACTACCATGCTCTACGGTCCCTCGGTCCCTCGGGGATCATGAGACTAAAAGGAGTCATCTTCAGTTTGCAGGCCCTGGGGCAACTCCCATTTCCAAGGTCATTGTACTAGAACTCTGTCCCTTGTGTTGCAGAGCTGAGGCCACCTTGCCTGAATGGCTGTCAGCCAGTGGCTACTCTCAACTTCTAAAGGTCACCCTCATGTATGTCGAGGTGCCCTCCATCTACAGGCCTCTAATGATATCCAGATCTTTCTTACGCCCTGAATCTGATTTCTGCCATTGATAACTGATAAACTTGATTCAAATTTAGAGGATCTGTGGTTAAGCCTGGCACCTCCAACAATTTCTCCTTAGCTTAACTGTGGCTGAAGAGAACAGGAAGGGAGGACTGGGGATAGGAAAAGAGACAGGGCTACAGGTAAGGATACGGATAGGGATGGAGGTGTCTGATAAAAAGTTCTTGGGGAAAAAAATCATATGGGAAGTTTTGTGTCAAAACAAAATAATTACCCATATAATACTGAAATAGAATAAAGTAGAAAAGACCAATTATTAGATTTACTTAAACCTCTGCTTTTACAGCTTATTTCTAAGCATGACTTCATTTGCTACCTAGAACAGAATGACCTGGGAAAAACAGCTGAAACAATGGGCCATTGCCCTTGACAACCTGACCGCAAAAGCCTACACTTGTCGATTGTAACTTAAACCTTTAAAGACAAAAGGCTGACTGCCATATACATTTCTGAGAAGCCTCACCTGCTCGAATGGTCACGCTGCCTTTTGGTCTAAGAGTCTAAAATGAGGATGCAAACTGGACTGAAAGCAAAACCTCTTAAGAGCTGTTCTGACTCCATCTGCCACATTCCCCCTCTTTCATGCTCGCTGTCAGATGCTTATTCTAGAGAGAGTTCCTGCAGCAACATAAACCAAATATCAACAAAATTTCTAAATTTCAAAAGCTTGAAATCTCTCAGAATATAATCTTTACATTAGTGAAATTAAGTTTAAAAATGTCAGTCTAACTACAGGCACTGGGGATACAGAGGCAGAAGGATCTCTGAACAGGTTCCAGAACAGAGAAACCCTGTTCCAAAAAACACAAATATATAAATAGTAAAAAATAGCTAGAGAACTTGTGAGTTTTAAATTGAAATAATGTATCTTAAAATGGTCTATTATTACAGAAAATTAGCAAAACCCAAGGATGAGTCTTTGAAAAAACTAATTCAGTTAATGAAACCCCACTAAGAAAATCTTTGGGGAAGCTGGGTGATGGTGGTGCACACTTTTAATCCTAGCACTCAGGAGGCAGAGGCAGGTGGATCTTTGAGTTTGAAGCCAGCTTGGTCTACAGAGTGAGTTCCAGGACAGCCAGAGTTACAACAGAGAAACCCTATCTTGCAAAGGAAAAAAAAAAAAAAAACCATCAATCCTTCCATCCATCCTTGAGGAAAGACACAGATTTCAAGATAAAAACTGGAAAATCTCTACCAAGTTTTTGTTTGTTTTTATTTGTTTGTTTTGAGACAGGGTCTCTCTATGCAGCCCTGGCTGTCCTGGAACTTGCTAGGTAGACCAGGATGGCCTGGGACTCACAGAGATCCTCCTGCCTTACACTGGGATCAAGGCATACACTATCATGCCCAGCAAATATTTATTTTATGTGTATGGGTATTTTGTCTGCATATGTCTGCCAGGTGGCCGCAGAGGCCAGAAGAGGGATTCAGATTTCCCAGTTCCCCAGGGACTGGAGTTACAGATGGTTGTGAGCTGCTCCTTCCTCCTCAGTGTATTTTTTAATTAGTTAATTAATTCGTTTTTCAAGACAGGATTTCTGTTATAACTCTATCTGTTCTGGAACTCACTTTGTAGACCAGGCTAGCCTTGAACTCACAGAGATCTGCCTGCCTCTGCCTCCCAAGTTCTGGAATTAAAGGCTTGTGCCTCCACCCCCCAGCTCAGCTTGATTTCTTTATGACCTGTGGCCAACATATACGGCATCTTCAGCAGTAGGGTCTTACTCTCTAGTTCTGATGAGTAATCAACATGAGTGGTTATTGCCAGGATCGTTTTGGGGGCTGCAACAATTTACAGGGAGACAGCCCAGCCACTTTCCCTGGGGTTTTTGTTTAATAACCTGTCTCTGGAAGCATTATCCACCCACACAGGTGCATCCCCACTCAAACTTGTCTTAAGTTTTATTTTTTTATTAACAAATCAAGTTTCCAACTTCCCTATGGATTTAAAGAAAATATTTACTTATTTCTTATGTGAGGTTCAGGGGCGTGTGCCACTGTATGTATGTGGAGATAAAGAGCTGGCTGTCCTGTCATATAAGTTCCTGGAACTGAGCTCTGGTCCTCATGCTTAGCACCATGCTTCTTTACTTGCAGACACCCCTAACTCTTAATCACTAGTGTGATTTAATCACTGAGTGTCAAGGTACCTGTCTACCAGCTCTTTAATTTTCCCTGTGAATACCTAGTAAACACCACAAACTGGGTGTGCCCTGCACTCTGACTCCTGCTCCTGAACCGGCTGTGGCCTCTTCCTCTGGTCACGTGAATGACATGGCCAGTAGTTCAAGCCAGAAAATGGACTGTCATCTTCAATGTATCCTTTCTCTCCCCATTTCCTCTTCCCACTTCTAATCTGTCATCAAGTCTTGGTTCTCTCTGGAAATATATGTAGTGTTTCTACACGTGTCCTGCTTTCTCTCCTACACAAGGGACCTGAAGAGGCGAACTCTCCAGCTGTGAGCCAAGCCCTTTCAGAATCCCTGCTCTGTAAACGTGGAAGGATGAGAGGTGCCGAGACACTGGGTTTTGGGGTGATTTTTTTCAAAGTGCTAAAGCACTAACAGCCAGAATATGTACAGGATTTATGACCGAGGAGATTTTCTGAGGTGACTTTGAAAAGTAGACTGGATATTAGTTGGCCAGAGGTTCAGGTATACTTAAATTCTGCAGTTTTCTTTGGCACCGGCTCTATCACCAGGTTATTGTTTTGTTTTTAATTAAACTGATTTCCAAATTTGGGTATAGTTCACACATCTCTCTGTGGTTTATTAAACAATTGAGCATGTATCTTGTGCCACGCAGAGGGCTGTGGAGTCCATGAATGTCAGATTTCCAGCACAGGCTGCATTCCCATGCTCTAAGGCTGCATACGGTGTGGTAGGTTTTTAGATACAAATAAAAAACAGACCAGTCACTGTAGACTTGAGGACAGTAACTTACTCAGTCAGCTTCAGTCCAGGGAACTGATTGTAATATGAAACCCCAGTTTGTATTTGCAGTGAAGAAGGCTGAGAGTCAGAGATGTTTAAAAATGAAGTAAGAGCCAGCCAGCCTTTTTCACCACAGAGCACAGATATTTTTGCTGGAAGCCTGGCCACATCCTCCTGCTTCTGGTTTCTTCACATCTGTTTGCTTGCAGCTGTCTCTCGTTACTTGTCTCTGTACCTTCAGGTCTAATGCTGTCCCCCACAGCAGCCAGCACTGGGTAAAGGAGGGCCCAGTGAACTCGGCCACACTGGTCCGAGCATTCCTCACCCCCTGACCCAGTTACCCCTGGAGGGAGTTGAGCTGCATGGACCCTGAATGCTCTTCAATTCTCCCAGTGCTGGAAGGCCTCTGGGGAATGACTGGATTGTGTTTTGGGAGGTGCCTTCTGACCCTTCCACTGGAGCAGGCTGGCTGTGTCTCTGATGTTATTGGAGTCTCATCAGAGCTGCTCCTCCTCTTCCTGGTTCAGATTCCACTGGATCCACTGTCTGCGGGTATTCTCTAGCATCTGCTTCAATCCCAAATAATTACGCTCATGCTCCTCGTGCTAAATGTCAAAGATCGCATTTCTGTAATCAGTTCCCAAGCAAAATACCAGAGGGTTCATCACACTACAGCTGTACAACCCCAGGGCCACATAACACCCATTACAAAGGCAAAGGAAGATGAATCAACGCAGCTGTCCTGGTGGCTTTGTCTCCAGTGGGATTCATTCCATTGCCTTGCCATCATTTTTCCCTCCTTGTGTAGGCAGGCCTTAAAAGAGTAATTTGTGGGGCTGAGATGACTCCATCTTTAAAGCCAACTTCCTATGCAAAAAAGCAGACCCAAGTTCAGATCACCAGAATCCATTCAAATACTGGGTTGGCACAGCAGCCTGCCTGTAATTCCAGCTTCAGAAGGCACAGATGGGATCCCCTGCCCCCAGCAAGCTGCTGAGGAAGATGAGCCATAATATAGGGGAATTCTGGGCTTGATTGAGAGACCTCAGAAACCAAAGTAGAAGGGTGATGGGTATCTTAGTTCCTGTTCCACTGCTGTGAAGAGACACCATGACCAGGGCAACTTTTAAAGGGAAGCATTTAATTAAGGGCTTGCTTAGAATTTAAGAAGGAGCATGGCAGCAGACAGACAGGTGTGGCATACTGAAGCGGTAACTGACAGCTCACATCTGACCCACAAGTAGCAGGCAGAGAGAATGTGACTGGGCCTGGCTTAGGTTTTTGAAATCTCCGAGCCCACCCCTAGTGACATAGTTCCTCCTGAGGCCACACTTACTAACCCTTCCCAAACAGTTCTACCAACCAGGGACCGAGCATTCAAACATAAGAGTCTGGGGGTGGGGCATACTCATCCAAACCATCACACAAGGCTTACTAGAAGAAAGCAGTTCCTCTCGTGGTGGCCAGAAAGAAAACAGGAGTAGTAAGAGGGGACGAGAGGCTAGATAAACTCTTCAAAGACACCAGGCATTGTGGTGCACACATTTAATCCCAGCACTCGGGAGGCAGAGGCAAGCGAGTCTCTGTGAGTTTGAGGCCAGCCTGGTCTATATAGAGAGTTCCAGGATAACCAGAGCTACATAATGAGACCCTGTATCAAAAAACAAAACAAAAACATACAAGGTTTGTTTAAACCTTCAAAGACATAGCCTGAGCTACTCACCTGTTCTGGATAGGTCTCACCTTTCCACAGTTCTTAATATCTTAATACATATTCAGATTTTGAATCCGTCAATAGACTAAACCACTGACTAGTTCAGACTCCTCAAAGTCTGTCTCTGGAAAGCCCCTCACAGACTCAATTAGGGATATGTTTTGCAAACTTCTTCGCTGTCTCTCAATAAAAGTTGACAAGACTGTCATAACACTGGAGAGTTTTCTCTAAAATACCACTATTATAAAAAGGGACATCTAGATTTTAAAAAATAATATATATATAGGATTTGAGGATTGCGTTTTCTATAATTTTTATAAATGTATAAATATGTGACTAGGAATCTAGTAGCAGTGTACGCGGGAAGAATAGTGTTGAAAACAGGACCGCATTCTAAAGCCGAGGCTGAGACTGGAGCTTGCAGGACTTCTGTGTGGTCTCCCAAGCGCTAGTGACTGAATGCGTGTGGCACAACACGCCACAGCAGCTCGGGATAAGATGCAAAAGGCTCTTGGCGTCAAGGGTCCTCGGTTTTGGATTCTCCTGGGCCACACAGGTATTGTCTCTGTGCGCAGAAGGGAGGAATCTAAAGTGAAAACACATCAGGACATTAGTAAAGTTTGGGCCTCCTTTGATAAGCAGCAGCGAGCTATGTAAGAATGTTAGAGACTTGCGAAGGACACGTGCATATTCCAGATAGTCCTCGAGAGTCGTTTTGCAAATATCTTCTGCTGAAAGACACTTGGTCTCGGTAGGCAGATGGAGGGTTTCTGTCCCCAGGGGCTGGTTCACTGGCAATCCTGAGGCTCCTGACCCCGAATAGTTGTTGCTGGTGGATTAACACCTCAAATTCAATATACGGAGAACAACAAAAGGGTTGGCATTCAAAACTAAAAGCAGCCTAAAAGGCCTTAATATGCCTGCACTTCCTCCTATTTAAAACAAGAGCTGACAGGCCCTGGAGAGCCGTCCGTTTTCTGCCTTTATTCTCTTTCTACCTTTGCAGCCATGGAGCTGACACAGCAGAGAGCAGAGGCGAGGATGGAGGCGTGCTCTCACAGGGCTTGCCTGCCTGCCTTCCCGACAGACCTTCCCTGACTCAAGCTGGTTGACAGCCTGAGAAACTGAAGTTCGTTTGGTTCAAAATCTGTAAAATCAGCTGATTTGATCCACTCACCCAAGAAAGAAGAAATAAGTCTGTGGCCTTGTAACCAGAAGCCCAGCCTGTCTCGGTCAGCTGACAGAGTGGCTTTCCCGTTTTTACTGGCCTTTTTCTATTCTGGACCCCTCACTCGGCCTCCTATGGGGTTGCACTGAAGCTCTGTCCCATCCCACAGTAAGGACTGACACAGAATTAGGTCAGAAGCCCCAGCTCCATGAAGTCCTCATGGACTAGGCTCAGCCTCCCACACCATCCCTGAAAGCCAACTGAAGAAGCTAGTGGTAAAGTCAAGGAAAGGATATTGTCGTCATTGTCAGGAAAAAGCAGAGCAGCGGTTTCCGTGGTGAGCAGTCCTGAGCTCTTTGGTCTGGATGTGATCTGGTTGATAATCATTTCAAGGTCTGCCACACAGAGCTTTGTTAGTGCCACAGAATCTTTTTTGCTTAGGGGTAGCGTTAGTCCTTTGTATGTTCATCTGTCCAGCATATTGCTTCAAGGATCTGAGGTAACTGTAGAGTAGAAAGACTCAGGAGACCTCATTTCTGGGAAGAAACTGTTAGTGTTTTTATTCAGCTGGAACAGAGATGGGAAAGAGGCCTGGCATTTGGAAGCCAGGAACCACACAGTTCTGACAGGAAGGTGCCCTGGTGGTCGGGAGCCCAGGGACCATACAGGTCTGAGGTGGGAAGGTATCCCCAGTGGAGGAGGTATCCTGACATCCGGAAGCCAGGAACCATACAGCTCTCACAGCTCTGGGGCAGGGAAGGCTTTCCCAGATGAGCTGGAATGTTACAGTGTAACAACTCCTCCCAGCTTGGTTCAGCTCCAACTCAGCTCTGCCCCAACCTGAGGGGAGAGGTTTCCCCAGTGTCCCAGCTCTGAAAGAAATATTCCCAGCTGAGCTGAGGTGCTTTTCTTGCTTCTGGCTCAGCTGAGATGTTCTTTGTGCTTCTTCTCTCTTCTTTCTGCCGCTTCTTTTCACTCTTCTCTCTGTGCCTGCCTTCTCTTGGGAGGGAGGGAACTGCCAAAGCTGCGCCCCCTTACTGACCAGTTCAGAAAGCTGCTCTTTATTTAGTGTGGGGGAGGGGGAGCGCGCCTCACAGGGTGGCCTGTGATTAGTGGGATATTTTTGCCATTATTTGGCAAGTCTGGACAGAGTTCAGGAGCCCAGCTTAGGCCATGTGTGTTAGGTAGGGCCATGTCTGTGCTGCTCTGCCAGATTGGGGGACCCAGCAGCCAGCTGGGAGTAGGGGGTCCCTGATAGTCCCAGGGGAGAGCTTTCCTATGGGACGTCTCAAGTCTCAGATCTCCTAGCCTTGCAGAGTCAGACTACCACAAAGGTGAAATATGCTGATTCCCCAATGGTCCTTGGTATCATTTGGGGCTCATGGTGGGCATAAGGGGTGGTGGCCAGGGCCTTGGGTTTCTCAACAGGGTGGCAAGGGAGGCAAGCTGCAATCTCAAATGACAGCTGGCAGCAGGAGGGGCTAGGCTGCTGGGAAAAGTCAGATTTGCTCCCTGGCAGAAACACAGATGGCAGTAAGGTGCCATTTTGGTAAGTACCTTGGTCTGGCTGCTGCCATGGCTGCCTGCAGGGCCCACTTTGAAGCAGTCAAGGCTGGCTGAGGTAGCTTGACTACACTTGGAGGAGGCAGGGCCAGCAGGGTTGGATCTGGCAAGGGGTTGGGCTGAGGTGGAGCTCCCTCCACACAGAGGTATCCCTGAGTCCTGACTATGGACTGCTGAGGAGGGTGAGGGCTGGAGCTCAGGCTCCCACTCAGTAAGTAGATAGGGGCATGTGGGGGGCCAAGCCTTCCACAGATACGGGGAGCCCTGGGGTGTGCACTCCGCATGCTGCAGAGCCCCCGCAGAAACAAAGTAAAAGTAACTTGAACAGCAGCTGGAGCCTCCTTACACCCCACATGGTGAAGCCATCACTCCACTTCTGCAGCAATGAGGTACAGGCCAGTGGAAGGGGAGCAGGGGTTCTCCTTACAGAACCAGAAGCATGGAGCTGAAAGAGAGGAGCCAGATATCAGGAGTGTTTGGTTCAGGGCTCCGTAAACCCAAGTCTTGGCTTCCCACCTTGGGCTTTCTCCTCCAGGGTCTATAAGCTGGGAAGAGCTGACAAATCACATTTAATCCTCACACAGGAAGCATATGGAGAGCAGGGAATGTGGCCACGTTATAAAACCTCAAACCCTCAATGAAATACCTTCTCTAGGAAGATGCCGTCCCTCAAAAGTCACGCAGTCTTCCCAAACAATGCCACCAACTGGGGGCTAGCTGTTCAAACACGCAAGCCTGTGGGAGACGTTCTCATCTAAGTCACAGTTTTATTGTTTTAATTTTTAATTAAAATTTATTTGTGTAACTACTGGGTTTACTTTTAATGAAATTTTAAAAAATTTAAAAATTTAATTCAAAACATTGATAGATACAACACACATAACCTCTTTGAAATACTCCATGTTTCTCAACTATATAGAACCCTGCCATCAATAGGTCTGAGACTCGCTGATCCACAATGTCATCTTTATTGTTGCTTTGTTTTGTGTTTGGCTTTTGGTGTTTCTTTTTTGGTTTTTTGAGGCAGGGTTTCTTATAACTCTGGCTGTCCTGGAACACACTCTGTTGACCAGGTTGGCCTTGAACTCACAGAGATCTGCCTGCCTCTGCCTCCTGAGTGCTGGGATCAAAGATGTGCACTTCCATTGCCGAGCTACAATATCATTTTTAAATGGTTGAACTAATCCATTGATCTAATGTATCATAATTTTTGTAACTTGTAAGTAATGCTGAGAATAAGATCCTTAAAATTAAATTTGTGTAGACCCTTATTTTTTTAGGATAGATTCAGGGATGTTTTAAAGTGTGGAGTGTATATGTATCTGTGTGTGTACATGTGCATGACTGATATGTGAGGTATTCTTATATTGCTCTCTATTTTTAAAATAGTGCGTGTGAATGCATGTGCGCCTATATGCATGCGTGTGCACTTAAACACATGTGTGTATGCATGCATATATATGTGTGTGTGTGTCTGTCTGTCCGTGTTCCTGCCATGGCATATGTGTGGAGATCAGAGGGTGACTTGCAGGAATCAGTTTTCTACTTCCACCTTGTGGATCTTGAGGACAGAACTCACGCTGTTGATGACAGGCTCCTTTACCAGATGAACCACCTTGGATGCTGTTTTACATTTTTTTTTTTTTTAAGACAGGGTCTCTCACTCCACCTGGAGCTTCAGTGAGCTCCAGGAATCCTCCTGTCTCCACCTCCTTTCAGGGCTGGGTTTCATACACCAACCGCTGTGCCTGGCTTTTAAACAGACACTGTGGATCTGAAACCAGGTCGGCATGCTTCTGTGGCAGGCATTTTATCAGCGGAGCCATCTCCTCAGCCCTGAATTTAAAAAAAAAAAAAGCCTCTTTATTTCACAAAAATGAAATACCATCTCTTAGCTAATAACTTATCTCTAGTCTCAACGCCCATTTCTACTCTGCTGCCATCTAGGAATCCAAAGGAAATGGAACCCCTTTAAGACACTTCCTAGGTTGAGGGTTTGACAGCAAGCCATTCTTCCCAAAGGGGGAGAGGGTCATTGTGGGCTTTGATCCGATGGCTCTACACTATTCCTGGGAAAACAGTTTCCTAGGTTGTGGTGAAGAGATAAACGAAATCTAGATTACCTTTACTAACGTGCTATTATTGGGAGAGCCCCATCTTCCAAAAATGAAATGACCAAGCCAGCTCTGCTCCGACCTCCCTTTCCAACTGAGGCTTCGGGTTGGTCTCCTTTCCAGATCTAGCGACCTTCCTGGTTAGAATTCAAGGCTGCCTTCTCTTCATTTTGACTGAAGGACAATGCCAGGCACTTCAAGGACTCAGAAAATTTTTCACGACTGACTGACCGAAGTATGTGACAGATCCTTATCCGGCAATCCCAAGGTCAACCCGTGTTTAAAACGAATCCTGCCTCTGAGGTCAAGCACTCAGCCCTTTCTACCCAACCGCCCTGCCCTCCTCCTTGCATCCAACAGGGGCACAAGACAGCGCTGTCTTAGGGCTGCGGAGACGCAGGGCTCGGCCTGAGCCGCCGGAGCCGGAGCCGGAGCCGGAGCCGGAGATGAGCAGCAGCCGGCCGCAGCGGACCGGGAAGCGCGGGGGCGGCGAGCGGACGGGGGAGGGGAGGCACACACCTGGAGCGCGGCCTGGGGCGTGGCCACGGGCTTCGGGGGCGTGGCCGGCCCGGGCCTCGGGGGGCGTGGCCTGTGGCCCGGCGCGGGCGGGCGGGGAGCGGCCGGGGAGCGGCCGGGGGCGGCGCGGGCCTGTGCGTCGGCGGCACCGGGGCTCGCGGGAGCTGTCTAGATGCTGGGCCGCCCGGAGGAGGCCGCGGCCACGGTGAGCGCGGGCGGGCCGGAGGGCGGCTCGGAGGCCAGGCCGCGGCGCTCGGCGGCGGGGCGGGCGCAGGGAGGCCCGAGCGGTGGGGACAAAGGCCGCGGTAGCAGCCGCCTCCGGGTCCGGGCGTCGCCGCCCTCGTTCGGGTGCCGCCCGCGGACACCTGGCTCCCGGGGGCCGCGGGGCACTCGGGCAGCCGAGGCCCCCGAGGGGCGGACAGCCGTGGGCAGGACGGCCGCAGGCGCGGCTCGGTCCGCGGGGGGCGGCGGGCAGATCGGATTACTAACGGTCTCCCGCGGAACGCTCGGCCCGAGGCCGGGCGCCGGAACTTTCCGTTTCGGATCTGAGCCACGCTCAGAAAAGCCCGTGCCGGCTCGCCTTCTCGACCGGCGACCCGCGCGCGGCGTCGGAAACGCTGTGCTGTTCCCAGGGTTGGTTTGGATTACCTGTGCGTGCACCCGGCCTGCTGCCGGCGGCCAGGAGGGGGCGCTGGGTCCCCCGGAGCCCGCGGTACAGGCAGCTGTGGGTGCTGGGAACCGAACTCGGGTCCTCCGCAAGAGACCCAGGTCCTCTCAAAACACCAAGCCGTCCCACAAGCTGGCCACTTGTTTTTATTTCTATTTTATTTAATTTGGAAATGAAACTGGCCTGCAATAGGCATGTCTCACCAGGCCCCCAGCACTATTTATTTTAATTGCTTTTATTAGGAATTTGTGTTTCAATCTTAGGAAATTATGTATTTTAAATTTTATTTTTATTAGTGAGTGTACGCACCTGTGCACCTATGCCATGGTGCGTATTTCAGAGGACAATTTTGGAGGTAGTCCGTTCTCTCCCTGTTATGGGTTTGAGGAATAGAACTTAGGTTGTCAGGCTTGCCATGCAAGTGGTTTTCACCCAGCCACGTCACCAACCCCAAATTATAACCCCGGTGAAAATCTGTGTTAAAATAAGGTGCCCCTCCCTTATTTTTTTGTACTATAATACCTTCTTAGTGATAGAAGAATCTATGGTGCTAACAGAATAGCTTCACATCTACCCACAATTCTCAATGCAATTAATAATCTACTGTGCTTTGTTGTTGGTACATTTATTTGAATGAGGATTCCACACCTCTCTCTGGAGTACCTTACTGATACAATGAGATAATGATATAATTTTCGTTTACAGTTTTGTTTTGGCTCTAAGATTTTTAAACTGAAGCTGAAGGTGTAGTTTGTGATAGAAGCCTTGCCTCCCATGCGTTAGGTCCTGCGCATTGTCTCCAGCAGCTCATGCTCAGGCACACTAATACACAGAATTTTAAAGGTGCTCTAAAGTGATATAGCATTAATATTTTTGAAGATGTATTTTTATTATTTTTAATTATGCATATGTGCATGTATGCATGTGCAGGTGTCCCAGAAGGTCAGGGGCTTCAGTTCCCTTCCCCCCGGAGCTGAAGTTACAGGTGAGTGCCGCAGATGGGTGCTGGGAACTGAACTCAAGTCTTCTACTATAGCAGTGCATACTCTTAACCTCCAAGCCATCTTTCCAGTCCACATACATATAATTTTTATTATATATATACATATATCATGATATATACCTATAATTTTTATTTATCATACATATATGATGTATAACATATAATTTTATTATATATCATCTATATGATATATAATCCTTATTAAATATATAATCTGTTGTCTATCATATATGTAATTCTTATCATACATATTATATACGTGATATAATTTTTATTATATATGTTACATTACTGTGTGTGTGTGTGTATATATATATATATTGAGACAGGGTCTCACTAGTTAGCTCTGGCTGATCTTGAACTTAAGAGATCCACCTGTTTCTGCCTCCTGAGTACCAGGATTTAAAGGCATGTGCCACCATGACTGGCAGTAGTAACAGGTCTCATATGATCTCTAAAAATTGAATTTGAATAAAATCTAAAGTTGAAATTTGAAGAGTGGCAGTACAATTGGTAATGCTTTCAGATTGCTGGGACTTTAGCTGTGTTCACTATGATGTTCATCATCCTCATGAGTAGTGTACGAGGTTCATTCCTTAAAGATGGACACCCAAGCCTTAATCTTTGGATGCTTAAGAAATCTTTGAGAATGATCTTCAAATGACCCCTCAAGGTCGCCAGCAACTAATTCTTGGTTTATGTTTGGTGTTTTTGTTTTAACTTGTAACCTACCACTTGTCTTTGAATTAAACAGTTTTGTTTGGTTTTGTTTTTAGCTTCCTGGAAGTGACTGACTTGTTTGAAGAATCATGAAGCCATACTGTGCTGTGCTAACTGTAGGCTGCTCCCTAGTGCTCCTGATGTGTCTCCCTGTGTCACAGAGCTGCAACAAAGCGCTCTGTGCTAGTGATGTGAGCAAATGCCTCATCCAGGTAGGAATAAAGGTTCTCTCTAATAGCGAAGCACACTGTGGACGGTAGGTTCTGTGGAGAGGACCAAAGCAATGTAGATGGTCCGAGCATCGGGCCAGGACCTGAGGCACTGAATTTTAGATTTTTATCTCTGTATGGCTCTCTCCTATCTGACCAAAGTTGGGTTCGAGAAGTTCGGTCTAGAGTACGCTATTCTGCTGCCTGAGCATGCTGTTGTGCCTGGTGAGCATGTAGTCTCTATAATCTAGCTTATATGGCAGAGTCTTAATAACTATATTTAGAAAATTTTTAGCCTGTCAATTAATAGATATATTATTACATATAACATGTTATTTTTTGCTTGCTGCATAACAGATTATATCAAAACGTAGCAACTGCAGGCAAAAATACATCATCTCATGAAACTTCTGAGGGACTGAGACTGGGAGCAGTGTGGCTGGGAGGTTCTGGTTCAGAGCCGCTCACAAGGTTGCAGGCAAATTGTTGGCTTGGATTATAGAACCTCCGTCCAAGTATTTGAAAATTATCCTTTCCAGTGGAAGCAAGGTGACCCAGGTCATTAGCACTCGTTTTCCTGAGAGGAAAAGTGGCAGGAAGTCGTTGGTGAGGCTCCTGTGGCCGGGAATGGCTGTGGGATTTGGTGTTTTTGACTCCAGGGCCCGTAACTCTGTAACTCAATATACTGGTCAGTGTATCTCCATACAGTTGTGAGAGCTGCTGGCGAGTTACAGAGCTCTCCTCTCTTTTCCTGTTTGTCCGCAGTCTTTCCACTGAAGGTGTCTTGTTTTTTGTAGCCTCTGTTATAGGTATTGGCCATGGCCTAAGAAATGTAATAACTATGCGTACAGGTCAAATATCCCTGGTGTGAAATGTTTATGGCTAAAGTGTTTCACATTATGAAATTTTTTAGATTTTGAATGTGTGTGTGTGTGTGTGTTTATATTCAGATACCTTGGTAATGGGACCCAATCTAAAGGCAAAATACATTTATGTTTCATGTATACCTTGCGTTGCCAGAGAGTGATCTAAGCAATATTTTTAGCATGCCTGTTTTGGCTGCAATTTGTCATCTTCTGTCAGATGTGGAATTTTCCACTTGTGATGTCATGTTAGTGTTAGGAAGTTTTAGTTTTGAGTCTTTCAGATGCACATTTGGAATGAGGACACAGCCTGTGCTAGCTTTCCATGTAGAATGTGAGTCATCTGACTTCTGCTGTAATTCTCACTTGAGAAGTGGTCATAAGTGTTTTTATAGATGAAAGGTTGTACCTATTCCTGATACTTTCCTCCTTCTGATTAGTAATTTGAATTCTAGTTACATTAATCTTACACTCTAATAGAACCTTTCCTTTGCCTTCAAATCCAAACATTTAACTTGAGAAATTCGTTATTGACTAATTTTAACATTTTTATGTCTTCTAGTGTGTGTTGCAAATGTGTGTTTCATGTGTGCCTGTGTGTGTGTGTTGCACATGCGTATGGCATGTGTGCCCCATGTGTATATGTGTGTGTGTGTGTGTTCAAATGTGTATGGCATGTGGGCCCATGTGTTTGTGTGCCTGTGTGTGTATGTGTGTGTTGCAAATGTGTGTTTCATGTGTGCCTGTGTGTGTGTGTGCCTGTGTGTGTGTTGCACATGTGTATGGCATGTGTGTGTGTTGCACATGTGTATGGCATGTGTGCCCTTGTGTGTGTGGTGGCAGAGGAGATGTCAAGTATCCAGCTCTGTCACTCTCTGCCTTATTCCGTTGGGACAGAGTCTTTCAGTGCTGTCTATCTCTCCTAGCCCTGATTTTTTCTAAGGATGTTTTTAAGAGTGAATAGAGAGAGAAATAATGAATAAGGAATAATCCACAGTTAGAACAGATGCTGTTATGTTTGTCCTTATTTTGCCTCTGCTCTTCTATACTATCTTCCCCTTATTTCTGTTTTAATTTTAGTCCATTCCCCATACTGTTATCCATAATTCTAATATATATGTTTAATAGCTAGGAACTCATGTACGTGTGCCTGGAGTATTGGTCCTCAGGAGCTGTCTACCCTATTTTTTGAGGCAGGGTAACTCACTGAGACTCGAGGCTTGCTGACCAGACAGTATTGTCTCTGTGCCCAGTGCTGGGACTGCAAGCACATGCCACCGAGTTTAGCTTTTCATATGGATACTAGAACTGGAACTCATATCCTCATGGTCATGTGGTGAGTGGGGTGGTAATGTGTGCTTGTAATCTCAGTGCTGAGGCTTGGGAGCAGGAAGGTCCCTTAAGACTCACCAGCCAGCCACTCCATTCTAATTTGTAAGTTCAGACCCCAGGGAGAGACCCTGCAAAAATAAAAAAAAAAAAAAAAAACAAAAACAACCAAAACTCAAGACTTCTAAGGAGTAGTCACTAAAGTTAACCCCAACTTCTATGAGATATGCACATACACACACAAACACGCACACACACACACACATACACACACATGCGCGCACACACACACACACACAAACACGTACACACACACACAAACACGCACACACATACACACACACAAACACGCACACACACACACAAACACGCACACACACACATACGCACACACACACACACATACACACACACGCACATACACACACACACACACGAGTTCTTATCTATTAAGTATATAGATTAGAATTATGGATAACAGTATGTACTTTATTTAAAATACTTTAAATAATTTTTCTTTTATTGAAAATAGTTTTTTCACATATCCTGATTAGTCTCAGTTCCTCCCTACCACCCCCTCCTATTGGATCCACTGTCTTTCTGTCTCACATTAGAAAACAAGCAGGCTTCTAAGGGACAACAACAAAATAAAATATAAGATAAAACAAAAGCTAACACATTAGAGTAGACAAAAACAAGGAAAAGAGCCCAAGAGAAGGCACAAGAAACAAGAGATCCACTTGTTCACATACTCAGGAATGCCATAAAAACGCTGTAAACTGGAAGCTGTAGCATATACACAAAGGACCTGTAGGAAAAAAAGAGAGAAGAGGCTGGATGGTGGTGGTGGTGACACATGCCTTTAATCCCAGCACTCTGGAGGTAGAGGCAGGAGGATCTCTGAGTTGGAGGCCAGCCTGGCGTACAGAGCAAGTTCCAGAACAGCCAGAGTTACAACAGAGTTACAGTTCTGCCTCAGAAAACCAAAGAAAAAAAGTAAAACTCTGTGCCCTGGCTAGTTTTATGTCAACTTGACATAAGCTAGAGTCATCTCAAAGGAGGGAACCTCAACTGAGAAAATGCTTTCATAAGATCAGCCTGATATTATTTTTCTTAATTAGTGATTGATAGGGGAGGACCCAGCCCATTGTGTGTGGTGCCACCCTGACTGGTGGTTCTGGGTTCTCTAAGAAAGAAGGTTGAGGAAGCCAGGAAGAACAAGCCGGTAAGCAGCACTTTTCCACGGTCTCTGCATCAGCTCCTGCCTCCAGGTTCCTGCCCTGTTTGAGTCCCTGTCCTGATTTCCTTCAGTGATGAACAGTGCTGTGGAAGTGTGAGCCAAATAAACCCTTTCCTCCCCAACTTGTTTTTGGTCATGGTGTTTCAGCACAGCAGTAAAAACCCTAACTGAGACACCCTGACATGACATTACAAGACAAGAAACCTCCAGAGAAGCTCTGAACTCCTCCACTGACCATTCACTGCTAAGCATCCAGCCAACCACTCAGAGTAGTCTCTTTCCCCAGTGAGACTCCCCCAAGGAAACCAAAGTTTCATTTACAAGTGTCCCTCATTTGGAGATTGCTTCTGGACTAGGGATGGACTCTAGGACCCTAGGACCCTATTTGGTCCAGACCCATGTAAGCCCTGTGTATGCTGCCTCTCAGTCTCTGTGATTCATTTGTGGGTAGATCTTGTTGATCTAGAGCGCATCATTTTCTTTCTTTGTTCCTTCCTTCCTTTCTTTTCATTTTTTTTCAAGATGCTTTCTCTGTGGTAACCACTCTGTAGATAAGGCTGGCCTTGAACTCAGAGAGATCCTCTTGCTTCTGCCTTCTGAGTGCTGGGATTAAAGGATGCTGGCAGCGTTGTTTTCTTAATGTCCTCCATCCTCTCTGGCTTAGACTCTTCCCACTTCCTCTTCCTCAGTGATGGAGACATCCCAGTTAGGGCTTGGTGCTCCAAGGTCTGTCACTCTCTGCATGATGTCTGGCTGTGGATCTCTATTTGTTCCTATCTGCTGCAGGAGGAAGCTTCTCTGATGATGGCTGAGTAAGACACTGATCATATTCCTCTTTCTGGGTCTGGGTTACCTCACTCAGGATGATTTCTTCTAGTGCTATCTATTTACCTGTGAATTTCATGGCTTCATTTTTTTTTTTTTTTTTTAGCCAGCTGAGTAATACTCATTGTATAAATGTTTCACAGTTTCTTTATCCATTCATCTGCTGAGAGACATCTAGGTTGTTCCCAAATTCTGGCTATTAAGAACAGAACAGCAATGAACATGGTTGAGCAAGTGTCTGTATGCCCAAGAGTGGAATAGCGGGATCCTGAGGAGGATCCATTCCTAACTTCCTGAGGAACCGCCACACTGATTTTCATAGTGGCTGCTCAAGTTTACACGCCACCAGCATTGGAGGAGTGCTCCCCTTTCTCCACGCCTTGCCAGCTGAGCTGTCGTTGTTTTATTGATCTTAGCCGTTCCGACAAATGTAAGATGAAATCTCAAAAGTAGTTTTGGGTTTGCATTTCCCTGATGGCGTAGATGGCTGAACATTTCTTTAAGTGTTTCTCAGCCATTTCAGTTTCCTCTTTTGAGAATTCTCTGTTTGGATTTGTGCCCCATTTTTTAATCAGGTTATTGATTTTCTTGACATGTAGTTTCTTGAATTCTTTATATACTTTGGATATTAGCCCTGTATCAAATGTGTAGTTCATAAAAATTTTTTCACATTCTGTAGGCTGCCACTTTGTCCAAATGATGATTTCCTTTGTCATGTAGAAGCTTTTCCATTTCATTAAGTCCAGTTTATTAATTGTTGATCTTGGTGCCTGTGCTAACAGTGTTCTGTTCAGAAAGTCATTTTCTGTGCCAGGGAATCCAAGACTATTCCTGCTCTCTCACATATCAGATTCATTGTGTCTGGTTTTATGTTGAGGTCTTTGATCCATTTGGAGTTGAGTTCCATGCAGGGTGCTAAGAGTGGATCTGTTTGCATCCTTTTACATGCAGACACCCAGTTAGCCGTCCATGCTGTGTTTATTACTATAGCTCTGTAGTACAACTTGATTTCAGGGAGGGCGATACCTCCAGCAGTTCTTTTATTATTCAAGGTTGTTCTAGGTATCCTGGGTTTTTCCTGTTTCCATAAGAAGCTGAATATTGTTCTTTTAAGATCTGTGAAGAATTGTGTTAGAATTTTTATGGGGATTGCATTGAATCTGTAGGTTATTTTTGGTAAAATGGCCATTTTTACTACATTAGTCCTACAGATCCATCGTGAGTATGGGAGATCTTTCCATCTTGATATCTTCTTCAGTTTCTTTCTTTAGTGTCTTTAACGTTTTTATCATACAAGTCTTTCACTTGCTTGGCTAGAGTTACCCCAAGATATTTTACATTATTTGTGGTATTTGTGAAGGGTGCTGTTTCCCTGATTTCTTTCTCAGTTTGTTTATCCTGTGTATATAGAAGGGCTACTGATGTTATTTTTCTTCTTTTTAGTTAATCTTGTATCCAAGCACTTCACTGAAGGTGCTTATCAGCTGTATGAGCCAACTTCCAAAAGTTAACCTTTGACCGCTACATGTGACAGGTGCCCACAGACACATAGCCAGACACATGTATATATACACACACAAATAAATGCAGTAAAATATTTTTTAAAATAAGAATTTAAAAATGTAAAATATGGAATAAAAAAATCCCTTGACTCAGTTCTCCTACGATTTCTGATACCCAGGAGAGCCACCTTTAATGTATAAACTTAATTCTGTTTTTACTTCCTTTAGTGACTTTTAGCTATATGACTAAATAAAAAGCTTTTGTTACCATTTATCTCTTCTTTTCCTTCTTTCTTTTTTTTAAGCTAGGGCTTTTATAGCCAAGGCTGGCCTCCAACTTGCTATGGGATTATGAGAACCTTCCAGATGGCTACATTTAATGTCACAGGAAAGAAATTAGTTCCTTGCCTTATGAACATGAGCACTGCAGTCAGTATTGTCATGTGCTGTGCTGTGCTGTGCTGTGTTAGAAACAGGACCTCACTAGTGGTTCAGGCGACCTGGAACTCACTGTGTAGACCAGACAAGCCTCAAACTCACAAAGATCCGTCTACTTCTGCCTCTTGAGTGCTGGGATTAAAGGCCTGTGCTACTATGGCTGACTGCCTTCAGCATTGTATACTTTTGACATAGCTTGGTAGTGGGCTGCCTCAAATCTGTGTGGAATGCAACGTTTCCTAGACTTCTACATTAATATCGTCAAGGTTGGTAATACCTGTATCCTGAGAGGTAGCCTAGGATAATAACTAAAGAGAAAATGAACTTGTGACTCAGACCTCTTACCTCAGTTTAGGGGAGCTGAGGCAAAAGGATTGTGAATTGGAGTCTATTCTGGGTTACAGAGTCAGATCCTGTCTCAAAAATTAAACAAGATTGGCTCCACAAAACCAATCCAAGAAAGAAAGAAATGAATAAGAACATGAGCTCTGTGGCTGGGGAGACAGCCCAGTGGATAAACATGCTAGCTGAGCAAGCCTGATGACACAGGTCCAATTCCTGGACCCATGCAGAGGTGGGTGCTATAACCCAAATTTCTAATGCAAGACAGGCACAGACAAGATAATCACTTGAAAGCTGGCAGACCAACCAGCCTAAGTCCACAGAGTGGCCGAAACAAGAGGGGCCTGCCTCAACAAGATAGAAGGTAAAAACCAACTCCCAAAAAATGTCCTCTGACCCCCACATGTGCACTGTGATGCACATATGCACACACAATAAATAAAAAGAATATGAACTCTGAATCTAGACTGTCCACGTTTAAATCTCCTTCATCTGTTTACTGGATTTATAACACTGGGCAAATTAGTTCATCTCTCAGGGCCTTAGTTTCCTACGTATTAAATCGGGTAACAGCACCTTAGGTGTGGTTGATGTCAAGAGTGAGGTATTTTGAGCAGTACCGAGTACTTATGAGTTCTGCCAGTTACAATAACTCATGTTTTTGTTTTCTAACTGTATTTGAATCCTCCATGCTTTATTTACCAGTCTCTTCTGAGGCTGACCATCAGTTAATGAGGTTTTACTTTAACGATTGTGTTAGCACTGATGAGATATTCATGTGGGCCCCATTTCCTTCTCGAGGAACTGTTTTTCTTTATCTTACCTTAGTAGTCATGAATACCTTGTACTGTTTTAAATTCTTTATCTGGTTTGCCTCCCAGATGGAACATTTGGTTTGGTGTTTTCAGACTCAACTGGTGCTCCCACAGCTGAAAAGCAGACTGTAGTATGAGAACTCCATTATTGTATTCCTGAGCTAATCGCTGTTTCTCGGATTCCGTGTTTTGCCATTTAAAACATTTATTCCTTCAATTTGCTGTAACATGCCTTTAAGTCCTTAGTGGAAAGTAATCTTCTGGGTCCTGCATGTCCTGAAAAGAGACTTTTTTTCTCATTGTGCCTGGATGATGGTTTTCCTGGGTATAGAATTTCATTTTAAAAGCCATTTTTTCATTATCTTCTAGGGTCTCACATTGCTGGTAAAAAGTGTAGTACCAGTTTATTCCTTATTCCCTCTGAGTAACTGTGTTAGTAATTTATTTTTGGAACTTTAAGTATAGTACCTGTATTAGTAAGTGTTGTATTGCTATGAAGGGATACCATGTTTAAAAGCATTTAATTGGGGGCTTGATGGCAGTTCAGAGGATGAGGTCATGTCCACCATGGAGGGGAGCATGGCACCAGGCAGACAAGCGTGCTGCTGCAGCTAATGTGAGAGCTCACATCTGATTCAAAAGCAGAAAGACACTGGGCCTGTGTGGGCTTTTGAGACCTCCAAGCCCACCCCTAGTGATACACTTCCTCCTACAAAACCACACCTCCTAATGCGTCCTACATAGCCCACCAACTGGGAACGGAACACCACAGAATCCTTGCCCTGACGGTTTGAAAGGTAAACAGTTGAATCGAGGCACTTGGATACCTCGTGAGTCCTTTGAAGGGAAATCAGTTTCGAGCATGCACATCACCTTGATTTGCTGTAGCTTTTCAGTAGAGTGTAACCTTGCTCTGTTTAAGATTTTGATATCTATTCTGGATACCTTGCATTCGTATATGCATTTTAGTATTGTCTAGTTAATTTCTTTGATAAAATTTGCTAGGAATTGATTTAACATAGTAGGCTTCATTTTTTAGAAATGTTTTTGATCATTAGAAAAAAATGACTACAGAGCTTATACTCTTCTGTCTAGCTTTATATTGTATTTTTTCAATATTCTTTTTCTTATTGAGACTGTCTTGCTATTTTACCTACGCTGATTTTGAATTTTGAATCCTCCTGCCTCAATCTGTTGAATATCTGGCATTAAAGACTTGCACCACCACACCAACAATTTCTGCTCATTATTATTTTTCATTACTGTGATGCACTTTTTACCACAGATGGACCAATGTTGACACACTGTTACCACCTAACACCCATGTTTACGTGTTGCCCATGTCTTTTTATGTGTTTTAACGGATGCACAGATGCTGTGCACTTACGGTTATACTCTCTGCAGAATAGTTTGACTGCCCTGAATCTCCCCTGCACTCACCATATCCGTGCCTCCCTGCCTGTCTCAGCCTTCTCACACACACACTCTCTCGGTTATCTCTCTCTTTTGACCGTTGCCAGAGTGCTGTGGTAGAGTTGGGATCAGGCTAAATGTGGCTTCATGTACTCAGTAGAGCGTTTCCTCCATAGCTTTCCTGGCTTCTGCATTAGAGTTCTCTGGAGGAGTGGGACTGATGAAATGATTGAACAAGCATGTCACATCTGGCTGCCTGTCTCGAAAGGGGATTTCTAGAATAGAGTACAGGATGTGCTCTAGCTAGTCCAACAATGGCTGTCTAGCAATGGAATGTCCAAGAATCCAGTAGTTGTTCAGTTCGAGAGGCTGGAAGTCCCCCAGTCTTCAGAGTACATCAGAGTAATAGCCTCTAAATGCCCGTGAAAAAGTGGGTTTGCCAGCGAGAGCGCAAGAACCAGGCACAGAGCAAAGCTCCCTTCCCCTTGTCCTCACGTAAGCTGCCAGCAGAAGGCCTGGCCCGATTAAGGCTGAGTCCTCCCACTTGGAATGATTTCATTAAAAACAGGATTCTCACAGGTGTGCCCAGCTACTTGGGTTTTATGTCATTCTAGATGTAGCCACGTTGACGACCAAGAGTAGCCATCATGGCTACCATTCTCATTTCTTCTTATCATTGATTTAATATCCCCTGGTATGGCTGCACACTCCTACCAGTGTTAAATGAGAATTCGTGTAGCTCACCAGCGTCTGTTTAGGTGTTCACTTTTCAGTAGACTTGAAGTAGAATTTCATGATTGTTTTCATTTGCAAACTCCTCAGGCTGAGCATAGAGCTCGCTGAGAGCACACGAGTCTAGCCTGACACAGGCCCGGGCTCCCCAGCACCGAACACACACACCTCCAATGACAGGATGTGCACATTCTTAAAAATCATCTGTATACTTCTTTAGAAATTGTTTATTAAGGACTTTTATTCCTTATTTAATCTACTTAGTTTTGTTTGTTTTGGTTTTGATTTTTGATTTTTTGAGTTTTTGATTTTTTGTAGTCCTGGCTGTCCTGGAGCTGTCCTCGAATTCACAGAAACCCACCTGCCTCTGCCTCCCTAGTGCTGGGATTAAAGGTGTGCGCCACCATTCCCAGCTTCTAGTCTAGTTGTTTTATTATTGAATTTCGAGTTCTTTAATGTGGTACGAAACAGTCTTTATTAGGTTCTTACTTGTATTTTCTCTTAGTCTGTGGTTTGCCATCTTACTCTCGGAGTGTCTTCTGCAGAGCAGAAGCTTCATTTCAATGAAGTTCACTTTATAAATTATTTCTTTCATAGACTCTGGTTTTGGGGTTGTCCACTTATATTTTTTCAAGAGGTATATTAAATCTGTAGATCAGTTTTTGAAATGATGACATTCAAGAGGACTGATTTTTAATTCATGAGATTGAATGACTTCTCTTTTATTTAGATTTTCTTGCATTTCTTGTAACTATATTTGTAGCTTTTTAGTATACTAATCATGCATTTTTAATTATTTTTATGCGTATGGGTGTTTTTTCTGCATGTATGTCTGTGTTCCACATCCATCTCTGGTGCCCATAGAGGTCAGAGGAGGGAGTCAGGTCCCCTGGGACTGGAGTTACAGATGGTTGTGAGCCATCATGTGAGTGCTAGGACTTGAACCCAAGTCCTCTGGGAAAACAGCCAGTGGTCCCAACTGTTGAGCACCCCCAGCCTGTCAAGGTAGTCTCTAAGTAGTTGGCACTCTCGCAGGTTAAGAATGCTGCAACTCTGCTTTCTGCACAGCACACTGAGCTCTCATTAAAGAACCCCTTTCTGTAGTCTGCAGAGTGCAAGGCACTTTGCCATTTGGGGTGATGATGATCATAGCCTTTCTGTCTAATCCACTAAGTGACGTGCACAGAAAGGGTTAACGTAAGATGGGTAGAAAGGTAAGTACTTGGAGCAAGAGACACTGGAGAGATTGCTCAGCAATTGAAAGCACTCACTGCTCTTGCAGAGGACCCAAGTTTGCTTCCCAGCACCCACATGTAGCTGGCAGCATCTGTAACTCCAGCTCCAGGGATTTGATGCCCTCTTCTTGCCTCAGTGAGCACCAGGCAGAGACATGCATGCAGACAGAATACTTATACGATTAATTAAATTGATGGTGGTGGTGGTGGTGGTGGCGATGATGAAAGGCAGAGATGTGGTCTGGGGATGTGGCTGCGTGAAAAGCTCTGGGTTCAATCTCCAGCAGTCAGAGGGAAAAGGAAAGTAGTGCTATGGAGGTTTAAAACAAGATGTTCCTTGGGGAACTTAGGTTTTCTTTTGTTAGTTTGATTTGAACATCTGTAGTGCTTACGTGGTGGCCGTGAGGATATTAGAACATTTGCTTATGTTTGGCTCTCTACATTCATGAAATAACTAAATATAAAAATGTTTCCCTGGAGGCCATAGTCATGTAAATATTTTTACCAGGATGGTTGTGAGCAGTCAAGCAGTGCATTCATTCCAGCCGCTCCTACAAGCTGCTGTGGGTAAGGGTGGTCCCTATATAAATATTTAGTTTGTGCTCTGACGGGAAGAAACATCAACAAGCAAATGGTTGTCTTGGTGCACACCCTTGCTCGAATGAGTGGTACAGCCACCCTATTTAAAGTACAAGCTATAATATAGGATGTTCCTTTTGACTAGATCTTTACTGTTTTGCTGCTCTTAAAAAAATAAGTTTTAGGACTGGTAAGATAGTCGAGGGGGTTAAAAACACCTGCACCAAGCCTGATCTGCATTCAATACCTGGGACCAACATGGTAGAAGGAAGGAACCAACTCCTACAAGTTATTCTCTGACCTCCATGGTATCTCTACCATGGTCTGTTAACTTCCCACACTGTGAACAGTACCGCAGCTAACCAGTTTGTGCAGTGCGAGGGGTGGTCATCATGGTCAGCTTGGCTGGGGTTAGAATCACCTACTAGGAGCAGACTTCTGGGCATTTCCCAGAGGATTAACTGAAGAGGAGAGACCCCCCGTGGAGGCTGGAAGAACAGGAGAAAGCCAGAATGTGTTTCCCTCCTCCCTGCTCCTTTCCCACTGAGATGTTAGAAGGTAAGGTGTCCTAGCTGCATGTTCCTGCTGCCTCAGAGCTAACTGTCCCCATCCCAACCCTACCATGAAAGACTGTGATAGACTGAGCCAAATTGAGCCTTAAGCTGCTTTTTGTCAAGTGTTTGGGCAGAGTATCTCATTTACTGTTGTATTACTGTGAACTGACCCCGTCACCAAGGCAGCTTTTAAAATAACGCATTTATTTGGGGGCTGGCTTATAGTTTCAGTGGGTGCGCCCATTATTATCATGGTGGGGAGCAAGGCAGGCTGCGGTGCTGGAGCAGTACAGCTGAGAGCTCACATCTGTCCACAAGTTGGAGGCAGAGAGAGAGAGTGGGTCATGTGTGAGCTTTTTTTTAAAATTATTTAATGTGCATTGGTGTTTTGTCTGCATGTATGTCTTGTGTGATGGTGTCAGATACCCTGGAACTGGAATTACAGACAGTTGTGAGCTGCCATGTGGGTTCTGGGAATTGAACCTAGGTCCTTTGGAAGAGCAGCCAGTGCTCTTAACTGCTGAACAGTCTCTCCAGGCCCTCTTGTGTGGGCTTTTGAAATCTCAAAGCCCACTTCCAATGACACACCTCTAACAAGGCCACATCTCCTAATCCTTCCCGAAAGTTTCCACTAACTAGAGACCAAACATGAAGCATACAGGCCTGTGGGGCCATTGTCATTCAGACCACCCCACACAGCAATGAGGAAAATTAGTAATGTACCTGGGTTGCAGGTATAGGCTTTCTTGGCTTCAGTCTGTGGTTCTTTGGCCATGCTGTGAGGACCTGTGGTCACACAGTACATTGTTGGGTGAGCATGAGGTTGGAGGAGGCCCAGGAACCTCATGGTGTCTGGGAAGGAAAGAGAAATGGGAAAGGATTGGGGCCCCAATAGTCCCTTTCCATTTAACCTCACTTTCTTCCAGCAGCCCCACCCACAACCCCACCACTTCCATGGACTGGGATGAAACATTCAATGCAAGGGCCTTGAGGGAGGGAGGGAGGGAGAGAGAGAAGTGTGTATGCACCCAGCATTCAGATCCAAACTAGAATACTCTCAAAGCTCAAGGTCCGTTTGATGTTAAGAATGGGAAAAGCTCAGTGGCTCATTGATTTGTAATTACCTTTGGCTAACACATGTAATCATTTTTAGGATGCTGTGAGCATATTTCATGCAAACATTCAGACTGCTATTCAGAGATCTATGATGGCTTATTGGCGCTCTGAAAATTTATTTAGCACTTTTCTGTGCTAAATTAGCAGCCTACTTTTTAGTGTGAAATTAATTATTGTTATGTAATTTTTCTGAAACAAGTTCAAATTTCAAAATATTTTTTGTTGTTGTGATTTGTAGCTATTGTAGGCTGGAAGTATAGATTGTTATGGGAGCACTTTGTCTCGTGCCCACTGCCCTGGGTTCATCTCTTAGCGCTAGAGGAAAAGAAACAGTGTTGTAGCCTTTTGTTCTTAAGGATTCATTGTATCTTTATTTACTGTATGTGCTTATGTATGTGTGTGAGGATATCAGCAGAGGCCAGAACAGTGTGTTGGATAGCCTGGAGCTGGAGCTGCAGGTGAGCCATGGCTTCTTTGCAGCACTGCTTTTGGCTTTTAAAAGTATAATTTAAATTAAAATTAAAAACAGAACTAGTTTAGTTGGCTTTAAAGCTTTGTTACTTGAAGTAAACTAATATCTTAGTTAGGGTTTCTATCGCTGTGAAGGGACACCATGACCATGGCAACTCTTTGGGGCTGGAAAACATTTAATTGGTTCAGAGGTTTAGTCCATTATCAGCATGGTGGGAAGCATGGTAGCCTACCGGCAGACATGGTGCTGGGAAAGGAAGACAGAGTTCTACATCTGGATTAGCAGGCAGCAGGAAGAGAGAGACACTAGGCCTGACTTGGGCATTTGAACCCCACAGAGGGTAGGATTTTCATTCAAATCACCACAACTGTAAATCTGGTTTTCCTTAGTGAAAGTGACTTTCTATGTCAATCTCTTGCTACATTTGCTCTGACCTGTTGTTACACTGGTAAGATTTTGGTTTACACCAGAAAGTCTTCTCTTGTAAACATCTTTTCCTGTCTTATTTTCTCTTGCCTACCCAATTTTCTGGTTCGGTGTTTTGTTTTTTAAGAAAGGGTCTGTGTGACTCAGGCTGGTCTTCAGCTTGCTGTGTAGCAAAGGCTACCCTTGAATTCTCCATCCTCCTGGGTCTTCCTTTCCAAGTGCTGGGTATTGAGTCTGAAATTTGCCCCCAAGGACCGGTGAGACCATATAGGCAAAAAGCAAAGGCACTTTTATTCTGCAGAGCAAACCAGCATGCTAGGGTCAGGCAGCATGTAAAATGGCCAACCCAGAAAGCTGGGCACACGAGTTTTTAAAGGAAGCAGGGGATCTCTTGGATTGGTCAGAACTGGAGTACTGGATTGGCTTGTTAAATGTCACGAGGAAACAAGGGTTTCTGGGAAAGCAAATACTTGACATTAAACAGAGAGGTTTCTGGGAAAGTGAATACTTGACATTAAACAGAGAGGCAAAGTCAGAGGGGCACTAGGACTAAAGATATGTGCTCTCAAGGCTGGTTTCATTTCCCTGTTTTACCGGTCACATTTGCCAGAATGGTCATATAAATAAAATCACGAAATATGAACCCAGTGCCCATATCTGCCGCTTGTACTCAGAGCAGATTACGTGACTAGGTGGAGCTGGTGAATGGCTCAGCAAGTAAAGGCACTTCCTACCTGGTGGTATGTGCCTGATGACCAGAGTTTGATCGTGGTGCTTGTCCTGTGACCTCCACGTGCATGCCATGCCACATGTGGCCACACACATGCACACACACATAATAAGATTACTTGATGCTTGTCCACACATAATAAGATTAATTAAATGATTAGACTCCCAAATTTTTGCCTGGCCTTATTTTCCTTTCATTTAAACGTTTGTTTTGTTTTGTTTTGTTTTGTTTTTTGGAGACAGTTTCTCCTTTGTAACTCCGGCTGTCCTGAAACTCACTCTGTAGACCAGACTGACCTCGAACTCCCAGTGATCCACCTGCCTCTGCCTCCTGAGTGCTGGGATTAAAGGCGTGAACCCACTCCCCCTCTCCCCCCAGCTTCATTTAAACTTTAAGAAACTTGCCGCTTCTTACTAAGCCCTCCTGCTGATTAATAGAGGACAATATGAAAGTGTACGTTTCAGTTGTATGTTTAGTATACATTTTCTTCTTTTTTTCTGTTACAAAGTTATTGACCAGTGTGGTCACCAAAATTTAAGAACACCTGGTGGAATCCTTTACACAGAGAACAAAAGACATTTGTCCCTGACTGGTGTCACTGTGTGAACTCAGAGCCCAAACCCTCTTGCTTTGTCTGCTCAGCTGCACTTTCTCCAAGGCTTATCAGCTTGGAAAACAGATGATGCTGTCATCAGGCTGCAGCAGTGAAGGAATTAAGTGCAGATTACAGGCTCCGGCTTAAATAACTCTTGTTTATTTACCCGTTTTACCTCTACAAACAGTGATTCAGCTTGGGCAAGCGCTTCTGATTGAGTTCAGTGCTGAGCGTGAAAGGTGTGTTTAAATAACTTAAGTTCTTCGCCTAGGGGTTGTTTGATCTTTCTCTAATTATTGGAACGCTGGAGAGAAATCAACTACATTTCTCATTCCAAACTGTATGAAATAGTAATGTCTAACTCAAACCAGAGTCCAGCCCTAGCCACTGATTGAATGTTCTGCACATTTTATACCTTCATTTGAAAAATGAAAGTAATCTACCCTGAGTGAAGCTTCATGAGGTCTGAGATAGTGCACCTATAGCACTGAGAGAGTTTAAACAGGGTCCACTTACGAACTCTGGGGATGTGGCCACGGAAAAGAATTGGAAGCTTTGAGTCACTTTCTTTTTTGGATTTCTGTGAATGTTGTGTTTGGTTTGATCACATTTTCCAGTTGAGTAAGTAGTACTCCAGTTTATTCATAGTGAGGTTGGCAAAATATATAAATAACCCAGTTCAAAGAAAATTCTACATTTTAACTGTCATTTTTTCTGTTTAAGACGGAGCAGATTTTCAAATACATTTATGTTTGTACAGTGGGGAGGGAGGGTGCTGGTAACGAGGTTTTTAAGGTGGTAATAAAGAACTAGACATCGTGGTTGACATCCGTAATCCTGTTACTCGGGAGACCAAAGAAGATTGCAAGGTCAAGGGCAGCCTTACATCGTAAGACCCTGTTCAAACAGCAGCAAGGACAAGAAAATAATGAGGAAGTAGTTAAGGCATGGAAGAGATTAAGAAGAGATTTAAGGGCTGTTTCTGATTTTTGGCACAAAGGATGTACTGTCATGCAGATATTTTCATAGTTTTGATAATAGTGTATTGTTTCTTTTTTACACCAGGATATTATATAAGTCATTATTTTGTTAGCCGTGCATTGGTCGATCAGTGAGCTCAGCCCTTACTCTGAAAGCATGAGGACTGGCGTTCACATGCACACACCCATGTCCACATACACACACACACACACATTCACATGCACACACCCATGTCCACATACACACACACCCATGTTCACATACACACACACACACATTCACATACACACACTTATGCCAAAATCTCTCTAATAGTGGGCATTGGCTTAATATTATTTTAGCAGCTATTTACACAGTGTGTGGACATTCATGTAATGTAAACTACTGTTTATAAGGTGCTTAAGAGACACTACATAGAAATGTTCATTTTGTGTATGTATGGGTGAAGGTGTATATCTGTGCTCCATGTGAGTGAAGGAGTCCATACAAGTCAGGAGAGGACATCGAATCCCTGGAACTGGAGTTACAGGTGGCTGTGAGCCACATACGGGTGCTGGGAGTTGAACCCACGTCCTCTACAAGAATTTTTAACTCTTAACTTTTGAACCATCTTTCCAGCCTGGCACTATATTTTTTTACAAAGTTTTTATTAGTTTTTTAATTTGTTTCTCCCAGTTAGCCTAAGCAATAATTTGTAAACAACTAAGAAAGTGAAGGAGTGTGTGTGTGTGTGTATAAAATGTAAATTGGAACTTTAAAATAGTTTTATGTCTTTAAACAAGTGGCACTTTTATAAAACTAAAAACAAAAAAACCAGCATTGGCTTTAATGATCTTTATGTATGTATGTTCAGAGAATGTTCTCTTGCTCCAAAGACAACAGAAGTTGAGTTTTTATGGAGAAACAAGTTACAAAGCTTTAGTAAAACTCTTGTTTTCCTAGATTTCTAGTAAGCTTGATCTCACAGCATTTGTCTTTCTGTTGTGTTAGGTTTTTGTGTTGGTTCTGCTGTCTTTTTGAGGTGGTAGGGACGGAGCTTGCTAAGCAGCACAGGCTAAGCATGCACTGCACCACTGAACTACATGTCACTCTGACGGGACCTGGCAGTGCCTCTGTCTGCATAGCAGAGCTGCGCCTTGGTCTGTCGCGTTCCACAGAATCAGCACATTACAAGTTGTATATATTTTGGCATCGAGCTACATCAAATAAATGAGCTAGTCAGAAAGTAGTGCAACTGCCAAATACTGAAAATACTGTGTGATAGCTCTAAGGATTTAGAACACAGAAAATAAGTAAAGTCAGTGTTGGGGGGAAAAAGCCATGTTGATTATGGGCTGGCTCTGGTAGTTTAGACATGTAATGGGGTGAATTTAACAGATGATTTATGTCCTGTGTCTAAAGTTTTCAACTGTAGTATTGATGCAGAAAATCAAAAGTTAGTATCAGGTAATGCGCTGAGTCTTTATTTGCATGTGTGTGCACAGACACACGTCATAGTGCTCGTGTGGAAGCCAGAGAGCACTTACTAGAGTTGGTTTTCTCTTCCCTGTGGATCCCGGGGATTGAACTCAGGTCTTCAGTTTGCTGGCAAGTACCTTCATTCTCTCAGCCATCTCAGCAACCCTCAAGCCATGGATTAAAGTATGTAAGTCTCGTAAGAAGTCTTCACCTGAAGTCATCTGGGGAGCTTGGCAGCAGGTACCTTACTGGCCTTTACCAAACTCCCCGATGTCTGCCGTGATGGGTCTGCATCTACCACCAAGGTAGATACCGGGCAGGGCTGCCGGCCCACACTGCACCCTCCGCACCCATCCTGCCTCCTGTACTCCTTAGGTGTCTGCTAGGCTTTCTCGCCTCCACGGCAGCCCCTGTGACTGTCTTCAACTAGCAGGTTGAGCCTTGCTAGTGGCACCTAGGCTTGCTCAGTCTTAATCTCAAAATGGTTTTGACTGCAGTTCCCCAAGGCTTGGGGAGTGACAGAATGGCCAGATCTCCTCTTGACTGCTGATCTGTCTATCATGCAGAGGGTCTCATCAAAACCCCCAAGTGGATTCAAGGCTTGTGAGAATTGGCTTATCCTTGGGTTGAGTCCATAGTCTTTTATCAGGAATGGTTGGCTGCCTCTTGGCAAGGCGTCTGTGTCCCTTCTTTATTAGGAGCCCACGGCTGGAGCTCTGCTTCCTTTCCTGGGTGTTGCTCTTCTGATTCTCATGCTCTTCAGCTGTTATCTCATTCCTTATTTCTGAAGCTCCTCAGTCTTTGTTTGAAGTGGTCCATGCTGTTATCCTGACTTTTCTTTGTCGCTGCACCACATATAGGCTGCTTCCAGTCCCTATCCTAGCCCAGAAGATCATGGCAGTTTAAAGCCTCTGCCCATAGTTGGAGGGATCATGAAGGTACAGTCCAGATAATCTTCCACAACAAGCACGCTGTTTCAATATATCTTGGGTCGATAAAAACAAAATGTAGTATGTGTGTCTGTGTGGTGACACAGATGGAATACCACAGCTCACAAGGGCTAGGCAAGTATCCCACTAGTGGGCTGTACCTTTAGCCCTCCACATAGTAAAAGGATATTGGTGTTTTGTTTTGAAAAACAAAAACAAAATTTTTATGAGTATGGGTGTTTTACCTGTGTGTGTGTTTGTACATTGTGTGCGCGAGCATATAGTAGTAGCAGTATGCCGCCGTGGTGGCCCACCAGAGAAGACAAGGAGGCGTATTCATGGGTGCGATCCCTGCCAGACCTCAGCAGAGGCAAGCCTCATACCGGACAGTGGAATCTTGAGTGTCTGAGATTCAGAACTCCTCAGGAATTCTACTGATAGCACATGCAGATCCTGAACAATCAAACATCCCCCACATAAATCCAAGACCTATGCAGCCCCTCAACCAACAGTGCTTAAAACAATTATTTTATACATAAAATAAACTTCTACAACGTGTGTGTGTGTGTGGCCTGTGGAGGCCAGAAGAGGGTATCAGATGGTTGTGACCTGACGTGTGGATGTTGAGAGCTGAACTTGGTCCTCTGGAAAAGCCAGTGCTCTTAACCACCGAGCCATCTCTCCAGCCCCTAGAGGATGTTTTTATTCTCACTTTCTATGTTGATGAGCCATAGCTCCCATTAGAAGGTAGCTTTTCCTTTAGATAACAGACAGTGAATGCCGTGGCTGAGCAGGTTTCATTCTTCTGCTGAGCTGTGTATGGAGGCGGCATAAAGTTGTGGGTTAGGGAGCAAAATGTTTTCTTTATTTCAAAGTAATGTGAAAGCATCCTTGTTCATTGTGTGCATCCAAAGGAAGTGACCTGCTTTACATTGTAGGTAGTTGTGTTTCTGTAAGTGATACTGTTAAATAAAAAGCACACCAGGAATAAATCTCTATCAGTGAAAATGTTGTGGGTTATCCTTTTGCTCCGAGAGTTTTAGGTACAGCCATTTGTGGTTTGGGTTTAAATTCTACCTTGTTTCTAGGAGCTCTGCCAGTGCCGCCCTGGAGAAGGGCACTGCCCCTGCTGCAAGGAGTGCATGCTGTGCCTCGGGGCCCTGTGGGACGAGTGCTGCGACTGCGTGGGTAAGGCCGCTCCCGCCTCCTCTCCATCGCGGACCCGTGCCTTTGCCTGGACGGCCGCGCCTTTGCCTGGACGGCCGCGATGGGACACCATGACCAGAGCAAGCTGGGGAGGGAAGGGTTTACTTGGCTCCCTTTTCCACATCAAGAGTCCATCACTGAAGGAAGTTAGGGCAGGAACCTGGAGGCCGGAGCTGACGCAGAGGCCATGGAGGGCGCTGCTTACTGGCTGGCTCTCTATGGCTCTTTCAGCCTGTTTTCTGATAGAACCCAGGACGCCAGCCCAGGGCGTCTCCACCCACAGCGGGGCCACCCCCATAAATAGCTAAGAAAATGCCTTGTAACAGTGGTTCTTAACCTGTGGGTCGTGACCCCTTTGGGGTTGAATAACCCTTTCACAGGGGTCACCTGTGACCATCTGCATAACAGATATTTACATTATTATTCATAACAACAGCAAAGTGAAAAGTTTGAAGTTGCAACAAAAAAAATTTTATAGTTGGGGTCACCACACATGAGAAACTTTATTAAAGGGTCGCAGCGTTAGAAAGATTGAGAACCCTGCCTTACAGGCCTGCCTTCAGCCCCATCTTATGGAGCTATTTTCTCAGTTGAGGATCCTTTTCTCTGATGACTCCAGCTTGTATCAAGTTCACTTAAAGCTAACCAACACAAAGTAAGCCATATATATGTAATTAAGTACTACATAAGATAAATATGTAGAAAATTGTAGTATGTTACTTGTATAGAATTATTTAAAAATAGTTTAATGATAGAATGTAGAAATAGAAAATGATCAGGAAGTAAGTGTAGGAGCGAGGAATCAACGGAGAATATTTTTTTGATTTTTAATCCGATCTATTTATTTTTATTTGAATGGATGTTTTGCCTGTATGTTTGGCTGTGAATGACATACATGCGTGGTACCTGTAGAGTCCAGAGGAAGGCGTTGGATACCCTGGAACTGCAGCTACAGGCGGTTGTGAGTTTCTGTGTAGGTGATGGGGATTGAACCTGGGTCTTCTGCAAGAGCAAGCAGTGCTCTTAGCTGCTGGACCATCTCTCAGCCCTTCAGTGGAGGATTTTTACTGTTGCTGTTGAAATCTTTTTGCCATCTGATTTTTAAATGAGAAGTGTTTCCTTTGTACTTTTGATAAGCATAATTTTCTAGGAAACATCTGAGAAATAAGTTAAAAAAAAAAGCCAGACACACAAATATATTTATAAGAAAACTGTTGGAGGTGGGGAGGTGGTGGCGCAGGCCTTTAATCCCAGCACTTGGGAGGCAGAGGCAGGCGGATCTCAGTGAGTTTCAGACTAGCCTGGTAAAAAGAATACTGTCATTTGTATCTCAGAAGGAAAACTTATATTAAAAAATGAGGATTGTGTGTATTCGTGTAATCCTAGCACTCAGGAGGCAGAAGTAAGGATTTTGAGCTCAAGGCCAGTTTAGACAATATAGCAAAACCCTGTCACAAAAACAAACAAGCAAAGCTCACTGTGTGCTCACAGTATTATAACTGTTTTTTAGTTCAGCTCATCTTTTGACTTCCTAGGATATTAAAACCTGATTATGTGATGGTGTTTTTCCTTTCGGGCTGCAGCCTTCCCTTAGGTCACTTACAGACCTTTGCAAACCTGTGGCTGCCCTCCTTCTTAGATTGAAACTGTCCCCATACTGTTCATGGGTGGGTTGCAGCCTCTGAGAGGAGTCAAGTTAAAGCGCAGCCTCTTTCTTCTGTCTCAGTTTTATCTGCTTTCATACACATTTTGTCTAACACGCTTTCCTCTCCAACTCCCTTCAGTAAGACAATTTCTCAGAATCTAGGCCTGATGGCAAAAGCCTGTAATCCCAACTGCTCAGGATGCTGAAGCAGGAAGGTCACAAATTCAAGGTGTGAATGGGCTTACAGAGGGAACGCAATGCCTTCCTGTCTCAAAATAAATGTGTAAGTGGACAAAAGACAAAAAGGGAGAGGAGCAGCCTCTGTGGTGGAGCACAGTTGACGTGTGAGGGAGAGGAGCAGCCCTCCGTGGTGGAGCATAGCTGACATGTGTGAGGGAGAAGAGCACCCTCTGTGGTAGGCATGGTTCTGACGTGTGAGGCCCCGAGGAGTACACTACCTACTACCAAAGGAAGGGTTGGGAGGAGAGGGAGAGAGAGAGAATTGATTTCTCTTTTAACGTTTATTTTTATTTTGTATGTATGGGTGCTTGCATGTCTGTCTTTGCACCGTATTGGGTGCAGGGCCCATAAAGGCCAGAAGAGGCTGTCGAGTCCCTGGAGCTGCGCTCGGAGACGTCGTAGGCTGTGTGCTGCGATAGCGCTCAGTCTCTGGAACAGCTGAGGCTCTCCACCACTGATTCCTTTTTTCCTGATTTTCACTTAAAGTCAGAGTAGCTGTCATTGCCCTTCCATCTTTACAGCTCAGCACACTCTTTCCCTGAAGATGGCCCCCATACCTAACCTTCTGAAACCCTGTTGTCCAAGCAGTTTCCAATAAAGAAGTAAAGAGAGCACTAGACAACTAGTGTCATAGTTGACTAGGCTGCTTTTTGGTGAAATATTGTGTCCCCAAGTCAGAAACAGCCATTGGCCATTGGGTTCTGTGTGACTGTAACGCCCCTCTCCTCCCTCAGTCGCCCTCTCTTTTGCTTTACTCTTATGTGTCCGTTGCTAACTTCCCTTAAGAGCTCTCTTTCCTCTCCAGATTCTGTTTCTAGCTTCATCGTGCACAAGCATGAGGGAAGAGAGAGAACATGCTGGGGCAGCAAGGAGGTGCTGGGGCAGGCATTTGGGAAGAGGAATGAGTGAGAACAAAGTACCCTCCCCACCCCACCCCTATCTCTCCCCTCTCTTTACAGACACACAACAGAGTCTTAGTTACTTTCTAATGCTGGGACAAAACACCATGACCAAGTCAGCTTATAAAAGAAAGCATTTAGAATGGAGCTCACAGTTCCAGAGAGTTAGAGTCCATGACCATCATGGTGGGAGGAGCATGGCAGGCATGGTGCTGGAGCAGCAGCTGAGCACCTCATCTAATCCAGCATTAGGAGGCAGAGAGAGCTGACTGGAATGATGTGAGACCTTAACGCCCACCCCAGTGACATCCCTCCTCCAGTGAGGCCTTACCTGATCCTTCCCAAACAGTCATCATCTGGATGGGGACCAAGCATTCATGAGCTTGGGGCCATTCTCATTCAAACTGACACACACACATTAATTTCTATTGTTAAGCCTTTTTCATAACTTGTTTCCTTTCGTCTTTACAGTAAGCCTGTGGAGTGTGAAAATCTGACTAGCTGGATTTACTGACTGGATTAACTGTGACAGAATGAGGGAAGATGATGTCCCCTAAGACTCAAGTGTGTTGGGAAAGTGAGAGTTAAGACTGCGGAGGATTTTTGTTTTTAATTTTTATTATATTCTTTGTGTATGGGTGTTTTGCCTGCATGCATGTCTGAGTGCCATATGTTTGCCTGGTCCCCACAGAGATTAGAAGAAGATATTGGATCCCTGGGATAGGAGCTAGAGATGGTTGTGAGCTGCCATGTGAGTGCTAGGAACCAAACCCAGGTCCATTGGAAGAGCAACTAGTGCTCTTAATCACTGAGCCATTTTCCAGCCCCACTGTGAAGATCTTAAATGGACATATTATATAAGAAACCACATCCAGATATCTAGGGAAAATGGAGGGGGAGAGATGGAAGGTATGATTGGTCAAATTCCCAATTTCAGCTCAACATTGGTCTGTGTTTATGTATTTTCTTCCTTTCCATGCAAGACACTAATAAGATCAAATGAAAGATATAGTTGGAAATACTGTAACAACAAAGAGAAATAAAAGATGGAAGTTTAACTGAAGTTTGTATGAGATATCTGAATTTCTGGAAAGATAGAGATTTTTACTGTTTTGTAAATAGATCAGAAGTTCTAAGAGTTTTCATTAAAGAGGATTATGATAGGTTAATCTCATTTAAACCCTTACAGGCTCTATAGGTTCAGCTTAAAGGGTGCAGCAGTGAGAAATAAGTTAAACTCTAGACTAGGGTCAGAGTTGGGGCTTCATCATGTGGGCACTGTAGAGAAAGAAAAGTACCCAAACCTAAGAGCTAGACACAGGAAAACAGAACAAGAACTGTGAAAAGAAGAATAAGCAAAAAAAAGAACAACTAACAGTTAACACCATGGGAAGTAAATCTTTAACTGGTTATCTTTCTGAGAAAAAATATCTGTATTATAAAACCAATTAGAAAAAAAGCATTTGTTTCAATATAACTAGAAAAATATTCATTAAAAGGGATTGAAAATAGCATCAGGCTTTGGGGGCTGGAGAGATGGCTCAATGCTTAAGAACACTGGCTTCTCTTCCAGAGGACCCAGGGTCAGTTCTCAGCACTCACCTGGTGCTCACAACCATCTGTCTCCAGCTCCAAAGGATCCAGGGCCCTCTTCTGCCCTCCACTGGCACTGCATGCACATGGTACACATATCATAGGAATTTGTGCAAGCAAAACATTCATACACATAAAATAATGTAAATATTAGAATGCCATGGACAGATAGGAAACAACAGGATACTCAAGAAAAGAAAGATTTAAAATAGAGGGGAGAAAAACAGCTTTCAAGTTAAAGAATATTCTAGAAGGTTTTTGAAAAAATAAAATGCCTGTGTGTGGTGACACTGAGAGGAGAACTCGTGGCTTTACAAGTTTGAAAGACGTTTGGAAACAGAGGTGAGAGAGGGAGGCAGGCAGGGGCATGTCCACGAAAGGCAGCTCACACTGCCCCCGAACCGCCCATCAGTGCTGGGTCACTGGCCCCTTTTTATAAGAACTCAGTTTCCTACTCACCATTTTTCCTTTTTAAAACATTAGCATGCAGTAAGTGAAAACAAAATTTGGTTATGAGAAACTTCTTCCTAC
Source organism: Cricetomys ansorgei (assembly GCA_026225945.1). Taxonomy (NCBI): domain Eukaryota; kingdom Metazoa; phylum Chordata; class Mammalia; order Rodentia; family Nesomyidae; genus Cricetomys; species Cricetomys ansorgei. Next base: position 7,580,371 of record JAMJFZ010001360.1, on the reverse strand, counting down.
TCACGCTCATTTTCATACACGTGTATAATACGTTCACCATGCTCACCACATCTGACGCCCTCTCTTCCCACCCTGCTGTCTTCTAGCACACAGCCCCTTGTGTATCTTGGTCTTTTTTTAAACGGGGTCTCACTATGTAGCCCTGGCTGACCTGGAACTCGCTGTGTAGATCAGGCTGGCTTGGAATTCACAGAGATCCTGCTTCTGCCTCCTGAATACTTGGATCAAAAGTGTACACCACCACTCCCAACCTTTATGTCTTTTAAAAAAGAAAATTTGCATTCTGTCTGCAGTTGAGAGAGAGAAAAAAAGACACATACACCATTTTCTTAAAAAAGGTTAATAAAGGACCAACTAAACAAAGTGGGACAGAAAAGCAAAGAGGAAAACACGGGCTAAGGGAAAATAGCTCTGGAGCTGAGCTAAGTACCGTTGGAAAACAGCTGTTCTGGAGACAGTCCTGGTTGAGCAGTGAACAAAGCCACTGAGCAGCTCTCTGAGGAGAAACTGGGCCTTCAGACTTTCAAATAAGTGTTTGAGAAGCATAATATTTTCTCAAGAAATGTTGAAGCTTTGTTCTGAGTCCAACAATCCTAAGCTTAATCCAACAGAGGTACTAGACAGGACTCACAGATACGAGCCAGCCTAGATGACTGTCAGCAGGTCAATGGCTGAAGAACCACAGAGACTTCCTTCAATAATGGAAGCTTAGTGGCCACGAGTTGCTTTATTTTGTCCTTACCCTAGATGGTTGTATTTATTTCTTCACCGCCTTAAAAGATGAGTCTGCCGAATTTAACAGTCCAAGGGCCTGCATAGAGGCCCTGAGGAGGGGAAACAATGTCTTTTCTTTATTGACACCTTGATGCCTGACAGCGCTTTGCCACCCTACCTCCAGCCTGACACTCATCTTTTCTGTGATTGAGCAGTGTGTTGGCGATGCCCTCCATGTACACTCATCTCGTCTGTGACTGAGCAGTCTGCTGGCGATGCCCTCCATGTACACTCATCTGTCTGTGACCGAGCAGTGTGCTGGCGATGCCCTCCGTGTATTTTATTTGAATTGCTGAGATTTTCATTCCCAGCATTTGCTGGGTTTGTTTTAGATTCTGAAAATCTCGGTTCTTGTGCTGAATCGCCCGTCCAGCTCACTGCTGCTCTCCGCAGCTGTTTTTACCTGGACATACGACTTCCCTACTTCATTCGTCCGCTTCATATTCCTCCTCGGGATGGCTGACCATTTTCAGTAGACTTTTGAGTTCTTTGCCATCCCAGCCGTTTCAGTCTCTTGGAGCCTCGCACTGGAGGGCTGTGACCTTGGCAGAAGCGCTGCCTTTTCATGGTGGTGACCTGTCTGTCTGCACCCTTCTGCTGGGCAGCTCCTGGGGAGCAGCCACTCCTGGAGCACCCCCACCCCTTCCTACCCTAGGTGTCAGCTGCTGTGCCTGTTAGCTGTCACCTCTGTGGGTCCTGATTGTTTCTCCTCCTCTTTTTAGAATAAAACCCTTTGCCCTGAATCTCCCTTCGTAGCATTTCCAAGAGGCAGCCTCTTGCCCGATCTTACTATCGAAGCAGCTTGTCTCCACAAGCCTTTTGTCCTGCGTTTGTTACATGCGCAAGACTGAACTTTCACATCGTGTTGTACAACCGTCTACTCCAGCAGCGCGTGCTGCTCCTGCCCTTGAGAATTGCTTTCAGAATATGGCTGTTGCAGCAGTGAGCAGGGAAGCAGGCCGAGCTGCGGTTATACTCTGTTTCTGGGAACATAATAGTAGGCAAGACATTGACTTTATTTGGGCCTATTTCCTCACTTAGGAAAAGTGTTCATACTTGATCTTTAATCTGTGATTCTGCCGTACAATCTAAATGTCAAGTTCGGATATGTTACATTTTATGAGATACACAGTATTCTACTCAGCCTTTACCAAATTCTTTAAGAAAATATAAAAAAAAAAGATTTTCCTCCTCTCTGAATTTATAAAATTTAAGAATTTATAAATTTTGCCTTAACTTTTCAAACTTTTAATCCTGGAAAGACATGAAACTCCATTATTAGACCCAATAGATACTAAACAAAAAATTAAACATAATTTTGTTTTTAAAGTATACTGTACAGGGAGTGCCTACCTAGTATACACAAGGCCATAGGCTTGATCCCCAGTACCACATAAAGCCAGATGTTGTCACACACATCTGTAATGTCAGCACACAAGGAATGGAGAGGTAGGAGGATGGGGAGCAGAAGGTCATCCTTAGTGTGTGGGTAGGATGTGAATGTGCCCACTGCTCATGTGTTTAACACTTGGCCCCAAGTGGTAGTCCAGCTGGAGGTGCTGCATGAGAAGTGGGAAGTTTTTAGGAGGTGGAGCCTCACTGGAGAAATAGGACACTAGACAAGCCTGAGATTTTACAGCCTGCTCCCACTTCCTGCTCTCTGACTGTGCACTCGCGCACGCCCTAGAATCACACTCTGTGAAGTTGCTTGTTAGTGGAGGGCAGTTTGGAACCTTGGTTTGCTCAGTGGATGGTTCTCATTTCTTGTCCTTTCAGGGGGAAAAGGCTAGGTAAACACCCACACTTAGGTAATCCTGGAGATCACAGTGTTAACACACAGAGCTTTCATCTCAGGGAATTGGCAAAAATCCCAAATGTTCTAATCAGTGAGGAAAGTCAACTTTCCCTCCTTTGTCTTCCCCAGGTATGTGCAACCCTCGGAATTACAGTGACACACCTCCCACCTCCAAGAGCACTGTGGAGGAGCTGCATGAGCCCATCCCATCCCTGTTCAGGGCTCTCACGGAGGGAGACACCCAGCTGCACTGGAACGTCGTCTCCTTCCCTGTGGCAGAGGAGCTTTCACACCATGAAAATCTAGTTTCGTTTTTAGAAACTGTGAACCAGCCACACCACCAAAACGTCTCTGTTCCCAACAACAATGTTCACGCTCCCTATCCCAGTGACAAAGGTACCTGTTCCACTCTGTGGCCTCCCCTGTGATCCGTGACACCTTCATTAGGTTATCCTTAGAGTCTGGACTTGTGTCATCTTAACTTGAAGATGAGGAGACGCATGAGCATGGAGGCTATGCTGAAAGGCAGTGACTCCCTAGTTCTGCCCTTTGTTTGAATCAGACATTAGCTGTTGTTTATTACACGTGCCTGTGCTTGGTGCCAGGCAAGTGTCGTGGTGCTCCATGAGGGGAGATGCTTGCAGACGGTGCCAAGGTCATGGCTGCCAAGGTCTGTATGTACTTCTGAGTGTGGGTACACGCACCACCACACTTGGGGAGATCACAACACAGCTTCGAGGAGTCAGCTCTGTCCCTCCACTATGGATTCTAGGGATTGATCTCAGGTTGTTGAGTTTATACAAGAGATTTTACCTTCTGAGCCATCTTGCTGCCCATCAGCTAAAATTTTTATGGGGAAATTGGTACTAACATATCTCATTTCCAGGTATAAGCCAGTTTTCTGTGGACATGCTTGTTGGTCACAAAAGAAACAAGAGAATTACTTACTCATCTGAGAATATCAAGAACATTTACTAGTGAGAATCGATCGTATCATAGTTGTGGGTTATCAAGAGCATATAACTTCAATGAAGTCTTTGTTTTTCAACAGTTTTACAGTAGAAGAATAAAGCATTTATGGAAATTATAATTTATGGCTTTTGTTTCAGCTTTCTGAGACAGGGTCTCAGATGTACACAGGCTGACCTTGAACTTGCAGCACCCTCCCTCTGAGCCCCCCAGGTGCTGGGACTCAGCTCTCTGCCATCACACTTGGCTGACAGCTGTGTTACAGCAGTGGGTGAACTCTGTGCAGACATCATGTGGACTTTTTAAATCTGGTTATCTACTATGTACTCCTTATAACCTGACTGATAAAAGATAGAACTTTGCATATTAATGATAAAAGCAAAACAGCTTTTGTTAAATGACAGTGGGAATTGTTACCAGTGTGAATTGTTCAGGTTAAGTTGTTTCATGACTCAAATTCTAGGCTTTGGAAGATTGGAGATATACAGACTGTGATGATAGAATGCTCTGCTGCTATTTCTTCATTTTGAAATGTCATGAACATCGTAGATGCGTATTGATTCATAAGTTTTGCCCAGAGGTTACTCAAACTCATGACAGTATTAGCAGGAAACCAGTTTCTGGAAACAGAAGACATCTGAGTTTTCCCTCCATGCCTCTTTCTCAGAGAGTCAGCCTCTTCCTCCTCCTGGCATTTGCAGACGGCTCAGTTTGCAGTTTGTTTTTAACTGATAGTTTGCTTTTTTCTACCTAGCTCTTTGAACTCTCCAAGTACTCTTGAGTCTGTAAGTAGCCTGTTGTAGGCATTCAATAAACAGATATTGAGTAAGGTTAGATAAAGTGAGTTCAGTAGGTTCCAGTCATTTGGTGACTTGGGTGTCATCGCCAGTCCTTCTGGCTTGACTGCTTTGACGCTTCACCCTTTCCCAGGTTTCCTCACTTCTAAACACAAGACTTGTTTTTTATTATTATTGCGTATGTATGATAAGGGGTACCCTTTGTGCCAGAGCACATCCGTGGAGGGCAGGTACAACTCTGTGAGGTGAGTCTAGAAATCAAACTCAGGACGGAAGGCTTGCATGGCATTTTACCCACTACGCCATCCCACTAGCTTTTTTCTTTGTTTTTTTTTTTCCTTTGATGTGTAGCCTAGGCTAATTTTGAATTCATTGTGTAGCCCAGGTTAGCCTTGAAGTCATGATCCTCCTGCCCCAGACTAAGCCTTCCCTGTATTCGTTACTTTTCTAAGTGCACTATAAAAACAGGGGCTGAAAAGATGGCTCAGCGGTTAAGGGCACTGGCTGCTCTTCCAGAGGACCTGGGTTCAATTCTCAGTACCCACATGGCCGCTCACAACTGTCTGTAACTCCAGTTTCAGTTGTGTCCTTTGTAAAAACAAAAAAGCAGTCCCAGCCAGACAAGGTGGCACGTGCATCAATCCCAGGACTGGAGAACTGGAGCAGGAGGAACGAGAGTCTTGACCACCTCAGCTGCATAAGCAAAAGACCCTATCTCCAAAACAGCAGCAGCGCAGCCCTCCTCGAGGGTCTTGTGTGTCAGTGAGTTTTAATTGTCTCTAGTTCGTCTCCAGTTACACTGTGTCTCAGCTGGGCAGCCGCAGGGGAACAGCAGCAGCCACATCAGAAACCTGACCACCCTGTGCCGGGCGGTGGCAGCGCACACCTTCAACCCCAGCACTTTCCTAATTGCTAATCTGTGGGGAAGTTTATTTTTTAGTTACATTTGAAATTGTTTTATGCTGTTGGATGAGGGCTAGATTAGATTTAGGGGGTACTGTACTGTCTGCAGCTGCTGGATTCATGTGGGGGATGTTGACTGGTGATGATCTGCATGTGCCTGAGGAGTTCTGAAAGAATAAAAAAACACTTGAGCTGAGATGCTTGCGATTCCTGTCGAGTATGGCACTGGCCATGACGTGGTTCCCTCTCGAGTCTGGCAGAGTTTGCACATACGGACGTGCCTCCTTGCTGTCTTGGGCGAGCCAGCACAGCAGGGCACCACTACACTAATCAGTTCGCATCATTCGAGGCCCTTGCATTAGTGCAGAGTCTCAGTATGACCTTGGGACTGGAGGAGTATGTCTTTGAAGAAATACTCAGTTTAGGAAACAGTCATGTTGCTTCACAGATGGTTGTCAGCCCGGATAATCTAGTCTTCTGAGCCTTTGCCTTCTTCATCTGAGTGCAGATCTCTCAACAGTTAGCAAATGAAGACCTTACTCCCCGTTTTTCCTGTGCTGATCGAAGAGATCTGAGAAATGACTGCGAGTGTCGTTTAGCCAAGTGGCAAGAGCTCTTCTGCTTCTGCTAAAATCTTCATCGTTTTGTTTTTCAGAGCGCATGTGCACTGTGGTCTATTTTGATGACTGCATGTCCATATACCAGTGTAAAATCTCCTGTGAGTCCATGGGAGCGTCCAAATACCGCTGGTTCCACAATGCCTGCTGTGAGTGTGTCGGCCCAGAGTGCGTGGACTACGGCAGTAAAACCGTCAAGTGCATGAACTGCATGTTCTGAGGAAGGAAAAGACGCAAGCCAGAGCAGCACAGTCAATGGGAGAAGCTGCTCAGCAGGTCATGACGCGTGCAGGAGTCCTAACGAGTGAGTGTGCTAGGGACATGCTAACTTACAGTATTATAACTGTGCTTTTGTTTGTTGCCTTTTTACATATGTCTTTTCTGTTGGATGCACATAGGATGTTAGTCAGGTGACAGAGGAGTCCTGGAAAGATCTGAAGTTCTGACAGAAAGATCTGCTGTTTCTTCCGTCATTCCAAAAATGTTTTGTTTGGAAGGTGATAGCAGAAGACTTAACGTGAGCTGTGGCTTTTCACCTGCCAGTCCTAGGACACCCAGGGCTCTGCAGTTGTATCTTTCTTAACTGTGCCTTGGACTGTTTATAGAAATAGAGTAAATATTGCAGTACATAATCAACAGCTCCTATCCAAGCACTGCAAAAGCTTAATTTCAAACTATTTTACATGGGTTTTAGAAAGTAAATACTTACTGTAATTTACAACAGAAAACTTTTACCTAGGCCAGCAAGCCAATCAGTGGATAAAGGTGCTTGCTGCCAAGCCTGATGACCTGAGTTTGATCCCAGGAGCCCATATAGTGGGAGGGAAGAACCAACTCCTGCAAGTTGTTCTGTGACCTCCATACACACATGGTGACATGCGTGCAAGTGTGCATGTATGCGCATGCACACACACACAAATAAGTAAATGTTTTAAAAAATTGTAAGCTTCTTATGTGGTGAAATCCATCCTATGGTGCTCACGCTGAGAGTGACGTAGACATTCTCTTCCACTTCCCACCCGTAGTGCTGATGTGTTGTATAGGCAGTCCAGTCGTCTCTACCAAGAATCACGCAGCGCGCCTCTGAAACAGCATCCAATGCACTGTAAGGGTCTGGGTGCAGACGTAGCCAGGGGAAGAGCAGCAGGGCTGTAGATGGTGCCACATTAAGCTCCACATAGAGCACAGGAAGCAGCTGTCTCTTCCAGGTGCCCAGCATAGCTGGACATGAGGCTGCACTAGGACGGGGTCTGGCTCAGCCTGTGTGGGATTGGAGAGGTTGAAGAAGAGAGTTTGCAGACACAGACAGAGGGTGAAAATGTTGGGAACGCTTAACGGGATTCACCTTAAAACCCCTTATAGTCACTATTTTTGTTACTGTGTTGTCTTTCACTCATTATGTTTGTCTCTGGGTATCTGAATCTAATACTCTTAAATAAATACCAATTTGGGGAGGCTCTATTTCTGAAATTGGAGGAGAAAAATCTAATGTGTTCACTCCTAACATACGACAGAATTAGCTCGTTAGCTTCTTATCTAGTGTTTCCCTAGAGACAAGCTTAAGTACCACGTGCCCTTTATAGTAATAAAATCCTCACCTCCAAGCATGAATCTAAAACAAGTATTTATAACACACAGACTCGATTTTATAAAATTGCTATTTTCTCTAGTGCGTATTTGAATTAAAAGTAACTTTTTAGCAATACTCTTTATATGTCTACATATTTTAGTACATAAAGTAGAAAATGATCTGGAACATGTTTAGTATTCTTATTTGAATGGTAGTTACAAGATCATTTGTGATAGTGTGGCTAGCATTATAAAATCCATGCTGTTTCTGATAACTGATGAATACTCAAGGTACTTTAGCCTTCTAAGACGCTAACTCGGAACATGGTGTATTTGTTAAACGTCAGGGTCCTCTTTTACAGAGTGCCTGTTTAAAAGTGCCTTGCAAACATCTCAGCTCCCTTCTTCCTTAGCTCCGACACGGCTGTGGGTTTTCTTGAAATCTGGGGGGAGCTTTGAAGGACTGCAGCTAGCTGCTCCATCTCAATTTGCTAATTTTCAAGAAATTTCATGCCTGTGAGTGGAAGAATGCTTCGATGGTTTCTGGCAGTATGCCTCATGTTTTCTTGCTTGTTTTTGTTGCTGCTGTTGTTTTGTTTTGAGACAGAGTGTCTCCATGAAGCCCTGGCTGGCCTGGAACTTGCTATGTAGAATAGGCTGACTATCCTCGTGTTTCTCAATGATGGCCACAAACACTGTTGAAATACGCTCATCATCTATTTTAAGCCTTTTATTATTAAATTTTAAAATGCAGTGTGTCTTTTTTACCCCATATATTTTTCTGTGGTGGATAATTTCTTAAATCATTTGTGCTACCTGTTTTTATTGCCTTGTTTTTCCTATTAGAAATGATCCCACTGAAATAATTTTTTACATTAGTATTTTATATATTTCTTCTGGTTTGCCAAGTCCTTGGGGAAAAAGCAGCATTGACCTGAAAGATGTTAGTTTCAGAGCCAGGGGTGGTGTGCACACTGTGGCCCCAGCACTTGAGAGGCTGAAGCAAGGAGATCATAGGACTGACGCCAGCCTGGGATACATAGCAAGACCGTCGCAAGAAAGCAAAAAAGGAAAAAATCCCTTTCTAGTCCTGTACTCAAAGTTTTGAGAAATAACGCTCTTTCTAAATTGAAGATAAGCATTTAAGAAGCTAGTAGCTTCACTACGTTTAGACCTTCTGCGCCATTTTAACATATTCACTCCCTTATGGAAGATTTTGTAACAGTTTGTTTCTTTTACAATAAAAAATGATGTTGTCTTTACTGTAGGCAGATCAAAAGACACTTGATTTTTAAGGGCTGAGGTTGAAGCCCAGTGCGGGATGGAGCTCTGCCTAACGCAGGCACAGCCCTGGGTTTCACCCTGAGGGCCCACAAGAACAAGACACTAGATTGTGAATCAGGATTATTAAAGTCACGTAAAAACTCACTTTCCTGTACCAAGACAGGGGCTTGTGGACAGGTTTTTCTCTTGTACCCCCAACATTTAATTATGACGTGTTATTATTGTAACGCATCCGTGATTGTGACACAGGATCCGTGATCTGAGTAAAGCACAGTGCGCGCGTTTGCACCAGATGCTGTGCAAGGGTCTTCACGCCAGAGTAGAACTTCTGACGTTTCAGAAAATAAGATTGTCACCAGCATATTTGGACAAATATTTGTAAATCAGAAAAGCATCCAAATAGAGAAAGGAAACTCAAACTTCTCTGGGAAATGAGGCACTTAGAATTGGCCACAGTGTAAAGGTCTGTACTTAGAAAGTCTCCTTAAAGACTTCGAATTCTTTTGTGTGTTCCCAAATGTATGTTCATTGTTTTAACATGACCTACAACATACATAATTGTGTATATTTTCATTGGTTGTCTCTGTAATCAAAAAGTATTTTAATAAAAAATAGAAGTGAATGTGGGTCATGTTTCTTACTCATTTCAGCAGAGAATGCTGAATCTGCCTTTCTGTGTAGCGACGTTACCGTGCTTCCCTCCTGGTTGCCCCACAGCATCTCCTGGGCCAACTCACATGACGGAGACAGTGCTTCAGCATCCTGCTTCTGCAGGCTCATGATGCTGGCAGCTTTACAGGGTAACCTAGCGAACAGTCTGATCTTCAGGCCCTGGGCCACAGGCACCCCAGGACAGCCGCGAACGTGCCCAGCACGTTTGTAGGTGCTGGCGTCCTACTGCAGTATCAAAGACGGAACAGCCTGATAAGGAAGGGTCGGAAGGAGGAGAGTGGTGTGGGAAGGTGGCTTTGCTGCTCTCCCACAGCAGTGCTCACAGGTCGGTGTGGCTGTTAGGGTTAGGGATGAGAGGCTGTGTTGTCATGGTGTCTTAGTTACCGTTCTGCTGCTGTGAAGAGACGCCATGACCAAAGCAACTTACAAAGAAAGCGTTTAATTGAGGGCTTGTTCAGAATTTCAGAGGGTGAGCCATGGTTATCATGGTGGGATCTTAGCAGTAGATATGCATGGTACTGGAACAGTAGCTAAGAGCTGACCCATAGGCAAGTGTAACAGACCCCACCTTAACACAGCTGAGCCATGATAGACACACCATTCAGGCCTTGAAGTCCAGGACATAGGCAGCAACACCTGCCAAAGCAGGAACAAAAGCTAAGTCATGGTCCAGGGTGTGTCTTGGAAAGCTCCCAAGTGAAAGGCCCCTACATGTTCTAATCCTGGTTTTTTGCTTCTATAGTTCTGCTTCTTGCTAACTAAAATGTGCCAACTAGATTGTGGGTTTTTGTGCATAAATATCTAAGAACTTTGGGGCTTCATGGTGTGGGCAAGTTTCCTGTGCAGTCGCAGACCACAATAAAGACTTTCTGTTTGGCTTTAAGAGTGTCCAGGTGGTGGTTTGTGGTGGGCTTACCTCGCAACAGCAGCATGCAGAAAGTGAGTGAGCCTGGGCCTGGTGTGGGCTTTCAGAACCTTATAGCTTACCCCCAACAAGGCCACACCTCCTCCACTAAGACTAAACCTCCTAATCCTTCCTGAACAGTTCACCAGCTGGGAACCAGACATTCAGGTATATGAGCCTGTGAAGGCCATCCTCATGCAGACCACCACACATTGTAAAACCAACGCCAGGTCACAGAATCAGAGTCTTACAGACTAGTGTACGGAGGGTGCTATACTGAAGAGAAGATGGGGCCGAGGAGCTGGGCAGAGGTTCAAGGAAAGGCAGGACATTCGTTAGAAAAGTCCTTCCTGTGGCAGGTGGTCATTCAGAGGTTAGAGCTGAGTCACAGAGTTGTAGGCCACACCCCAAGCCTGAAGCTCAGGCATGAAGGCGGCAGGACAGAGCCAGAGTGCACTGGCCCCATCCAGCCGTCTTTTAAAAATTATTTTTTTGCCAGGCGGTGGTGGCACACACATTTAATCCCAGCACTTGGGAGGCAGAGGCAGAGGCAGATGGATCTCTGTGTATTCCAGGCCAGCCTGGTCTACAGAGTGAGTTCCAGGACAGCCAGAGCTACAACACAGAAACCCTGTCTCAAAAAGCAAAAACAAAAAAACAATTTTTTAAAATCCACACGTGGTGGTATACACCTTTAATTCAGCACCGTCAAGGCAAGAGAATCACTGCTGTCTGTGAATCCGAGACCAGCATAGTCTACATAACAGGCTTCATGATTGTAAGGGCAATGTAGAAAGACTATTTAAAAAAATTTTTTTTCATTTGGTACATAGAATTTATGCATATTTCGGGACACAGTGTGACCTTTGAGGGCATTTATACAATGTGTAATGACTACACATAAATGTCTGTCACCTCAGACATTATTTCTTTGTGTTGGGAACATTTAAAAAAAACATTCCTACTAACTTGTTAAAATTCTGTCAATCCTTGTGAACCTTAGTGACCGCACTGTGCTGTGGAACACCAGAAGCTAGCCCCACCCACCCACACATCCCCACTCTTACGCCTCTGACCATGCTTCCCAGCCTCTGGTGACTGCAGCGCTTGTCTTTCTGAGCCAGGTCACATGACATAATACTCCCTTGCAGCCATGTAACCACCGAATTTAGTTCCTTATGTGGCTGAGTAACTAGGTGTGTATACTCATCCTGTACCCATTCACCCATTGAGCTTTTGGGGGGCCAGTAAGCCTGGTAGTCACCTCTGTTATTAGGGGGTAGGGAGGTTAAGAATTGTGGGTTGACAGTTTGGTTTGTTTCCTAATCAGTACAAAGTAAATTCATTTTACCCAATGTTAGCCAAGAATTACAGGAGGCCATTGTTTTGGCCTAAGCTTCTGCATCAACAGCAAAACAAAGCAGTTTCTCACACTGCGTGCCCCAGAATTCTACTGGAAGGAAGCTGGTAGATTTCTTAACAGACCAGTTCTTGAAAAAGCAGACTCCAGTCTAGTGAGCATAAGAAAGGCCAGCGGCTTTAGTCTTCACCAGACAGTAACTGGACGCAGCCAGATGGTAACCAGTCAAGCCTTTTTTTTTCTAAGCCATTTCCTTATTTACAAAACCCACTGTTCTGATGGGAGTTCTCTTTCTGTTTTGTAGAGAACATACCCTAATTGATATCAAGTAAAAACCAATTAGATCTGTAACTCAAACTTAACAGTATCATCTTTTGACTCTCCCTTAACTTTTTGAGGCAGTTTGACTTTGTTGTCTAGACTGGTATGCACTCCTGAGTGACCCTCCGGCCTCAACCGCCCTAGTCACTGGGCGCACAGGCTTGTGCCACCCTTCCCCTTTCAACCAGCAATGAGTGTAGATTCCACACAGCTCCAAGCTTTGGCTGGGAACTAGTGTAGAAGAGGAGAGACTAGTGTAGAAGCACACAGAGAAGACCTTCCCTTCCTTCCAGTGCTGGGGACTGAAGAACTGTGTTACAGACTGTGTCCTGGGAAAGTGGAGGCCCCTGTCTGCTGGCCAGGAAGGCAGAAATTTCCTTAGCTGATTGGGGGAGCCACCGAGGTCAGACAGTCACCACTGAACTATCTCCATCAAAATGGTTGTGTGGCCTGCCTCTGTCGGCTTCCTTTGGGGCTAGCTCTGTCTGACACACCTGCTCCCCCAGCTCCTTTTGTTTACTAGAGCTTTTCTGCCCCAGAAGTTGTCCTGGAGGGAGGAGAGAGCTGGAGGCCAGACAGAGCCCTCATCTCCATGGCCTGCATCTCAGCAGCCTACACGTTCTCTCCAGGAGGCATCCCCTCCTGCGCCCCCCAGGCGCATTGCCCTTTGTCAGGGAAGTCCCCACCTGGAAACAGCAGCAGCCCAGCCTAATGAATCCCAAGATGGGTGACAGGCTTCTCGCTGACACTGGCAGGCATGGGGCTCAGAGTCTTTTCTTTTTGATTTAAAGAAAACAATGAGATAGGATGTGTTGCAACCCCAGATTTGCAGAATGAGATGTCCCAGCCTCCCTGTCTCACCTCTTTCAGTTATGCTTCTGTTGTCCCCCAGGTTCTCTGTAAGTTGTCCCTTCTGCTGGCTCAGGCTTCCATAGACCGTGGTTTCTTGGTCTGATTAGGTCTCAAATACTCCCTGCTTAGAGCTTCTCTGACCACCATTTCGAAACAGCCCCTTCTGGGCCCCCTGTTTCGATGACCCATTACCTTGCTTTAATTCTTTCCAGCCAGAGATAACCCCCAAAGATAGGCTCAATGCTTCTTTATTATCTGTTCTTCTAGACTGTGGGACCCAAGAGGGCAGGACCCCCGTGGTTGTATGTGCCGAGTGTACCCTCCTTAGGTGTTTGTTTTGGAAGTTTGGTCCCCAGTGGGCAGGGTTGGGAGATGATGGCACCCTTAAGAATTGTAGCCTGGGGAAGGTCATTAGGCCACAGGCTCTCTTTTCTCGTCAGTGTGACAATACACCTAAGAAACAATTTGAAAGAGAGGAAGGAATATTTTGGCTCGTGCTTTAGAGAACAGTTGAGTCCGCCATGGCAGAGAAGGCCCGTGGCTGCAGGAAGGTGAAGCTGCAGGTCTTATCTCCTAGTCGGAAGCGAAAACCTCAACCCTACTCCAACCCTGAGTCTCCCAGCAAAGCTGTGTCCAAAACGTTCCACAGCTTCCCTGAACAGCACTGAGAGCCGGGGAGAACACATCCAAACCAGACCACACCTCCCTCGGGAATGGGTTAGAGTCCCTCTCAGGAGCTACAGCTCTCCTCGGACTGAGCTAGAACCCCCATACCACATCCAACCATGGGGTCCTGCCCTGTTGGGCCCCACAGCCTAGAAGAACAGATAATAAAGAAGCATTGGGTCTACCTTTAGTGGGTATCTCTGGTGTGAAAGAATTAAAGCAGGGTAACGGGTCCTTGGAACGGGGGCCCGGAAGGGGCTGTTTAGAAACGGGTTTGCGAAGCGAGGCTATGGTCCTTTTTGCGCACAAACAGCTGGCTCCCTTTTTGTTTCTTATCCTGTTGTGATGAGGCTAGAAGGTCCCCTCCAGGATGCTGTCACCATGATGTATACACACACACACACACACACACACACATATCAGTGTTCACCTAGCAAAACAATAGTAATGGGCTTCCCCCTCGGGCAGTGGTTGTCACCCTTCCTAACGCTGGGACCCTTTAATACAGTAATACAGTTTCCTCGCGTTGTGGTGGCCCCAATCATAAAATGACTTTTGTTGCTACTTCATAATTTCGCTACTCTGATGAATCGTAAATATCTGACTTGCAAATGATCTTAGGTAACCCCTGTGAAAGGATAGTTCCACCGCCCCCCAAGGGGTCAGGACCCACAGGTTGAGAACTGCTGCCCTAGGGCCCAGGTCTACAGTACCATTTGAGATGGCAGGTTCTCTTCCTTCCCCTCTATCTCTGGACATGCATGCATGCGGGGACCAGAAGTCCTCACTGTTCTCTATTGCTCTCCCCCTTTTTTCTTGAGACAGAGTCTCTCACAGAACCTGAAGCTTGCTCATTCACCTAGACTGGCTGGCCAGCAAACCCCAGACCCTTCTGTCTCCACCTCTCCAGTGCTGGACTCCCTGGCACACGTGGGTATTTTACTTGGATGCTTGAGCTTCAACCTAGGTCATCAAGCTTATATATCACACTATTGACTGAGCCCTCTCCACCCAGAAATTTTCTTAATAATTTATAAGCCTACCTATATATTTTTGAAAGTTTTATTATTTTATCAGCATTTCTTTTTTTTTTTTTTTTAATATGGAGTATTTTCCAGGCAGTCTCACCTACTAAAATGCAAGGGACAGACGTCTGAACATTTACATTTCACTGTAAACATGAATAGATCAGCAAGCCAAGGCCTGAAAACGGGGTGACGTCATTACTCCTGACATGGAGTAGGCGTTCAAGAGTAACTTTCTCCTCCGGGCAGCCATCCGCGGCCTCTGTGTTGGACTGACTGGGCAGCCTTGTCGTGGCTGATCCTGCTCCAAGACGCCTGTGGCACAGGCAAGCCCAGAAATAGGCGACGTGTGGAGTGAGAATAGACGAGAGTGGTGTTGCGCCGCAGTGGGTTTCGGTGTCTGAGGACCCTTAACCAAAGCCCTGCGGACGTCAGGAGCTAACTGTGCTATCCCAGAAGGCAATGCTGGCAGCCGCCAGGGAGAGCAAGGAGCTGCTGAGAGACAAGTGTCGGAAGGGGAACTTCGTTTCAGGCCTTCTGCTTCTTTGGGTTTTGAGTTGTGATGATGTATTACTTTGCCCAAAGGAAGCTAAATCTTTCATAAAAGGTTTTTTGTTGTTTTTTTTTTAACGTGTCTACATGAGTTTATGCTTACCGCCATGCCTTCCCGAGCCTGCGAAAGCCAGAAGAGGGCTTTGGACCTCCTGGAACTGGTGTTACACGTGTTCGTGAGACGGCATATGGGTTCTGGGAATGGAACCCAGGTCCTCCAAAAGAATAACAAGTGGTCTTAAAAATTAGCCAGGCCGTGGTGGCGCACGCCTTTAATCCCAGCACTCAGGAAGCAGAGGCAGGCGGATCAAGGCTGGCCTGGTCTACAGAGTGAGTTCCAAGACTGCACAGTTACAACAGAGAAACCCTGTCTTGAAAAACAAATAAAATAAAATACACGGAGATGAATATTTCCCTTTCAAAAATATCAAATTGTAGGTCCTTGCTTACCACCGCACGCTCTCTCTCTGTCTCTCTCTCTCTCTCTCTCTCTCTCACACACACACACACACACACACACACACACACACACGTTACTAGACGGCTACAGTCTCATTAAAAACCCTGCTGGGCAGTGGTGGTACACACCTTTAGTCCCAGCACTTGGGGAGTAAAAGCAGGTGGATTTATGGGATTCAAAGCCAGCCTGGTCTACAAAGGAGCTCCAGGACAGCCAGAGCTACACAGAGAAACCCTGTCTCAAAAAAAGAAAGAAAGAAAAAAACCTACTTCCTTCTGTGAGGGTGGTATATTTCAGTGATCAGTGCTCACCTCACTTGCCAAGAGCTACCTGGGCTTCCACAGACGCCACTACAACAAACAAGCAGTACTGCCTGTAACCAGGTACGGGGTGGGGAGGTGGGAGATGGGGGGGGTTCCTCTTGTGTTTGCTATGCTGGGTACTGAACCTGGTGCTAGGCAAGCACTCTGCCACTCAGCCTCCTCCTTAGCCCGGAGATGGATTTTGGATAGCTAATAACAGATTCATTTCTCAGAAATAGTTTCCAAATAGGATCTTCCATCTGAACGATGGCTGTAGAGCAGACAATCCTGCAATTTGTAACTTCTCCTACCATGGATTTTTCCTTCTTTTTCCTCATGGATGAGTTCAAGAGTGTAAATTCAGTGCATAATATTACTTTAAACAACTACAATCCAGCATCCTTAAAGCTTTTCCCAACCAATGAGAACAGGAGAGAGAAATCCCAAGCCTTCATTTCACAACTCCTTCACGTGAAGGCTGCAGAGACTCCTCAGTGGTTAAGAGCACTTGCTGCTTCTGCAGCACCCATCTCGGGCTCGGGGAATCTGACATATTCTGGTCTCTGCAGGAACTTGTAATGCCTCCGCCCCGCTAGTAATAACTTTAAAAAAAAAGAATGATCGGCTGGTGGTGATGGCAGCACAAGCCTTTAATCCCAGCACTCGGGAGGCAGAGGCAGGAGGATCTCTGTGAATTCAAGGCCAGCCTGGTCTACAGAGTGAGTTCCAGGACAGCCAGAGTTACAACAGAGAAACCCTGTCTCGAAAAAAGAAAAGAAAGAATGATCTTTAAGAAGCATGTATTTGCAGTCACATAAAGCACTAGCCCAGGCTTGAGTCTGTTAGGATGTATGGCACTACTGCCTTCCTCAGCCTTTCTACATCCCCACCCTGATAATGAGGTTTCCGTGCCTCAGAATGTCCTTGCCACTGTGGTTATATAAAGAATTCAGTCATTTGGCCAGGCCTGGGAGCCCAGCACGGAGAGGAAGCACCAGAGTGTTAGGGTAACTGTTCATTTGTTAGAGCAAACCGTCCCCGCAAGGGTTTGCAGCTCTCTCATTTGTGAACTGTTTTGCTTTCCCCAGCTCCCAGGAGAGCATGAAGTTCCTCCAGGCCTGCAGCAGGCTTCCTGGCTCCAATCCTGCAGCCACGGCAGGGGGCCAGGCATTCCTGCTCTAAGTCTCCAAAGCAATAGCAACAACAACAAAACAAAAACATGTGACTCCTTAAAGGGCACGGTTTCCCTCTGATCAGGAACACGGACTGAAGTCCAAGAAGTGCAAATTCTCAGCAATTCTGGTGAAATTCAAACGGCAGAGCAGCTGCGCTCCTGAGCTGTGCAAAGGCAACCACTGCAGTGAGGGGCCTCCCCAGCACACTGGTCTCCAAATAGCCGTGTCCTGTTCAGCCTCTCTTCTGCTCTTGCTGTCTTTGATTTCTGAATGAAAAGCAGAGCATCCGTGAATGTGGGAGAGATTGTTTCTTATTCAATATTTGATTCTCCTGATACTAATGCGTATATAGATGGACTGAAAAAACAACCACCCATAATTCAGTCATTTTCAGATTCAGACCTTCCTGCTGGAGCGGGAAGCAGCAGGCCTACAGTGCATGCCCCTCTCCAGGGGAGGAATAGACAGCACAGGTAGAGCACACACATATTCCACCATCCATGCACTGAGGGGGCACCTCTCCTGGATCTCAGAGCCCATCCAACACAGCTGCATTCTGGGTAGGATGCCTCTCCCATCATGCAAGTCACTTTTGGTATGCCCTGTGTATGTGTTGTCTCTATACCTGTGTTATCTACTTTTATGTAAATTGACACAGACGAGAGTCATCTGAGAGATGGGAACTTCAATAGAGGAAGTGCTTCCCTAAAATTGGGCTGTAGGAAAAACTGTAGGGCATTTTCTTAATTAGTGATTGATGGAAGAGGGTCCAGCCCATTGTAGGTGGGGCCATCCCTGGGCTGTGGGTCCTGGGTTCTATAAGAGAGCAGGATAAGCAAGCCATGAAGAGCAAACCAGTGAGCAGCACCCCTCCATGGCCTCTGCATCAGCTCCTACCTCCAGGTTCCAGCCCTGTTTGAGTTCCTGTCCTGACTTCCTTCAGTGACAAACAGTGCTGTGGAAGTGTGAGCCAAATAAACCCTTTCCTCCCCAACTTGCTTTTGGTCATGGTGTTTGATCACAGTAACAATAACTCTAACTAACGATACCGTCTTGTGATCAGAGCTACACCCTTCTTTTGCTTCTCTCCTTTGTGTGTTTGTGTGTATGCTGGGTGTACCTATGTGTACCTATACGGTGGCCAAAGGACACCTCGGGTGTCATTAATCTTCAGAAGCCCTCTGGCTTGTTTTTGGAGACCATCAGAGCCTCCCTGGTGCTGAGTCAAGTGTGCCACCATGCCTGGTCTTTTTTTTTTTTCCCACATGGGTTCTAGGGATCAAACCCAAGTCCCCATGCTCACCAAGTGAGCACTTCACTGCGAGCAGTCTCCTTGGCTCCTTTCTCTCTGAAGCATACCACTGACTCCTGGCACAGAGAGGCTGAGAAACTAGCAGGGCCATGGAGGGGAGGTACCAGAAGCAAGCACAGAAACTGGGCTGATGGCAAGGTCAGGAAATTCTCTGTGTGAGCAGCCTGCAGTGGGTGGGGTGGGGGGTGGATGGGGCTTGACTAAACCATTCTAATTACACGAGGTGGGGGAGGGCGGGGCTGGTAGGCTGCGAAGTCATGCAGTGAAAGGAAGAAAAGCTAAGGAGAGTGTGAGAAACTGAGGATGTGGCCCAGTCACATACAGGGTGGGGCTGCTCTCTGCTGAGGCCTCAGCATGCAGACTCATCTTGATTCCAGAACTCTCCTCATTCCTGGTATGCATGCCTGTGCCTGCTCGGCCAACAGGGACTTCCTTCCCAGATCCTTTCGGTTCTTAGAAGTTTCAGTTAGTGTTTACAGTTCAAACTCTAAGAGATGACTTTGTGCCTCTGCACAGATCTAACTGTGTAAGATGCAGTCAGATCCGAGTGTTCTATCGGGACGTGACTCTCTCCTCCGCACCGCAGTTATAGGATTTCCTGGAAAGGTACCTACGCCTCTGAACAACTGTGGTCCACACAGTAAAGGCCAGTCCGATGCCATCATACTGAAATGTACCCATCACATGCAACAGAGATCTGCTACAGACTGAGGGGCATTCTTCCAGGGCCAGGCCTGCCTTCCAGGCTCCTGGACAGTTCACTCCCTTCTGTCCTGATTGCCTCAGCAGCCGGCAAATAGTGGAGTAGTGGCTTCTACTAGGGACCCATGGTAATTTTTCAATAACAGAAGCATTTTAATTGCCATAAAAGCTCAGTAAGATACTTGCCTCACACGAGCATGCAGACGAGTGTGGTCCCCAGAGCTCACATAAAAAGTGTGCATGGTGGCCGCCCTCGGCATCCTCGGGGCGGAGGGGCAGACAACTGAGGCTAACTGGCCAGCCACCCTTTCTTAATGACTATCAAAAAACAAGGTGGTGCCAGCCAGCCCAGCAGGGAAAGGTGCCTGGCAGCTGTAGTGCAATCCCTAGGTCACACCATGAAGCTGAGCACCGACTCTTGAAGCTGTCCTCCGACCTATATACACACACAATCGATCCATCAACCAGTATAAAAGGCAAGGTGGACCTCTGGTTCCTGTACACACTCCAGCACATGTGTGAACATGCATCCCACACAGCCAAACAGGAAGCACAGCCTCTGATTCGGAAGCATTTTAATCCATTTACTCCTGGGGGGCGCAGGGGGTGGGGCACGTATGCGCACACGTGCGCCGTCAGACAGCAGCTGCTAGGAGTCGGTTCTCTCCTTCCACAGCGTGAGTTCTGAGGATTGACCTCAGATCATCAAGCTTGGCGTGAGCACGCACCTTTACTGGATGGCCCCATTCCAAGGTGTCTTAAGAACAGCTGAAACAGAATGTCTGGGTGGGGCAATAAACCAATGAAGATGGCCCCACAGTTAACCCACCTCTTGGGTGCTTGGAACTTTGGATCTTTCTGTGTCATGTCGGTCCCTCGGTCTGCCCTGTCTTGTGGATTTCATTGCTCATATTTATTGAAGCAGCCGTCTGTGTGCACACCAGTATCACTGCAACCCCGGACCTGAGGAGCTCTGCAGGAGGACCGGAGAGCCCTCTGCCCCTTGTGAGGCTCCGAGGCTCTCTGACTGTTGCTGACCTTGACTGGGTTCCTAGCCAGCCCCCATCCGGATTACTAGGGTGTCTGATGAGGCCGTGGAGTAGCTTTCTGGATACAAGTACACCTGTGCATACACACAAATGTGCACTCATACACAAAGAAGATAAAAATTTAAAGATAAACCTAATTAAGATGCTAATTAGCATTATACTATTAATAGTAGATGCAAGTAAGTTGGTTCTGACTGGACAGGACCCTGTACCTGTTGCCAACCCATGTGTAAGCAGCTAGCAAGTCCTTTGGCCTATGGCCTGGGCACTTGTCCTCGTGGCCTCTGGATGACCTTTGTGGACAGTCAGATGGTTTTTATACTACTCCCTGCTTCAAACAGGGCAGTGGTGCACACCTTGTAGTTCTAGATCCTTGAGAGGCTGAGGCAGGAGGCTCCTTTGTGTGTGTACCTTTGTAGGTTAAGGTAGACATTGGTAACTTTTTCTATTACTTTCACTATGATGAAGGAGGTATGTTTTTCCCAGAAGACTTAGAGAGAGAAACCAGAGAGGGGACTAGAAGAAGCTGATTTCCCTCTGCTGCTGACACCTGCTGTATGGGAGTTTTCTACACACCCCAACAAATGAGCAATCAGTCCTGCAGTAATGGACAGCAGCTGGTGTCTTCTGATCCCACTGGTTTCTGGTACTACCTTGAGGGAGTCTCAAAATTCACAATCTCCAAGACTGTCTCCAGTTCAGAAGCCAGCCACAGCCACAGGCGGCTTCACCTGCCTTTCTAATTGACCAGCTAGAGGTAAGTCCGAGTTCTCAAGGCTCTCCCTTGGTTTGTTTGATTCAAGCATTGACTCTAGGACTTTGGGCAGCTTTTAGTACATTTGCTGTCTATAAACTTGTGTAAAGGATATCACAAAGCCTGGTGTGCTGCTACAGGTCTATAATCTCGTCTGCTCAGGAAGCTGAGGCAGGAGAATCAAAAATGTTAAATTGGGAAGACCAAGCTCAAGGCACTCCACTCTCGAGTTTGTAATGTCGACTTGGTATAGGCTGCAGTCATTCAGGAAGAAGTAACCTTAGTTAAGAAAACGCCTCCAGCAGACCGGCCTGTGGGCAAGTCTGTGGAGCGTTTATTCTTTGACTGATGATTGACATGGGAGGGCCCAGCTCACTGTGGGCAGTGCCACCCCTGGGCTGGTGGTCCCGGATACTATAAGAAGGCAGACCAAGCTTGCAGGCCACGAGTAGCAAACCAGTAAGCTTTCCACCATGGCCTCTGCTTTAGTTCCTGCCTTCAGGTTCCTGCTCTACTTGAGTTCCTGCCTAGATTTCCCTCAGTGCTCAGTTGTTACCTGAGAGTTGTAAGCTGAAAGAAATCCTCTTCTCCTCAAGTTGCTTTGGTCATTGGTCTTTTATCAAGGCAATAGAAACCTTAAGACAAGTTATCAGACAAGAACTGGTATAACATTTAAAGAAAGAATCTACTTTGCGTGGCTGGGGAGAGGGCTCTGTGACAACCGGAGTGTGGACACCACGCACCAGCCAAACTTTCCTTAATTTCCTTTTCTTCCCGATGTTGTTGTTATTTGTTTGTTTTGTTTTTTGTTTTGGGAGTTGTTAGTTTTTTGTTTTTGTTTTTTCTTTGGATGAGGTCATCTGTGCAGCCTAGACTAGCCTTGAACTCACAGTGTAGCCAGGCAGACCTCAAACTGTCAATCTTCCCTGCTTAGCCTCCCAAGTGTTTGGGCTGCAGGCATGCATCATCACGCCCTAGCCTAACCAGCTCTCAGCTATGATGTAAAGCCTCTCCTCTTTCAGCCCACAGAATCTGTTAGAAAGTAAACTGAGTACATTAAACTTTTTTCCTTGTCGTTTAAGTAATGGGAATTAACTCTCACTATTCTAGAGATAATAAATTTGAGACATGATTTCAACAGGGCTGGCTTCATCTGAAGCCCCTCTCCCTGGTTTATGGATTACACTCCTCTCAGTGTCTTTATATAGTCTTCCTTCTGTGGGATGTAATTGCCTCTTCTTTAAAAAAATATTGATTGATTGATTGGTTGGTTGGTTGTAGTGCTGGGAACTGAAGCCACGGGTCACACATGCTAAACAAGCATGAGCTTGTTTCAGTCCTATTATTTTTAGGTGATACATAATTGTACATAGCCACAGGGTGCTGCCTGACATTTTATTATATGCATACGCTGTAGAATATGATTAGACTACGTTAATTGGCATGTCCATCACCCCAAACGTCTATCATTTCTTTATGCTGGGAACATTCAAAATCCCATTTTGACATTATAATGGTTAATCTTAATTGTCAACCCAATAAGATCTAGAAATACCTTGAAGATGAGTAAGATTAATAGCTAAAAGTGAACTTTCACCCTTAAAACAGTCTGGTTTTATAGTAACTTTGGGTCCAAAAGACGTACATGGTGCTTGATGATGATACAAATTTTAAAAACTTAAAAATAGAGTTTAGTCAGGCAATGGTGGTGCACACCTTTACTCCTAGTACTCAAGAGGCAGAAGCAGGTGGATCTCTGTATTCATGACCAGCCTGGTCTACAGTGTGAGTTCCAGGAAAACCAGGGCTGCACAGAGAAACCATGTCTCAGAAAAAAAAAAACAAAAAAACTTTATAAATTACCTACATTTCTTAAATGAAAAACCTCCAAAACTGAGACACAAAGTACCTGCCAGCCTGGATTGTCTCACTTGTAAAAATCAGGCCTTGCTTTACCTAGAGTTACTAGGTCATCTGCTGAGAAAGGCAAACTCACAGACAGGTTTATCTTGCTGACAGGCTTCATGCTGAGAAAAGTAACTCACAAAACAGGTTTCAGTGAAAGGCAAACTCAAGATACCAGCTGTTGTTATCAAGGAAAAATTTACTTCTTACAGTTCCTTTATTTAAACAACAGCAACAAAATAAAATCTGCTTTTTAATGACTGTTCTTAGTAACCAAACATGTGTCTCTTGTAGTCAATGATTGGAGGTTTCCAGATAAAAAGGAAGAGTTTAAAGTGTATGTAAGATGTGACGATCCGAGGAAGTAATTCAAGGCATGTACAAAAATAAGACTCAAAGGTGGTACATATGGTGTTTAAGACTTCAAAGTTCAAGGTTTAACATTAATAAACGACACTCTGAGACGTTATTAACCCATCTTTGGTAAAGTACTGGCTACTATTATCATAGTCAGAGGCTCGAAATTTAAATTTCTCTTGATTGCTTCCTAAATATAGTCTTAAAAATGCTTCTCATTGTGTTAGCAACACCTCTGTCCAAACTATACATCTCTGCTTAAAGGAGAATGTCCATACTTTTTCTTTTTATATTATTATTGTTGTTGTTGTTGTTATTATTATTATTGCTTTTCAAGACATCCCTGGCTGCCTCGCTGTCCTGAAACTCACTATGCAGAGCAGGCTGGCCTCAAACTCAGAGCTCCACCTGCTTCTGCCTCCAGAGTGATGGGGCTAACAATGTGCACGACCACTGTCCAGATTCATGTTTTTCTCCCAGACCTCTTAGGCTTTCAAGTTCTTCTTCCCCTTTGTTCTGTTTCCTGCCAAGAGATTTCTGTCTTATTACAAATGAATGTTTGTGCTTCTTCAGACTTGGTTTTGCTACGGCTCAAAGGCTTTGATCAACTCCAGCTGTTTGCAGACACTTGTTAAGTGCTTCTTTCTACACGAGGATTTCAGTGCATTTTACAGACAGTAATCATACTAACACCTTCTGTCCTCGTCTATAATTGCCCAGCAGATTCCCACTCAGCTGAAAGAAACCTTCTAGAAATCAGCTGCCACTTGAAAACTTCTCCAAAATGGTCTAAACCTCACTAGCCCCTGTGGTCCTGTAAAACCAGTGAGCGCTGGATTTGTTGAAAGCTGACATGAACCAGTCAGGGCAATGTGATTGCTCCCTGTCTCTTCAGGTTCAGTCACCAAACTAGATTTCTGATGAAATTCCCCAAATCTTCTGCCATCCCCCTCCTGGCCTCCGACTGACATTCCAGCCTCTCTAGGCCCATGATGACCCAGCTGTAAAGCAACTAAAGAAGCAGCTACATCAGCCCTATCAACAACAAAAGGCTGAAATGTTAGGTCTCAAGCAGTCTGTATATCTGAAATTGAGCGCAAGCAGGACTGTAGAAGGATTTCTGGTGGTTAGATAAAAGCCAGCATTCCTCAGGAACTTGGCATCCCACCCCTCAAAAGAGGTCATTTCCCTTGCTCTGGCAGAGGTTCTTTGTCCTCCTCTGACATGTACCTGAGGTTGCATATCAAACCTCAGGCTAGTGTCCTGGTCCTTCTCAGTTCCCAGGCTGCCCTCCTCCGGGATAGCCGTTTGCTCTCTATATTATGGCAATACCCTCCCATCTCTTGCTATTCTTATCACTCTCTCTCTTGCTCTCCCTCTAGCCCAATAGAATATGCTATTCTCTATGTCTAGCTATCTGTACTGTTCTTTCCTGTTCTCTCACTTCTCTAGCTGGCCCTGGCTGTGTTCAATATGTTTCTCCTTCTCTCATCTTCCAGATGCCTCTGGATGTTCTCTCTTTCACCCACAATAACAGAGTGGTCATTTGGCAGTTTCTTTGCTGCACACTCCTTCACATACAATTAGGCTAATCAAGGTGGGAAGGCCTGATCATCGTGGGTGGAACCATTCCCTAGGCTGTGATCTTGGATTGTATAAAAGGGAGAAACTGAATTGAGTACTAGTCGTCATCATTCTGTTCTGACTGGAGACACAATATGGCTAGCTGCTTCAAGATCCTGCAGCCGTGATTTCATCTACCTGATGGCCTGTACACTTGAACTGTTACTTTTGTCGGAATATTTTATCACAGCAACAGTAACCAAGACTGACATTTACAACTAGTTGTTGGAAACAATTTAGCTTTTTAAAGCGGTGAGTCATGAATCATGCAGAGCGAGACGACAATAAAAACTGGAAGGGCACCAGAGCGTGCTGAAGAGAGGCTTTTAGAGACGCATACACAGCGCGGTAGAGAAAATCTTTACAGGAATGTCCCTAGGTGGGGTTAATTAGTGGTTAATTAATTAGGTTAATCTAATTAAGCTAAATTAAGCTTAATTCTTCAGTTTGGCATTAGTTGAGGGTTACCAAGTAGCCTAGAATACAACTATTAACACTGAGCTGAGATGTGTTTTGCTTATATAGGTTTACAGAACTTTCTAGTCTACTGGCCTCCCAAACTAATTATTATAACAACCCTTAAGTGTAAAGAACTGATTATCTTTTTTTAATGATTCGATTATTTTAATTTTATGTACATTGGTGTTTTGCCTGCTTGTGTGCCTGTGTGAAGATGTCAGAACTCCTGGAGCTGGAGTCACAGACAGTGGGGAGCCTCCATGTGGGTTCTGGGAATTGAACCTGGGTCCTCTGGAAGAGCAGACAGTGCTCTTAACTGCTGAGCGGTCTCTCCAGCATCATAAACGGATTATCTTTTAATACTCTGGTCTCATTGTTGGAAGTATTTTTGCTGGGTTTTGTTAGGATTGTTTTGGTTTGTTTTGAGACAGTATGCAGTCTTGGCTGGACTGGAACTCAAGAGATCACTATTTCTGCCTCCTGAGTGCTGGGACTAAAGGTGTATACATACCATCATGCCTGACTGATTGCCACTTTTTTAATTCTTTAAAAGTATTTTATGTGTATGAGTGTTTTGCCTACATGTTTATCTAAACACCATTGGTGTGCCTGGTATCTGGAAGCCAGAAAAGCATATAGAATCTCTTAGAACTGGACTTACAAAGGATTGTGAGCCACCATGTAGGTCCTGGGATCAAACCCAGGTCCTCTGGAAGAGCAGCCAGTGCTCTTAGCTGCTAAGCCAACTCTCCAGCCCTGCTGTGCTTTTTCTTTTTAATCCAAATATAATTCCACCTTATAAAAAAATGGAGTTGGGTTGTAAAGCTATCTTCCAATGTGATACATTTGTTTTCTTTTAACCAGAAGGTTTGTGCTCAGATAGTTTTAGCAATGCTGAGCTTTGCGGAATTTTACAGCCAGCAAGGTTAAATTGCTCTGGGCATGTTCGTGTAATTTTGAAGTGGTTAGAAGCCAGAGTGCCTCTAAACTGATGGTGCAGGGGCAGAAACATCTCAGATTTGAAGCATTCTTGGTTCTTGACAGCTCACTTTGTGTTTTGTCTCAAGGCTTTACTTCAGAGACTATCCTTATTCAGGGTGGGGAGGGATTGGGTGGGGGGGATGGGGATAGAGATGGGGACGGGGAGGGTGGAGCAGGGGGGACGGGGTATGACGAGGATGATGGACCTACACAAAAACTTCTTGCATAAGTCTATGGCTCTATTGTAGCCAACTGAGATTCTGCGTGGATCAGCTTCCCATCACGTGACAAAAGACTTCAGATAATGAACTTTTAAGAAGACAAGGTTTATTAAGACAGTTTATCAGGGCTCCATCACGCCGCTGTGACAACAGCGAACCAAGGTAGAAATGTGTGGTTAGGGAGCCTGTCACTTAATATCCAGGAAGTAAGAGAGGAAGGGGCCAGAACTCCAACGTTTCAAGGGCACAGCTCACAACCTAACTTCCCCTGACCAGGTCCCTCTTCCTAATAATTCTACCACCTACCCCCAGAACCATAGGCTAGAGCCTAACCGTTCAACACCCCTGCCTTTGGGGAACATCCTCGAACCAACTATAATGCCCTGTATTTCCTATTGCGCAAGGAGGGAAAAAAAGGAGCTGATACTTTTGTACAAATGCAAGAATATGGGAAAGACCCTTCCCCTCGCCGCTCCAGGCTTTCCCAGGGTTCATAAATCCTGTGCCTGGCTCTGCTCTGCTCTGCTCTGCTTGCTCCCCTCCCCTCCACACTCCTCAAGACCACGGATTTTGGTGCTTTTCCTAGACTGGAAAGGAGGTGCAACTCCACAAAGTAATGGGGTTCTGTGGGGCCTCGAGGGACAGAGGAAAATGCAAGCACTGTTCTGTGCTGTCGAAAGAAGCACTTAAGGGAGGCAGGGGGCAAGGCATACCCACACGTGCTGACAGAGGGAACCTTACAGAGGCCGCGTGGATCTGAGGGCAGCCACTGAGGGCTCCTTCCCGGGGAACAGCCTGTCTTTAGGGACCTCCTTTTAAAGTTGAGATGATCTGAGCTGACAATGTACCATAGTTTCCTTCCATAATTGTGTTCTCCTGCCCCCCTGACACCAGGCTGTCTTGGGAGGCCTGGAACTCACAGAGGTCCGCCTGCCTTTGCCTCCCGAGTTCTGGGATTAAATGTGTTTACTACCACTGCCTGGCTGAATCTCATCTTTCAAATACATGAGCCCTCAGTGTGTGTCTTTGGCTGGGGATCAAGTCTAAGGCCTGACGGTTGTCAGACAACTGTCCACCCAAGCTTTTTTTTTATTTTAATTAAAAAAAAATTATCTCTGGGACTTCAAAGGCATGGCCTGATTGACGCTCAGGAGCTGAAGTCCTCCAAGCAGTTCTCCCAGCTCCACCCGCCAAGCTAAAGCTGTTCACTGTCCCTGTTTAACAATGCTGGCTGAGGAGGGGACATGCCTCTCTGCCCCTTGTTTTCCTGGAGTTCCCCTTGCAGACTGCAGGAGGATTGAGGAGGCAGGGCACTCCCTTCCTCCCTCCCTCACGTCATACCTTGGATCTTCCAGGCCTCCCAAGACAGGATCTTGCTACAGAGGTCCAGGTTGGCCTTCAATGTCCCTTCTCCAGCCGGCGAAGCTCGGGCATTATAGGTTTGCACGACCACACCCACATCGGTTCATGTTTTGTCAACTTGTACTTGTGTGTATGAAGTTTAAAAACAAGTAAATAGAATCTCATCTTTCTTTTTTTCTTTCTTTCTCTCTTTTGCTTTGATACAGGGTTTGTCTATTGGAGCTCATCCCTTCCCTCAAAAATGCAACGTGCGAGAGGATTTCTATTTAATTTCTTTTACTATGACTTGCAGTTTTTTTTTAATATACTACAGTTTTCCACCCCTGTACATGTGGATCTGTCTTGATCTTCGAAACGCGCATTGTGTCTTCCCAATTAGAAGGCTGTGCACGTGGCTGGTTTAGGGGGTAGGGCCAGGGACCCAGTGTACGGCGGGCCGGGCAGGAACTGGCGGGACTTGTCAGCTCTCCAAAAGCCCCGTTGCTGCTAACAACCCTGCCCTGGGGAGGGAACGGGTTCAGCCTAGCCTCGCTTGATTGACGCTGACTCTAACTCTGTGAAAGGAGAATGCGAGATGCTGGGGAAATCCCCAAATTCCATCACTTTGAAAAGGCTTCCACGCCATTGTAAGTTTACATAATACAAACCTTCAAAGACGTTTTTAAGTCATGTTACCTCCCATTCCTCTGCCGGGCATGGTGGTTCATGCCTGCAACCCCAACGCACTAGGGAATTTCCGATTGTGGGAGAACAGCCAGGCATTCTGGGCCAATCTAGGCTACACAGGCCAGCAGGGGCTATAGTGGGTGGCCCTGTGCCCCCCAGGTAAGTGAATCAACCAATCCTTTCTCTCCCCTTTTATTTCTTTTACTTGTAAGGAATCAAAGAAAACCGTCAAATGTGTAGAATGTCAACTCATCCACTTCAATTCTTTTCTACGTATCGCCAAGAAAGAAATTCCAAAGGAGGAAATCTGTGGGGATGATCTTCATAAAAGGGGGAAAAGAGGCCCTGCAGCCGATGCACATGCCTTTAATCTCAACACTCAGGAGGCAGAAGCAGCAGGATCTCTTTGAGTTCGAGTCCAGCCTGGTCTACAGAATGAGTTCCAGGTCAGCCAAGAGAAACCGTACACAGAGAAACCTTCTTGAAAAACCTAAAAATTAAAAAAGTATGTGTGTGTGTGTGTGTGTGTGTGTGTGTCATTTCAAGTGCCATTGCTCATCAATATTTTTGTTTGTTTTTTAACTACCTAGTTTTTCACTAGGGACTAAAGTGCTGGGATTAAAGGCATGAGCCACCATGCCTGACCAGTATTCTTTTTTGAATCAGTATATATCGATTGTAGAAAGTAACGAGTTTCATTTATGACATTTCCCTACATATGTATAACATTTGTTGTTAGGCTGCTGGGTAGCTCACCAAGGAGACATGGGGGCACATTCAGAAATGTAAACCCTACCATGTTAATCAATGTCCATCACTGGTTTTTTCAATGCTCTTTATTAATTACAAGCCATGTCAATTCTCAGGCAATTCAAGACCCAGGCGGCTAGGCAGAGACTTCATCCCATCACCCTCTCACACTGTTCTCTCCCCATTCTCCTGCTTCTCCCAAGTCCTTTAATCTTTCCCCCAGCCCCTCTTCACTCCAGGCTTCTTTACAACACAATGGTATCTTAGCATACTTGGCTGGGGTGATCAGAGACCTTTGATCATGTTCGGTCACCTTCAACTGTAAACAGTTGGCTTTTTCAGGTGGAGATCAGAGTGGCTGCTCCAAGGAGAGCACAGAGGTGTGAACAGGTAGGAAGCAGAGCTGCAAGGCATCAGGTTTCACAGCTGCAAGGCATCAGGAAGCCCTTTCACATACTAACAACAGCACACAGGAGTAAAATATCCCACAACACTACCAGACCTCAACAGACAGAACCACTATCATAATTTGATGACAAGCATCATACTGGACAATGGAACCCTGAACGTCCCAGCTCAGGCATTTGTGATATAGAACCCCTCAGGTGTTCTACTGATAGCATATGCAGATCCTTAGCAATCAAACATCCCCCACATAAATCCAACACCTGCAGACAATACGAATTGACAAGACCTAGGTAGCCCCTCACCCAACAATGCACAATTATTTTAACATAACTAAAAATAAACTTTCACAACTAACGTACCTTGATAACATGCATCCCCTATTACGCCTATCCCCACTGCACAGCCCCCTTTCCCCTCCCATCTCCTAATAGTCTCTTTTGCTGAACTAACGCTCTGCCCCAGTCTGCCCTCCCTACCATGATGAATCAGTGCCTCTCCATCTAGGAACCAAAGCAAACATTTCCTCCCTGAAGTTATTTCTGGTAAGGGTTATGCCACCACTACAACAGAAATAATTACAGTAGAAATGATACCTACTGTGTGCTAGTCAGCTTCTCATGACTGCAGCAATATGCCCGAGATGAGCGACTTGCACGTAAAGCTAATTTTGCCCTGTGGTTTCAGTCCATGAATGGTAGGGTCTCCAGGGAAACAGAGCCAAGAGCAGAACCTCTTGGTTGATGGCCAGGAAGCTAAAGAGAAAAAGGAACAAAAGACATCGAGACACCCTGTTCCTCTTAAGAACACCTAAAGAATTCCTAGCTTTAAAGCACCCTTCCCACCCTGACGATGATAACCGTGCCCTGAACATATGAGCCTTAACGGGACCTTCCGGGTCCAAATTACAGTGGGTGGAGGCAGCTACGGGCAGCTTTTTTTCTTTTTTTAATTCTTTAAAATTTAATTAAACATTTACAGTTTAATTTCTTGTATGTAAAACTATGTTCAAAACAGGGAGTGACAACCTACAGAATGAGAGAAAATGTTTCCAATGTATCTGCTGAAAGCTGAGCATATAGAACAC
Organism: Cricetomys ansorgei; assembly: GCA_026225945.1. NCBI lineage: Eukaryota > Metazoa > Chordata > Mammalia > Rodentia > Nesomyidae > Cricetomys > Cricetomys ansorgei. Next base: position 7,549,741 of record JAMJFZ010001360.1, on the reverse strand, counting down.
ATGTAGAACCCAACCACTACTACAAAATAAATGGACCAATTTGCTGTTGTTTCTTTTTTTTGAGACAAGGTATCATTGTTTCCCTGGCTGACTTGGAACACCATTTATAGGCAGGGCTAGCCTTGAATTCACTCCTAAGTGCTGGCATTAAAGGTGTCCACTACCAGGCCCAATAAGCCAATTTAACGGTGAGTGAGCAAAGGCCTTGGGGTAGATAGTTCTGAAAATAGAACAAAAAGTCAATAGCCAATAAACACATGTTAAACTCCACTAATTGTTCTGGAAATGCAAACCAAAACCACAGTGAGATACCACGTCACACTAATCAAGACTGTTGGTATAAAGACAAAGATAAAGCACGGTGAAGGTGTGCAAATCTGAGGAATGTAGGTAGTGGAAATTCCACTTCTACACAACAATGTGGATATAAATGACAGTGTTGAACTATAGCACTAAAACTGGTTAAAGCTCTAAGTTTTATGCTATTTTTTTTTAAAACTGGGGGGTGTTGGGTAAGTTTCTAGTTGTTTTCATTGTTTTTTAAAATTATGTTATTATGTTGTTATTTCTAGTTATGTTTATGTAACTTTAAAACAATTGTTTTGTGCATTGTTGGGGGAAGGGCTGCCTAAGCCTTGGCAGTGTGTTTTATCTTCAGGTGTTGGCTTTATGTAAATCTGTGATTAAGATGTTTGCTTCCTCATGATCTGCACCTGATTACAGTTCTCTGGCAGAATCACTGTAGTTCACTGAGATCTCTGTGTGAGGGGCAAAGTTGCTGTGGAGGAATTCTCTCCCACAGTCTCAGGCAACAAGGAGAGAACACTTAAGCCTTGAGTTTCCCCACTATAAATGTGACATAGTTCAGCTATTAAAGGACTGTGGGATGAGACTAAGCTACGGTTTCCTTCATTATGAAAATAGGCCTTTGAAGAGGGGGCAGAGTTTTTGTATCAGGAGAATTCCTGAGGAGCTTCTGTAGCAATAAAAACACCTGAGTTCTGCTGTCCAGTATGATACTTGTCATGAGAGAGGGTTTCCCTTGGCTGAGTCTGGAAGGTTTCCATCCATATGAGTGTCTCCTTGTCTTTAGACAGGCACAGTAGTGATCAGGTACAAAGGGGTTGTTTATTTGTGTTTGTTTGTTAGACAGGGTCTCACTGTGTAGCTCTGGCTGGCCTGGAACTCACTATGCAGCCCAGGATGACCTCAAACTCATAGAAATTTACCTGCCTTTGTCTCCCAAGTGCTGGGGTTAAAATCATATACCACCATGCCTGGCCCATGCTATTATATGGTTTAATGCAATGAGAAAGTAGGGAAGCAGAAGGAACACTTGTTCAATTGTAAAGAAGATAATAAGGAGTACAAAAATGATAATTTTCCAAATTTTCACTAAGATATTCTTCACTAGACTTATACCCTGCATTTATAGGACTATAATTCTTATTAGCACATCAAACTATCACTGTTTCTTCAAAAATCAATGCTAATAGGGGCTGGAGAGAGGACTGAGCAGTTAAAAATATGAGCCTCAGATGCTCTTCCAGAGGACTAGGGTTGGATTCCCAGCATCCACATGGCGTCCTCAACAATCCATAACTCCAGTTCCAGGGAATCTATACCCTCTTCTGGCCTTTTGAGGCACTGCATGCACATGGTGCACATATATTCATGTAGACACCCATAAAATTAAACAAGTAAAAAAAAAAACCATAATGACAGTAGAGAGAAACTATAGAGAAAGATAGAGTTCGGTCTCCCATGTGTGCAGAGAAAAAGGACTATATTTACAATATATGATTTCCAAAGAACGACAAAATAGCAATTTGAACTCTAATTTTGGCCTACTTTTGGTCCCACAATGCAAAAACAATTCAATCTAATCTTTTCTAATTTAAGGACATTTTTAGCAATATTATATATGTAAATTTCTTAGATAATTTTTTAATTTTTTGAGATTATAATACAATTACCTTATTTCTCCCTTCCCTTTCCTCCCTCCAAACCCTCCCATGTACCCCTCCATAAATTATTTTTAAAATAGAAATATAGCAGAATTTTAGACTAAAAAAACAAAACTATCTGCCAATATCCTTCTCAACCCTAACCCCCCTGAAAGATAAAGGTTTCCCTGTGTCTACTCTCTTGTAACTCCTGAGTGATGGCATGTCACCATTTTAGGTTGGGTACACATCATAATCTCTTGCTCTAGAAGAAAACTTAACTCACACAATTGCCTTTTTCCTCTTTTTAAAAGTTATTTTTAGGTTTTTTGTTTTGTGATCTGAAATAGCTTCTATTTCAGACTTCTGTCTTAGGATTCATTAACTCTATTTCTTATCTCTGCAGGATATAGATTCCTCTTCAGCTTTCAGCTCTAAACTCCACTGTCTATAGGTTGATTTTTATTTTGTTTTACTTTATTGTTGTTTTATTTCTTTTTTAAGACAGGTTCTGGCACACATCATTAATCCTAACACTTGGGAGGCAGAGGCAGGCAGATCTCTGTGAGTTCAAGGCCATCCTGGTCTACAGAGTGAGTTCTAGGACAGCCAGAGTTACAACAGAGAAACCCTGTCTTGAAAACAAAACAAAACAAACAAACAAATGTCAGGGTCTCTCTAGCACTGGCTATGTAGACCTTCAACTCACAGAGATCCACCTGCCTCTGCCTCTCAAGTGCTGGGATTAAAGATACATGCCACTATTCCCAGCTCCATAGGATGATTTTTAAAGCTCTTCCATGGTGTACACATTATTATAAGTTGTACTACAGAAATATTTCTGAAATAGATGTAGATGTAAATAATGATAGATGTAAAAAATGAAGTAGATTCTGTTTCTATTCTTTTTTTACATTTTATTTAGTGTGTGTATATGTGTGTGTATGTGTGGTGTGTGTGTATGTGTGTGTGTATGTGTGGGGTGTGTGTGTATAGGTCTGTGTATGTGTGGTGTGTGTATGTGTGGTGTGTGTATGTGTGGTGTCTGTGTGTATGTGTGTGTGTATGTGGGGGGGTGTGTATGTGTGTGTATGTGTGTGTGTGTATGTGTGTGTATGTGTGGTGTGTGTGTGTATGTGTGTGTGTATGTGTGTGTGTATGTGTGGTGTCTGTGTATGTGTGGTGTGTATGGGTGTGTGTGTGTGCGTATGTGTGTGTGTGCATGTGTGTGTGTATGTGTGGTGTGTGTGTGTGTGTATGTGTGTGTGTATGTGTGTGTGTGTGTATGTGTGGTGTGTATGTGTGTGTGCGTGTATGTGTGTGTGTGTGGTGTGTGTGTGTATGTGTGTGTGTGGAGGGTGTGTGTATGTGTGGTGTGTGTGTGTGTGTATGTGTGGTGTGTATGTGTGTGTGTGTGTGTATGTGTGGTGTGTGTGTGTATGTGTGTGTGTGGAGGGTGTGTGTATGTGTGGTGTGTGTGTGTGTATGTGGGGGTGTAGGTGTGGGGGTGTGGGTGCTAGTGTTCTTACCATGGCGTCAGTGTGGAGGTCACAGAACAATTTGTAGGAATCCTCTTTTTTTACCATGCGGGCCCCAGGGGCTCAGGTGTGCAAGGCTTGGAACCAGGTGCCTTTACCCACTCAACCATCTCTACATTCTATTTCTTTTTCTTACATGATTATTTTCAGCATTTCATTATCAATAAAAAGGAATGCTAGAGGTATGGACGAAGTAAATCTAAAAATTTAAAACAAAACCCACCAAGATTCTCTTTTCTAATATATAATCTATTGCTAATTGTGCTGTATTCTAGATTGTTTCATGTGTGAACCATGACTGTCCTGTACAACTTTATGTGTTTCCTGGCATTCTAAGTGCTTTTTTTGTACTTGATAACCAGGCAGACAACATGCCTTCACCCCAATAGACTTGTGGGTCACATCTGTTCTCTTCTGAATCTCATATATTTTCTCTCAGCTGCTTCACACCACCCATTACACTAAACTTCCTAAGAAGGGATACATAAGAAATACTTTACTAAGTTGTGTGTGTATGTCTGTATGTTCAAGTGGGTGTCTATTTGTTCATCTGTGTGTAGATGCGCATTTGTATATGTTTATGTGTGTACCTATGTGTTCATATGTGTGTATCTGTGTGCATGTTCATGTGTGTGTATTTGTGTGTGTACTTGTTCATGGAGGCCAGAGTTTGACGTTGGGTGTCTCCAGTAGCTTTCCACTTTTATTTAGTGGTTACTTAATTATTGTGTGTGTACATTGTGTGCGTGTGTGTGTGTGTGTGTGTGTGTGTGTGTGTGTGAATATGTTCAACAACATGCTTTTGGAAGTCAGAGGACAACTTTTGGATTTGATTCTCTCCCCACCATTGGGTTCTGGGGATTGAATCCAGCTCATCAGGCTTGGTAGCAAGCACCTTTATCTACTAAGCCATCTTGCTGGGCCTCCGCCTTACTTTTTGGGATGGGGTCCTTCACTGGACTTGGAGCTCACTGATTTGGATAGACTGACTGGCCAGCGAGCTCCAGAGCCCCTCCTGTCTGCCTCCCCAACATTGGATTACAGGTGCACACCACGGCATCTGGCTTTTTCCGTGGGTACTGGGGATTGAACTTAGGTCTTTATGCCTTCAGGACAAACTATTGACTCAGCCATCTCCTAGATCCTCAGACTTCTTACATGTATGCAGATATCTTTATTTTACTTCATCCTTCAATCCACAGTTTGGTTGTAATAGATATTTTAAGTTGAAAGCATTTCGAATGTGTAAGCCAGCACTCTCATTTAACCTCATTTTGCTCCAGATTTAGTTTGTGACTTTAGTATTTTCCTCTTTCTGCTTATTTTCTTGCAGACCTTAGTGCATATTTATACTCTGAGCAACTGGGAGTCTACCCTTCATTTAGAAGAGACATGGACTATAAGGTGGTAGCAGAGACATTTTGGTAGTTGATTTTCTCTAAAGAAAAAGAAGTCCCCAGCCTAGTGTGCTAGAAGCCTGGCAGATAGGATCCCAGGACTTATTTCTGTATGCTACCAGGTTCAATAGATAAAGTGAAAGCTCATTAGTGCATACAAGTCCCCAGAAACTGCTAGGTACTAGGAATAGGACCGGGGTGTAGACCAGCAGTGGTGCTGTTTGTGGATGCATGTGGAACAGCTTGTCTGGTCAGCACAGGTCCACGGTTTGATATCCAGCAGGACAAAAACATGCATAAGTGTGCTTCACATTCCAAAAGGAGGTAAATTTTATTTGATAGCAAAATAAATTGAATGGAACTGGACATGCTGTCACACACCTTTAATCCCAGCACTCGGGAGGCAGAGGCAGGAGGATCTCTGTGAGTTCGAGGCCAGCCTGGTCTACAGAGTGAGTTCAGGACAGCCGGGGCTGCTTCACAGAGAAACCCCACCTCGGGTGGTGGTGAGGGACGAAAACGGACAATAATGTACACTAAGCAATTTTAGGAGAATCATAAAGCATAAAAAGGAAAATTATGTTGGTATTTTATCTCCTACTTTCTGTATATAGACCAACTTTTGTTGCAGAAGTTTATTTTTAGATATATATAAAATAATTATTTTATGCACTGTTGGGTGAGGGTCTGTCTAGGGTGTTTTATATTGTTTGCAGACGTTGTTTTCCTGTGGCGGTTGTTTAATTGCTAAAAATCTGCAGGTGCTGTCAGTAGAACACCTGAGGAGTTCGGAAAGAATAAATACACCTGAGCCCAGATGCTCAAGGTTCCACTGTGAGTCTGGCACTGGCCATGAAGGTAGTTCCCTCCGCTGAGGTCTGGCAGAGTTTGCACATATGAAAACGCCTCCTCGTCCTGTCTGCTGAGCTGCCACAGCGAGGTACTACTATAAACTTCTTTTCTTTTTTTCTTTTTAAAATTTTATTTCTAGGGAGCTGGAGAGATGGCTCAGCAGTTAAAAGTATTAACTGCTCTTCCTGAGGTCCTGAGTTCAATTCCCAGCAACTACACGGTGGTTAACAACCATCTATAATGGGAACAGATGCCCTCTGCTGGCGTGCAAATGTACATGCAGACAGAGCATTCATAAATAAATCTTTAAAAAAAAAGTAAAATTTTATTTCAGAGATGGTATTCTATTTCCAAAGACCAGCTCCGGCAATGAGGTCAGGGGATGCGAAGGAGGTGCAAAGTCAGCGAGGAAAACAGGCACAAAACAGGTCAGGTCAAAGCAAGTTCTCTTTATTTTTTTCATATGACTTATCTATCTTTTAACAAAAAGTCTCACGTAAAAGGAATCACAATACAATCATAGATCGTACTTTTCCCAACAAATGATTACAAGATTCATAGTTTTAAAAGCGTAGTATTCTCACATACCTACACATGACTAATTCTAACCTCCCCTTTATGTTACTACATTACGGTTACATAGAGTCTCACAAAATGGTTTCCCATTACACATTAAAAGAATTCAAGCAAGCTAAACATTTCTTACAGCTAGTTCCTTCGAGCTGGCAGGCAGCACTTGGAGTTACCAGGAAATGGGTATATGTCACACTATCATTAATGCAATTTCTATCCAGCTCACAGTTAATCCTAGTAAAACAAATATGCAATTTACTAAAGGACCTCAAGTCTAGGGCCCTTTACCTTTCTTAGATAAAGGGAGAATCTTTCCAGCTTACATACTACATGGCTCTGTGTCCCCAAGGCATACAGGCAAAACCCATCAGTAGTTTTATAATTGGTAAAATCAGGAAAAGATCAAAATTATGGTCAAGGAAGTCCGAACTTAACAATGGCCACTGTAACTCATTTGTTATTTCTTGATCATGGTCCTGTTTTCCACAGGCGAAACTCATGGGCCCTAGCAATCAGGTTTTCTTTGTTCTTGTTTGCTAACCCTGACCAAGTTTTCAGCTGCCAAGAATATGTTTTTCTACATAGTTCCCTCAGTTTCTTATTTCAAAGTAGCTTGGCAAAACACCCTAATCTGATGTTATTAATTAGTTACTCTTTTTGGAATTTCAATAGAGTCACTAGTTTAACTGAATGGCATTGCCTTGCCCAGCTGGCATTGCTCGAGGGAAAATCATCACCACTGATATGTGTGCCAGTAACACTGCCCAGTGAGGGGTTAGAGACCCTCACAGAACTTTCATACCACAGGAGAGACAGGGAGACCATGGTAGCAACAAGCACAATAAGGCCCAGCAGTAGCAAAGGGCATTCAGGAGATAATCCCATGGAAGGCCAAGGTAAAAACCTACTGTTACCTTGCTAAACAGTGGGCTGTCCTGAAACTCCAGTGCTGGCTACTGTTCCCCTGCACGGCTCCCAGCAGTCTATGTAACTCAGGATAGCCTTGAACTTGGAGCAATCTTCCTGTTTCAGCCTTCTGTGAGCTGTATTACAGGTATGCGTCATCCCACCTGGCTCTTAGATAAGTAGTTTCTTTTCTTAATGTTTACTTTTAAAATTTCTTTGACAGTTTCATACTTGGGCATAATGTATTCTGGCTATTTTCAGCCCCAGTAGCCTCCCTTCTCACCCCTCTCCAACCTCCACTTTACCCCCTCCCCAAACAGTCCACCTCCTACTTCTATGTATGCTGCTCTGGTTTTGTGTTTGTAACCCGCTGAACTTTGAGTTACTCATATGAACACTGGCGAGGGATTATCTGCTGGCACATGGGCAACTTATCAGTAGTTATCCACTGATGAAAATATAACCCCCTTCCCTCAGCAACCATTAACTCCACAGCCCTCTGCATGAACCCTTTCCTACCCATGATGGAATACTTATGGGCCCATCTTAAACAGGTGTCTACAGCTACCGTGAGCTCATGAGAGCGCTGGCTGCGTCGTGTCCAGAAGACAGCATCTTACTGCACTTCCAGCCATCCTCCCGCTCTTCCACGAGATGCCCCTGTAAGTCTTGGTAGGCCGTTAATATGAATGTCTCACTGAAAGGGACGAGCACTCAGCAGTCACTGTTCTCAGAACTTGACCAGCTCTGAGTCTCTGCAGTCGCCGTCACCCACTACCAACAGAAGCTCCTCTGACCAAGGTTGAAAGCGGCACCAGCCTATGGGTATATGCAAAGATATTTAGAAGGCAGTTTGACAGCGTTTCCTGTGGGGAGCAGAGGGAGCTCTGAGTGAATGTGTGCTGTTCATGTGAGCATGGCCATGTCAGGGACTCAGATCCATGGGGAAATGGCTACACCTATTCCCACCTCCAACCCCTCGGTGAGGCTCAGAGGACAGCAAAGCCTTCCTCTGACTATCATCTGACTGCATGATGATGGTGTGTAAAAAAGAGCGTCCGCCATAGCTTTCTCCCCCTGAATGTTTATGCCTGAAGATTGCTCCCCTACAGAGGCTGCTCCTACGAAGATTAGCTAAAACTGTCTCCTGGTGTCAGTTGTGTACTATAAACCCTAACTCCTTGTCTCTTCGTAAGAACCTGCCCCTGGTTCTGGCACGTGCAATAACCCTGACTCTCTGTTCAACTGTATATACAAACATGCTAAGTTTCTGGGGCACCGTGGTCTTCCGTCAGAAGACCTGATCACTCTACCCAATCCCAGTGCGTGTGTGCGTGCGCATTTTTTTTCATTCTCTTGCTGCCCTATCAGACTTAAGTATCTGGAGCCATGTAGGTTGTCTTTCCTAGGGTCTATGACCTCTCTAGGCATTAAAAAACTTATGTACATGAGTGTTTTACCTGTGCATGTACACCATATGCCTGCCTGCTGCCTGCTGAGGTCAGAAGAGGGTGTCAGATCCCCTGGAACTGGAGCTACAGATGGTTATGAGTCACCATGTGGGTTCTGGGACTCAAACCCGAGTCCTCTGGAAGAGCAGCCAGTGCCCTTCATCACTGAGACGTCTCTTCGGCACCCCCAGCCATGGGCTTTTGACCAGGTTTACGGTAACAGGCGTACATTTCCTCTTCTGGTTTCACATTCGGTCAGACAGCGCTTGGTTACCCTGTAACAGGCACGCTGCTGTTGCGTCAGCAGGCGGCTCTGGCCGGCGTCTCAGCAGGCGTCCACTATTAGAGAACGCAGGGTCCACTGCTGTGTTAAGACCGGATGACTCTTCTTCCCCAGTGACCCTTTGAATGTCTTTGGGTACTATGCAAGCTATCCATAAGAAAGGACGTTTCCAGGCAACCCAAGTGTGTGTTGTCTTCAGTAATAGTCTTACTGTCTAGTTACTGTGGACAACCCAGAGCGACTGGAACAGCCCGCATTGCTTGGTGCCTCTGGGCCCCCTGACTGACAGCTTGTGGGGAAGCACCCACACCTAGCACTAGCACTTTTACTTCAGAACATTACTTTTGGGAGAAGCACTGTCTACCCGTGCAGGTTATCTCTGTTTGAACGCCTTAATTATAAATATTTTTTTAAAGCAGTTTCTGGGCCAGGGAGATGGCTCAATAGTTCTTCCAGATTACCCAGGTTCGACTTACAGAACCCACTTGGTGACTCACAACCATTTGCAACTCTAGTTGCAGGGAATCTGATGCCCAAAACCACCAGGCACACACGTGGTGCCCTGACATACACGTGTGCAAATTACTCATACACATAAAATATATAAATCTAAAAACATTTATTTGAAAAAGCAGTTCTCTTTCTCTTCTCCATTATTTTGGGTGAGTTGTGTGTGAGGCCAGAGGACTTCATGAAGACTGTAGTGAGTCTTTTTAATTGATGCCTGCATTTAGAATTTACTCAATTTTGTCCCCCATCTCTGATATGCTTTCTCCTGCTTTATCTTGTTTATTGGTGATACTGTCCCCTGTGGTTTTTATCTGATTTATTGATTTTTCTTTTAAAATTATTTTTACTTATGTGCCTGTTTCTATGTTAGTGTGTGCTGAGGGTGTGTAGGTGTTCACAGAGGCTGATGTGAGTCAGTTCAGAAGGATGGAGTACAGGCAAATGGTTTGCAAAAGGTGTTTGGATTAGAAAACCTCGGCCTAGTGCTGGAGTTGGAGCTCTCTGGTAAGAATGTTTGCCTAGCATGGGCAAGACTCTATGTTCGATCTCTAGCACTGTAAAAAAATGGGCTGCAAACAAACCCGCCTAACTTTCGTCCCAGAAAGCACTGTATTTGTTTGACGTTACTAACTTCATCCTCAAACTGGGTTCTCTCCTGAGTTCTCACCTGTTTAGCTTTCCTGTGGTAGGAGCCAAAATGGTTCTTACATTTGTAGACCTCAAATACTTCACTGTACCAGAAAAGAAAGCAAGCTTTGGTTTCGTTGAAGCCTCAACCTGTCTTTGTGGGTTCATTGGTTCTGGTGGGACATGAAGCCTACTTCTAAACCATTACCAGAGGAAATAGTTACGTGGTGCCACTTAAGTGGGAGAAGTGCTGAGACGCAGCCAGTAAATACGCACTATACTTGTACCTACACTAGGACAAATAAACAAAAAACGTGCGCTGATTATCCATGCAATGGCTCACTCCCCGAGGCTCACAAAAACACAGCACTTAAGTATCTGCTCAGACTCAGAAGAGAGTCCGTTCTGCCAGCTCTTGCTTCTTTTTTTTTTTTTTTTTTTTTTTTTTCCTGTGTCCTCTGCCTCTGCTTTGGGCCTCATTCACTTCCACAATGGACAGGCCATGTGATGTTATAATAAATATGGCCACCAGTAATTACTCAGTAAAAACACCTCTCCCAGACCCCACTATCCAGGTTCATATATCAATTTCAGGAGAGGGCTCCATAAAGCCCTGCTTGGACCAGCGCCTATCCCTTGGTCACATCAATACTGCCAGCCTGAAGGAGTATTTTACTCGGCACACCCACAAGGCTGTTTTATTGCGGGGCTCTGGGAAGGTCCCATTGAGGGTGACTCTTACAAGGGGTAGACTTGTCGTATTTGAGGAAAGGTGGCATGGGGGACCACAGTGATCCATTTAAATGGGTAGTGAAGTTCTAGAATGTGGCTTTTGGGAACGTAAGTGATCATGAAGAATCGCCCCCACTGACTGCCAATATTATAAAACCAGAAGACTTCAAAAGACTGCGGTTTTTCACGTTTCGGTGTGCACCAGTGAATATTCTTTCCGACCTTCCTGAGGGACTTCCGGAGGGTACTCAGCTGTTTCTAATCGCGAGCCGAACGTGATGCTGTGCGGCTTTAACAGGCACTAGTGGATGAGTGCCGAGGCCGATAGGTGGGAGGCTGCAGTCCCGCGGACAATCTGAGGACCTGCGGACACTCTGGGGATGCCGCGGACATCCCGGGGATCCCACAGACATTCTGGGATCCCGCGGACACTCTGAGGACCTGAGGATACTCCGGGGATGCCGCGGACATCCCGGGGATCCCGCGGACACTCTGGGTATCTGCGGACCCCCGGGGGGCTCTGCGGACTGCCCCGAGAGGCCAGATGCTTCCTTTCCCGCGTCCCCAGGGCAGAGTGCTCCAAACGATCCCCGCCTAGATAAGGTGCTCCGCCCAGAGGCGGGTGCGCTGCCAACCCAGGCTGGTTTAACTGGTTAGAACCACCAAAGTACGCAGACGCGGAAAGTGTCGAGCAGGCCAGGGCTTGGACGTCGCTTTCTTTCCTACAGGTTTCCCAAACTGTTTTCGCTGGGGATCACTGTGGTACGTGCGCGTTCCACTTAGCCTTTAAGACTCTGCGCAGGCGCCTGCAGAACCTTAGCCCTTGGCGCGTCCTCTCGCGGGTTCCCGGTCGCCCCAACGAGTTCCAGACCGGGACGCGCAATGCGTTTTGGGTGTTGTGGTTTACGTTCGAGACAGGGGCCTCAGACAGCAGGGTATCGGGGTTACTAGAACTACAACTCCCGGCGTGCCTCGCAAGAGGGCACGTGGCGTTTGCCCTGGATGGACAGCCTCAGCCGTCAGAACCCAGAATCCGAGGACCGGGGAAGCCGGCCGCGGCGGGAGGAGGGCGTGCGCGTGCGCGCTGGGCCGGCTCGTCCTGCTCTGTCCCAATCATTGTAAACAGGCGGAGGCTGGGCGGGGTGGGATGGGGCTCCCGCGGTCGGCCAGTGGGCTAGTGCAGGAGGCGGCGGTCGTGGCGGCGGCGTGAGTGCGAGGAGACGGCGGCTGCGGCGGAGCGGACGGTCGCTCGGCGGCAGGCGCGGGTCAGTGGCGGGGAGCGGCGGCGCGGGGGTCGCCGCGCTGCGGCTTGCTGCCGTGAGAGCCGCCTCGCAGCCGGCCTCGCGCCCGCGCCTGTCAGGCGGCGTGCTGGGCTCGGGGTCCGGGGCACCGGCTGGAGTCGGGGGTGGGGGGCGTGGCTGCCGCGCCCCCTGTCCCGAGGAGGCTTCACCCCCGGGCTCGCTCCGTCGGGTGGGCACGCTGCACTTCGGCGGGCCTCCCGGGTGCACCGGGTGTGTCCTGTGCTGCTCTGGCAGCCGGGGGCGGCTTGGAAGCCCAGCGGTTTCTCGGCGCTTCCAGGCCGCGGGGCATTCCCGCGGGCCGCACCTGGCCGGGGCTGCCGGGACGGCCGGAGCTGCCGGAGGGGGGCCGGCCGGCCTCAGCCTTCCGGTGCGGAGTCGCACCTGGCCTGCTCGCCGGGTGGAGCCCGCTGCCCGCGGCTGGCGCAGGGCCGGGCGCCCCTGGGTGCGGTGCAAACGGACGGCCAGATCTGGAGTTGAGAACTGCATTCTCACAGCCTTTTCAGGTGTGTTTGGGCCAGCATGGTCTTAATCGAGGCCAGCTTTCTTTTAAATACGTCGCGAAACAGGTTTGAGGAACACGTTCCACTTCCCAGTCTTCTCTTGGAGTTTGGGGATTGTTACAAGCGCGTACCCTAAGGTCTAGAAGCGACCACTGAGGTTTTAAGTGCCAGGATGTGGACTTGTAGCCATTGCCCTGACCAGCCTCTAGTTTTAATGGGATGAATGTGGGTAACGCTCTGGTGCTTTCGGTACCATTCCTTTATACTTGGCAGTTACTCACAATATATTTAGGGATGATAAAGAATAGGCCCACTTTGTGTTTAGTGTTCAGGTGGCCAGCATGTGTAAAGAAAAGATCTCTTTCTGTAGTGGGTATTATCTTGATTTCAAGGTCCTGAGTCTCTTCCTTGAAATAAGTAATTACTGTGAGCAGTATTGGCATTATTACGGCTCAGGAGTTAGTAGACTGGTTTCCACTTTTCTGGAGTGTCTAATAGATCCAAGAGAGATAGATTAGTTTAATAGTAGCGGCTGTTTAATAATTTTTAAAACAAAGTATCTAGAAAGAAGGTAAGGTAACTGAATTTGCTGTCTTTTAAAAAGGCTGTTTCTCACAACTTACAGGGACCATTTTCCTTATTTAGAAAGATGGAAGTGGTATTTTTAAAAGTGTGTATAAAAAAATTAAGTGTGTATTGGGCCTGGAGAGATGGTTCAGTGGTTAAGAGGCTTGCTGTTCTTGGAGAGTACCGGGTTCAGTACCCACATCAGGCTGCTCCCAACTGCCAGTAGGTCCAGCTCCAGGGGAAACCCAGCACCTCTGGTCTCCACAGGCAACTTCACATTTCCCATAATTAAAAATAATAAGAATCGAAAACAGCAAGTATTAACTTTATTTTGTATGGTTACATTTGCATTGTCGATTGCTTGGCAAGAAGAGATTAGACCCAGAATATTATTCCAAAGTATGTTCTGTTCTTCTTTTTTCTTTTTTTTTGGGGGGGGAGGGGTGTCTCAGTGTTTAACTCTGGCTGGCTTGGGACCTCCTTAATGTAGACCAGGCTGGTCTTGAATTTACAGAGATCTTCCTGCTTCTGGCTCCTAATGCTGGTATTAAAAGCATGTGCCACCATGCCCAGCTATTCTTTTCCTTTAAGAAGAAAATCCCTGATAGAATTTATGCTAGCATATATAAGATGGAACATGGAAAAATGGAGATTTTTAGAATACAAGAATTACTGTGTTTGGATTCTCTGCCAAGTGGAGAGAACTTAAAGACGAGTAAGACCACCTGCTTCAGATGGTTGAATTGTCAACAAGTAAGACATAAGAATGAATAAAGTCAATTGTTTAATACACACACATATATAGACAGATATGTGCTGGGGATCGAGCCCAGGGTCTTAGACACGTTAGGAAGGCACTCAGCCACTGTGCTTCAGTACTCAGCCCGTGAACTACAGTATGTTTCTAAGGTTGCTTTGCAGAGTATTCGTGAGGGTTCGTGAATACATTCAAGAGGTAATTCTCATTTTCTTAAGGGAGAAGCTATGGAAGAGGGAAGTCATTAGAATAGAATCCTGTGTAGACAGTGATGAAACATGGGTTGGGAATGTTCAGTGGAGATACCTCACATTGTAAGAGCAGCTAGACAGCCATCGAAATGCTAGGCAGTTAGGCAGGGAACAGTGTAGGCAGAAGTGTGTACAACTAACTACACAGTAGGATAGCAAAAGTGTGTAAAACTAACTACACAGTAGGATCTGCGAGGTTATCGACCTTGAGTATGGCTGGGTATGGTGGTGGGGAGACGTGGAACCTGGGAGATATTCTGTATATCATCAAAGCAATTTCAGCTTGTCCTGCAAGCAAATAGTCATTGAGACAGAACAGAGAGAGGATGAGGGTAGGGGAAGCAGACAGACTAGCCAACTTACGCCAGTCCAACCAGTTTTTAACCCTCTGTTATAAATGTTAAGTCCTTAAGGACCAAACAAAATTAATTGGAAAAGGAACGTAAGGCTGCAGAAGTTGGACAGAGAAATATAGGAAGCACGAACGCTTTGAAATGTGTTTTGGACAGGTGAGCTGTTTCAATAGCTATAGTTAGGAGTGGTAGTAAGGAGCAGAAGATGAAGCTGCACAGAAACCTTCGTATGCCATGATGCTAAGGATTTTAGTCCCCCATAGGTGGTAATATAGTTCATGGGTTTTAATCATAATGTTTTCGTTTTAGAAAAAACCTAGAAATGTAGAGTGTAGATTTCAGAGTATGGAGGCTAGATAAAATTTAATACAGAAAGGCTTTAGGAAGTCTTTGTTGTTGTCTATAACCGAGGTGAGAAATAGAGTCTAAAACTATGTAGTGTCAGGACACAGCAGAGACACTTAAAGAATACGCCAAATAGAATTCAGCAAAAAATGGTTTTGGAAAGTGAGGGTGAAATAATTGGATCCAATGACTTGGATTTCATCTTGGGCCCCTGGGAAATCAGTGATAAGATACACCAAAACAGAGAATTCAGGGAGGGGAGCAAATTTGAGAAGGAACCGACGAATGTTAGCTTTTGGCATATCCGGTGGTTATTATTTGTGAACCTCCAGGTAGAATCATCTACTTCAGAGTTCTCTGTGTGTTATAAGTCAGAGGTCAGCACACTTCAATTGTGAGCCTTAGCTTTAATAGTTGAGCTATCTCTCCAGCCCCATCACATTATATTGTAAGTGGTAGCTGAGCCGTTGGTTTAGGGACCACCACACAGGAAGAGTTTGCTGACAGCAATTCTAGAGATAGGCCACAGAGAACAACATTTAAGTCCAGACAGAGGAAGATGTGTTAGAAAGTGGCACTCAAAAATGTCTGGGTGATGTCAAGGCATCCATAAGGAAATCTTGTCATAGAAGCCAAAATAGGATCTTGTTTTTTTAGTTTTATGAGAGAGGTCTCATTCTGTAGCTCAGGCTAGCCTTTTGAGCTCGGGAGTGTTCTTTTGCCTCAGCCTTCTAAATGCTGGGCTTAAAGGTATGAATCACTATGTCCAGCCGATAGGGTCATTTTTAAAGAAGGCTGCTATTCTTTTCAACTAATTCCAGGGTAGGGGGAGGAAAGCTTTGTCAGATATGGTGTCAAATACCTGTAATCCTTTGAAGAGTAAGGCAGGACTTAGTCTCCTGAGTAAGGCAGGAAGTTCATGGCCAGATAGCAAGACCTGGTCTCAAAATACAAAATGAAACATCAGCACCAAAAAAAAAAAAAAAAAAAAAAAAAGATGAAAACCTTCCTTTAAATTCTCTGAATAGGGGCTGGAGAGATGACTCAGCAGGTAAGAGCTCTTACTGCTCTTCCAGAGGACGTAAGCAGTTCCCAGCATCCATGTTGGGTGGTTCACAACTGCTTGTAACTGCAGCTCCTGAGGGGTCCAACACCTCTGGCCTCCAGGGGCACCTACACTAACTTATACTCTTATTTATCTACCTATTTATTTATTGAGACAGGGTCTATGTAGTCCTGTCCATCATGGAACTTGCAGTCCTCCTGCTTCTGCCTCCTGAATGGTGGGATTAAAGGCATGCACTACCATGCCTGGTTACATAATTTAAAATAATAGAAGTAAATCTTTAAATGATATTCAGAATAAGCATTATAAAAGTCTTTTGAATTTGATAAGTAGAAGCTCATTGAATTTGGCAGTTTATAGAATGGTTGGGGAAGAAAGTTAAGAGGTTAGAGAGTAGAGAGTCTTTAGTTTTGTGAAAGGTTCTTTAACTCTGTGGCTTATGCTTGCCTGGAACTCACAGTCGCCCTGCTTTGGTCTCCTGAATGCTGTAATAAGTCACTCGTGTTAGTTGTGAAGGGAAGTGTAGAAGGTGGTAAAGGTAGAGGGAAGGATTTTGTTTTGTTTTGCTTTGGCTTTTTGAGACAGGGTTTCTCTATTGTAACTTTGACTGTCCTGGAACTCACTCTGTAGACCAGGCTGGCCTCGAACTCACAGAGATCTTCCTGCCTCTGCCTTCCAAGTTCTGGGATTAAAGGCGTGTGCCACCATTGCCCAGAGAGGGAAGGAATTTTAATATGACAAAGACTTGAACTTGGTTTAAAAAACATTACCTTTTCTGAAATATAATTTCTGTACTCATAAAAGAAACCTTTGTGTGTGTGTGTGTGTGTGCACATGCATATGGAGAGCAGAGGTTGAGTTTGGGTGCTCCCTCAGGTGCTCCACCTTAGTTTTTGAGGCGAGGTCTCTCATTGCTTAAGAGATCTTCCTGTCTCTGCCTCCCCAGCACTGGGATTATAGGAACTCAGTGTTTGTGCTGTACCCACTTTGAGTGACTGTGGGGGACTGAACTTACATTTATATGCTTTTGTGGCAAGGAGCTTAGAGAATGAGCCATCTTCCCAACCCAAATAAAGTTAGCCTTTTAAAAAGTTACAGTTCAGTGTTTTTAGTGTATTCAAAGTTTCGTGACCATGGTAACATAATTACATTTTGGAACATTTTCATTGCTCCCTCCACCCCCAAGCCCTCTTAACCTGTCTGCAGCCATTCACCATTCTACTTGACCATTAATCTACTTCCTGTGCCTGTTGATTGTCCATTTTGGATATTTAATGTGCATGTAATCATATGATCTTTTGTTATGACTTCACCTAATCTAAGGATCATCTGTATTGAAGCCAGTGTCAACACCTTGAAAATTTTCTGAATAATATCCTATTGTCCACATATACAGGTTGAGCATCCCTAATTCCAGAATCCAAAGATCTGAAATGCTGCAAATGTTTTGGGAGTTTGGATTTCAGATTTTCATCATAGAGCTGCCCATAGGGATATTATTCCCTCTGTCCAGTTTATCAGCTGAACATGCTACCTGCCTGTTTTTCATTCAGTAGCTAGCTATATTAGTTACTTTTCGTTGCTGTGATAAACTACCATGATCAAAAGCAACTTCTAGAAGGAAGAGTCTATTGTGGCTTACAGTTCCAGATGGCTAAGAGTCTTATCGTGGCAGGGAGGTGTGGCAGTAAGTGGCGGGAATGATGGGTGGAGCAGGAAGCTGAGAGATCATGTTTCCATCCACACACAGGTAGCAAACTGGAAGTGGGGTCAGGCCATAAACTCTCAAAGCCCACCTCAGGGATGTACTTCTAACAACGCTCTGTAACCTCCTCAAACAGCACCACTAACTGGGGACCAAGTGTTGTTCAAATACATGGGCCTATGGGGGACATTCTCATTCAAACCACCACAGTAGCCCTGTCATTTATCAGATCTGCTGCTGTGGAGCTGCTTACATCATAGCTCAGGCTACATCTCAGTGCCTCCTTTATCCTCCTCTCCTCTGTCATCCACCTCCTCTCACCTCACCTCACCCTCACCGTGTAACCGGAAGGGTGAGTCAAATACAGTATTTTGAGAAGTCACATTTCACATCTCCTTTATACAGTATTATGGATAATTGTTGTATTTTATCATTAGTGTTAGTAATCTTTTCATTAAACGTTATTGTAGGTATGCATAGTAAAAAATACAAGGCAGTAGATGTGGGCTTTGGAGCTGTCTAGTTTCAGGTATCTACTAGGGGGAAGGATACTAGCTTTTTAATTATGCTAAATTTCTGTGAATAAAGTAATTTATGGGGAAAGGGAGAGTAAACATAACTTCAGGCTGGGAACTTTGTGCTAAAGGAACCAACTACATGATTTGCTTTTGGAGTTTTCTGTCCTAGTTGGGAGTAGTGGTGAGATGGGAGAGCTGCAAATTGTGTTTGGTTACAATGGCCCGTGATCATACCTTTGAAATGAGCCACCATAAAACCCCTTAAGCAGAGCTAGAGAGATGGCTCAGCAGTTAACACATACTGCTCTTCTAGAAGACCCTGTTTCAATAGTTCAGTTCCCAGTGCTCATATTAGGTGGTTTACAACCTCCTGTAACTCCAGCTCTGAGAATCTGACTCCCTCTTCTGGCCTCCACGGGCACTGCACTGATGTGCATCACCGCCTCCCCCCATACACAATTAAAATAAAATCTTAAAAAGAAACCCTAAACAGAACCTCTGAGAGGTTCTGGGTTGGTGAACACATCCTCACACTAGGGGAGTGTTGCACTCAGGTTCACGGACAGAAGCTTCTGTACCTGGGGCCTTTCTTGTTCTCACCTTGTATATACTTCATTTGGCTGATTGCATAATTTATGACATCTATTACAGTAAATTGGTAAATGTGAGCTAAGTGTTTTCTCAAGATGTTTAAAAAATTATTCTTAGAAAATATTGAACCTGGGCTGCAAGATGGCTCACTGGGACAGGGTGTCTCTGAAGTTTGCTTTCTGCAGCCTACATGGTAGGAGAAGATGACCTTGTTCTGACCTCCACCTGAGATGGAAGTTGTGGAACAGGGTTGTATGTTTGCTTAGCCAGCGTACAGGAGGTGGTGTGGGGCTTGTGATGGACACCTGAAGTGCAGTCGGCGGGACTGAGCACTTCTGAGTTTGACACTAACTCTTGAAGCTGTTATCTGAATTAAATCGAATTATAGAGCATTCAGCTGGTATCTGGAAAGCTGGAAAAAAAACTACATCTGATATCAGAAGTGTAGTCAGAAACCAGATCTCATGGTACCTCTGAGTTTGAGTCTTACAGTTTATCGTGTGAGATAGGGATGTCTCTTACTACATGTAGAATTTAGTTGTCTTTGTTTCCTCCCCCGCCCCCAAGTTGGATAATTGTGACATCCTTGTTGAAAACCATTGGATGACAGTACCCCAGGATGAGTTCAGTCTCCTACATGCCATAGACTCCTCGACAGGAATGAGTACACTCCTAATTACATAGGGTCTAAATGTGTATACCTATTTGTTCAATAAAAACACAAAAAAGGAATGTACTGGGCGTTGGTGACACATGCCTTTAATCCCAGCACACAGGAGGCAGAGACAGGTGGATCTTGGTGAGTTCAAGACACCCAGGGCTACACAGAAACCCATTCTTGAAAACCAAAACCAACCAAACAAAAAAAAGTGAAGTCTAAATTTGTCAGTTATAAGCTGTTGTTTTGTAGGGTCAGACTTTTACCGTAAGCTTGTTCATCATAGTGGCCTTCCATACTCCGCTTGAATACACCTGTGGATTCAGCCAACTGAGTAAAAACATTGTGTTAGTAGAATATGAGCAATGCTTCTTGCCATTATTTCCTAAACAAAATAACATAGTGGGGAAGTGGTTCAGCAGTTAAGAGTGTTTATTGCTTTTCCAGAAGGATCTAGGTTCTAGGTTCCATTACCAGCGCCTACACCAGGCAGCTCACAGCTGCCTGTAATTCCAGCTCCAGGATATCTGACACCCTCTCTTGGACTCTGAGGGCACTTGCACTTGAGTGTGCACAAACCTACACACAGACATACTCATGTGTCCATAATTACAAGTAAAGTAAGTTTTTGAGACTGTAACAACTATTTATTTGCATTAGGTATTGTGAGTCCTAAATGGTAAAGTACAGCTTCTTAAACTGTGAGTTATGTAACTGGCTGTGAAGTTGCAAAAAATTGCAAGAGCACAAGGTTTCTGAACTTGTGATGACAAAAAGTTCATTTAGAATCAAATGGGTAAGGAACCCCATGTGTTTCTGGTAGTGCTTGACCATGTTGAATTGTGGCTCACCATAGCCTGGTTTCTGAACATACAACATGTGCACCTGGGCTCAAATTTGGACTACTGTAAGTTATGAATTGGTTTTTACGGTATATGCCCAACTTCTGCTCTTAGGGAAACATCATGGTTTCATTACTGAAAATGAAGACTTTTAATGTTTTCCTACCATCATTTCTCAACATGTGAATATTGAATCAGTACATCTTTGAATTGTTTTGTTTTAGAATGTTTGATTTTAAATATTGGGGCTGGAGAGAAGCCTTGACAACCTGAGCTCTATCCCTGAACTCACCGAGAAAGGAGATAACCAATTCCCAAAATTGTCCTGTGAACCCCACACATGTGTTATGGCATGTGTGTGCCCACATACATGTGCATCACACGCATACATACAATAATAACTTAAAAACCAGTAGTGCTTGAGAGCTTTGGGAGGTGGCTCAGATGGGAAGATGTTGTGCATGCGTGAAGACCTGAGTTCGGGTCGCTGCCTTCCACGTGGAAGCACATGGTGGCACATGCCTTAATCCCCGTGCTGTGGCAGTGGACACAGGGGAGTTGCTGGAGTTACTGACTGCCCAGCCTCAATGAGTTGATGAGCGAAAGACCCAGGTTCAGCGAAAGACCCTGTCTCAAAAATAGGTAGAGAGTGACTAAACTAGACACCCGTGTTGGCTGATTTCTAAACATCTGTGCATATATATGCATGCGTACCTGCGTGAACACATACATGCACCTCTCCACACACACAGCTGCAGGAGTTGCTGACTTGTGTTTCATAAATATCAAATATTCAAGATTTGATTCTTTATGCAAAAATGAACAGGCATTTCCATCTTGTTAGTATGTGAAGCTACTTTTGTCTTTAATGTATAGTAAAATTATATATGAACACCAAAAAAGCTTTACAGTTATTTTTGCGTGAGAGGGTAGGTGCGTGTGCACACACCACAGTGCTCTTGCAGAGGTCACA
The DNA here is from genome assembly GCA_026225945.1 of Cricetomys ansorgei. Lineage (NCBI taxonomy): Eukaryota > Metazoa > Chordata > Mammalia > Rodentia > Nesomyidae > Cricetomys > Cricetomys ansorgei. The sequence goes on along the minus strand of JAMJFZ010001360.1, from coordinate 7,528,499 downwards.
GGACAAGCTGTAGGAGTGGGTTTCTCCTTCCACTGTATGGGTCAGAGTGTCAAGTTTGTCAACAAGCGCCTTTACCCACTGAGCCAGTTTGCAGGTCCCCCAAATTGTTTTAAAATAAATTTATGATAGTTATCAGTAATATACCTGGAATTATATGAAAATTTCTGGAGCAGAAAGGAGTTGTGAGTGGAGAAAGTTTAAGAATCTCTGATTTATATTACATGGGAAGATGTGCATATATTAAATATAAATAATACCTTACTTTATATAAGGCACTTGGATATCCTCAGATTTGGGTGTTTACAAGACACTTAGAATCAGATCCTGTGAATACAACATCACAGCATCTTAGTAGCCACTTGGAAAAAGAATATACTTAATTTGAAGGAGAAAATAACACTTTATTTCATTCTTAACTATCTAAAATTTCTAGTAGCTTGTGTGTGCCTGTGGTACTACAACTTTTAATTTTTGGAGTCAGATTGAGTGTCACTCTCTCATTTCCTGTTCTGTGTTAAGTTTTGTATAGTACTTGTTTTTTGTTTTTGTCATGGTACCCCAGACAACGAAGCTTCTCCAAGTCAGTGAGAGAGGTATGTGGACAGCCTGCTGTTGAAATGGAATTACTTGTAATTAGAGGTTTGCACAGCCCAGCAGACACTGTCAGTCACTATCCCCTCAGACTTAGATTCCAAGGTGCCTCAGATTTTGCCTGATCTCCTTGAATGCTTTGATGTGCTATTGAGAAGCTATAGTGAGATAATTTTATCCAGTTCAATTCTAACCAGAAATGTGAATTTTATTCCTACTAAATAAAATGTGTTCGTCCTCTCGCCCTTGTGAAATTCTAAGTTTCAGGTTTACTTGAGAATAGTAAGATCATGACATTGTGACAGTTGGAGGTCTCCCCTTAGAAGGATACGGCGTTTCTTCAAAAAATGCTTCACTGTGTAGCTCCTGGCAATAATTATTACATTTTAAAAACATCTGCTTTTATTATTTTAATTCTCTGTGGTATGTCTGCATGTGGGTATGTGAATGTGAGTTGCAGGTGCCCAAGGAGGCCAGAGGCTTCAGGTCCCCTTGAGCTGGAGTAACAGGTGCATGAGCTGCCTGGCTTGGGTGCTGGGAACCAAGTTTAGTTCCTCTAATAGAGCAGCAAGTGCTTCTAACTGCTGAGGCATCTCTCCTGTCCTGTGTTTATTACATTTAAAAATATGTGTAAGGAAGTGGGGCATGCTTTAATCCCAGCACTCCTGGAGGCGGAGGCAGGGGCAGGGGCAGGGGCAGGGGCAGGGGCAGAGGCAGGTAGATCTCTGTAAGTTCAAGGCCAGCCTGGTTAAGAAATAAGTAAGCAAACCAATCAATCAGTCAACCAATCAATCAATTAATAAATGTATAAAGAAACCCCCTTTTCTCCAAAGAAAGCCTTTGCCCTCCTGTAGTAGCTAGTGATGGTGCTCTGGTTACAGGTGGAGCCAGTGTGGGCTTTTCCTCAGATATGTGCAGACACCCTGTGTTCTCAGCAGCAGCTTGCAGTGCTGTCTTTGCTCCGGTCCTGCCTTTCCCTTGTAGGCAGGAGCTGGAATTGGTTCCTGTTGTTGCATTTTAAACACCTAAGATTTGAACCCTCAGAGTTAAAAACCTTCACATAAACCACTGGATTTTAGATTTTAGCTTCTTGAGGTTAATTTTACACTGATAGTTTTCTAAGATGATTTGTTAAATTTTTCTATTTTCTGCTCATTAATCCTTTAATAGTTGTTGCTAGTAAGGGAAAAGAGTATACATTAGTACCTGTTACAATGTAATTTTAGAATGTCATTTTTAAAGTTGGTTCTACCTGCACGGTTTGCTTTTGAGGCTTGTTATTTACTCTGCCACAAGATGGTAGGAAGGCGTGTGGGGAACAGCTTGTGTAGCTCAGTGAATTTCTGTGATCACACGTGGGGACTCTAATTAAAGTTTATTTGTTTGAATAAGCACCTGGGGGTAGGGAAAAGCTAAGTAAAAGATTAAGGCTAATGATTTATAAGGAAAGGAAAAAACCCAAATAGTAAAGTCTCTGTTAAGTATACAACCTAAATGGTGTCAGTAGGTTTGGGAGGGTTAATTATATAGCAGCTCAGTTAGATAGTAATTGTCTGTGGGGTGTTCATAAGGGACTGTTCCTCCTGTAAATGTGTTGTCGTAGCCTTAAGCATGTGTCATGGGAAGGACCTCACTGATGACGTGAAGCCCGTCTGAGGATTACTTCTGATCCGCTTTAAAGGTTAAAATAATACTATATTTCAAGACGCCTTTTGCCTACTTTAAAAGATTTGTGATTTTTTTTTCTTCTGTGAAACATGGATTTTGTTATGTTTTTAAGTTGAATTTGAGTAGCTCAGAAGGATAGCTAGGAGGTGATGTGTGCTTGGGCAGGGAGCCACTGCAGCAGACCTCAGACCAACCTTAGGCCAGCCAGAAAAGCTTTGGACAGACTTGTCAGCATGGATGATGGAGAACGTTCTGGAAAGGCCTGAGTGGTGGAGTGCTGGAGCTCTGCCCGCTCTCCGCTCTCCTTCACAGTCAGGTTCCAGACAGGAGGCAGAGGTGCTGTCAGCCTGAGCACCCTGGAGGAGGGAGAGAATCTGCCATTGTGATACATGGCTGGAGTCTCCTGGGAAACTTGAGCTAGATTTCCTCAGGTCTTCACTCCGTTCCTCTTGCTTTCCCTGTTTTTGTTTGTGTCCTTTCCGCACAATAAATCTTAGCTGTCAGTTAGTGACTTCTAGCGAGCACAGCCTGGGGCATCTTGGGGACCCATACGTAGAGCCAGTGCTGTTTCTGCCTCAGCTGGCCCTCCTAACTGCATTTCTCTTTCGGCTATTTCCTTTGTGTTTTTTTCTTTTCTCAACAATATACTTAAGCTCCCTTTCTTTTCTTTCTCTCTTTTTTTTTTGAGACAAGGTCTTGTGTGCGTAGCCAGTGCTACCTTGATACCCTCCCCTCCACTGTCCAAGTATTGGCAATTACAGCTGTGCACTACCACAATCATCTCTTAAACTGCTATTTCTTTTAAATTTTTTAAATTTTATATACATTGATGATTTGCATGCATGTATATCTGTGTGAGATCTGTGAGGGTGTTGGATCCCTGTAGCAGGAGTTAGAGACAGTTGTAAGTTGCCATGTGGGTGCTAAGAATTGAACCTGGGTCCTCTGGAAGAGCAGCCATTCCTCTTACCCACTGAGCCATCTCTCCAGCCCCTTAAACTGCTATTTCTTGAAATACCAGCTGTAAAGTATCTGGCAGATACTGTGCTAGATGAAAATTTGTTTCTTGTGCTTTTGCTCAAATTCGGTGCTTTCAGTCCTCTACTATGATCCCATGCGTGGTTAAGATAGCATTCATTGCAGTGACTAGACAACTTCTCTGTAATGCAGTCAAGCGGTGGCTACAGTTTTTGTTTTTTGTTTTTAACTTTTTCTTTCTCCCTCTCTTATTGAGACACAGTTTCTCTGTAGCCCTGGCCTTCCTGGAACTTGCTCTGTTATCCAGGCTGGTCTCAAACTCAGAGATCTGCCTGCCTCTGCCTCTTGAGTGTTGGGATTAAAGGCGTATGCCACCACTGCCTGGCTCGAGTGCTGGGAATTGAACTCAGGTACTCTGAAAGAGCATCCAGTACTCTTAACCTCTGAGCCATCTCTCCAGCCCCTCTCTAGAATTTTTAATTGTACTTACTGAGAGGAATATGTGTAAACTTTATTCAAATTAAGAAAAAGCTGGGCAATGGTGGCCCACCCTTTAATCCCAGTACTCAGGAAGCAGAGGCAGTGGATCTCTGTGAGTTCGAGGTCAGCCGGTCTACAGAGTGAGTTTCAGAACAGCCGGAGTTACCACAGAGAAACCCCATCTAGAAAAACCAAAGAACCAAAACAACAACAACAACAAAAGGAGGTGGGGAGGGAGGGGAGGAGGGAAGGAGGAAGAAGAATGATACAAGATTCCCTTTTGCATTAGAAGTAGGAGCTTCTGGGTTTTGTTATTGTGCCTTTGGATGTTATATGTAAATGTACTAGCTCTATCTACCTATCTACACTCCATTTGAATTCTTTCTCTTGTAATCATCTATGACATACGAAGTTCAGTTTGCTGTAGCTCTCTGCTGGTCAAGCACACTGTTCTTCCTTTCATATCAAAGTCCTGTATCCCCTCACATCTGCATTCACCGGCACCAGCCCTATATATGAGTCCTATGTGTGCATCGCAATGTCTTAGTCTGTTTATAGTGCTGGTATTGCTCATTGCTCTGGAGGTTGGGTGGTCTATGATCAATGCAGGCTTCTGATTCAGTGTCCTGGGCTGGCTTGCTGTGTTCTATAGTGAAAGGTGAACTCCTGAGTCCCTCATGACGCAGGCCTAGTGATCTCCAAAACATTGCACCTCCTGACACTATAACTTCAGGGATTATATTTGGGACACATTCAGTCCAGAGTGCAAGTAAATATCTCTTTGGGGTACAGGATAGCCATTTAGTATGAAAACTTAATAAAAATAATAGTAAGTCAGGATTATATGTAAATGTAGGTATAACTTTAAAATGCTGCAGGAACTCAGGGTTGAATGTCAGAATCTGGTATCGTATGTGACTGGAGAGATGGCTCAGGGGTTAAGAGCACTTGCTGCTTTTGTTGATGACTCAGGTTTGGTTCCCAGCACCCACATTGGGTAATTCATGGATGCCTGTAACTTCTGTTCCAGGGAATCTGATGCACTCTTCCGGCCTCCATGGGGACTGCATGTATTTCATGCACGTGCTTGTACTCTCTCACACGCAGCTATACATCAAATAAATAAATCTTTAAAAAACAACTAGCATTACTTGCAGGCCTTCCCGCTCATAGGCTGCACTGGTACATCTGTACTTCTTGGCTTTGGGGTTACTTGGTTGACCTGGAACTTACGCCCTTACAGCCCTGACCTCCTGAGTTTGGGGGTTACAGGTATGGCCCAGCACACCCTGGCCACTTGTACTCAGCTTTCTCACGAGTCTCATGTGCTCCTGTGTGTGTCTCTGACTTCTCATAACTTTTCTAAGTATTCATGAGGGCAATGTTGTGGAAAGAATGTGCATTTTTATCTAGCTGTGTGATTTAGGGGAAGTTACCTTAGCTTTCTGAGCCTCAGTTTCTCTGAGTAAATAGAAAGACACTGTTTTTCATGTAGGGTATACTAAGTTTATTAATTATATGAATCCTGAAGACTGAGGAACTCCTGTAAAGGACCCCCCTCCCCTTTCTGAATTGGAATTGAAAGCTAAGGACAAGGTTTGTGGCTTTTTTATTTTCTCAGCAGTACGTTGGGATCAGATAATAGTTTATTAAGAGACATTTGAATATTTGGGTGCTTTAGGTTGTGTTAAAGCAAGGCAGATAAATAGATGTATGAATATATATATGTATATAATATACTGCATATTATATGTATTATATTAATATATATATATCAAATAGGTGTAATCAAGATGCCAGAGCTTGTGGGAAAGCACTGTATGTGGGTAGGGGATGGAGTGGCTTACCAGGGAAGAATCCTGGAGGAAGGCTTGCTGATGCTTGACTTTTTTTTTTTTTAAAGCTTTATTAAGGTCTAATTTACATAAAAATTACCATAAAAATTACCAGTTTAAGAGCTAAGTCTGGTGACACATGCCTGTAATCCCAGCAATAGAGGGGTAGAGGCAGGGGGGTTAGAAGTTCAAGGCTTATCATTGGCCACATAAAAGTTTGAGGCCAGCCTGGGCAATATGAAACTCTTGTCTTAAAAGCAAAAAGAAAGCCAAGCATTGGTAGCATATGCCTTTATTTCCAGCACTCAGGAGGCAGAGGCAGGAGGATCTTTGTGATCTCAAGGCTAGACTGATCTACATTAACAACTTCTGGGCCAACCAGGGTTATGTAGTGAGTGAGACCTTGTCTTAAAAAAAAAAAAAATCCGTGGGACTGGAGAGATGGCTTGGTGGTTAAGAGCACTTGCTGCTCTTCCAGAGTATATAGGTTCAAATCCCAGCACCCAGCTGTCTGTAGCTCCAGGGGATATCTGATGCCCTCACACCAATGCACATAAAATAAATTTTTAAAAAATTCAGATAATTTTTGTTGTTGTTTTAAGGACAGTGTGTCACAGTACAGGCTAAGTTGGCCTAACTTGCTTGGTCTGTATTCCAGACTGGCTTTAAACTTGGAGACTACTTGCCTTGGTTTTCTGAGGACTGGGATCACAGGTTGCACCACAACTCTGTCTCTCTTGAGTAGCTTTTGAACATAGTACATTGTCTATACTCTAAAAAAGGAGAAAAAGCAACCAATTTGAACTCTTATACGTCAGTTGTAGTGAAACCTCTTTCTGTTTAGGGTTGATTAACTGAGGGTTCCTTTGTTTCTTTCAGTATAACTGTCATACAAAATAGATCAGTTATTCCCAATACATGAACCATCTGATTACACACAACATAGAGTTATAGTTAGTGAGCTGCTATTATGTGAGCTATTACACATCATTTTAGCCATTGTAAATAGTAATGAAAGACATATGAATTGTTCTTGTGTAGTTATATTACTTGTATAATTGGTTATGATAGTTGCTTGGATGGAACACAGTTTAAAAATACTAAGATTTTGTTTTGAGTAACTATGAAAATGAAACCCTTTACATTGATGAGTTCTTTTTAAAATGTATTTATTTATTTTTTAAAGACAAAAGAGTCTCTCTACATAGCCCTGGCTGTCCTGGAACTTGTTATGTAGACCCTGCTGACTTCAAACTCACACAGACCTGCCTGCCTCTGCCTCCTGAGTGCTGGGGTTAAAGGCATGCACTAACTCACCCAGTGATGAGTTATTTTTAAAAGCAACTCATTGTTGTTTGTTTGAGACAGTCTCACTCTGTAGCCAGGATAGCCTAAAACTTGATATGTTGCTCAAATTGGCCTCACACAGTAGCTGAGCTTCTGACTACTGAGATTACAGGTGTCTGCACCTCCGTTAATTCTCTAGTTTTCATCTGTGAGGATTCCAGTGCTCTGAGAACTGAAGTGTCTAACAGCTGGAATGTAACTTGTGATAACAGATCGCTCTTTAATGATTTGTTTATAAATGCAGGGTTCGTTGTTGAGTGCTCATGATTGTTAGAGCATGCTGACTGCTGCTGTTTTCTTCCATGCAGGTGTGATGGATAGGTGACAGAGAGGGCTGCTTTCCTTTCTTGTCAGGGCTCAGCATGACCGAGTGCTTCCTGCCCCCCACCAGCAGCCCTAGCGAACACCGCAGGGCTGAGCATGGCAGTGGGCTGACCCGGACCCCCAGCTCTGAGGAGATCAGCCCTACAAAGTTTCCTGGGTTGTACCGGACAGGTGAGCCCTCACCTCCCCATGACATCCTCCACGAGCCTCCTGATATAGTATCGGATGATGAGAAAGACCATGGGAAGAAAAAAGGAAAATTTAAGAAAAAGGAAAAAAGGAGTAAGTACTGTGTTCTCTATGCTTTGCTATAACATCTCTTGAGGGGTTGCAGGCGTGTGCCAGCGCATCACAGTTGGTATATTTTAGATACACTTCTGCTCTAACCACATGCTCCAGCTGTCTTCTGGGAGTGTATCTAGTCAGATACTACAGTCACCATTTTCTGTTCTTTATCTTTCAGGTTAGGTTCTTAATTATTCTTAATGTCACAAATAAAGACACCAAATTTCCAGAAATGGTAAAAGTTTCCCAGTCTGTATTTTAAAGGTGATGATTCATAATGCATAAAATAATGGATAAAGAGTAGAAGTTGGAATTTTGCTCAGAGTTAACCCTTTAAGGTTTTGTGGTCATTTGGGCACTCTTTTTGGAATCGTGAAAAGTTATTTGTTCCAGGTATCTCTTCCTAGGGAGGATTCATTGCCTAATCATGGCTGTTTAGTGTATTGAGAGCAAATAAGGTGATTTTAAATAGTGCTTTCAAATTTTTTGTAGTGTTTTAAAATTACTTGCCTGGGAAGCATAATATATAATACACAGATTTCGTGAGTGCTGTGCAGCTTGGTGGTGGACTGGACTGTGTGACCACACAAGGACCTGGGAACAAGCATGGCCTTTCCCATCACTGCCATTCTAAGGGAATCCCCAACCTAAAGCACACTTCTTTCATCACAGATTGACACTGCCTGATTGGAGCTTAATGGAGTAAATGGAAGCACACTTCTCTTCAGTCTAGTTTCTTTTGCTCAGTGTTGTTTTGTCAGAGTCTTTAACATTAATTCTGTGTGGCAGTATTTGTTTAAAGTTTTGCTGGTATTGTTTCCTTCTATAAATAGAGTTTATTTATCCATTGTTGGTTATTTGAGTTCTTTTTGGTTATTGGGTATAATGCTCCTATGAACATTGTTGTAGTTTTTTTGTTTCTGTGTGCTGCATTTCTTTGTGTATATGCCTGGTGATAGAATTATGCACCCATAGGCTATATGCCTTACAGCTTCAGTAAATTCTACAAAAGAATTTTCCAGAGTGGTGATACCAGTTTTTACATTCCCACTGATGCGATGAGAGCTCTGGATGTTTTACATTGTAGTGTTTGCCCTTAAGATTTTTTTTCTCCCTCCAAGACAGGGTTTTTCTGTGTAGCCCTGGTTATCCTGGATGGCTGTGAACTCCTGAGTGCTGAAATTAAAGATGTGCACAATGCCAGGCTTGTCTTTAAGATTTTTGCCATTCTGTTTAGTGCAAGGTTCACAGTGTTTTGTTAAAAAGTAACTTGTGAACTATTTTAAATCTTTGTTATAACGTAACTTACAAGGTAGCTAGCTACTGAAAAGAATAGAAAGGTTGTGGCTATTAAAAAAGAACAACAAAGTAGGTCTGGAGCAATAGTTCAGCAGTTCAGAGTGCCTGCTACTCTTGCAGAGGACCTGAGTTTGTTCCCAGCACCCATCACCTCATAACCACCCCATGACTCTAGCCCCAGGGGACCTGATGTCTCTTCTGGCTTCCACAGGCACATACAGCACACAGTGACTGGACACAAACATATAAAATGACAGTAAGAGAAAGATTGCTGGGTGCTGTAGCGCACACCTTTAACCCCAACACTGTGAAGGCTGAGGCAGGCGGCTCTCAGTGCGCTCCAGGTCAGCTGCTGTATACAGTGAGTTCTAAGACAGAGCTATAGAGAGACCCAGGTTTTAATTTTTTTTAATTTTTTTTATTTTTTGGTTTTTCGAGACAGGGTTTCTCTGTTGTAACCCTGGCTATCCTGGAACTCACTCTGTAGACCAGGCTGGCCTTGCACTCACAGATATCCACCTGCCTCTGCCTCCCAAGTGCTGGGATTAAAGACATATGCCACCACTGCCTAGCTTGACCCTGTTTTTAAAAAAAATAAAAATAAAAAAATTTAAAAAGTAGCCAGGTATAGCACTTGCATGCTGATGGTTGAGCTATTCCAGAGGCCGATGCAGAAGGATCATCTGTGCCCAGATTAAGCCAGCCCAGGTAACATAGTGAGACTCCATCCTAAAAGCAAACAAAACCAAAAGCAAACTGGCGATTCTGAGTTGGAGTTAAGGCAGTGTCTTTGTCAGAATGCAAAAATTGCTTCTAACATGTCAGCCACAGTGAATAATCTCATTCAGCCTCCAATTTAAAAGAGGATGTGGTCCCTGCTCCAGTTTCCAGAAAGGCTGATAGAGGAATAATTGAAGCACATAAACACATGTGCGGTTTGTGTCATGGTTTGTGATTGCCCCCAGTTATGGGTAACAAACAAGAAGAGTAGCTAAGCAGCAGGCACATCTTCTGTTTTATAGGATTCATCTCATTAGTCCTCTATGTTAATGTTTCATACCTGATCTCTCAGAATTCTGTTTGCATAATAGGCTGTGTGATATGAAACTTTCAACATTGATATTGATTGCTAAGATGGCTGGTTTCTGTTGCCCTCTTGTGGTCATTAAATGTAACTACATCCTCATTGTTTTGCTGATTTTTCTGGAGGCCCAAGGGGGGAAAAGCTGGATAGCTGCTGCCAGGTGGCATCTTTTTTGTTCTCTTTTTAGGAAGCACATGGGCAGTCTGACATTAACAACATATAATTTATACCCACTGCATCTCTTTGGCAGCTGAAGGCTATGCTGCCTTCCAGGAAGATAGCTCTGGAGATGAAGCTGAAAGTCCTTCCAAGATGAAGAGATCTAAGGGAATCCATGTGTTCAAGAAGCCCAGCTTCTCTAAAAAGAAGGAAAAAGATTTTAAAATCAAAGAAAAACCCAAAGAAGAAAAGCATAAAGAGGAAAAGCACAAAGAAGAAAAGCATAAAGAAAAGAAATCTAAAGACTTGACAGCAGCTGATGTTGTCAAACAGTGGAAGGAAAAAAAGAAAAAGAAAAAGCCAATTGCGGAGCCAGAGGCGCCTCAGATGGATGCCCCGAGCCTCAAACCCATTTTTGGCGTTCCTTTGGCTGAGGCAGTAGAGAGGACCATGATGTGTGATGGCGTTCGGCTGCCAGCTGTCTTCCGTGAGTGCATAGATTACATGGAGAAGCACGGTATGAAGTGTGAAGGCATCTACAGAGTTTCAGGTATCGGGACATGCGTTCTGCTTGCTGATTAAAAAAAAATAACTTCACTTTATTTCCTAAAGGAAAGAGCACTGAGCTGTGAGGAACATTTTGGCTTGGATCCTAACCCTAATCACTTCCTTGGTCCCTCCAGTTGCGTAATCCCTTCCGTTTGTTTGTTCTCGTGCTGTTTCCTTCCGTCAGGGTTTACTCTGAGTCGTTCACAGCTTGCAGCAGCTGGGAAAGCACAGCGTGTGGGCTGCACCATTTACCAGGATTGTGTGCTGAGCCTTGTACAGCTCACCTTCTGTCCAGGCCTGGGCCCAGGGGTGGGAAGACTGAGAGATCTGAGTGAAGGAAGCTCCTCCTCCAAGAGATATGGCTGATCGCACAGCCTTGTAATGTGTTTCCTTAACTCGACTAAAGCTGTGAAGTGTTGTTTTCTAAATGGCTGGGCCCCAAGTGTGAATGGTCTGTCAGCCACATACAGCTATTGCAGATGTCAGTGTAACTGATGACCCATTATTCTACATCCAGTTTATATGGAAACTTAAAGTTCATTCTTGGCCAGAATTTGTTCATATTGGGCATCTAAAGTCAGCGACATAAGAATTATTTAGACGCACAAGCTCCTTTCTTCAAAAGCAGCTTGAGTTCTGTGCTAGCATGGGACTCGAGTCCCAAGCTGGGGCAGTGTGCGCATCGATCATTGCCGTTCTGTTCCCATAGAGGTATCTTATGACGTCCCTTGATGGCACGTCTCTTTATGGGGTGTAAGCCATGTTTAGAACAAAGAGAAAGCCTAAGCAAGTTTTCTATCTAACTGGTTCGTATCCTTCTCAGCAGATGGGTGTGATATTCAGGATAGTGCTTATATGATCCAGTGGATTAAACACTGCGCTGCTCCTGTCTGACAGAAAGTAAAACTGTATTAAATTCATAATTGCTTCCTGCTCTATAAAACTAACACAGAATTGTGAATTTGATTCCTAACAATTTATTATGTATTGAGTTTTGAGAATTTAAACAGTAATAGAAGCTGTTTTCCCCACATTATGTTGATAAGCATGAAGACATTTTTGAGGGGTGAAAATTTCTCTGAAAAGTTTCTGTAGCTTTGTTAAAGAATTCTTCCGTTTCTGATCTATTTTTGATATTTGATTCTTTGGAAGAATCACATCTTTCCTTAATAATGTCTTTTTTGTGAGATTGTTGTAGCCATCTGATAGCTATTCCACACTGACTTAGAGTGGAGGGCTTTTGCTGAGAGTTTTGTACCTTCTCTATAGTCTGTGACAGTGTGCTGCAGCAGGTGCACCAGGCACTATATGTTTGTACCAGGGATTTGACAGTTGTACATGCTAAGCCACTGCTGGGCCACTCGGCTACATACCCACCCCCCCAGCCCTGACTTTGTTATTTGAATATCAATATTATAATTTTTTGATGAAGATTTTTGTTGTCATTCATAAACCAGATCCAGTTTAAAAGCTTATATGGAGATATGGCTCAGCAGTTAAGAGCACTGGTTGTTCTTCCAGAGGATCCAGTGTTGATTCCCAGCCTCTGCAAAGAGAAAATTCATAACTTCTGCAACTCCAGTTCTAGGGGATCTGACATCCTTTTTTGGCCTCTGGGCACCAAACATGCACTTGGTACACAGGCATAGAGGGCAAAACACCCACATACATAAACAAACAAATAAGTGCATGCTAATATGAAAGACATTTAGCTAGTCAGTGGTAGCCCACGCCTTTAACCCCAGAACTCAGGAAGCAGAGGCAGGCCTGGTCTACAGAGTGAGCTCCAGGACAGCCAGGGGTATACAGAAAAATCCCGTCTTGCAAAACATAACAACAACAAAAAGGCAATTTAAATAATTTTTTGTGTTTTATTGTATTTGTTTCATTATATTTTCGCATTAAAGTGTACTTTTATACTCTATTTCTCACTGGAATTCCTTATTTGAAGTTTCCAGTTTTTAAAAGAAAAACATTTTTATAATACTTTCAAGAGTAAAAACAAAGCAAACACATACTCTAATTGTCTGTGGGGAGAATAAATGCTTATAAGATGTGCATATGAAAGGTGGGTATGGTGGAACATGCTTGTAAACCCAGCACGCAGTAGAAGCAGGAGGATTGTGAGTTTGAGACTAGCCTGATCTCTGTGCTGAGTGTAAGGCCAGCTTGGGCCACAACATAGTGCGAACTTATCGCCAGAAACTATGACCAGCAACATAGCATACATGAGAATGAGAGGTACACTTTGACAAGAGTCTCAGTGAAAGTTGCTGTGAATCTTGCTTTATTCAGATTCTCATTAAAAAAAAAAAAAAAAAAAGGAAATTGAAATTTTTCTATCTTAAAGACCATCAAAATAAGATTCATACTGCTATCTTCATACTTAGTGCCATTGATTTAATTTTGTCAGTCTGGGTAAGGTTCAGATTTTTTATAATGCCATCAAAGGCTTGCACATAAATGGTAATGTCAAATCCCAAACATAAGCATCATATTGATTAAACTGTTCGGATTAGATGATAGTTAACATTAGGCACTGGTGGCCTTAACTCAGGGCTTCTTCTGTGTACTTGGTCTACAGTTTTAGGTTTTAAAAACCACAAAGCAGTTTTGATCCCTGTCACTCACTGAATTGTATCTCTTAAGAGAGATGGGACTGAGGAAGTAAAATCTGATAAAATGTTTGAAAAACACTCACTTGATATGAAAACCCAAATGATTGTATTTTAGAAGCCCTGACTTTATTTTCTTGTTCTAGCTTGGTTCATATTATGAAAACACCTAGAGAATTCAAACTTTAAAATAGAAATTAGGTCGGTGTTATATAATGGAGAACAGTTTTTAGTGAGTTTGTTAAGCTAGGAAACTTTGTTTACATTACAGAATAACTTTACTTACACAAAAGCAGCTCATCTATAGCCCTGTGGATAGATAGTTGTCTGTGAGGGAGCCTCATTTTACCTTGTCCATTTTTTGAGGAATGAGAAAGTTGACTTTCTTTGTGTATATGCTTGGATTATAGCTTCATTTTCCCCTGAGTTTATATCTAATTGCCATTATATTTAAATCTTTTTCCTGGATTAAGCATATTTTCTTAGTATTCCGTGGCTGCTGGGAACACTAAGGTTTTCCATTCTGATTTATGTGCTTGTGTTTGTAGAGAAGTTTATGACCTGTATGCAGATACTAGTTCCTACCAGAGAGTTCCTGTTTATTTTGGGCAGTTTCTTGCTGTGTAGCCCAGACTGGCCTTTAGCTGCCAGGCAGCAGCCTTCTTGGCCCAGCCTCCTGGTGCTGAGATCACAGGCGTGTGCCGCTGTGCCTGGCCCCAGAGGTGGTTGCTGGCTGTTTCTGTGTCTCTGCAGCAGGTGTGTGTAGTGGTGAAGAAAGCATGTCTGATTTCTTTTCTGGTATTCTCTCTTCTAAATTTAATGTTTTAAGGAATCAAATCAAAGGTAGATGAGCTAAAAGCAGCCTATGACCGAGAAGAGTCTCCAAACTTGGAAGAATATGAGCCTAACACTGTAGCCAGTTTGCTGAAGCAGTATTTGCGAGACCTTCCAGAGAATTTGCTTACCAAAGAGCTTATGCCCCGATTTGAAGAGGCTTGTGGGAAGACCACGGAGATGGAGAAAGTGCAGGAATTCCAGCGCTTGCTCAAGGATCTGCCAGAATGTAACCACCTTCTGATCTCCTGGCTCATTGTGCACATGGACCACGTCATTGCGAAGGAACTAGAGACAAAAATGAATATCCAGAACATCTCTATAGTGCTGAGCCCAACCGTCCAGGTACGGGTCCTGTCTACACACGCCCTGTTGGTACTGCACGGGGAAATTGGGGCAAGTCTGTTGCTGAGTCACGTGTGAAGCAGTGAAGCCAAGGTGAATAATGGATAGGCCTGACTGTAGATCTTTCCTTCCAGCGTGGACAGTGTCAGCATAGAAGGGAGTGAGCATGTTTGTCCTTTGCGTAGTTGTGGAATTTAAATCTTATGTACACTCGAATCAGGCTCAAGCACGGGGCTATGATGTTTGGTTGGTTGCGGTCCTAAGGACAACTTCACCTGTAGAGACGAATGCCACAGGGACCGTGTATTGTCTCTTAGTATGAGAGGTAGTTTAGGGGATTGAGAAGTGTGTTTTTTTATACACACACGTATCTGGCGTCCTTTTGTGTATGTGTGTTCAAGTTCATATGTGGAAATTGCATGTGTGTGACTGCACATGTAGTTTTGTGCTTGTTTATGCGGAGGTCAGAGGACAAACTCAGGTATTATTCCTTAGGCACCAACCTTTCTTTTTTGAGGCAGGGATTCCCACTGGCCTGAAACTACCAAGTAGGCTGGCGGGCTGCCAGCAAGCTCCAGGGGCCTCCTGTCTCCACCCCACCTAACTGGGTTTCAAGTGTGCACCACCATGCCCAACTTTTTTTTCTATTTTATGGGAGGTTGGACTCAGGTCTCCATGCTTGCATGTCAAGTGCTATTGACTAAGCTATCTTCCTGTCAGATAGCTTGCTGTCCATTATCACTGCCTGACTGACACTGTCAAAGACTGTACGTGCCGTTAGAATGACCAATATTTTACTGTGTGGGAAGAAAAAAGGAAACGATGGTTCTCATTTTCATTTGAAGCCCTATTTCTGCCTTCAGAAAGGTCTTGACCACATACATCACTCCTCCCTCCCTCCTTCCTTTCCTCCCTCCCTCCCTTCTCTTCCTCCCTCCCTCCCTCTCTCCCTCCCTTCTCTTCCTTCCTCCCTCCCTCCCTCCCTTCCTTTCTTTTTGGTTTTTGGAGACAGGGTTTCTCTGTTGTAATCCTGGCTGTCCTGGAACTCACTCTGTAGACCAGGCTGGCCTCCAACTCACAGAGATCCACCTGCCTCTGCCTCCTGAGTGCCATTGTTGCTGTTATAAGAGGGTATTTTCTTTTACTAAAGATTCTTTCATTAATTATTAGTTATATTTTGGAAACAAACTGTTTCTTAAATTTCTCAAATACGATCATTTTTGTTAGCTTGAATTTCAGAATTTGCAAATATTACATTAGTACTTAACATTGCCATAATGTAGATGCTTGTACCACAGGAGCTCCAAGGGAATTGTAAGAGAAAGTTTGAGCCAGGAAAGAATGTGGTTTCTTAGTTGCTCAGCCATCCTGCAGTCCTGGCTTTCTAGAACGGGAACATCCTGGAACACTGGTGTCTTTGTGCCCAAGAAGCTTCCGGCTCTGCTCACCTGAAGGTGCTCTGTCTCCCACCTATCTCAGGAGAGTCACTTTGTGCGTGCAAATGTCTCAAAGTACATTGGAAATGACTTAGATATTTCAGATCAGTTCATGGGTGATGGAAAACTACGAATTGATGGTGATGTGTTTTGTATTCTTTACTGGGCTTTTTTCTCTATGATACTTGAGCACATGATTTGTCAGGTTTTCATATTTCCTTCTTAAATTGATAATTAATTAGTAACGCCTGTTTTGTCCCCCTGTGGAGAATTTTCTATTGTGTGTCCAGGATTAAAGGCTACATTGTGTGACTCATGCAAATGAAGTCGTTTTTAATTTATAGTTTTTATGCAACTCTGAATCTGTTTCCTGCAGATCAGCAATCGGGTCCTGTATGTACTTTTTACACACGTGCAAGAGCTGTTTGGTAATGTGGTCCTGAGGCAAGTGACAAGACCTCTGCGCTGGTCCAACATGGCCACAATGCCCACACTGCCGGAGACCCAAGCAGGCATCAAGGAAGAGATCAGGAGACAGGTGTGTGCCTGGCCCCCACCCCACTCCTCTCTCCCTCTCCCTGCCCTCCCTGTCTGTTTCTGTGCTGCCCACAAAAGCTGTGGAGACTGAGGGTGGTGACGTCTAACTTGAGTCGTGGTTCCTGTGTGCTTTCTTCCACCTTGCGTGTGCTGAGGTTGTGGTCGCACATCGCCTTTGTGCAGTGCTGGGGATGAGCCCAGGGCTAGGCAAGCAGTGTGCCCACTGGGCTCTGCCTTGTCCTGCAGCTTGCTCTTCATGGCACGTTTCCGTCAGGCCCCAGTTCACACTGTGTAAGTAAACCATCATGGTGGGAATGACATAGAATCTTAAATTGTAAGAATTGGCTTTAAATTCCCACTCTGTTCATTCTTGACGCACTAATTTTAGGCAAATTGTTTGTCCTTAAGCCTTGGCATTCTCATTTAAAAGTGGATCACCTATAGGGAATAATGTGGAAGATAATGCACAGGAAGGACTCAGCCCACTGCCAGGATCTCAAAGATGTTTGCTTTTCTAGACAAAGTGCTGTTACTCATCATCTTTTACAGCTAAGATACTGGAAATTAGAGAAGTTTAATATTTTACTCTATGACATAATTCTAGACTATGTAACTAAGATTTAGCTCAAATCCTGAGCTTTTCCACTGTGCTACTTTGATATCTAAAAGAAACCCAGTAAATGTGTGTGTGTGTGTGTGTGTGTGTGTGTGTGTGTGTGTACGTACGCAAGAGTGTGTGAGTGGAGGGGTAGAGAGACTGAGACTGTTTCAGTAAGTAATTGAAGACTGAATAAAAAACTTGCACATCGGTTGTGTTTGCATGCTCATCATCACATGCCTGCTTTTCTTCTGTCTGCTGAGTTCTCCATTCAGTTGTTCTGAGGTAGAGAGCAAAGGGTGTGAATTAATTACTATGAACTACTGAAAACGAATGAATGAGGGTGTAACTCCCAGGCAAAGCACGTGAGGATGGGCGTGAAGCGCGCGTCCTTGGGAGAGAGTAGTTGCTCTGCTGCTCACTTCAGAGAGAGACATAACTGGTTATTCATAGACACTGCGTGTGCTATTTTTTGATAAGAAGACCTGGAACAGCACTCCATGTGTCCTTTTATTTTCTAGGAGTTTCTTTTGAATTGTTTACATCGAGATCTGCAGGGCGGGATAAAGGACTTATCCAAAGAAGAAAGATTATGGGAAGTACAAAGGATTCTGACCGCCCTCAAGAGAAAACTGAGGGAAGCGAAAAGACAAGTGAGTTATTATTGTCTTACACCTGTCTAGTAAGATACACAGAGACTGTGGAAGAGTCTTCTACACGCTGCTGTAAGTTATT
Organism: Cricetomys ansorgei; assembly: GCA_026225945.1. Lineage (NCBI taxonomy): Eukaryota > Metazoa > Chordata > Mammalia > Rodentia > Nesomyidae > Cricetomys > Cricetomys ansorgei. Next base: position 7,510,800 of record JAMJFZ010001360.1, on the reverse strand, counting down.
TCTTTTAAAAGTAACAGATACATGTTTGTTAACGTTAAGTTATCTGGTGGGAGATTTATTCACGCGAGTGTTTCCTGTTCTGTGTTATTTATACTTTAACCTGGTGTTAAGTCAAATGTTTCATTAAGTTTAGCAAGATTTTTTTTTAATTAAAAAGGTACATTTTGTTATTTCCTTCCTGATTTGACCCGAGGACAAAGCTTTCTAAGGGTGAGAAGCAGGCTGGGTAAGGCCTTTGGAGACTGCTTAGAATTTGACTTTGGAATGGAAACGCAGGAGTTAAGACTCAGTGGGGATTCTGCTCACGCAGTCTTGGGAAGAGCTGTGTGCAACTGCTGCTGTGGGTGGAGTACACAAGTCACACTTTTGGATTTGTACTACTACTGTGTGTGAGGTTTGGCTCTGAACTCCGTTTCCCAGCCACACCAGGCTAAGATCCATACCCCTAGAAGATCTTGCGATCTAAATGCAGATCCAGCAAAAAGATTTAGGCGGCATGTCCTGCAGACACTAGTCCGTACCCCTTAGACTTGGAGGGTGGAGCAGTGGACTGCTGTGATGGCTGCATTTAATGACCTTTTGCTTCCAGGTCACAGCTTTGCTGTGAGCACAGCTATGAGCTCTTACACTTGCACCCAGGTTCTAGGACATTTGCATAGTTTTCTTCTCTCCAGATCACTAGATTGTCTATCTTTTGTGTCCTGTGTCCTATGGCCTTTTTTTTTTCTTTCTTTTTTTTTTTTTTTTAAAAAAAAAGGATCTCATGTGGCCCATGATAGTCTCAGAATTGTTCTATAGCCAGGATGACTTTGAACTCTTGATCCTCCTGCCTCTGTACCCCAAGTGCTGGATTATAGGCATGGGCAACCATGCCTGGCTTTGGATTTGGGTCTTAGTGATTGACTGCCCAAGTTTTACAGGGCAGATTACTGTTGTTTGTGTGTGAGTATGCATGTGGGCACGAATGTGCCATGATACACACGCTATACATGCCATGTCAAAGGACAACTTGCAGGAATCAGTTCTCTCCTATCTCTTGGGGCCTGGGCAGGGCATTGAACTCAGGTTGTCAGCTTCTTGACAGCAGGTGTCTTTACCACTGGGCCACCTTGCCATCTACCCACATCATGCTCTTTTGTTTTTTGTTGTTTGAGATAGCATCTTTCTATGTCATCTTGGCTGTCCTGGAACTCACTCTGTAGATCAGGTCAGCCTCAAACTCATGGAGATCCTTCTGCCTCTGCCTCTGTCTACCTAGTGCTGGGATTAAAGGCATGTGCCACCATGCCTGTTCCTACTCACATTGTGTTTATAAGCTCAGTTAGCAAATGTCCATTCATTATTTTAGACAGTTCACCTGACTGCTGCTGGGTTGTCTTTAATTTTGTAAGTTGAGAGGGAAATTTGTTGACTATATTTAGATGTGGGCTGAACAGTTTTCACCATGTGTCTTCTTTGACAGGAATGTGAAACTAAGATTGCACAGGAGATAGCCAGTCTTTCGAAAGAGGATGTTTCCAAAGAAGAAATGAATGAAAACGAAGAAGTTATAAACATCCTCCTTGCCCAGGTAATCTAAACTCGTAATTTCTGAAGTCATTTTTCAGAAGCTCAGCTATAGACTTTTAAAACAAAATTATAATGTGACTGCAGAGGACTCATTCCTGCTCCTGGCCCTGCCTTTGTGGTGTGTTTGCTGAAGTGTTCAGTGCGGAGGGAGATGGTACCTTCCATCTGGTGTCCTAGTCTCATTAGATATAAATGTAAGTTTACATTGTAGGCATTTTTCCTGCTCAGTACCTTCATAGCAATGAGAACAGAAGCAAAAGCTCTCTGAGGAGAGAATAAGGTTCAGGATTATTTTCTTCAAGGTGTCCCACCTGAGGTTTCTTGGAATATTAACTCATACATAGGTACCTGAGGTAAAGGAAAAATGTCTATGTTTAAGCACTGAGAAGTGGCTTCTCTTGATAGCTTCTCAATTCTTCTGGAACATGAGCATGGTGGCCTCCCCCTTGTTTGGAAGGAAATGCTGAAGCTTTTGCCTTCAGGTCCTCATTCTAGTTCTGCTGTGTTGTCTAGGCCAGAGGACCCTGATCCAGTGCACATAGGGATTCTCTCCATTTGCTTGTTTCTCAAGCAGTTTACGAGTGGGTAGCTTGTCAGTAGAATTTTTACTTCTACCTGGAGGGCACGGTTGAGGACAGTGAAGAAGTAAGACCTGTAACCTTTCCTTCACTCTGGTCAGCCTCACACTTGACACTGGTACCAGCCACACGTCCAGCTCTTGGATCCTTCTTCTCCTATTGACTCCATGAAAAGTCATAGTGAGCCTAAGTCCTGAGTGAAAGGAGCCAGAGCAGATGTTTTTAGAATGTTTGTATGCATTGTTGTACACACACGTTCAGGTTCTCACAGAGGCCAGAAGAGGGCGTCGGATCCCCGGAAGCTGCAGTTACAGGTAGTGTGAGCACCCCAGTGTGAGTACTGGGAGCTGAACCTGGGTTCTGTGGAGAAGAGCTTCACCGCTGGGCAGTCCCTTCAGCTCCCAGGACACCAGAGCAGACTTTGACATTTAGTCTTTTGTCTTAGTATGGTAGGCTCGTAGGGAGCCTTGCACAAGGTGCACAGTAGGTTCTTCTATGCATTTTTTTTGTTGAGGAGACGTGTCAAAATAACTAACTTTCTTCATTCTGAGGAAATGGTGTGGATTTGGTTGTAATAACTTATGTGCTGGGCACTGAGCAGGGCTGAACAAGTCAGGGCAGTGTGGGAGACCCTGGAAACCTGGCATCCCTCTTCCAGAGCTTGGAAAGGCACTCACCAGTGGCTGTCCTTTCAGGAGAATGAGATCCTGACTGAGCAGGAGGAGCTCCTGGCCATGGAGCAGTTCCTGCGACGTCAGATTGCCTCAGAGAAAGAAGAGATCGAGCGCCTCCGAGCTGAGATTGCAGAGATCCAGAGGTAAAGCAGATACAGGCTTGACGTGTCCAGCCATTGTGTTGAAATATGAACAGGATTGTTGTAGACATTCCTATAAAAGAAGCAAGATTCTGAATCAGTCACTGTAAGCATCTTACCAGGTCTTAGGACAGTGTTGGCACGGGTGGACTGAGGAGAGCCTGTACTGAGCACACTGGTCAGATCCTTTGTCTCCTCACAGTCGCCAGCAGCATGGCAGGAGCGAAACGGAGGAGTACTCCTCTGAGAGTGAGAGTGAGAGTGAGGATGAGGAGGAGCTGCAGGTCATCCTGGAAGACCTTCAGAGGCAGAATGAAGAGCTGGAGGTGAGTTTGGGAGCAGCAGCTGCTGGAGCCCCAATACCCTGGCAACACGGTTGCAGCCTGTCTGACAAGGTTCCAGACTCCCTGGCTGGGAACTTCGGCTTACCAGCCATTTTGCCCCTTTCTCCCCTTTGCTGTAATGGTGACAAAGTAAGACCTTTCGTTATGTCTGCATGGCCTAGTAATACCTTAGCTGGCCGGTGTTAGCTGACAAGGGGAAGCAGCCATTTTTTACTCAAAAGTAATTGTCATTGTAAAATATCTTGCAGGCTTCTAAGTCCTGGCATGCGTAAAGCTACCTATCCATATCGATAGTAACAGATAGAAGCAAAAGGAGCCTAGAGAGAGAAAAACTAATATGCACCAAAGAGTAAAAGCCATAAAATAAAAACCTTCTTTGGTGCCTCCATGGCACCCTGCTCTGTTTGAGGCTGATGGAGATATTATTCAGCCAACAGTAACATTCACCCAATTATGGGTTATGGAGTCAAATGTTCTTTCCTAGTAAACAAGATAACCTTGAAGTTTGTAAGTTGCAGAAGGAAGAACACCCAGCTCCTCCCTGGGCATGATCAACTTCTAGGAGTGACTACATCTGCATATCAAACCAGTTCCTCTGGAGGCCAGACTAACATTTGCATACCAAAAAACTGTACTTGGCTTTTTAAAGCTTATTGCCAGAGCAGTTCTGTCTTTCTCTTTCTGTCTCAATGTACATTCTCTTGGTAATGTACATTGTCAGTCTCTTCCTCCTTCCCTTCTTGGTGTGGGTTTTTTCACTGGCAAGGCACATTGTCAGTCTCTATCTCTCTCTCACCCCTCTCTTTTCTTAATATGTACACTGTTAATTCCCCTATTAAAAACGCTCCGTTTTACTTCTGAAGCGTTCTACGTGTCATTTTAAAGCTTGATCGTGCGTGCCATTTCCTTGGGTCCCATAAAAGAACGAACTACTCTGTTTGTTTGTCATTACTCATTTTTCCTGCACTCATACTCCCTCCTGCGTAGAGTTTTTGTGAACCCATTTGTGGAAAAGGCTGGTTCCCTCCGCAAGTAGCCAGAAATCAGATACTTCTAAATATCTAAACAGGTGCCTGAGACCACCTATTTTCTCCCAGAGACTTGTAGAGAGGAATTCAGGAGCATTCTTACCCAGCACGCAGTATGTGTTCTAGGCTGTCTGAGGGGTGATGGCCTTTCCCCAACCTTATTGTACAAAATAGACCTTTCTCTTTCGAGTCTTTAAAAGGTGAGTGGTCTCTGACAACTCCCATAAGCAGCCTGCATGGTCTGTATTTCCACCAGAAAACACAAAATGCTAGTGGAGGCAGGGAGTCTTCTGAATCAGTCTGAGGTAAAGTGAGGGATGCTGCCTTGTAGTCCTTCCCCTATAGAGTAGACGGTGTGACAGAGACTCTGGAAGCTGGGCAGCAGCTGTGCCTTGAAGGGAAGGCTGATCTAAGTGATTTCCTTTCTCATCCCCAATAAAACATTGCCTCCAGATGTTTTTCCTAAGGATTCAGAGGGAAGACACTCCTTTGTGGCAAGGACTCAGCAAACAGAGGGACAGCTTTGCTTTATTTACCTTCATTTTTCTGCCAGGCGCATAGCCATGCCCACATGGGAGTCAGGAATTGCACTGTCAGTGTGGAGGAGGACAGTGTTAGGAGAGGCTGCTGATGTTGATGACACTTGTTGCAGCAGGAGTCTATCCTGGGGAAGAAGCAAGCCATCATGCGGGGAGCTGGCCCAGCAGGTGAAGCTGCTGTGGTGCAGCCTGAGGACCTGAGTTAGGAGTACCTGAGTTAGAAGACTCCCTCCTGCAGGAGGATGAGAGGCTCTCTGAGCTTCACATGCACCACCCGGGTAGATACACCTGTACCCATTAAGTGAGCAGGAAGGCAGAGGCAGGTGGATCTGGTTTGAGATCAGCCTGGTCTACAGAGTGACCTGTTTAAAAACAGGAAAGAAAGTAAGCCAGAGCGAGAGATGGGTTGCTAGGGATCTGCTGTTTAGGAGACCACATTGGCACCTTAGTCGATCTCTTCATTTTACTGAACAGGAAGACAAATGGCAGAATCAGTACAGTGTTTTGTTGAGCAGATTGTGTAGCCCGTTATTCACACAGCTTTTCAACTTGAGACCTGAGTCTTGCCCTGAGTCTTGTGTTCTTAGAGGAAGAGAGAAGGGACAAGACACACCCAGTTTTGTCATGTCAGGGTGTGCTAGTGGGGCTCATGTTGCACTCACCCCATTTGAACAAAGGTTCAGTCACATGGCATACTCAGCTGCTGAGGATGCTGGGAAATAAGGAGACTGATAGATGGTGGGCAGTTGCTGCAGAAATGGAGGCTGCCAAGAGCTTGGGATTAGCTGCTTCTGAGTTACCCGATCTCTGCTGACTGAGTGCACATCATTTAGCAGTGATTGTGGTTTCCTGCAGACTTAAGCTGCACATCTTGTTTGTAGTCATAAAGACAGATTTTGACATGGTAAAGAATCTCAGCTTTCATTCTTTCCTAAGTGCTGCTCAAATGACTTTCATACTCTCCTGAGGGCTGTTAGAAACCAGTGTAAGAAAAAAAAAAAGCCCATTTAAACACTAAATACTTCCTCACAACAACTGTTTCTATTGATACCTTGTTTTCTAGATGTGTTCACTCCTTTGTAACTCCAGGCAGTTTATAGTCTCACCCATTCAGAGCTGTAGTTATATGTCATTTGCATATTCATGTTCCTGTCTTCTGTTACACAGCCAGGCTGGCCAAAATAGAATTAGGTCCTTTTGTAGGAGCAGAAGGATCTTGCAGCCTGTGCTCTGCCCTGATTCCTTGTCCATCTGACCTTGCTTAAGTGTAACTGCCCTTTCTGTCCTTTCTTAAGATAAAGAACAATCACCTGAACCAAGCAGTTCATGAGGAGCGGGAGGCCATCATTGAGCTTCGAGTGCAGCTCCGGCTACTCCAGATGCAGCGAGCCAAGTCTGAGCAGCAGTTGCAGGAGGATGAGGAGCCTGAGAGGCGAGGGGGCATAGGCCCACCGCCCTGTGATGGTGTCCTCGAGGTCAAGGCAGCCAAGGAGCAGGCCAAGCCCTCACCCAGCAAAGACCGAAAGGAGACACCGATCTGAACCGCCTGCTGGGCCCTGTGCATCTTACTGTAAGCGAGAGTCAGCTGACTTTCCTGCTGTACATTCTGTAAAGGTTCTCAGAGATGCTTCCTCTGCACACTGACTCCTTGTCAGGCTCAGGTCCTGGGAGGGCCAAGCAGTGGACATACCGGGGCTTCAGGGAACACATGCGTTTCCAGATAGTGTCAGCTTATTTGACATTTAATTTTCTTTGTTAAAATAACTTTTAACCCTTGAGTGGCTTCTTTTTAAACCAAAAATTGTCTTTGTTTGCCTTTTTTTTTTTTTAATTAAATCACAGCAGAATCAGGATCTTTCTTATCAAAGGGTGGGAACCTTGTGGACGCTTGCTTGTGGCCCTGCCAGCCCCGCAGGGCCTCTGGCCACTCTTGCTTGTGCCTTCACACCTTTTGGTGCAGATCGTTAGTGGAGAGCTGCCTCATGTTTTCTGACCAGCCAAAACGGCTCTCACTGGGTGTTCCCTTTACCCGCCCTGTACCACTTTGTTTTTACGTTTCTGAATCAAGTCCATCAGTGTGAGTCATCAGGATGGTCTAGTTTGGTAGCGGACAGAGACTGCCTGTAGCGCCTGCCACCAGCTTCAGCAGCGCAGGCCCAGTTACTCACTGCCAGGGATCAGCAAAGGCCTTTTCACTGAGGTGGTTAGAGGTGACCACCTTGACCCGAGGCATTCACACAAGGATGCTTCTCAAACCAGAAACCTTTTACACAACTGACCTTCCAGGAAACCAGAGCGATTTTGGTTGCTTGCTTGGGCTAGGATGCACACACTTCTGCCAAGGTAAGCCATGTAGATGCTCTCATGCAGAAGTTGTAACTTGTCCTCACCATCTCAAGGAACTCCGCAGGGACTCTCTCTGACAGCAGTGAGCATCGGGAAAAAGTGACAGCTGCGATTGATCCCACTTGACCTTTGCTTTTAGATCAGATGACTGCTCCAAGGTGTCTGGGCGGCCTGACTCTTCGGCAACTGAGTTAGGCTCATGTCAGCTGAGTGGCCCCTGTGGAAGGTCCCCTGTGGCTCTCGAGACAAACCCCACACACTAAAGTGAGAAACCCACATGAGGGCTCTAGGCGCCTCCTAGTTAGTATTTATTTCAGCACCTGTTTGATGCAATTTTTTTTTTAGCCTCTACCTATTGCACTGTTGTGACTTGTTGGCCATTATTTGATTTTTGTACGAAAAAAAAAAAGCTTTGTTATAGAAATCAGCATACTATTTTTTTAAATCTGGAGAGAAGATATTATGGTGAGTGGAAATATGGTCAGGTGTCAAATATAGATGTATAAACGCCTTGCTGCGTCCTGTCAGACGTACTACATTCATTTTATATTTGCTGGCAATATTGAAGAGTTCTTTCTGTTTGTGTAAACTCTAATTTCTATCAAGGTATCATGGGTTTTTAAAATTAGTATTTCATTACAAATGTCTCAATGTTAACTAATTTTTGCCAGGACCATCATTGATCAAACAAATAAATTCAACAGCCATTTGAGAAAAAAAGCTTCCTTGTACACTCTTCTTTGAAATAATTGTATACCCAGCAGCTGACGTGGAGGGCAGATGAGGTGTCTAGTTCACCCTCTGCCCTCAGCAGTGAGCGTTCAGACTGTGGCCCTGCTGCTCTTGGTGCAGCTGTCTCAGGCTTCACTCACTCGTGCTCGCTGCTGAGTGGGCCTGTCTGCTGGCATTCTCGTCTGCAGTTTGTGAATGCTGACAGCCTTCTGTGCTGTTAGGAAAGCAGCCTTTGCCTTCTAGTTCAAGTCCAGACACAGCTTGGCCCTGGTTGCTTGAGTTTACAGAAGTTTGCATTTTAAATGTGAAATGAGGATGTAGTACAGTCAGTATGCCAGGATGGACTGGAATAAAAGTGCTTTCTCATTTCCTTTCATGGGTACTTAAAACATTTCAGAATTAAAGTAGCTAATATTCAAAGTATGAAGTAGCTAATATTCAAAGTATGACCTGGGTTCTCAATGTTGGGTAGTTAAGCTATCCAGCAGAACTTATGTAGGTGTTTTGGTTTGCAGAAGGTTCTAGACACTGGTGTGACGTTAACTTCAGGGATCTGGAGATAGAGGAGTGAGGGTTGAGGCAACTTCAAGCAGGGGTCTACTGCTTTCAGATGCCTGCTCTGTGCCGCAGATGTTTGTTTCTTAAGAGCTGGAAGCTGGTCGGTGGGTAAAGTACTGCACAAGCGTGAAGACTTGAGTGCGGTCCTCAGGACCCACATAGAAAGCTGCTGTGGGCTGGGGAAATCGAGCACCTGAGTGTAGATCCCCAGTAACCGCATAAGCCAGGTGTGGGGGCGCTGTAAGTGTACCTCTGTGGAGGTGGAAACGGTGCTCCCTCAAGTTTGATAGCTAGCTAGTTTAGGCAAGTCAGTGAACTCTGGCTTCCGTGAGAGACTGTCTCAGAAAATAAAGTGGAAAGTGGTAGAGGAAGACGCTGATGTCAACATCTAGTCTCCACGTGCACTCACGAATATACAAACACAGCAAAAACAAGCATGTCCTGGCCGCTGGCTCCAGCAGCAGACTGGGCTTCCTGGGGCCTTCCTCCATGGCTTCTGTTGACGTTCAGTAATCCCAGCCCTCAATGGAGGCACAAGTCAAAGACCCACATCAACTAGGTGAAGAGCTCTTAATAAGATTACATGCTTTTAGGTAAGGTGAGCATTGTCTCTGGGATGCAGAATTGTTCTATACTAGAGGCCAGGAGACCCAGGAAGTAAGGTCTGAGTGACAGGATCCTTAAATCCCACATATGGGCTCCCTTTGCAGAGCAATATGATGCTGCCACTGCTGTATTCACGTCCCCATTCCCCAGCTCCAGCCTGTGATTAGATGAACACTTGCTCTCTCTCTGTAGTCTAGAGGACTAGTTTAACTCCTAAGGAGGTGTTCTAGTTCAACAATGGGAAGAGGGTTGCCTTCATCTGCAGTGAGCTGTAGTTAAGTTTTCACTTCTGTTCAGTATCATGTCCTTGGTGATAGCTCTCTGCCCTTGCTCCTGTCTCTCTGCTCCTGGTGTGTGGTTCAGGTTCAGATGAGGTTGGCATCTGGCAGCGCTGGGGCTTAGGCTTCTCAGCCATGTGAAGCTCCTGCCACAGTCACTTCCAGGGAGGCACAGGAAATGTACAGCTCTCTTGCTTTCTTTACCTCCAGTAAGCAGTTTTATCCTGTAGGACTTCGTTCTTCATTGACAAAACAAAAAAAAAATCTTGATTTCAAAGTTTATTAGATGAAGTCCCTGGTGCAGGGCTTTAAGCCTTAGACTCAGTTTCCCCACTCAGGACATGATCTACACATTGCCATCTTACTAGATTTCATAGTGAAGTGCCAGGTGACAGTCAATACAGCACCAGCATTCTTAAAAATGTTGTGTATTGTCTGTTGTATGTAAGGTGTATGGAGTCCGGAGGTTGACTTGGGTATCTCAATTGTTTGCCACATCTATCATTAGTAAATGTCTTTTTACATAGAGGTGTAATCTATATTGAATGATTGGCTCCCTTTGAAGATTAGGGGACTTTCTATAACATACCCTGATCATACTCACCCCTTCCCTCTTTGTGCCGTTTGTTTAGGAAGAGTCTATTAACTGATGTCCTGGCCCTCTGGCTCTTAGAATCTTTCTGCACTCTCCTCCATGTTCCCTGAGCCTTAAGTGTAGAGGTTGTGTTGTAGATGAATTAATTGGGTGAACACCCAAGACCTGCTGCAGAAAGCTTCTTTGATCTGGGTATGAGGATAAGTATCTAGAATGATACTGGTTAGGAAGGTGGTGGTAGTAGGTTCTCCTCTAGGTTCCATGTCCTCAGGCGTAGGTAGGTGGCTAAGTATACAGTGCTAGGCATGAATTCTCTATTAAGTGGGCCTTAATTTATTTTTAGTTATGTATAAAATGATCGTGTTATGCATTGTCAGGTAAAGGGCTTCCTAGGTCTTGGCGTTTTGTGTTGTCTGCAGGTGTTAGATTTATGTGGGTGATGTTTGATTGCTGATGATCTGCACATGCTATCATTAGTTCTGTATCAATAAAAACACCCGAGTTGGGATGCTCAGGGTTCCACTGTCCAGGATGGCGCTTGCCATGATGGTGGTTCCCTCTGCTGAGGTGTAGCAGGGTTTGCACCTATGAAAATGCCTCTGTTTCTTCTGCGCTGAGCCACCACGTAGATGTACGATACAACTATAAATGGTGCCCAACATGGTAGGCAGAAAGTGAAGAAGGGCCAACTACATCAATGCCAGCTACATCCAACCTGGAGACAATGAAGAAGAAAAAGAATCTCCAGACCTTGCAGAGCCTGTTTTATTTTTTGTTTTGTGTAAACCTCTCCAGATACTGGTGAGGTACGGTGGTCCTGACAAGACATATCTGCTGTGGTGATGAGAACTCCACCCCAGGAGGGAACTCTTCCTGTAGACAAGGTTACCAGTTGTTTTTCCTGCAAACCAGACTCTATCTTAAAATCTGGGAAGTGTTTCCTCAGAATCAGCACACAGGAGCTGTCTTCCAGAACTCGCTGACGTACCTCTTGCTGGGAGCTGAACTTCGTACTATAAGAGTCACCCGGGTTGTACTGCTTTTAAAGGCATGAAGGGTTCTTTGGTACTGGGAGAGGCCAGGAGAGGCCATTGGTGAGGGCCAGATTGAAGAGAATATGTAAAGAAGTTGAGGCTTGGCACCATGAAGTGAGCCCAGGAGAGGCCATTGGTGGAGGTGCAGTCCTACTGGCAGTTGAAGGCCCAGATTGAAGGTGTCATGTAATTAAGTTGAAGCTTAGCACCATGAAGAGAGCCCAGGAGGCCATTGGTGGAGGTGCAGCCCAGCTGCAAGGGACCCGAGCAGTTTTTGAGATGCCAGTACCATAGGAATGACCAACAGCAGCAGCAGTGGAGTGGAGCCATCCAGAGCCTGGAGGAAAAACTGAGTGTGCTGCACAAGTCAGAGCCAGAGAAGTGATCCAAGCCCTTTGGAGAAGCCCTGAAGATCAGGAGTGAATTCCAGATAATTGGACATTGATGTTTTTCTGTTGTCCAAGGACATTGTAAAAGACTTGATAGATGTTTGGTTTTAGTCCTGCCTTTGTCATTGTTCCTCTTGCAAATTGTTTTGTTGTTGTAGTGTTAAATTTTGTTGTAGAGATAAAGCAATTTTTTTGAATGGCTCATATAGAAAAGGGGAATCGTAGAAGTTTACTTTTAGTTATGTATAAAATAATTGTTTTACGTACTGTCAGGGGAGGGGCTTCTTAGGTCCTAGCGTTTTGTATTGTCTGTAAGTGTTGGATTTATGTGGGGGGGATGTTCGTAGAACACCTGAGGAGTTCTTTATCAATAAAAACACCCGAGTTGGGATGCTTGGGGTTCCACTGTTCAGTATGGTGCTTGCCATGTGGTGGTTCCCTCTGCTGAGGTCTGGCAGAGTTTGCACCCATGATTATACCTACAAGTTTTCCTTGGTGAGTCCTCACAGTAAGGTGAACTGTTACAGAAACTACTACACATGCCACAATTGTACTTTTGGAATACTTTGCCATGTTGGTCATTTGTCATTGTGGTTCGTTGGTGTTGTATGGGACTCTTGATAGCTTTACTCTGGTGGCAACTTGGATGACTCCATCCAAAACTACTGAGAGCTAGTCTTCAGTGAGAGGCTTCCAGGTCAGTGCAGGTCAGTTTTTGTAAATCCAGTGTTGGAAGTCTGTAGTATCTTCAGCAATAGGGTCTTAACTTTTTCTGGAAGGCTCCAAGTGCAACAGCAAGGCCTATATTGTTTGGGGATCTCTTGGACATCCTGACCAACAACTCAAAAGGAGGTTCGTTATGCCTAGCACTGGAGTTTTTGTTAGATATTCTGTGCATGGGGGGGGGAATGTTGTCATTCTAATTGGCAAAACTTTCTATATATATATATATGAACTTCCATGTATATAAACATAGGTACATTCATTTATGATTTTCTGACAAGGTCTATAGCCTTGGCTATCCTACAACTCTATAGACCAGGCTGGCCTCAAACTTGGGAGATAGACTTGCCCTTGCATCCTGATTTACAGGTATGTGCCATCATGCCTAGCTCTATATTTAATTTTGAGTAGTCATAAAATAATATCCTCTATGGCTTTTGCAATATCCTTATTGTTATTTATTCCTTCTTTCCTCCAGGTAGGTCTCCACTCATTTATAGCAACTGTGTTTTACTGTTACCCTTTAGTGCTCCCCACAACACAATACTGGTATTTGTGGTTACTGTAGGTATATCTGCATCTAAAGATTCAGAGCTAGCATCTACAAATAGAGGAAAACATTTTTTGGGGGGGCCTGGATTACCTCACTCAGTATATTTCCTAGTTCTACCCACTTACCTGCAAATTTAATGATTTCATTCTTCTTTACAGCCAGATAGTATCCCATTGTGTGTGTTATTATTCCATTGTGTGTGTATTATTTCTTGAGGCAAGTCTCATGATCCCCATTGATTCATCTGGACTGGCCAATGAGCTTCTGGATTCTGCTTACTTGGTTCCCCCAGGCCCCACTACTAGGGTTATAAGCACACACTACTATTGCCCTTTTACATGGCTGCTGGGGACTAGAACTTAGGTCCTTCTGCTTGTATGGCAGGTACTCCACTAACCCCAAGGCCAACCTGACACCTGTCCATCCTTTTCCAGTGGCAGCATCAATGAGCACTACAGCTGGAGATGAGAAACTTCCACCCTGGGCCCAGGAGTTTCAGCAGAGTCGGAACAGGTGGATATGGAGGGACAGAGTGACACTCCTCTAAATTGCATGCAGTTCTCCTGGCTGCTGTCTGGGGCTGCAGCCTGTAGACCCCAGGCAAGACAGTGCTGAATATTCCAGCTCTAAGTAGAGAAAGCAAGAGCCCTTCTTTGGGAGTTGTCTTTAGCTGTCTGCAAAAGGTCCACCCATGTGCCTTGAATTTCTCACACAGAGATTTAAGACATACTTTAATCACTGCCTTTTGCTGTCAGACCTGACATGGAAAGAAGGAATGGTTGCAGAAAGAATGGTTCCAAGTCCTGTGGAGGATGGGCCAGCCACGACCCCTCTGCATGGCTGCCACCTGGGCATTTCCCTAGGAGGAGGGGCACCCTAAAGTGGGCTGTGGCATCTCTGGGCTTCATTCTGTTCTCAGGTTGGCCTTGCTGGAGGGTTGCCTTGTAAGGACGCCCTTCATGTTGGAAATTCAGACACTGAATGATTCTGGGGAGAGACACATGACCTCTGAAGGTTCTGACTCAGGCAGGTCACTTTAAACTCTGTTAGTGCTTACAGATGCTCGAGACCCTCTACTGGCTCCTGGTTTGTATGGATGAGACAGCCTGAGACAGCCTGGGCTAGGATAGGAATTGTAAAATGCAATAGAAACTATAGTCTTGCATACATACACTTATTTCCAGGTTGTTCCTTTCCTGGTATGAGCCAGAAGACTGTTTTGTAAATAAGCCATTCTCCACTCTGAGTTGGTAGGAGTTTCCATCTTATGGAACACTGGAAACACCACTGTGTTGGGGGCACTTCCCAGTTAGTTCAGAGCCTTCCCATTCCAGGGCTGCACCTCTGCCCTGTGCTTCCCTGTGCCAGTCAGTATCTGCCCCTCATGTACTAAGCATGGCTCATGCTCCAGGTGGGCAGTGTTGAGCCACCTCCAGAGAAGCGGGACCTTGGCAGTTAGGTTTAAGGAGAGCTGGGCCATGCTGCCCGTTGCCTGCCTAGCAGCCACAGAGCCAGTGAACACAGATGTTCTCTAACCAAGGCTGACAACTTGATAGCTATTGGCCCACTAGGAAAGCTGTTCTCTCAATTTGGAGTTCCAGAGCTTAAGAAAAACTAAAGTGTGGGAAAAGCTCATGTGCCAAACATGTGGCCATTTCCCTAGGCAAGTAAACAGGAACTCTAGTTTCCAGGGAGTGGGGATGGGGCAGTATGCAAAGGGACACCGGGAACAGTCTCTGAGCTTCCTAAGTCAGAAGCTGCAAACACTTCTAAACAAGGAGAGGAGGGTGGGGGACCAGCTGGGGTGTCTAGGGGAGAGGTGACCAAACTGATTCTGGAAGAACATGTCTGCTTCTCCACAGTGAACAGAAGCAGGAGACAGGCTGTAGTGGTTCTAAAGATGCTTGCTGCAAGGCCAGGAGACTGAACCTGGTGACTAGGGAGAGTTAAAATGTCACAGACTGAAGCCAGATTACCTTCTGTCAATCAGTTTCTTTTAAAAAAAGTTTCTTTGCTCACGCTTATGTCTGACCTAAGGTCTTTGTCACTATCAGAAAACCCTCACAATGTATTCTCAGCAAACCGCTAGCTTCTACCAATCCAAAAACTAAGATAACATAAGCCTGCAACAGACTTCAGTTCTGCTAACTACCCACCCAGTGGAAATACTGGGTGTTTGAAGTGTCTTCATTGAGAACTTTGTCCTAGAAGAGTTTTTACTAGAAAAACTTAATGAAACAGCTATCACATTGGAACATGGTTTTTGGGGTGAGCTGAATCTTTTCCTAGGCTGTGATCACTCACATCTGGCTCCAGAATAAATCCTCACCTCTTTGAGGTGAGAGGCAAGCTTTTTTCAGGCATGTTACCCACTCAACAGTCCTATAGAATCTTCCGAGATGAGCAACGCAGTATTAAGTAGGTACGAGGTATTTATTACTGTTTTTGTCGTGCTGATAAACTGTCACAGGAATACATTATCCCTCTACTCATTTTTACACCAGGAAAATTGCTTCAAGTACTAATTGATTAGCTGTTGCTTTTACCTGGGACTAGATAAAGCTTTTATCTAGCTTTATAGGCGTGTTTGAATTTGTTTTCTCTTAGCAGACTGCAGCTCTTGCTGCTCCTTACAGCTGGCCATTCTTAAAGCGCTGTTCCTGAGCATTCTCACCATGTCAGCTACCAAGGAGCTGACATTGAAGAGGTGACATGGAGTGCTGGTTAGTTTTGGTCAACCTGGCACACACTAGAGTCACTAGTGCAAAAGTAACCTCCATTGAGGAATTGCCTCCACCAGAGCTGCTTGTGGGACATTTGATTGATGTGGGAGGTGTCATCCCTGGCCGGGAGGTCCTGAACTGTGTAAGAAAGCTGGCTGAGTAAGCCATGGGGAGCAAGCTAGTTAAGCAGTGTACCTCTCCAAGGTTCCTGTTTCTGTTCCTACCTTGACGTCCCTCAGTGATGGGCTGATAGACATGTAAGCTATGTAAGCTAAATCAAGTCTCCTCCCTGCGCTCATTTTTGACAGCTAGACACAGTACTAGGTACTTGAAGACAGAATGTCAGCTACTGCACTGCCTCCATCAAATTGGACTATGGGCAGGTTTGCAGAGCATCTTTATTTGTTGACCAATGCCCAGCCCACTGTGGGCATCATGGTGACCACCCTGGGCAGGTGGTCCCTAGATATGTAAGTTATAAAAGAAGCTGAGCAAGTCTTGGGAAGCAAGCCAGGAAGTAATGTTTCTCCATAGTCTCTGCTTCAGTTTCTGCCTCCAGACTCCTGCCGTGGCTTCTCTTAATGATGAACTGTAATGTGAGCTGAAATAAACCCTTTCCTTCCCAAGCTGCTTTTAATCATGGTGTTTATCACAGCCTTGGGAAGCAAACAGACCGGAGCTGGTCCTGGAGGGACAGATGTGACTGCTGCTTTGGGGAGGATTATAGAAGCGTTAGGAAATTTGGTCAGAGCTTAGTGAGCTGTTCTGTGGGAACTTGGACAATGCCGAGAGAAAGGCAGATGGTAAGGGCCTGACTGTGAGATTAAAGAGTTCCTTGACTACTGCTGTTCATGTGACATCCTGAGTAAAGGCTCTGTGGGTCGTGGTCTAAGCTCACGAGAGACGAGCACCACTCAAGGGAACCTCTGCTTTACTGGGACAACTGATGCTACTCAACTATGGCTGAAAAACCAGCCGTGATTAGTAAGAGACTAGCGTCACTGAGCCAAGCCCCTGGGAAGTATCCTAAGGTCAGCACACAGGTGTAGTCCAGGGAGAACAAAGCTACATCTCAAGTTTAGTAATGGGCAAGAGTCTCCCACATGGTCTTGGTTTTGAAGGCTGGTAAAGGTGGGTCACGGAGGATAGCTGAGGCAAGGAACCACACAGCCAGCCTGGAGGCCCTACAGAGGCCAGGAGGCCTTGGTGAAGGTACTGAGTCTCAGTTGTAGTGGAGGCTCCAGAACTGAAGGGTTAAGGTAGATGAGACTCCTGATGAGACCCAGGAAAAGCCACTGGTACTTGCAGTCTTAGAAGTACGGTGTGGACACCAGCGCCACTGATGACCACGAGACAGTGGCAGGTGCAGAGCAGAGCAGGCCTGAGCCTATGGGACAGGCTGTGTGCTGAAGAAGGCAGAGCCAGAGAGCTGGGACTACAAGCCTATGGAGTGGTCTGTTGCTGTGTATGGGGTTCTTCCCTCTGGGAATAAGAAAGTATATAAATTGCTTATTATTTTATAGGAGATGAAATCTTGGATTTGTAAAAGTGTTGAAAAGTTTTAAGACAGGACTTTTTAAGCTGTGTTTTATATTGTGATGCCAACATGAGATACTAGGACAAAGGAAAGGTTATGCTTGGATAGTGGTGTAGTGCTGGCAGAGGGCTACTTGTGCTGATTTTTCTTTGACAAACTAGAGTCAGCTAGAAAGAATGCATTTTCCTGTTGACTGATAGGGGCTGGCCAGCCACCCCATGGCAGGTGGTTCTGGGCTGTGTAAGAGCAAGCCAGTCAGCAGTGTCCTCCATGGTTCCTGCCCGACTGCCCTCAGTGATGGGCTGTGACTGGGAGGTATAAGCCAAGTGCTGCTCCTTCCCAGGTGGTTTTAGTTCCCATGGTGTTCATCATGGCAGTGGACAGCCTTTTCCTTACTTTGAATTCACTAGAGACTAATCCGATTGGGAAGGCTTTGCATGTAGGACTTTAAAACCTTGGAACAGCACAGGTGCCTGCCTGTCTTCACTGAGATCTAAGTAGTGGCATCTGAGCTCGGTGAACCGTGGGGCGACGGCCGGAAGGGTGCCCCTATCGAGTATCAAGCAACAGGAGGCTGCACATTTTATACTCAACTCCCATAGATTAAAATTCCTCACCCTAAGATAACGCCGTTTTTATTGCCACTGTTTTAAAAAACTGCAGCTGTTAACATCGTTTACAGAACTGAAGCTCTGTGGCAGCATGAACTTCTGAAGTCACCTTCTTCCCCGAGACAGCTCTGCTGTGGCCTTTACAAGTTGTGAGGCCAAGCGTTACTGCCCATACATCCCCCATGCAGTGTGTTCTGTGGATCTCTGTATCCATTTCAGCACCCATTTCACACCGTTGGCCGTAGAACTGTCCACACCTACATTTTTACTGCACAGGCGTGTCTGTGGGAGCTCACATGGGAAGCGCCTATGCCTTCTGATACCCACACCAAGTCTTTGGGAAGGCCTTCGAGTTCCCAGCAGTGTTCACGAGGTACCTGAGGGTCTCTGCTAGGGATTCCACACAGGAGTGACTAGGGTCTGCATGTGCACATGCTGTGCAGTCGCTCAACAGCCCTGTGGGAACCAGGCTTTTACTGTTCTTAGCTCCAGCTGAAGACGCTCGGAGACACTGTCTTCCTGTATTTCAGGAGCTCGGGGCAAGGCTGCTGCAGAACAGCGGCAGAGTCCAAAGAGACTACCGAGCTAGTTAAAGACAAATATTTTAATCTTTCCCCCATCTTATGCTAAATAATACAAGTCACATATTGCATTTATTTGTAGACATTTAGAAGACAAAGTGGGTGGTGTCTCTCTTTATATATCCTATTAATAAATTTTATTTGGAACTTGTACCACACAGTTCTAACAGCATGATTAAGGCTGCACGCCCGAGTGGTCACAGTGTGTGCAGCATGGAAAAAGAAGTTGCACCTCAGAGCTGACCATGATCAGTTACAAACACCTGACACAATATCCGTGCTAAGAAATTTCCTTCAGGTCATGACCAGCATGAAAAAAATCAGGAGAGAGATCCCACAAACATTCTGTAAATGGGTACAGCAATGTGCTGCACTAGGAGTCAAAATCAGATTCTATTTAGTGTTAACATCAAGCCCTTAGGAGAAATTAAAAAAAAAAAAAAAACTCCTTTGTCATTTATATACGCCAAGAACTATTCACACTTAGGGCCGGGCTGGGCAGGGCAGCCAAGGAGCTGAATGGGCTCCGCACCTGGAAGAGATGCCTAGGCTAATACTGAAGGTCTTTCCCGTCCGGTGCACATCCACCATCTGGCCGAAAGAATGTCACTTATCAGCCGTTAAATAAAACCAGGAGAAAGCAATGCAGGTCTCTGGGAACCTCATCCTTCCTGAAGGGAAAATGCTCTGCCAATTCAAGTCATTCGGTCAGGAAGATGAAGTAATGAGTTAAGGCTTTGGTGACAATTATAATCCTCTGAGAAATTACTTTCCCTTAAGTCAAGATAAGATAATAGTGTTTACTGTACTTTCTCTTGACTCTTAAAACCACTGGTATTGGGAGTAGGCAACTTGCACCTGCGAATGAGTTGGCAGGAGAAGGTCCCCACAGCTGTCCCAGACTGGCTCTTGTGGAAGCAGGAATGCGCCATGGCTCAGGTTTTCAGTAGGTTGAGGAAGCCGTGCTCATTGCATCTTCAGAGATCTTGGTACTGGAGGGGTGGATGCTTGCGAAGTACTTGACATCACTGTCTCGGTCCATCTGAAGGGCCATGATTGTCTGCTCCACGGCCTCCTGATGACAGCTGGCAGAGGCTAAGAAGTATTCTGGAAACAGTGCAACATACAAGTCAAATACAGTCTGGTCAGGTATGAAAAGCTTGTTGTCTAATACATACTGTTTCCTGCAAATACAAACAAAAACCATGCTGACTCAGCTTGTAAACTGAGTTGCTGCAGGAAAAAAAAGCACTAGGATCAAAAGGGATTGTGAGATCTATTGATTTTATAATAGACGAATCTCTTGGTAATGAATTAGATTGATAATTAAAAATTTTTAGCTATTAGCTCAGTGAAAGGAAAACTGCTTTTAAACACAACACACACACATCTTTTGGAAAAAACAAAACCAAAAAAAAAAAAAAAAAAAAAACCAACCCAACCCAAAACCAAGTTAATTTTCTCTAGTAATTTTACTGTTCTTTTAAAAACGTATACGAATAGCAAAGAAGAAAAAGTAGTAGTGATTTATTGTAACTCTGCCTGTCCTGGAACTCACTCTGTAGACCCAGAGCTGGCCTCCAACTCACAAAGATCTGCCTGCCTCTGCCTCTGCCTCCTGAGTGCTGAGATTAAAGGCATGCGCCACTACCGCCTGGCCCAGTATCTTACTTAAAAGACCTTTTAGTGTTCCTAGCCACCCTGAGCACCTTATGTTTCTCCCAGACTCTACTGCTCAGGTGTGATCCAGGAGTCTTCTTCCCAACCACACCCGTATCAGCCACTACCCACCTTTCTCTAGAAGAGTCTGACGGAGCGTTTTTGCAAGCAGCACTCTAACATTTGGAACCCTGTCATTTGCCAAGGTCAGCAGATGTGGCATCAGGTGCACAGCAAACTGGTCCATGGGGAGGCAGTCATCTTCAATGACAGTCTAGGGGAGAAGAAGCAAGTGCTTCAGCTGCCAGGCCAGCACCCACGTGAATTTTAGTGTCCACACTTACATTAGAATTCCAGGTACATAGGAACTCAAAGATACACCAAACAATACCTATATATTGTATACGGTGCTCCAGTACATCAGGGCAACATCCTATGATGCTCCAATCAGGATTTTATGTCTACCGGAATACTGCCCCTCCCCCTGGTGGTGATAAAAGCAATCAGAAACTTTCCTTTTATCTTTTGAGTTTTAGGTCTTATCACTGGTTTTACCTTTATCCTTCAATTACCTTACTTTCCCCTATTTCATCTAGGTCATTTAGGCTAGCTGGGGCTGGCCTTGAACTGATGATCTTCCTGCATCAGTTTATCAAGTGCAGAGATTAAGGTGTGTTCCACCTTAATCTTGGCTTGGCTTCAGTTGCAGTTAAAACTTTTCTGCAGAGACACAGAGCATCCTGTCTGCTTTATTTCCATTCTGCTTACATTTACTTCCAACTTGCATTCTGCTGGGTGCTTGTGTGTGGAGTGTGGTGTGGGCATGTGCATACGGTACTTGGTATGCCAGCGTGAGGATGTGTTCAGCTGGCTGAGGATGAACCAGACAGACGCCTATCTCAGAGGAGCATGCAGCCTTATGAGAGACAGCCAGACAGTAACTTCAGTTCTCACGACTAAGGAAGGAGTCTGAGAGGATGGCACTGGACAAGTTTCATGAGTAGGTATATCCAGGCCTTTCTTACCTGGCAGACAAAGACAAAGGCTTGCCGACCAGACCATTTTGGACACCTGCCAAAATTCTCTACCAATTCATTGATGAGGTCCACGCCGAATGTTGGTGGTGTTGCTGTGTGGAGTTTCTTCACCATCTCACTGACCTAGAAGGAGCGTAAGATGAGGCTGCTGCCGCCCTGTGACTCTCCAGCACTGACAGAAAGGTGGCAAGCTCAAACCTACCAGCTTGTAGGAGATCCAGCGGACTGAAGAAACCTTGTCGGCACACAGATTCAAAGCGATCGGACGTAAGTAATCATAGACATCTCTGGGACTATATAATTCTAGAAGTAAAATCAGCTGTCTACAAAGATATGAATGACAAGAGTAACAAAATTCAACCATTATTAAAAGTCAGACAAGAGGGTTATCGCATAAATAGTTTGTAGTACTGGACACAAGTCCTTATGATCAAGCAGGCTTGTGTGCAGAGCAGCCTTTAGGCTGGAATACACAGAAAGGGACTTGAACACCTGTGAGTCAAGGCGTGCCGCTTCCCCGAGGAGCACAGGGGAGAGGTTCATGTGGTGGGAACTCGTGCCTCGGGTGACCGTACTGAGAGGTGGGCCCACACCGTCAGTGGAATGCTGTTCAGGAATGGGTGAGGTCAGGCCAGGGACACAGCTCAGCAGCCCAGGATGTGTGCATGTGCATGCATGTACACACATGCATGTGCGGTGAGCACAGCTGCTCTAGTGCCTTGCTCACAGATGGCGCCAAGTTTCCCTTTTCCTTCTCTTCCGTGTTGGGACAGCAGCAGCAGCAGCTCATTTCCACTTCCAACTACCGGCATCGCATGCCAAGTAAACACTTTCTTGTTCTTACTATAATATCAGCAAAATTGACTAAAAGCTTTCAGGAGTGGAGACAGAGCAGAGGTTTCCTCGACTGGTCAGCGGACTGTCACTGCGTACAGAGGAGACTCCACGGACCCAAGTGAGCTGGGAAAGCTGTACGGGCAGCTTAGCCAACTATGCACAGGTCAGGGCTCCAGCAGTCTCTCAGGGCATTTGCTATGGATGGGCAAAAGGCTTAAGAAGGCCTCTCTGATATTTATTCCCACAGAGGCAAGCCCATAGGGAGGGGACACAAATCATGTCACCTGAGGGAAGACAGAGTACAAGAGGTACCTGCCAAGCAATGTGAGAAAACCCAGCTGAAGTTGCAGCTGACCTGACAGCTCACAACCACCTGTAACTCCAGTTCCAGGGGATCTCACACCCCTTTCTTTAGGCACCAGGCACACATGGTGCACAGATAACACATGAAGACGAAATATCCACGTACATAAATGGATACTAAGGGCCTTCTTTGGATACCAAACAAACACATCTACTGCTTGCTAGGTTAAAGGAGGAAGACTTGCACAAGACTGATCACAGGCAGACTGAAGCTGGGTGCCAGTGCGATAGGACAACCTATGAGAAAGCCCAGGTGCCGAAGGTCTGCCAAGGACTAAGGCAGAGCCTGAAGGAGAGACTCCCCACTAGACAGACACACCAGTACACGATTACAGGGACAGTTGGGAGCTGAGGATCGGATAGAACACTAGAAAGGCCAAGTGGTACCCAGGCCCTACCCAAGTGACAGCAGCAACCAAGTGCATAGGCAGTACCCCGAGAGGATGCGAGCAGGCTTATTAGTACCCACTCCATGGGAGCCAGGGCAGCTAGAGGAGGAGTGACAAAGGCACAGGATGTAGGCAAGCTCAGAGGTCCAGGAAGAAATGTTCAAAAGGGAGAGACAGATAAACCTACCCCGGCAGGACAATGTCAGTAAATGTTAGAACTTACTCTGCCAGTTCAGCTCGAAAGCGCCAATTTCTACTATTATCTGTCACCAAAAACTCCTGAAGTTGATAAAGATATTCTCTTCTTTTGTCAATATGAAGAAGCTGAAGTAATAAAATGAAAACATTTTTACTAAACTAGGACAAGGCACAGACACCATTTCTCTTAACAGACTGAGAGTTGGCTGAGCAACCTGGTCACTGTCCTAGAGGAGACATGGCTGCTGTACTTTATTGTGTGCTCAGGCACAGACACACGGGGTGGGGGCAGGAGAGGACACCATGCGTCAGATGTGCTCCGCTTTACTTAAGACTGGGTCTTTCACTGAAGCTGCCTTTGTGGCCGGCTGGCCAGTTCGCGCCTGTGGTTTGCCATCTCCGTAACCCACCACTGGGGTTACAGGCACACAGGTGCTTGGAAGCAAGTGCAGCAGCCATCTCCTCAGTCTGTTCCTTTTTTAAAATGGGTGTTAGGGGCCAGAGACGCGGATCACTGGTTAAGAGCACTTAGGGTGCTGAGGGCCCAGGCTGCTTCCAGCACTCACAAGGTGGTAACTAGTTCCAGGGGATCCGACCCTCCTTCTGACCTCTGCACACGTGCGTGGTGCACACACATACACTTAGGCACATACACACAAAACTAAACAGGCTTATTTGTTAAGAAAATGGATATGAATCAAGCCAACAAATTGACAAAGCAGATTCAGGCACCTGTTGCCAAGTCCAACCACCTGAGTTTGATCCCAGGACCTATGTGATGGAAGGAAACCGACTTGCCTAACTGTCCTCTTATCTCCACAAAGACACTAAGGTGCATTTGGGCCACCTGTGTTATTACACAAAGTAACACTTTTTTTTTCCCCTTTAAAAACTTTGAGCCAAGTGTGGTGGCACATGACCTTATCCCAGGTCTTGGGAGGCAGAGGCAGGTAGATCTCTTTGTTTGAGGGAAGCCTGGTCTACAAATTGAGTTCCAGGACACCCAGGGTTACAGAGAGACCCTTTCTCAAAACAAAGGTTTTAAGGATCATTTTATCTGTATGATTGTTTTGCCTGCATGTATGTCTGTGTATCACATGTTGAGTCTGGTGTCCATGGAGGCCAGAACAGGATATCCCACTCCCTTGGAACTGGAGTTACATACAGCTGTGAGCTATCATGGGTGCTGCGACTCGAACCCAGATTCTCTGTAAAAGCAGCTAGAGATCTTAAATGCTAGCCATCTCTCCAGCCCTGAATTTTAAAACGATACTGAACTATAAATTTCCATAAACGGTTCCTTTTATCTTCAGTGGTCAGCATCTCTAGCAATGCCTGTTATCTCTAGCAATGCCTAACTAAGCCCCTCAGGACCTTGGGCACGGTATCCCAGGCTGAGCTCAGTCTTGTAAACGCCATAGACTCTAGACCATACTGTACCACAGACACAGTAATGAGTCAAGGAGTCTAAATGTTTGTTCAATACCTATTTGTTAAAGAAAAAACACAAAAGGATGTATCTGATGCAGCAATATATAAATTCAGGGGTAGAGTCAACAAGAGGAAACAAACCTAAGTGGACACGAACATTTAGATACGACTCACACGGGAAAACCCCAGACTGAAATATGATTCTCTGCTGCGATGGCACAGGGCAGGCTCTATGGACAGAGCACGCTTGGCCTGAACCACTTATGTTCAAGTTTTATTACTGGAAATATTTTATGTATGTTGTGGAGTTAAGTGATATTTATATTTAAATTTAGCATTTATGGTTTTTAGAATAGTTTTTAATCATGAAAGAAAAATTTTTAAAAAATGAGTGAAGAACAGGGGGATGACATTAGATTATTTCATATCATGAAGCCAAATGTGCTCGAGGACATAAATGTATTCAATCTAATCTAAACATTGCACAAGATGTTTTTAAGTATCAGTTCAAAACAATCGAAACAAAAAATTAATTCAATAATTAAAGACAAAGCCTAAACCTCTTGGTTTCTATCTCCTGGAATGGCCGGGAGCAATGGACGTGCTCTGAGGGGAACTCTTGGTTCCCAGCACCACTCGCTACTGCTAGCCACGGGGCTCCACAGGAAGCACTGCGCCCACAGCAGTGGAGCACTTTGAGGGAGGGGAGGGGGGTCCAAGGGTAAGGAAGCAGCAGTAATTGGTTCCTACTGCTCAACATGATGCAACTTAAACAATTAACGGAGCAGACGGTGCTACAAATTTCCAAAGTCTACACGGCATTATAAAAGCTTCCAAAAGCAGCGAGAGAAGAGATGGCTGATCTTTTCATGGAGATAAGGCGAGTAGAACCACAGCACTCGACCTGGCTAAGACTCCTGTGTGGCTGTAGGGTAACAGACTGGGGAAAAGGCATCTGCAGAACTCAGAGCTTCGTCTCTCCATCTGCTTACTACTGTGGGGAATGGCTGATTCTCAAAGAGATTAAGCAGATCCCACACGAAGTGCTCAAACTTAATGCCACGAGGGAAAGTGTCACATCATGTTATCCCTAAGGTGTAACACATTTGGAAAAAGCACACCATACTACAACCAACAAAAACTCATGGCTATATATTTCTTTAGTAAAAAACATAGAAACATGCTATCACAGAAAAAAAAAAAAGAAAAGAAACAGGTTTAGAATAGGCTTTTAGTATGTTTTTATGCAAAAGGATTTAAAAGTTACCTTTAGAAAGTCATGCAAGTGTTTAAGAACACCTATCCTGACTTCATCGAGGTCTTTTAAAAATCCATTAAAAATTGGAACCAGATCTGCAGCTGTCAACTGATCGCCAAGAATAACCGCAAGCTCATGGATAGAGAATGCTAGAGTTCTTCGAACTTTCCACTGTGGAAATAAAAACTGTTAGAAACCTAAACACAAAGTGCTTTGTACTTTGAATATTATTAATCTAAAAATAATTACAATCTATGGACCCACAGTTGGCAGGAGAGACCTGCATCCGGAGTGTCCTCTGACCGACCTACACGCATGCATGTAAGCCTGTGCACTCTGGCTCACCATATGCAAGAGACAAAGCTGTCCTGGGGAGGGCTAGAGCAGAGAAGGCCATGTAAGGGCCCAGAGTTCTGCAGACTGGAGACTGCACCCTGTGGCTCTGTGCCCAGAGCCAGCTTTAGGAAGCTGACCACCCTGTGTCACAGGGGTTTTTATCCGACTGAGTCAGCAGCAGCCATGCCTTCCTTGAAACAGATGGTAACCACTGTGCATTTACTACCTGTGGAGACCCGTCTGAACAACTGTTTTCTTTTTTAAGAAATATTAAATCCACTAAAAGAACAGGGTTTTTGTTACTGGGTTTCTGGTTTTGGTTTGTTTCGTGGGATGGGTAGGGGGCAAGAGGGTCAAATTTTTGGCACATAGAAATCAGACTGAACAAGGGGAGATACTAAGTCACCAAAGCCGGAAACAGACAAAAGAATCAGATGTCCATACACAAGCCCAAGGTCAGTCGTTTGCTCTTGAGCTCTTTCAAGGACGTGTGCACTATGCTCTAGGCACCAGGCACCAAAGCTTAGACCTAGCATACAGTTCTATTAAGGTTGAAAAGCCAAGAGTTAGTGTGAAAACCAAAGCAGCACCTACAGCAGGATACTGAGGGAGGGACAATCTATGATGAAAGACAGTACATGTCTGACTGCGAAAGAGGCTGGTACTGCCTGAAGCCGTCAGCTCTCTGTGACACCTAGCACATGCGGGGACACAGAGATTCCTCAGATTGGAAACCAAGCACTGTGCCGCCCCGGCTCACTCTGAGCCTCGTCACTGTCCGCTCACCTGCATGTCTGATGCCAGGGTCTCGTACGTCTCCCTCAAGCAGTGCCAGTTCTGCCTGCCAAGAGTCAGGGCCACACCCGGCAGACTGTATGCGCAGTGCTTGGCGATCTCGGTGTCCACGGTCTGTGCTCGAGAGGGGTCAGTCATTGATAAGTACTGATCCAATAAAGCTTGTGGTACAACATCCTAACCAAGGAAGGGAGACGACACAGCGCATTTTGAACATTTAGATACATTTTCAACAGATTAGACAGAAATATGACTAACTTTAAAACTTATCAATGCTATTGTCAGAAATCCAAGTGTCTAGTGACTGATGAAGGAACATGGTAAGCAGGGCCGAGGAGCCAGCTGAGCTGCTGAAGTGCTTGCCATGCAAGCAGGAGACCTGAGTTCCCATCCTAACACCATACACGGCGGGAGAGGAGATGGCTAACTCGTCTAAGCCAACTAGTGCACTGAGGTTCAACAGAAGACCCTGTCTTAAAAACAGGGTAGGGAGGGCACACACACGTGCTACACACACACCAAAAAAAAAAAAAAAAAAAAAAAAAAAAAAAAAAAGGCATGTCACATGTATAAATGCATAAAAGCAACTTCAAACAGGTTAAAGGCCAGAAGTCATTACTAAATTGAAAAGATACATTACAAACGAGGTCACGCAGTTATTCTTAAGAATCAGCCAGGATCACTTGATTCTCAACATGCTTCCTAGCTAGGGCATGATGGTGTGTGCTTATAATTCCAGCACTTGGGAGACTGAGGCAGACAGATCAATTCCAAAGCCAGCCTGGGCTATATGTATGTACCAGGACTATGTCCAAATAAAGAAAAAAAATGGTTAAAGCCAAATTCCTTCTAAGGAAATCTTAAAAATTATATTGGAGCCAGACATGACAGTGTTACACCTTTAATCCCAGCACTCAGGAGGCAGAGGCAGGTGGATCTCTGAATTTGAGGCCAGTCAGAGCTATATAGTGAGACCCTGTTTCAAGAAAACAAGCCAAAAATAGTTAAAGCCACATTCCTTCTATGGAAATTTAAGAAATCAGAATACACACGTTTGGAGGATGAAGGAAATGTGCATGCAGTCTTGCTAAGGTGTGTGAGATGTGCTTTGGGAACGGGGTGAAAGACCAGCTGCTCCTGAGGAAGGGGAATGGCACATGGAGGCAAGGGCCGCTGCTGTCCCTCTAACTGCTCCACATGTAAACGCACAAAATTCACTGAAAGACCTATGTGCACCAGCTCAAAATATTCTTACAATGTTAGTGAGAAACGTATGTTTCAAAACAGGATGCGTAAGGATTCTATTTTAAATAAGAACCAGAGTTATGAGCATATAGTCTGACTCAGGAGTCTCATTCTAACACCTCCCAGAAGCAAACACAGACACTGTAATAGAAACTACTGGAAGCCTGCAGTCCATAGTGACCCACAGGAACTGTATGGAGACTGGGCTACAGCTGTCGGGCTAAGAGAGGCTCCTACCTGCTCATGGGAAAGAGCGTCAATATCCCATGAACACCAGGACTCAGCATACACGATGACTATTGCTCTGTGTTACTTCTGTCACTATCTAAATCTGCTTTTCACGCATGTGACCAACCATCTATCTCCTCTACATTTGATTAATCAGGTCAGAAGCAGGCACAGAGGAGGAGTTCAGACAGACACAAATCTGGCCACTCACCTGTACTTTGGGTCTCCTCTCTTCATCGGGGCTGAAGCCACCGCTGGCGCTCACGTCCGCGTCCGCACCGCTGTGGACATAGTCTGGAGTAGCTTCCATACTCTGTCAGGAGAAAATATTACTTCAAGATCTGCCGTGCCCGGAGGCTTTCCTCCCTCAGTAACCTTTCTCACTAATTACTTACCAATCCCGACTGTCAAAAGATACAGACACAGAGAAAGTCTTTGGGACTTTAAGTGTTTATGCACATGCTTAATGCCTTGTAACTTTAGTGTCCTCTGCTCTAAATCAAGCTTGCAGAATAGCTGCTAAATGTACAAAAATGAGTTTTAGAAAAATTAAAGTTTATGAGGCTGGAGGGAGGGCTCAATGGTTAAAGCACTTGTTCTTGCAGAGGACCTGGGTTCAATCCTGAGCCCCCAAATGGTGACCTGCAACCCTCTTTAGCTCTAGTTCTAGGAGATCTGATGCTTTCTTCTGACCTCTGTGGCACCAGGCATGCACATGGTGAACAGACATACAAGTAGCAAAACACTCATACACATTAAATAAATCTTTAAAAAAATTTTAAAAAAGAAAAATTAAAAGATTAGAAACAAAATGGAAATGGCCCCAAAACACAAATTAGTTCCCTTATAAAGAGTCAGGAGGGTTTTTCCAGGCCACTCTTAGAGGCCAATGGGTGTCATGTAGTTTTTCTATTAATCCTATTCATGGCTTTTAATAACTGGTTTTACAAGCAGCTGCTTTTAACAGCAACACTCCCACAGAAACAAACAAACACAGAAAATCCACTCTACAATGTGAGTACCACAGCAGACTGATGTCCTGAAATGGTCAGGGTTTCTCCAAAGCAGAAGCAGCGTGCACATCCCTAACTGCATCAGACGTCTTCTAACAGAAGCCAGAAGTGTACTGAAAGCACCAACAACTCACTTGCCACCCCCAGTGTTTGGCAGTTTTTCCTGAGCTCTGTCACCTTAGTGCTAGGGGCGGGACCACTGGATTCTGGCAATGGGTGGTGCTCCCTCAGAGAGAAGAAACAGATGCTATGTGCCTCTGGCCCGAGGGAAATGCAGGAGGAAACTAGGGGGTCATGTGGGCAGCTACATGGTTGCAGCGAAGACAGCACTAGTAACAGTACCCACCCTCACACTGGAGGTCCAGATAATGCCACAGCCCTCCGAACATGGCCTCAAGTCCCGATCTTCTGCTCAGAATACTGTGTTGCTTGCTGCAGTGAAATGGTCCGATCAGAAACAAAGCACCTCTCCAAAAAGAAAAGGGAAGAGTTAATTATTCTTGATAAAGGGCTTTGTTTCCAGTAAGACTATTTCACTGCAGTGAGCTACGTTAACATCCACTGTCTAAGATGGTCGTATGGGCAGGACCAGGACTAAAGCACAAGCACGGGATGTGGTGAGAATTACTTTTACTTTATGAAAGAGGAAGAGCTAAAAACTGAATAGCAGAAAGAACACACTAAGTACAAAGTGCTGGCCACGACTGTCCCCCAGAACTGCGTGTTCACAGCTCTCACGTGGAACACCACTGAGCTCGCTATTACCTCCTCTGCAGCGCTGACTAAAGGCACAGGATCGTCTTGACTTGTGTTACAGTCTGGCAGCTCACTCATCCCCAGCTCGTCGTGTAGCTCACTCCGCTGCTCTGCACCGCTGGCCTCTTCGTGCGCATCCAGGCTGGAGGCGCGCAGCGCAGCCGACAGCACTTCCACCTGTGCTGTGGGCAAAGGAGACGGTGAGGGAGCGGCTGCGGCATCCGCCAGGCCCTCCCTCCCCAGGCTCCTTGCTATCTGTGCAATGTGTGTTTCTAACCCTGCCATGAAAAAGATGAGAAACAGTTCTACTGTGGCAAGCCATTAGTCTTCAAGAGCGCAAGCAGAAAACTGGCGCGCGCCCACTCTTGCACGTTATGTTGTCTAGTTGCTAGAGGCGCCTCCAGGTTATTGAGGGCTCAGTTTCAGTAGGTCCAGCTGACAGGCCTCACTAAACTCTTCCAGCAGGAAGGCACTTACACAAACCTGCCAACACGAAGCAATGGCAGCCACAGAGACGTTCTGGCAGTTACAGATAAATGTCTCTATTTTACTCCAGTTCACTATACTTTTCTGATACTGAAATTCCTATTGTGTGTTCCAAACACTGGGATCCCAGGAATACTGTCTTGCTTGCCCAAGGCCAAAACAACAACTTACCAGGTACTAGTTATTAAATTTGGCAATTAATATTGCCTTCCTTATATAGAAAATTCAAATGAAAAAAAGTCATTCTCTACCCCACCCAATTAATGAGGAATCTGTGCGTGTGTAAACACAGAGATAACATTTATTTCAAGTAACATTTCCTTTGCACATATAAAATATGACATTTAAAACTCAAAATTACTTCTTAAAATAACCTGTTCATATGTGACAGAATTTATAGAATCTCCCGTCTTGGGCAGAGAAGTTTCTTCTTGCAGAAGTCAATGCAGACTCTCATATCTGGTCAAGTGCTGTGAAAGTGGCTGCTGAATATTCAGCCTTACCCTAGCCACCTATGCTACCGCTGCCCACACCAAGGCAAGGGTGTTAAGAGCCAAAGCACAGCCACCTAGATCACTGTGAACACACAGGAGGCCTACAACATTCCATCACGGACAGAGGGGTGCTCAGAGGCCACGCCTCTCCTGAGGAACGGCTGTCTGCTAATGGTTGCTGAAGGATGGGAGGTATCTTCTTTTATGGTGTAGCCACTGGGGGACTAGTTGGGAAGAAAAGGTACAGAAGGAAAAGTAAGGGGATAGTAGACAGAAATGGGGGTTTAATATAATCACCAAAGTGTGTATATGTAAAAAAAAAACTCAAAAAGTAAAGGAAAAACCCTTAAAAGCTCAAACTCAAGAAGCCAATTGAAAAAAAAAAGAAAAAAAAGAAAAAGAAAGAAAAAAAGAAGACTTCTCCCTAGCTGGCTTAACACACAACACCGCACGATTGAGAAAAGCCCGTGATATCACAGGAGAGAAGGCGCTGCGTGGGGACCTAGAAGGTGATGAGCCTTCTGACGCAGAGCTTCTAGCACAGCTGTTCCTGGCTCACTAGCCCACTCTCATTCTTGGGACTGTCTTTCTTTCTTAATAAACTATGTTTCTGGGGCTGAAGAGATGGCTCAGCTGTTAGGAGCACTGGCTGCTCTTCCAGAGGTCTTGAGTTCAATTCCCACAACCACATGGTGGCTCACAACCACTTATAATGGGATCAGATGCCCTCTTCTGGTATGCAGGTGTACATGCAGACAGAGCACTCATAAATAAAATAAAATAAATCTAAAAAAAAAAAAAAAGAGCTTTTCCCCTGCTGCCGAGTGGAGGCAGAGGCTTGGGTGTGACCGATTTGGCCTCACCCGTAATCCACCACCATGGCAGAGGAAGGCATGCTCCTGGAGGAGTAATGGACATCAATATTGCTCTACAAGAGGTGCCCTCATCACGACTGTCTACCAGGTGGCATCGCAGAAGCTGCAAAGCCTTAGACAAGTGCCAAGCCCATCTTTGTGTGCTTGCATCTAATTGTGACGAGCTTATGTATACCAGATTGGTGGAGGCACTTTGTGCTCAGCACCAAATTAACCTAATTAAAATTGATGACAACAAGAAACTAGGAGAATGGGTAGGCCTCTGTGAAATCAATCTAGAGGGGAAGCCACGTAAAGTAGTTTGGTTGCAGTTGTGCAGTGGTTAAGGACTATGGCAAAGAATCTCAGGCCAAGGATGTTATTGAAGAGTACTTCAAATGCAAGAAATAAATGAATAAAAATTTTGGCTAATTTTTCTCAAAAACAAATAACAACAACAACAAAAAAAAACAATATTTCTACTTCTGAGGAGGGGGGACCCTCATCCACATGCATCTAAGCACCTGACCATGGACACACAAGACTCATGCACAAGGAACTATTTCAGTGGGTCATCATTACCTAAATAAAGCAAATGCTGATGTTTCTTCATGGGAATTTGTGGTGGCTTTCGGAATCCCAGCTATAATTTGTAATTATCATTCCAGATGCTTTAGCCTTCTTTGGGGTATTTTAAGTTCCCAAGCTAACGTAGAACTGTGCTCAAAGCTGACTACAGAAACACAACGCATGGAACGTTTTTGGGCCACGGAGTGCGGCCCGCACACGGAGTGCGGGTGTGAGCTCAATGCGTTAACTGCCGCGCCAGAGTCAGAGCGTGGCACAGAGCACGTCTGACACTCGGAGGCACTTGTCCCCACCCAGTCACGCCAGCTACGGCCTAAGGCCACATGTGCCTCAAGGCAGCTGTGCCTGCAGTTCAGCAGCTCATCTCTTAGAAAGGGCCTTCCCAAGATCTGTATGTTTCTCTGTGTGGGACCTATTCTCTTGACCTCTCCTGAGAACCTTCTGTGTCCACAGCTAACAGAGGGTTTTTCCTTTTCCTACTGCAGTCTAATGAAAACAGTCTAAATTTATGACAAAAAAAAAAAAAAAAAATCACAGGAGAAAAAGAACACCAATGACCACACGAGGGTGAAGACCGAGCTTAGCTGAAGCCTTACGAAGGAAGAAACGCTCATCCATCATTTCCCATGCTGTTTCCTCCAGGACAACAACGGAAGGCAGCGACCCGGCTGAGTGCCATTGGATGCGCACGGGGAACCCCAGGAGCAGCGGACATGCTCCTCCTCTCACTGTAGACAGTTTACAAGGCAGCACAGCACTGGTCTCCCAGGGCAGGCATTTGTTTCTGGTCTACCTTACAAAGCACATACGCTTTCTCGCAAATTAAAGGGAACGACCGCTCTCTAATGCATCACTCAAAAAAAGAGCCCCAAATTAATGAACACCTGTCCAAAAATTCAAAACATCTTTAATGGAAAAATTACTTAAGCTAACATAGACTAAACAAATATGCCCTCAGATTTCAATAAAACCTAAGCATACTGCAAGACAAATTTAACTTGTTCTAGGTGTCACAGTTGAAATCATAAATACAATCAGTTAAAATTACAATACAATATTTATAATGAAACTTCACTGCAATGTAATTTTAAGTCAAACAGTATACTAATCATCTTCAGAAACACAGACGCGTTATGAAACTTAAAAAGGTCTTATCACTTTATTGAAAAACTTAAAGCAGTGCGTTCAATATTTCTATTAATATTGTTGAATGCCTACTATGTGTTAGGGAACTAGCAGTACTGTAATGAGAGCCCCCAAACAGTCCTAAAGGCTGGTTGGCAAGCCTTTAAGAAAAATAAAACGAGAGTTACTGAAGTTAGAAGAACTTAATAAAAGTTAAACAAAAAGCCGAAAGCGCCAAACACTTAAGGAGAGCGCAAGGGAGGAAGGGAGACCCGTCACTGAGCTGGCCTGAGATGAGCGGGCTCAGGCGCGTTTTGGGCCTATGTGACTGTCCTCCCCTGTGGCACCTCTCACTTGACTACTCAAATCTCACACGACTGTCCATTTAAAAGGGCGGTGACTTCACTGGCATGACTATACCCCAGTGATCTTAAAACTTAAGGCCAGACCTAGGGATTATGCTGTGACTCAGAAAGACAAATATAAATGCTTGTTCTCATTTGTGAACTTACACTTCAGCTTATATCTATCTATATAGATAGATATTTTAAATTAAAGTCAAACTAAATAATATTAATGATCAAGGATGTAATACAATTTAATTCCTTCCAGGTATAAAATTACAATAGGAAGTCTCTAAAAATCACAACAAACGGAAGCCGAATGAAGATACTGCTAACTTACCAGACAGGCAGAATTTTCAAAGTTTAAACAAGGTGTTAGCTGGTGTAGTGTCTCTCACCTACAGCCCCAGCTCTCAGGAGGATGAGACAGCAAGCATGCTGCGAGCTTGAGGCCAGCCTGAGCTTCAGAATGAGAGCTTATCATCCCCACAAACAAAAGAAAGGATTTTGTTTTAAAAAGAGTATTTAAGAGTTTATATTTTCCTTAAAATGGGTATTTCCCAATATTGAGCGAACTGATAATTTAGAAATTTTGGTTTTCTGAACAGAGGAAAAGCTCCACAGAGTGGCACTAGATGTGAAGATTTGCAAAGATTTGCATTATGAGATTTACAATCTTTTGATGGTGGTTGATTGGTTTTTTTTCCCTAAAGAGAAGTTCTCATTATGTAGCCCTGGCTAACCTGGAGAACTTTCTATATAGACTAGGCTGGCTCAGAGCTCAATAGAGTCTGTCTGTCTTTGCCTCCTGAGTGCTGGGATTAAAGGTGTATGCCATCATGCCTAGACTTCAAAACTTCATTTTATTTTTAAATACAACTATTCTTTTTTAAAAAAAATTTATGTTGGAAGAGCGCCTCAGACCCCATTGTAGATGGTTGTGAGCCACCATGTGGTTGCTGGAAATTGAACTCAGGACTTCTGGAAGAGTAGTCAGTGCTTTTAACCACTGAACCATCTTTCCAGCCCCCTCAAAACTTTATTTGAAATAACGTTTCAGTGAACAGCCACGGAATCATCACAGAGCAAGAAAACACCATCTTGACTGGGCTCTGGCTCCATGAACGCTAACCCTGTTCCTAAGCTCCCGCAGGTGGAACAACAGGGAGGGCCTTGTAACATCTCACTTCCCACTCTCAAAGACTTGACACACCCTCTACTTAATAAGAGGCGGTGCTTTATTTAGGACGGAACAACCAATAAAACTCATGCTCACAACAGAGGACATAGGCCATGCATGTATAACCCTCAAAAACAAAACAAAACACAAAATTGAAAAATAAATCACTCTTGTACAACTCTACAGCTCCTAAAACATCGTGCATATGGGAAAACAGAAATCATGTCCATTACATACTCTATAGGTCTTCCTTAAAGATGAGACGCAAAGCAAAATGGATGTAGCAGGACTCAGAACTTAAAAATTATGTATGTGAAACACTAAATAATTGCAAGAAGAGATTTCTGATTTTAACACATCTATCCAACAATAAGCAGTAGAGAGGAAACCATCTTAAACATCATTTCCTACGAATCAGATCAGTGATATCTTCTTAAAAGGCAATTTAAAAAAACAATCAACTTTAGAGTAAAGAACATGACGGACTCTTCCATACCTTTGACATCTGGGTCGTCCATGTGCGGCTCCAGGTTCTCTATCATCTCTTCTAGCTCCTTCCGGGTAGCCATGGTGATATTAGGAGAACCTGCTACAGGGACTTCAGGCGCATCTTCTGCTCTCTCTGGGCTGAGTCTCTCCCCAAAGTCCTGCTGGAGCTCTCTATCAACATCTATTTCAGGTAGAGGAGTCCTCCAGAAATGGAAGGAGTTGAACAATTCCTGATCTAAGAGAGTGGAATCTGGGGAGCTGGTGCCAACCTCTGGCCGGAATGTAGACTTGCAGTTAGCAGGCTTTTTATCGATCTCATCGCTAGCTGCTTCCTGATGAGACTCTGAGGACAAAGTACAGAGTAAGGAGCTGTCCACTGGAACACTTATGTCACCTGCAGAGTTCCCAGATGTCTCAGCAGCACAGTCTTCAAGTGTGTGTTCCAGTCTGGCACTGGAATGAGGGGCACTGAGGTCTGAAGGAGCATCCTCTGGCCTGATCTGCTCTTCTTCTACAACATCATGATCTTTGATCCTTTCATTGTTTCATTTAGGGAGGAAAAAAGAAACATGGAAGTACAGAAGTAATTACTGGGGAAAAAAAAAATCAACGAAAAGTATGACATTGCATTTAGACTAGCTAAGTACTTAAGAGTACAGACTATCCATAGGAACTGAGTAGTCTTGTATGTTACACACGCTTCTTTTCCATCAGTTGCTCTGCATTCAGAGATGTCAAATTTGTCTAAACAGCTAAGCATTATTAACAGCTGCAGAAGGTGATGCTTAGAATCCTGGGATGCTACAATACTATTGTAAAATCAGTAACAGCAAGAGAAGAAATCAATACAGTATATTCTAAGATACATACAACTTTTTAATTACTTATTTGGGGATTATTTGTATTTCCATTCTGTTGCAATGACACAGTAAAAACTGAGAATCAAAACATTTTTGCTTATAAAATAAGGATAAGGAAAAAAAAAACCAAACAGAACTATAGGTCAGTAGGAAAGATACTTTATCTCATAAAATGTATTAAAATTCACTTAAGTGTAAATAAAGAATTATTTTTATTTCTTCCTCAGTCTCTAGTCTTCAAAAACAGCTTTTTCCAAAAGGAAGTCACAGAGAAACAGACAAAGCTCGTGCTAATGTCTCACTGGCTACTACTGTCTGCCACCTCAACCTTAGCCTTCAGGTTTTATGGTCTCTCTCCTAGCTTTTGTTTAACAGTAGTTACTGGGCACCTACTAGGACCCAGGAGAGAAATCAGGAGTCAGGATTTGGTATGGAGGACTAGGTAAAGTGCCTGTTATGCAAATGTAAGGACCCCAATTCAGTCCCTAGCTCAAATATAAATAAATTGAGGCACAATACCCGTAACCCCAGGGCCAGGGATATGAAGACAAAGGGATCTCAGACTTGCTGAAGTGGCAAGCCCCAGGTACAGTAGGAGACTCCATCTCAACAAACAGGGTGGAAAGCAACTGAGAAAGATACCTTGAATTGACCTCTGGCTTCCTCTCTCTCTCTCTCTCTCTCCCTCTCTCTCTCTCACACTCACACACACACACACACACACACATTCAACACGTAAGCACAGTAATCTTTAGCACACACAAATAACAGTAAACAAAAGGAAACAAGCAGGGTGTGGTGGTGCACATCTGTAATCCCAGCCCCTGAGAGGCTGAAACTGGAGGATCAAGAATTTGAAAGCAATCTGACCCTACATAGTTAAAAATCAAAACAAAAAAATCCTCACCAAAACTCTGAAAATGTAAGTTGTAGCTCTGACCCTTGAGATTAAGTAAACAAACAGTAAACAACAAATCAAATTACCATCATAACAATTAAGATACAGCCACATGCCTTTAACCCCACACTGAAAAAGCAGAGGCAGGTGGCCTCTGTGAGTTCCAGGACAGCCAAAACTATTGTAGGGATACAGTGTCTCAAAAGTTAAACTTCTACCCCCATCCCCCAAAATTAGGGGCCTCCTGCAACAGAGAAATGCATACACTGAGCTAGGGCGCAGAAATGGCATGGAGCAGAAGGACTGGAGGAAATGAACTATTCGGAAGAAGCAGAAAGTGTTTGTGAGGCAAACAGAGGTGAAATTTTCAAAAAAGCAATAGCAATACAAAGGCAAGTGTTGGCAGAAGAAACACAGCACGATCAGAACACACGAGTGGTTTACGGAGCTAAGAGACCAAAGAGATGGGTGGTAAGGATGAGAAGTGTTTGGACTTTTCAGCCAGACACTCCTGAGTTTATCCTGTGGACTGTCAGAAGAAAGAAGGCAACTGTAGAATCTGTCAGCGCTTCTTTCCCAAGACCTCTGCAGAAAACAAGCTGCAGAGAGGCCAAGGCTGTTGAGGCCAACACCAGACATGACAATGTGACTACGGATCCTGGCAAGGGGGGCAGGGTAAGACCTCTGAGGCCTTATCTATCTACAGACCTAAGGCGCCCACGTTTACAGCACTAAGAAAGTGACTGCAGTTTACTCCGGACGGAGAAGTGTCCCGAGGACTTGGTCACTGTCTCCCCTTGCTACTGATTTAAGCGTTTGCACCGACAATCTAATGGAGCTATTTCTTCCTGGCGAGCAAAAGTAAATCCATTAGTCTGTTGATACTTAAGACACTATGTTTGTTTTTTAAAACAATAAAATTATAAGCTATGACAACATTTGTACTAGTATTAGGTTCTGGAGATATTGTGTATGTGTGACTTTAACTGCTCTATGTATAAATTCCCTAAATTCCATTTCTTACTGTTTGAGCGTCAAGGCAAGCCGACATAGCTTGCTGCCAAAGGCATCTAAATGCTACGGTACGAGACAACTGGGGTTTTGGACAGAGGGAACCTAGCGGCTGCTGGATGGAAGAATTACCCTCACCTCTAAGATATATGCACACCAGAGCACCAGAGGTCGGTTAGAAGTTTCTCTCAAAAATATCCCTAAGTAAGTTGGGCGTGGAAGTGCCAGCCTGTAATTCCAGTACTTCGAAGTGACCAGGAGTTCAAGACTAGTCACACTTCATGAGATCCTATCTCAGTCTTGTTTTTATTCCCATGTAAGTTAATAACTAAAAGTTTCATACATCCTTAGCACAGGTTACATAGCCTGGCAAACCCAGGGAGAAAACGGCTCACAGAACATCTAGTTAGAACCGAGCCAAAGCAAACACATGACACAACTTTTCAAGGACTACACTATGAAGTCACTAAATGAAGCTTTGACATTAGTGGGGTATTTCCAAATGACTGGTGCCAATCAATTTTATTGTTCTGATACTTAAGGTTTTGAAGATCAAACCCATAGGTTCTTAGAATATTTAAGATTTTATTTCTAGGAATAATTAATTAATTAAGAGAGAGAGAGAGGAGAGAGGAACAAGAGAGAAGCCAGGTGTGGTGGCACTCCTTTAATCCGAACACTTGAAAGGCAGAGGCAGACAAATCTCTGTGAGTTCGAGGTCAGATTGGTCCACGTGGTAAATTAAAGGACAGCCAGGACTACATAGAGAGACCCTGTCTCAAACATCAAGAAGAAAAAAAAAGACACAAAGTTGGGAGGAAGGCAGTGTGGGGGCACTAGAAGAGCTGCAGGGAGGCAGTGATCTACTGTATAAATGTATGAACTTTCTAAAGAATGGTAATAAATGTGTCCACTATGTGCCAGGTCCAGTGAAGGTGTTGGCATAAACACAGATAAAAACCAGGCTGCTACATTGGATGTGCTTATATGCATGATGAAAGCAAACATATAATTTTAAAAGACATGGGTTAAAACAAGTGCTATATAAAATCCAAAGATAAAACACTCTTAACCTCCTGGAAGAGTTAGGCTATGATTCTGAGAAGAGTGGGTATGGAGAGAGTGGACATACCAACAGGTATTTCATTAACAGACAATACAAAGGACATGAACTGCTTCCCAACAGAGAGCAGTAAGCAAAAAAGGCAGAGTGAGACCACAGAGTAAAGTGCATGCAGAACAGTAAGCAGCCACAGAACATTGCAACCATTTCAACAGATATGAGTGTCTGTTTCGCATAATTACTTTTGCTCTGATGGGAATCAAATCCAGGGCACATTCTAAGCAAGTGCTCTACCACTGAGCTATACCCTCAGACCTTATTATTTTAAACTGAGCATGATGTTACAAAGCAAATCTCAGTGCTTTACTGTGTCTCTGTAAGTAGCCTTTATTAGCATCTTCAAAGAAGCATTAATAACCTGATGAGTCTGATAGTCAGACATTTGTAATCAGTAAATCCTTCTAAGAATACTAAGTGACAGTAAATGTTTCAGGACAGATGAAGCACCACACACAAAATAAACAGTAGTGGGAAATCTAGCACCAAAACTTTATTCAGGGGCTTCCCTGAGTGATGGCTCAGCCATGAAGAGCTCAATGCTCTAGTTGAGGACACAAGTTTGGTTCTCAGCAGCCATACTGGGTGGCTCACAATAGCCCGTAACTACAGCTCCAGCAGATCTAATCTCTCTTAGCTTGTATGGGCACCGGCACATATCATATGTGGCACAAGTGGGCGCGCGCGCGCACACACACACATGCACGCACGCACACGCACACACATACATACACCATAAAATAAATAAAGAAAAACAAAAGTCCTTTACTTTGTCTGATATTGAGACATGAATTTTAGGGAACTGAGAAATTCCTGGGAACAGAAACTAAATTCTAGTTTTTAGCTTTTACATTAGCTTGAAAACACGCCCAGTGCTATTTAGGGCAAGGCAATCAAACCACTGTTTCTAAGGCAGGAGTACCAGACTCAGAAATATATGTATGCCCAAGCTTTTATAGCATTTAACACAAACAACAAACCCTTCCTCACGCAGGGATTCTCTTTCCTTTGCTAAATCATTAACACAATCCAATGGCAACTACAGCTGCCCCTGTGAAACTAACTAGAGACTTGATACCAAGGTACATCTCATATTATAGTGCACACTCAGTCAAGAAACCAAACTACTGTTAAACAGCTGTCCCATAAAGCCACACGCCTCCAGTCATCAAGTACAGCCCAAACAGCCCAAGCAACTGTTCTTACCAATAACATCTTACGGGACACAGCTAAGCATCATCTGTAGCGTGCTGACGGAGCTTTCATACTATAGAAACTGAGTATTTGTGACAGAGAATGAGAATATTTACTGTCTGTTCAGTGCTCTGTCTTATACACTTCCCTATACATTTACACATTCACTTATTAGACCAGAGTCAGATTTCCAGATTCAAGAACAAGTTATGAGCCATCTTCACTTAAATCGATCATTTAAAAAAATGAAAGCTGACTGACTTCAAAAACGAAAAACAGGCAACATTTCCACCCCCAACCATTTTTTAATTAAATTCCTTCTAGCATCTGTTTTCACAAGAACTGAGACTTTGCTTGCTTGGAAGACCAAGTTAAGAGTGATTTTCTTCCTTTACAAAAAACAGTACCTCAGATGTGTTTGGCAGGACAGTAGGAGAACGGGCAAAAAGGTAAAACAAGGCAGCAGAGAAGAAAGGAAGAACTGTCAAATCAAAACACCAAGAAAGCAAATACCACAGTATCAAGACCTATAGAAGAAAATGGTCATTAGCATCACGGCAAGGGGCGGTTTCAAGAACATGTGCGTGACTGCAGAAGTTTATGCACACTTTCCATGCACTGTGAGGCCAAGTCATTCTCTAAATACAGAACTGGAATACATTCTAAGAACGAAAAGTATCAACTGAAATTCTCTAATGCAGAAATTTTAAAACAAAATCAGATTGACGTCTCAACCTTTATTAAAATTTTGGTTATCTTAGTTGTTCTATTTAATAAGTGTATTAATTTAGGGCTAATCCTTTAAATGCTTCCCACAATTGAGGGATCACAATGGTTACTTTGTAGACAGAGAGTCCAAGATTCACATTAAATTGACTGAAAGGAAAAATAAGAGTCAGAGTGGACTAAACTCAAACATTATTAAAGTAAGTTTGTACAAGCCTTAGCCTGTGTGCTCGAGTACCAACAGATCCCCAGGCAGATAAATACTCACAAACTATCAAATTTGTCGCTCACATTTCTGTGAGCATCAAGCTAAATGTGTTACATCTTCACATTCAATATGTAATAAATGGAAGAGATACAAACATGTATTTAAAAAGAAACTATAAAACATTTACCAATTAAAGA
This sequence comes from Cricetomys ansorgei, assembly GCA_026225945.1. Classification (NCBI taxonomy): domain Eukaryota; kingdom Metazoa; phylum Chordata; class Mammalia; order Rodentia; family Nesomyidae; genus Cricetomys; species Cricetomys ansorgei. The sequence continues at coordinate 7,469,343 of JAMJFZ010001360.1, read as the reverse complement.
CTATTTTTGGTAAAATAGTGGAATGCTGTTTAGAAAGAATACAACCGGAATACAAAGCTGTAACATTCTACCTGCTTTTGTCTTCTGCTGACAAATCTTCTGAGCTTTTGCTTTCATCTTTAAAATACTGGCCTGAGCTGGATGGATTAGCAAAAGTGGATATGAAAGGTCCTAGGGACTGGAAGGCTGCTTGGCGAACCTACAAAGGAAAAGGACCGTAACAGATCGTAAGCGCAAAGAGGGAGGGCTCTTTAATGCACACATAACCAGTGTTTTACGCTGCACATACAAAAGTCAAAGTATGTTCAGGATGATAGCAAAGGAAAACTGGATCTTTCTCTACTTAGGATTTAGAAAGGGTTATAATTTTTTCTTTCTTTTTTTCTTACTTTCAGTTTTTACTCTGACTTGGCTATTCAAACAATGAGAGCCTGAATGAGACATATTACAAAACATGAAAATAGAACAAATCATTAGAAAGTCTTCCTAGAAGCTTCAAAAACAAGAAAAATGAAGAGAACCAAGACTGTCAACAAAAAACATCTAGTACTTTCAATGAGGAAAGACTTAGCTATAAAGAAGCAGGACAAAACCCTGTAACTCTAGATTTGAGGACCCAACACCCCCTTTTACCTCCTGAAGGCACACATGTGGAGTATACACACAGACACATAGACACACACACACACACACACACACACACACGACAGGGCCTCACGCTCAATATGTAGCATTGGCTGGTCTCAAACTCAGAGATCTGCCTGTATCTGCCTCCCAAGTGCTGGGATTAAAGGTGTGCACTGCCACCACCTGGCACAAATTATTTCTTAAATTTTAAATCATAGGGCTAGTGATGGCTTAGTGGTTAAAAGCTTTTCTGAAGGACCTGGGTTCAGTTTCCAGTGCCTACATAGCAGAATACAACTGGCCATAACTCCTGTTCCAGGGAATCTGACTCTCTCTTCTGGTCTTTGTGGGCCCCAGACACATATGTGGTGTGCATATATATACATGCAGGCAAAATACTCATAGACATAAAAAAAAAGAATACTGTAAAAATTTTTTTAAAATCACATTAACTTTAAAATAAGACTCAAAATATTAAAAAAAAAAAAAAAAGTTACCCAACGTGAAGGATCACTGATCAAGTTAATAAACAGTGCTGATAACTTTGTCCGTCGGATTTCTTGACATGTTGCACAGGAAACAGCCATGAAACACTCAGCACAGGCCTTCCGGACTCCCCAGACATTATCAGAGCACAGCTGGAAAAACCTGGGCAGCTGTGTGGGGACAAACAGAAAAAGACTGCAGTTACTTCCTTCCATTTTCTCATTTTAAATGTTTGGTATTCTTTAAAAGTGGAAAATATATTTAATACTGGTACTCAGAAATTTTTAGTGATTCATATCCAATTTATAATTCACTCTAGAAATGCAAAATTACCAACAAACACAACCTGACCGTATCCCAGAGCTTACACAGACCTCATCTTGCCAAAGGATGTACAGAGATTCTAAGCATTTGAACCTTGTACATGGGGCACATACACCCTACCTGCCACAGCTTAACTGCTCTGCTACCAGTGCCACAAGTGAGTATCCTAGCAAGACTGAAGATTTGAGTAAGCTAGAACTGAGTTGCTAAGTAGAAATGAAGAAGTTAACAATATCAGTGTTTCTCACACATATTCTAATTTTTAACAAACCATCCTTATCAAAACACATTGCAAATGTCCACTTGCAGAAATGTGAAGGTCTAAACTTACAAACCTCATTTTAGCTGGCAGTCATGGGACTGTGTTAACGGCTCCACTAACTTTGTAATGCATTGCCTATTCCTTAATCCCTGAGATACTTACCAACATTTCCTCCGTAGCTTGCTGGCCAACTACACTGCAAATATCTCCAAAATTGGCAGCACAGACCTATAACAAAACCGTCACTAACATTTCAGTATCATATACAGAGTTCCTTAAAACAAGCTATTACATTTCACACACCAGCATATTAGAGCACCATGTATTCTTTTACATGAAGACCAAAACTGGATATAAACATACCTTTCGAACATGAAACATTCTACAGTCACAGCACATCTCGCAAAATCTAGGGAGGATAAGACGCTCTGTGATATCCTTCCCAACCATGGGCGCCATCTTGCACATTATCTAAAATAAATGAGAAAAAATTCACATTGAAACATCTAAGGCCTTTTCAGTTAAACTTAAGTTTAAAGAATTACATATTAACCAATACACAAAAAAATCTAGAATTTTTTAATTGTTCTATTGTTTAATCATTACTTAATGACTTAATCATTTTGCCGATAACTCTGAAAGTAAAAAAAAAAAGAGAGAGAGAGAAAAGCCAGGTGGTGGTGGCACACACCTTTAATCCCAGAACTCAGGAGGCAGAAGCAGGCAGATTTCTGTGTTGGAGGCCAGCCTGGTGTACAGTGTGAGTTCCAGGACAGACAGAGTTACAACAGAGAAACCCTATCTAGAAAAAAATAAATAAGTAAATAAATAAATAAAATAAAATAAAAGAGAAAAAAGAAAATTCTACCTTTAATACCAGAACTTGGGAAGTAGGCAGGCAGACTATTAGTTTGAGGCCAGCCTGATCCACAAAGTGAGTTCCAGAACAGCCAGGGCTACACAGAGAAACCCTGTCTCAAAAAACCAAAAAACCACTACTACCATCCACCACCAAAAAAAAAAAAAAGCACCTGCTCAAAGGGTGAGACTGTGTCTAAGAAGGAAATGGCTGAGTGCGTCTATGTTACTGAGGAGAGGTGCCACACCAGAATCTGTCAGCCTCTGAGTGGAGTTAAGCTTTCATGGGAACCAGGCCCTGCCTTTGCAGAGTTCCAATTCAGGGCAGTCCCAATGTATAAATGTTCTAGCTTACAGTGCATGATGTCTGAGTTACCTTACTGAAAATTAGCTCTTTATCACAGAAGCTAGTTAGCACAGAAGGAAGCCTGATGCCTGTCAGCATTTTCCAAATGTATCTATTCCAAACTGTGCAGAAGTGACAAAAAGTAAAAGGCATACAGACTGGAAAAACCCAAACCTCTTATTCATGCATGACATGATTGCTACACAGAAAATCCCAGTGGATCTACAAAGAAGCCACCATTATAAGTAAGTAGATTTAAGAAAGTTATAGGAGGGATGGAGAGATGGCTCAGCAGTTAAGAGCACTGACTGCTCTTCCAGAGGTCCTGAGTTCAGTTCCCAGTAACAATATGGTGGCTCGCAACTATCTTAATGGGATCTGGAACTCTCTTCGGGCATGTAGGTATATTTATATAGATAGAACACTATACATAAAATACATAAATAAAAAAATTTACAAAGTTGTAGGATATCTACATCAGAATAAAAGTGGATTATATTTCTATAAATTAACAATGAACTGGTGGTGGTGACATATGCTTTTAATCCCAACACTCGGGAGGTAGAGGCAGGTGAATCTCTGAGAGTTCCAGGACAGCCAGAGTTACAACAGAGAAACTCATACACACACACACACACGCACACACGCACACACATATATATAATTTACAATGTTAAAATCTGAAACTTAAAAACTACAAAACATAGCTGTAATCAAATAAATCCCAAGGTCCATTCTGTTCACAAGGCTGTTAGGCCTCAATTCTCCCCAGATTGATCTGTAGGTTCAACATGCTCAAATGCTCCACCAACAATCCAACATCACCAAACAGGAGTCAGCTCATGCACATCCCAACTCCCACAGTCACCTCTGTGTCTCAAGGAAGCATAGACGAAAACCTCAAGCTAGTCACTGATCTAGGCAATGCATTAGAATTAATTTTTTTTTCCTAAAATAAACACAAACCATATGTGGGGGAACCACAGGCTTCCTACCAGTGCTGAACATTATAATTATGTCTTTAGATTAGGCTTTCCTTAATGTAACAGTTATGCTTAAACTGATTTTCTTTATTGAGGAATTTCTGAAATTAAGAAGTGAGTGTTTTGGGGCTAGGTAGGGGTGATGACTATATGTTTTGATTGTACTAAATGCCATGAAAAGTATACTTTAAATGGCTAATTTTATGAGTTTCACATCAATAAAAATATTACTAAGAAAAAAATCTACATTTATTATTAAATGCTAATGAGGATCTAAGAAATAATGAAAAGGGAATTTTCAAGGGACAGAAACTAGAGGTCATCTCTGTTCTCATGGATGACCTGGAAGCACTAGCAACTTCAGTTGCAAATTTGTTTACATCAGCAAAAGATCAATGTTTAGGCATAAAGAGCTAAAAGCTGAGTATCCAATGAGTTGTGAATACAGTTTCAGGTTAGTTTAGTACGTTTCTAGCTAACCACAGACACGAATGGCAGCATATACTACTAAATCCTCCAAGCTTACTTCTCATTAGGTTTGCCTAATGGAGAAGGCATACTCACAGCCACAGCCTCTGTCTTCACGTCGTCATTGCTATCCGGGGCGGTCAGCTCTATGAGGACAGGGCACACCTTGGTCTCCACATCAAACCGCTCTATCAGCTCCTGCTCCAGCAGAGCCAGCAAAGCTGCCTGACTGGTTTTCCTCACCTCAAGAAAAACACCACAGTATAAGCAAAGTACAAACATCATTTCATAAAACTCTGTATGATTTTTGCAGATCTATCGTAACTTGCAAAATCTAGCAGACATTTGTGGGTATTCCGTTCAATTCTTACAGAGACAGAACGTGGCAGAGAGCAGAGCACAAAGCCATCTCTGTCAAGACTGCAGGCAAAAGTAACTCTTGAGGGACACTGAGGGGACCAGAAAGACTGGTCAGCGGGCACCCTCTATGATACCACTGAGGAGCTGTAAGAACTCTCAACACACCTTAATCTCAGGACAAGTAGTCTTTTGGAAAATACAGTGATAGTTAGGCCCGAAAATATTCAAATCATATCGCTTAGGTTAGGCCATTCTACAAATACTATGCTACATAAAATTCCTTTAAACAAGTAAATACAACCCTTACCTGATTGTTCTGATCCGCGAGATAGCGAACAACTATCGGCAGTAAGTATTTGGAAAAGGCATACGGTATGGAAGGCCGGTTCTCTTGACAAAACAGCGCGATGTGCGGCACCTGTTCCATCAGCTCCGCCCTCACGGTCGGCTCTATTGAAACAGCAGCAGCATGAACAGACATCCTCTCACGGAGACACCACCTTCATCTGAGGCCACGTAGGCATGCTTTGGATTTTCGTTCTCAGCATGGTAAGAACTCATATAAATGTTCGCTAACCCTGCAATTCTTTCCTTAAATGAGAAGAGGAACTCACCCCCAACCCGTGCTCCCCTCAGTTACAACACGCACTGGGTAGAGAACTTACAATGAATACATCTACAATGAGCCACACTGAACTGGGGGTTAAGTACCTTGTCTGGTATTTCTATCAGTTCTATGGCAGGACAGTATTTGTAAACTATGTCAATACTATGATAGGCTACTAGCTGCAAACTCTAAGATGTAAGAGCCTCCCAGCATAATTTATAAGGACCAGTGGCTCCTCCTTTGAGTATCATCTACAAAAGGCTTATAACCAGACTTAAAATAACTAATTTCACTTTACAAAAACATCATTATAGACAACAGGCATCATGTTAGTTAAAAGGTAAAACAGCCTATGAGAAAATAAGTATTAACAGCTAAATATATTCATGTCATTGTTGAAAGGACATAAGATAAAAAAAAATACAAGCTAGCAAATTCAAACACAGCAAGCAAATGGCTGAAAGAGACACCAGGAGACCCATCATCACGTCAGGCCTCAGAACTCTGGCTCCTGCGCTATTAGTCACTTTAACGTAATATTTATGTGTCCGACCAAATTCCAGATCTCAAAAAGGAGAATGAATCTGGCCATCAGTAGGAAATGCACTGGCATTTATGAAGATAAGAGTCCTGACAACAAATCATATTCAAAATTTTATTATGTTGTTGTGTGATATGACTTCTCTTGAATAAAAACCTAACTTTAAAACACAGGCATACAGACCTTTCTTCACAGGATCCATTCACTAAGTTAACTATGATTTAATTGCTTCCATTTATTTGTAAAGCAAAAGGGGTCACAGCTGCAGTTTCAGTACAAATGAAATTAGAAACTTTTCTTTTTTAGAGCTCTGCTTAGGCAAAGGGAGCAGAAGTAAACTCCGGAGACAGAGCATGCATAGATAGGTAAGTTAGTTATTACAGGTGGAAAGGGAAAATATCCTTTTCAGCAAAAGCTGCTGCTGACTGGCTATCCACATTAAAATACAAGAAAAGCCAGAGAGATGGCTCAGCAGTTAAGACTGCTTACTGCTTTTGCAGAGGACCTGGGTTTGGTTCCCGGAATTTACATGGTGGCTTACAACTGCCTATCACTCCAGTTCCAGGGGCAACAACCTCTTATGACATATGTGCTCCTGCATACATACGGTGCACATACATACACTCAGGCACACATACATACCTTTAAGTAAATAAATCTAAAAGCATGTTTAAAAATATGTAAGGAGTTGGGTGGCGGCAGCACACGCCTTTAATCCCAGCACTTGGGAGGCAAAGGCAGGTGGATCTCTGTGAGTTCGAGGCCAGTCTGATCTACAAAATGAGTTCCAGGACAGCCAGACTTACAACACAGAAACCTTGTCTTGAAAAAAAACCAATAAAATAAAATAAATAATACAAATATGTAAAAAACAGTTCTAGGAACACCATCTTGTACTATATATCTGTATTTGTCAATTTTATCTTCCTTCCTTCATTTATTTATTTTTGTTTTTTTGAGACAGGATTTCTCTGTGTTGTACTGGCTGTCCTGAACTTGCTTTGTAGACCAGGATGGCCTTGAGCTTACAGAGATTCACCAGCCTCAGAATCTGAATGCTGGGATTAAAGGCATGCATCAACACCACCCTGATCATTTATCATTTTTAAAAGTTGCATGTGGAATATAAACATAGATGTCAAAAGCAAAAACAATAAAGGATCTACATTAGCTAATACATGAGAAAGTCATTACTTTGAGGTGGGTGAAATTTCTTGACGATGACAAACAGTACTGCCCATAAAAAAAAGAATCTTTGCTGGGCATGGTGGTGTACACCCTTAATCTGAGCATCCAGGGGGCAGAACTCTGTGAGTTAAGGCCAGTCTGATCTACAGAGCAAGTTCCAGGACAGACAGAACAGAGCGGAGCCAAGGCATAGTACACAAATGCCAAGACACGGTGGAGCATACCTCTGAAACATGAACCACAACAGGCTGTATCAGAATAAAGACTCCTTATGAAAAATTCTAAGAAAAAACCTGGCATTTTGAACTGGTATTTTGAGATTTGAATATTTTAAAAAATGATGACATTCAAGTAGCCAATAAGCATGCAGCCAGGTGCTCATTCCACAGGTTGCTGGAGTGGCCTGATGACTCCTTTCTAAGTGTGCCCACAGAAATGCATGTGCTCGTGGTTCACATGATGCCTGGCTGTAATAATAGTAATAAATGCATACAGCAACATGGGTGTGCCAGACAAAAATGACTACAGTAAATATGATCCTATATAAAGTTTGATGAGGCGAACTGTTTGACCACTATTCTTTCAGGGGTCAAAATGGAACTTACTTTGGGGAGAGGGATGAGAGACTAATCTAGGGAGCTAGTTCTAGTTTTCATTTGAGTTGGAATATGGCCAAATCTTCACTTATACTTATTCATGTCTTGTAGTAGTGTGCTATACTCAGTTAAAATAGCAACAACAACAACAAAATCTGCTCCAAATATTTCTGAAAACCTGGATAAATACCTGGACTGAAAAGAGTTCCAAACTTACATATCCAGCATAGTTGAAGGGCCTCTCCCCACACTGACAATAAACACCCATACTCAACATACCATGAAATCAGCATGAAACCACCACTACTTGCTAACAACTCCAAGCCACTGTGGGACACTCATGAGCAAGACTGAGGCAAACAAAATTCCCGAGGACCAACTAAATGAACTCACAGTCCCTAAAAGACATGGAAATGAACCCTTGGCAGCAAAAAGAAAACGACACAACAGAATTACTAGCATACCAAGACTGTGGCATCCAGGGGTCCGAATCATTCATTCTATTTTAAAGATACAACAGCAGAAGAAAAGAACACACTATGGCAAGAAAAGCAAGACAACATGCAAACAGAATCCGAAGCTCCTGAAATGTGTCAAGAATAGCAACAACCAGCACCCTCAGTGAGAGAAACTATCAAAATACCCATGGAAATAAGACTTAAAAATAAAAACAGTGAGAAGCCACAAAGGTCTATTATTATTATACACTTGTTTAGCAGCTCCACGTTCTCTCCCATGGTAAAATACCCACTCAGTGGGATGTGCCCTGTGGGAATGCTTGCCTAGCGTGCACCAAACCCTGGGTTCAATGTTCAGCATTGCACACAACAAACATGGTAGAACATGGGAGGTGAAGGCAGGAAGATCAGAAGTTCCAGATCAAAAGAATAAACCACATATTTTAAGCTTTTTTTTTTTTTTTTTTCAAGATCAAGTAGCAAGTTCAGGGCCAACTGGGCTACGTGAAATCCTCTCAAATAACAGACACACAACCAAAACTAAATGTAAAAAGAGTTCAAGGTAGAGGAAACACAATATTCCAAAAGTTAATGGTTGCAATTTCCTAGCAGACATGAAACTCACAAATTCAAGAAAAATGGCAAATTTGGGTAGAATGCTTCTGCACCTAAACACAACATAATAAAACACAATGAGCTCACCATGAAATGGGCTTTTAAAAGAAAGAAATGGAGAAGGAAGAAACAAAGACAAAATGAGACAAGTTAATCTCTCCACAGAAAGTCTCTTTCTTGGACACAGCAGCTAGACCAGCCCAATCAGGAACCCTTGGGGCCAACCCAACCCTTCCCTGCTCTAACTGCCCATTCACTTTAAAATGGGTCCTGGCACTTCAATTTTTCTAAAAACTTTTAGTGTAATCTCTCTAAGGTTTCCTGTCACCCCTCCTTTCTCATCAAGGCAGTTCACACTGCTACCCTGGTGTAAACCAAAGAGTTAACGCCAATGGCAAGTTATAACCCTTCACAGCCTAGCCTCCACCCACACCCCCGTGATCAAAGCTGCCATCTTGAACCTTTCTGGCTTCTAACCTTTTGTTTTCCTTTCTCCTCTGAACATTGTCAACCTAATAAATCCAACACAACCTGAGACATGACTAAATATCACTTAATTCAAACAAAAGTACACAAAAAATTATAGTTTATTAACCCTTCTAAAGCTGCTTGGGAATAAATAAATGCAAGAACAATTATACACTTACAAATGTTTTTTCTACTCTGAAAATTTTAAATTCTTATCTTAAAACTTTAAGGCTAATAAATGAACTACTTATTAAAAGACTAGTTTATCTCAAGTTTATAAAATGAGCCTTGTTGAGAAGCCAAAGAGTTTGTTAGAAGTTAAAAACATTTTAATAAAGAGACTTAAGGAAGAAGACATTTCCACATTTATTTTCGGATTATTTGTAAATTTAAGTATAAATGGGGCTGGGAAGACGGCCCAGTGGGTTAAGTGTGTGCTGTGCAGGTGAAAACCGGAGCTCAGGCCATCAGTGCTAGTGTGAGAGTGGGTGTGACCTCTACAGCCCAGTACCAAGAGGCAGGGACAGGCAGACAGTGGAAAGCCCTGACTCAGGGAATAAGGCAGGCATACAGCAGGACACTTGCTCTCGTCCTCTGCATGCATACATATGCACAACCACATGCGCAACTTGTCTTTAAATGCCATATTTTATATTAGGTTACTGTGCAATAAAACAGGTCTTAAAAATAACATCGCATCGTTATTGTCTAATATTCAAGTCAAGTTCACCCCTGCCTCCCCTGACCGGGCCTCATCCCACCCAGACTAGGTGGGACTTACTATTGCAGCCCGGGCTGTTGTAAAACTAGAGCAAACCCCACCTCAGTCCTCTAAGAGGACTACCAACACGAACCACCATTACCTCTTTCTGAAGAAAATTTTCCTGTCTTTATCTTAACAATAAACAAATTTCCATTTTACAAATGATTAGAGCTGGGCATGGTGTGGCTTCCCTTTAATCTCAGCACTCAGGAGGCAGAGGCATGTCTGTGAGTTCAAAGCCAGGCTCATCTACATAGAGTTCCAAGACAGCTAGGGCTACACAGAGAGACCCTGTCTCAAAAGAACAAAAACAAAAATGAACAAATATGTTTTTTCATATAAACCAGATAGAAAGTATTATTTTCCTAAAAACCTTTCCATCTCTTAATTTATTCTAAATTACATAAAAATTGCTACTGATCCTAAAATATTAACATAAATGATAGAAGTAATTTCTTAGATTTATTTTGATGAGACATTTCCAAATTTAATTTATTTTTGGAATTTCCAAAATTAAGTAAATGAGCATACTGTTGGGTTTTATTTCCCCTTATGACTACACAGGTTTAATAATTTCCTTAAAAATCTTTTTCTTTTCTTTTCTTTTCTTCTGAGACAGGTCTATGTGGTCCGGACAGCTGTGGAACTCGTGCTCCTCCCAGTGCTGGGTCAGAGACGCGGGCCTCTTGCCAAGCTCCCGGGAACCCTAAGTCTCTTCTCACAGTGACTTCTCTAAGAGGTCTGGAAATACAAACTAAGTAAAAGCAACTTCTCTAGAAACAGCATTCATTATTTCCTCTGTGTAAACATATACCTGAGTCGTCAGCTAATCTGCTAATTCTTTCCAAAACAGCAATGCAATCCCGTTCGTCATCGCAGACTTCCCTCAGGGTATCCAGCAAGCTCCGGGCCACCATTTGTCTACACAGACAGAAAACAGTGTTCAGTGCCGTCAACACTTGCTATGTGGAGTTTAAATACAAAGTCCTTATGTTTCATGAAGACAATTTTCCTTATTGACAATCACACAGTAAAACTTGCAATTTTCTAAGTAGCAAAAGCTGGTATTGGTTTTACTGATAAGATTACCATTTTTTAAATCTTTATCCAAATAATTGGGGAAATTTCTAGTCACTGAATTTTCACTTCAATGATGCTCTCATCACAATAATGGTAAAATATATTCACTCTTCAATATGTTAAATGTTATATTTACTAGTATGAGTTTCATATATCTACACTTAAAAAAAAAATCAATGAAGACTTGAGATTCTATAAAAGCCTGGTGCAGAGACCTCAGCTTCAGCAACAGTGACCCAGGAAGGGTTCTGGCTCTTGGCCACTGCTGTGCCCTGTGCACACATGAAGTATGTCATGTCAGGCGGTAGATAAGCAATAAGCAATTAAATGAATAACAAAATTAGCCCAACAACCAACAAGAAGCAATGAATGGAGGACCATGTACACCACAGATCAGGTTACTAATCTGAGACTCTGACTCCACATGATGCCGCCTTTGGGGTGGATAATTGTGTAACTCTGCTGAGAGATAAGTACCGTTCCTTCCCCGATCACGTTACTGAAGAAAACACACACACCTGTTAAATATGTTCTCACTTGCAGCATACTTGTCCAGCCTCCCCAACGGTGTCAACATTTCATCTTGTGAGACGAAGTCCAGGGCTGAAGGTATAATAATCACATCAGACTCTGAGCTGTAGTCATCCACACCAACTATCAGAGACATCAGAAATACTCCTTATAACACTCTGAAACTAAAAAGTGCCCCTTTGCCTGCTGAAGCAGTGAATGTTTCTGAAGCCACTGCTCAAGGACAGCCCTCCTTTCTCTGCCCAAGGCTTTAACGGTCTCTAGCAATGTACAGTCAGTGGCTGCAGAAACTCAGTATAAAGGCCCAGTGACTAGTCTCAGGAATTTACATGTTTAGCCAGGTGTAGTGGTGCTCACCTTTAATCCTAGCACTTGGGAGGCAGAGGTAGGCAGACCTCTGTGAGTTCAAGGTCAGCCTGGTCTACATGAATTCTAGGACAGACAGGGCTACACAGCAAGACCTTGTCTCAAAAAAAAATCTTTTTTTAACATGCTTAGTGAGAACACTAATAGCTTGTGAAAAAATACAGAGAAAGGCAAACACTGACTTGGTCAATTCTATAATAAAGACACTGAAGCTGGAGAGTATCTGACTTTACTTACTAGAAAAGAACTAAAAACTATAATTAGTATTTCTATTCATTAAGTAAGTATTAAATTTGTGTGTCAACTAAGCTTATGGTGGGGAAACAATCATGAAAATACTTATGCTTCTGTCTTCTAAGAGCTGATATTCTGCTGAGAGAAGAGTCTATGTTAAACCATCATTAGGCTGCACATGCGTACACACCCCACGGCAGATCTGCTGCAGCTGTGAGATGGGGAGACTAAGCCATGGCAGACAGCTACAAGAAAGGTGTGATTTCAAGGGAGCTAAGCAAAGAGTTCAGAGCAGGACTGAATAGTACTGAATGCCAAGAAAGGACGACCACTATGTCTGCTAAGTGTCTGTCACACTGGTAGAGTACTGAAGCCACGTAGCAAGGGGATTCTCCATGGTATGGCATGACTGAGGACGTAAAGGTAAAGGAAATACAGGGGACTGAAGCCATGAGTTCAAAACAGGCTTTCCAGAACTGCAACTATCAAAGAATCAACTGGGTCAGACTATTAACTGGGTAGAGTGGCTTTACAGTTGTTGTTTATTTGAGACAGGATATGCTTGACACAAGCTAGTGTTATTTGGGAAGAGGGAATGTCAGCTGAGGAACTGTCTCCATCAGACCGGCCCATAGGCAAGTCTGTGGCCACCAGAGTGGGTGGTGTACCCCTGGGCAGATGGTCCTAGGAGGTAGAAGTGCTGAACATGGGCCTGAGAGCAAGCTGTTGGTAAGCAGCTTCCCTCCATGGCCCCTGCCTGGTGCTAAGGCAGCTGAATACGATCTATGTCGGTTTCAGGGCATTTCCAAAACCAGTAGCTTTCAGTGTTTGTAGACAGGGTCTCGCTATGTAGCCAGCCCGACCTGGTACTCACAACAACATAGCTTAGGCTAACCTCAAACTCACACAATCCTCCTGTCTCAGCACCTCAAGGGCTAGAATTACAGGCATCCACCCCAGTTCAAAGCACTTTCTTCCCTATTCTTACTTTCTGGCACTTCTGCCCCTTGCCCTAGCTGCCTTTTCTCACCAGCATCTAACATCACTGCCTCCCTATCGCATACACACACATAATTAAAAGTAAAACCTTATGAGAACTTCTCCCTGGTGTTACATAAATAAAAGATTGACTTCCCAGACAAATCCGCAAGGCTGTTGCTGTAAAGCGGTTTAAAAAGGCCTTAAATGAGCATTTAGCATGAGTCCACCTTGCAAAACTGGCTAAACAGACAATATTCCCGGGAAACACTGTTAGAGGGATTAGATAAGGATAACACAGCTACTTCCAACCATTTTAACTTCTTACAGTAAAAAATGCTTTCTTTAAAAAAAAAAAAAAAGTACAACTTAAATATGCTCTTCCACTTCTAACAAAGATGGTATCAGTGACCGAATTTATTCTCATAAACTACGTGCCTAATAAAACAAATGAAATGATCCCATTCTGTCACAGTTGATTGCCTGGAAAGGCAGGCCTCAACAGCAGGCAGACCCCCAAACACCCTGGAAGACTAAGTTGAGAACCCAGGGAAGGCCAATGCATCGAAAATTTGCAGGGCTAAAAATCCTGAGAGGAGAGGGCCTAAGAGAGTTGTCCCTTCCACTTTGGTTTCTGAAGCAGGGTCTCTCCTGTAGTTTGGGTTGATCCTGAACTCACAATTTTTCCGCCTTAGCCCCTGAAGTGCTGGACTTTTAGGCTGCATTTAGAAGGCCCATTGAGTCTTCCAGTGAATATCGGAACTATATATGTGTAAAAGTCTGAGAAAATGACTACTTGAGATCGGGGGGCCCATCTCTACCATCTCTACCACACATCTCCATCACTGCAATGAAAACAGCCTCTATCATGTACAAGGTCACATGCACAGTACTCAGAGGTTTGGGCTTGGAAAAGGCAAAATCTGACACCGAGGGCTGCTCTAGTTCCCTAACAGACCTTCACAGGTAAGTAAGCGCAGAAGGATCAGACTCCTCAAGTGATTAACTCACGCTCTAAGGCGGCAGCTCTCGTCCTTTGGGCTGTGACCTTTAGGTCACAGGGGTCGTCTAAAACCATCTGCATATCAGATATTTATATTATGATTCTTAACAACAGCAAAATTACAGTTATGAAGGAGCAACAAAAATAATCTTATGGTTGGGGGTCAGCACAACATGAGGAACTAACTGTATTAAAGGGCTGCAGCATCAGGAAGACTGAGAACTATTGCTCTAAAATAAGATTATCGGAGTATGTGATTGTAAAAACATCTGGCACTCAACAAGGGTACAATCTTTAATGTCTAGCATACAACAACAAAAGGACATGGAAAGTCAGTAAAATTCCACGAAGAGAAAAATTCAACAGCAACAGACTTACTACTAACAAAGACGGCAGAATTAGTAGACAGAGACAGAAACAGTTTAACTATATTCCATTTGTGAAGAGCAACACGGGCAGGTCATGTTAGTGTGCACCTAGAAGACAACACTGGGGAAAGGTACAGGGAGAAAAGGAATAAGAATATTTAAAAGTCTGGCTTTCTAGAGGGAAAAAAACCAATGAGAAGAAAAACACACTAGGTCAGAGCAACAGATAATACAAAAGGAATGAATAGGAAACTTGAAACAGAAAACAAACATAGCAGAATAGAGTACCACTCAACACAAGAAACTGCCAGGCATTCTAATATGCATACATTTGAACTCTCCATAGGAGGGGAGAGAGCGTAAGAATATGTGAAGAAATAATGAACCCCAGAAATCCAAAGAACACTATTAATCCATAGGTTCAAGGAATTCAGTGAATCCCATTAGCCAAAACCATAAAGAAAAATATACCTATTTACAATATAATAAAACTGCTTAACACTAGTCACAATGTTTTAAACTAGAGACATAAAACAGAATAATAAGACTTATAGAGACTAGAAGGCAGTCGAGCGGCAGCTGTGAAGTCCTGACACAGCAAGATCAGGGGCTGGAAAAATGACTCAGCGTTTAAGAGCACTGAGGCTCTGACAGAGAACTCAGGCTAGCTTTCTAACCCCAGCTTCAGAGAATCTGACGCCCTATGCTGGACTCTGCCAGCACTGCATGCATGTGGTGCACACACATACATGGCATCAAAACCTCATACACCTAAAAATAAACAAATATTAAAAAAAGAAAACAAGATTGCCCTATCACTCCATACCCAACAGCCAGAACTAAAGCTTTTTCAGACATGCAAAAGCTGACAAGAGCATGCAGACAGGCAGCAGAGGACATAAGATCTGCAAACACAAGGGTGAGAGTCTGCATCAACACAAGGGAATGAATGTCAGAAATGGTGAATACATAAACAAAAAGGCTATTAGCATTGAAATCTCTCTTAAAACAATTATGAAAAGTGAGTAATATACAGTGTGCATAGATACGCATAACATGCCACATGCACACGGCAAAAGCCTGACGTACATTGCTGCAAATTGTTACATGAAGAGATACTAATAAAGTCAAAGTCACAGCCATAATTAAAACACACCCAAATTATAAACTTGAAAGCAACCATCATTTTTAAAGTCAAAGATGAATAAATGATAAAGCCCATAAATAACCCATAAGAGGCCCATAAAAACAAAAAAGTTAAAGGGAGTAAAACAGATAGGACCCACAGGTAGAAGGAACCAGAGAGGGAATTTAAACCCAGCCATATTATAATTAGAAACATTAATTTTTAAATGTCCTAAATATGTCTATTAAGAGATTTCAAACTGGGTTTAAAAACACTAAACCATGTACATAATTTCCAATGTGCCGTTCATAGGTACCTTATTCATTATGAACCCTAGAGCTGTAAGAGCCACTGGACGCTCATTTGCCATCAGTTTTGTCCTTCACGCAAGGCTGCCAGGCCAGCATGATCTCGTCAGGCACCTTTATGCAGGCTCTAGAATTCTATGACTATGACCAAACTGTTTCATCAGAGTCTCACACATGTTCATCTTAAAGATAAACATGATTCAGTTCATAACAGGTGGGGACAGCAGGGAAGACTCTGATGGTAGCTAATGCTAAACATGTGTGTTTAAGACCAGTGTGGAGATTTACCCAAAATGCAAATTTCTAGATCACATATTCAGATATGGGTTATGCAGGTCTAAAATAGGGCCTAGAGACATCTACTTTTGATAAATATCCTAATCTAAATGTAGACTGCTTAACAACATATCTGAAAAACATGCTTTAGAGATAACAAAACCATATTGTGTTCCTATCTTTTTGTCACCCTCTATCAACTTGGATGACAGCATTTCTGCGCAGAGATGATGCTCCACTCTGAGACACTGGCATCAGGCTCCCTTCTAGTTCTAGTTTTGCTGCCCCAGTCAGGATTCATGGAGTCATCTGCCCTGAGTCTTCTCTAGTCTATTGAAAAGATCTTTTTTCTCTCCTTTCAAAAAGGATCTGTGTGCCAGGGAGGCCTACATTCACAGTCCCCTGCCTCAGCACTCTGAGGTGGGACTCTAAGCATGTGTCACCAGACCTGCTTTTTCATCAGTTTTTGACTGGACTTAATGTTAACTATAGATTTATTAATGGAGGCCATAAAGCTGTGACTACAAATGACTATAATCTGCTTAAGTCTTACCCAGCCCAGACTGTAAATGCCTGCCAAGGATATAATGAGACACTTAGAAATAATCCATAAGGCCAAGATGGTAGTACACACCTTTAATTCCAGTATTTGGGGGACAGAGGTAAGTAGATCTCTGAATTCAAGGCTAGATTGATCTACAACACAGCAGGACTACATAGAGAAACCTTGCCCCCAAAAACAAAAAAACAAAAACAAAACAACCCCTCAAAAATGCAAAGAGAAATAAAAATCTATCACAATAACATACACAGAAAAATGTCAATAAAATGTTTAAAACCTATCACTACTGATGGGAAAAAATTCCTGCACCATATATATATACCCTGAAGGATGGCACAGTGAATGATATCTTTAAATAAAATAGCATCAGGTTTTATGAGTAAATGTAAAGTACAGGTTCACCACACGGTTTCTACAGTTTGTTGAAGTAATATATATTTAAGGTGAAATTTTTAAACATTTATTTATGTCAGGTGGTGGTGGCACACGCCTTTAATCGCAGCACTCAGGAGGCAGAGGCAGACAGATCTCTGTGACTCTAGAGGCCAGCCTGGTCTACAGAGTGAGTTCCAGGACAGCCAGAGTTATAACAGAGAAACCCTATCTTGAAAAACAAAAACATGAAAATTACAATTCTGGGAATAATCTTTAAAACATATAAAAAGGTATAATCAGAAAAAAAGAGGAATTAAAATGGAACACTAAAAAGTAGTTAATCCTAAAGAAAACTAGAAAAGGAATAATGAAACAAATAGAAAAATACCAGCCCTAAATCCAACCAAAAGACCACCTAGAAATGGACTATTTCAATTAAAAGGAAAGATTATCAGGCAAAAGCAACACTGAACTACTGTCTGTTAACCAGAACCTTCTTTCTTCTTCCCTTCCTTCCTTCCTTCCTTTTCATTTCCTTTTCTCCCCCTCCCCTCTCTTTTTGAGACAAAGTCTAGTAATGTAAACAAGAACTTACTATGTAGTTGAACTGTGCCTTGAACTTGCAGTGATCCTCCTGCCTCTGCCTCCTACACACTAGAAATACAGGTGTGCACCACCACACTGAGCTGCCATAGAGACTTTCAAGGCATACATACGGTGACACTGTCTATAAAGACTCTGACAGAGCCCACAAACAGCAGGCTTCTTACTCCCACAACCTGCACAGGGAACATACAGACATAAAACCTGGGTGTGCCTTCTGTGTTTGTTTTCATTCATAGGATAGCACCTACCCTCCAGTGGCAGGTACACACCAACAATTCAAAGGTCTACCCTAAGGAGGCGCAACCTGGGACCGGTGTGTACACGTGGGCACACACTCTTCTTTTAGTTGGCCTGATAAGGAAATGAAGCCAATTTTTTTGCTTGTTTGTTTTGTGGTGGGGGAGGATGGCCAGAGCTTGAGAAACAGAACAGAAAAGGGTCATTCTAAGCAAAAATCCAAAAGATGGTGCTCATCTTAACCCCAGCACTTGTGAGGCAGAGGTGGGTTGGTCACTGAGTCGGAGACCAGCTTGGTCTAGTGAGTTTCAGGACAGCCAGGGCTATGGAGAGACTCATCCAAAAACAAAAACAAAAAGATGGCCCAAATCTCTTATCGTAGTACGCGACTGGTGAGGGGAGAGCCTGAGATGCCCAGCCTGCCGGTGTATTTTCACAACAGGAGAGATGCACATTCCCACTTGTTTAAAGAAACAAATCCACTAACCTGGGAATTTTACATTGTTTCTTTTTCCTTCCTGATCACTTTCCTTTTTTTCAATCACTGAATTTTGTCCTATTTGGCTTTTGTGCTAGAGATTTTGTTTCATTGTACCGAGAGGCCTAAAATTGAATTCCCAGGCAACGGCTCAGTGAGTGAAACACTTGCTGTGCAACATCATGACCCAAGTTCAGATGCCCAGCACTCACTGCTTTATAAAAAGCCCAGTGCAGCCGGTCACCAGCCACCCAGGGCTGGGGGGCAGGGGCCTCTGGCAGTCACCAGCCATCTAGGGCCGGGGAGGGGGGCAGCAGGAGCCTCAGGCAGTCACCTGCCATCCAGGGCGGGCGGGGGCCCAAGGGGTGGGAGGTGGGGGGGGGCAGGGACCTCAGCCAGTCTAGCCACACAGTCAACTCCAGATTCAGTGGGAAACCTCATTTCAGAAAACAGGGTAAGCGACAGGGAAAGACACTGACTGCTGAGCTCCACGTGCACAAATTATGACACTTGGTACCAGTTTTTGTCAAGTAAACACAAACTAGAGTCAGCTGACATTAGTCTCTCTGATAGGGTGTGGATGTGATTACATGTGGCATACTCTATCAGCAACTGATTACACCTAACCCCAAAAAGCAGTATTAAGAGTACAGAACCTTGGGAGCTGGAGAGATGGCTCAGTGGTTAAGAGTGCTGACTGGCCTTCCAGAGGTCCTGAGTTCAATTCCCAGCAACCACATGGTGGCTCACAGCCATCTATAAAGGGATCTGATGCCCTCTTCTAGTATGCAGGTGTACATGCAGATAGAATACTCAAATCCTTAAAAAGAAAGGAGAGAGAGAGAGAAGAAGAGGAAGAACAACAACCTGGGCTGGAGAGCAATGAAGTGTTTTCTCTTCCAGAGAACTCACCCATTCATTCCTAGTACCCATATCAAGTGAATGACAACAATCTAACTCCCGTCCAGGCGATGACACCCTTTTCTGGTCTTGATGAAGGGGAGGAGTGTTGTCGAATGCTGTCCTCCACACATGACTCGGCATTTCACTCATTAACTCACAGCAGCTGTGACATCAACAGGACGGCCTGGCAACGTTCTGTTCTGGAGGGAAGGCCCTCAAGGCCACACCTTTCCTCGAGGAATTTCTAAGTGGTTAACAGTTGCTAGGAGGAGGGACTCATGGAACCTCAGCCCACCTGAGTAAAGAATGCTTTTGCTCTTAGGAGATGAGGGTTAGAGGTAACTATTTTTGAAAGGTTCATTGCAGAAATTAAGATTAATACACAGGCTGTATTTTGTCTGTATTTGTGTAATTATGTAGACGGCAGAGCCAACTGGAAGGATGTTAACAATGGCTGAAAACAATGAAAAAACAGGTGGAATTTCAGTCCAGAAAGTCACTACATTTGTGCTACTTTTGTGCAAGAGTGAAGACTTAAAATTAGTTAAGCTTAATTTTAAAACAAATCATATGAAACAAATTAGAATTTTGGCCTTATTTAGTTTGCTCAGAAAAATAAAGGTCTATCTCAGTAGATCTATGAAAGGTATATGAAATTACCAAAGGCCTACCATGTGTTAGAACTCAGTTATGGATAAAAATTAAAATGTCAGACCTTGGATTTTTACAATAAAGGAGTCAGTAAACTATGGCCAGAAGGCCATAAACTTTGTAATAAAGTTTTATTGGGAAACACCTATGTTTATGCATTTATACAAGCACGTGACTATTTCATGGCATATCTGGGAAACTACAAAAGCAGCCATAAGTTAACAGAACCCACTGGATGTACTATCTGACCCATTACAGAACTTTCCAATGCCTAGCCTAGTGATGTAGAACATAACTAAGTCACTTTTGGGGAGAAGAATACTGATTTTATTTATTTTTGAGACAGAGTCTCAAAGTCCTAGGACTATGTAGACCAGGCTGGCCTTAAACTCACAGATATCCACCTGCCTCTGTCTGGGATTAAAGGCATGTGTCATCAAGTTTGTTTTTAAGTGTGTGTGTGTGTGTGTGTGTACTGTGGATGGAACCCAGAACCTTAGACATGCTAGGCACATGCTCTACCACAGTTACAAACCCAGACCAAATACTAACTTTAAAGAGACAAATTTGAAAAGCATGTGATTCAATTCTTATATATAGCCTCAGGCAACTGAGAAGTCAAATTTGAATTTCTACTTTGTAATAACATGCAGGATGTTGATTAGAACATATTAAGTTACTGAAGTCCAAAAACTCACTAAATCTTTAGAAATGGTTTTATGAGTAATTAAAACACTATCCTACAGCATAGTTCACAGGTGAACTTGAGGCAAGAGGTTTTTGTAATTTTCATTTTTGGACAGTTCATCTGTTTTCATGTATGTTTAACTTTTTACTCTAAAATAATGTTTTTTTAAAAAAATCAACAAATCAGCTAGGCAGTAATGATGCACACCTTTAGTCCCAGCACCTGGGAGGCAGAGGCAGGTGGATCGCTGTGAGTTCGAGGCCAGCCTGGTCTACAGAGTGAGTTCCAGGACAGCCAGAGTTACAACAGAGAAATCCCATTTTGAAAAACAAAACAAAAAAAACACAACAAAAATCAACAAATCACATTGAAAAACTGAAAATATGCAATCTTATTATTTGACAAAATCTAACACTTATTCATAGCTTCCAAAAAACTCAACAAACTTTCAGCCTGATACAGGGCACCCGTGAGAAAATTATAAACATCAAAATTCAAAATGTCTCCTCTTCCAAACATGTTGTGAGGCCAATGAAAGACAGCAGACAACAGACAGTGGAACACAGCTGGAACCGCTTGTCTGGAAAAGGGCCTCTCTCTAGAATATATAAAGAATCCTCAAGGCTTAGGAAGAAAATCCAGCAAAAAGATGGGTAAAGGATGTGGGTAAAGGCAAAGAAGGCTTACAAACGGGTAAGAAACGTCAAGTGACTTGATGGACACTGTCAAGAGAGGAAGAGGCAGAGCCAAAACACAAACCCAGGTCTAAACATTTAGAAATCCCTAGCACTCTCTCCCTACAAAACTATACTTAACATAGTCTGCACACCACTGTGTGATGAATGTATGAATATCAACCAACTGCTCCAGCCAAGAAAACAAGTGTTTCTAAATCTAGGGCCTTAAAAGCTAAGATAGGTTTGGAGGGTGAGCCTAAGGTGATATGCCTGCTCAAAGATCTGTTAACCCAGAGTCTTCATACAACTGGTAAATCTTTAAGTCTCCAAAGCCGAAATCCTAAAGGTGTGTCCCCTACTCCTGTGCCCAACATGTTACATTTGTTTGCAGATACAAAGCAAAAGCAAAACAAACCCTAACTCAATTTTAGGGGCTTCTAACTCTATTAGGTAGCTGGTGGCAAAAATTGTTTACCAAAGGAGAAAAATAATTTTACTTCAAAATACAAAAGAAAATAATATTAAGATATAGCAATAGCTCAGTAAGCAAATATGAATTCTTTGCTTTGAAAAGATAGGCAAAAGAACCAAAAAAAAAAAAAAAAAAAAAAAGAGCAACGAAGCAAATATGGCAGAGTTCAGAACTTTACTTAGCAAGGCCTTTCATTGGCAACAACAAAAACTGAATTTAGTTCTCTGGTGGGTTTTTTGTTTTTTTGGAGTGGGTGCATGCAACTACAACCACCCCATGCATTGTCTATTGATTTCCCCTTTTACCTTATAAAAAATTTCAATGTGAGGAATTGCTAGCTAAAGGATCATTATAACAGACTGTCTATGCAAATGAGGAACCACTAAAACCTTTTAAGTGTTTATTATTTATGTAGAGTGTGTGCCCCTGTGTGATTATGAGCACCAAATGCATCGTATACAGCACATGGAGGCCAGAAGACAGTGGATTCCCTGAAACTGAGTTACATGTGGTTGTGAGTCATCATATGGGTGCTAAAAACTGAACCCAGGTTCTCTGCAACAGCAGTAAACACTCTTAACTGCTCAACCTCCTCTCCATCTCCTATTAAAACTAGTTTAAAGCACTCTTTCCAAGTACGTCTCCGTACAGTAACACCTAATATTCCTTTCCAGGGCACCTTCCTGGGGGTTGAGCGACTCCCTGAAGGCTACTAGGCAGAGACCCACACTCTTCTTACACACCTCCGCAAATGTGAACCTTATCAGAACTGGTTTTCAAAAGCAGACCAAAATACCTTCTTTTAAAAAGAAGGCCTAGGTTAAGGTTCTGTCTGAACTTCAGGAGTTCTGCCCCTATGGGCATCGATGGATTTCGTCACCAGCCGTCAGATGACCACAGCACAGTGGGAAGATCTGTCTCTGAGCTACTGTCAACTATCAAGGGTAACCATTCATATGTTACTTGAATAAGTCTACATTTTAATCAACCTCCAGATCGATTTTCACAGGCTCTGCTGTTCAGGCTCACCCATCTCAGAAACTCAACAACAAACATGTATCTTTGGAAAACTGGCAATAAAAAGCTGAAGCATTTTTCTAAAAATCTATAATTATGTATTGATTCCATTATTCAAGAAAGATAAAAATAAAAGTAGGTTTTTACTCTGAAATCTGCTGACACAGCTATTCCAATGGAGTCACTTGCTTGTTTCACTTTGAAACTTGAAAGTGTTTTATACAATACAGTACTGAAAAGTTTCAAACAAAAATAAATTTTATTATTTTCCTAAAATTACTTTTAATACTTGCTAATAATGACTGTGTTTACCTTTATTGTCTTTTCATAAACGTTACAATATATACATTTTTCACTTATTATTCAGTCTTTGATCAATTCTTCCACTCTACAAATTCTGTGCAGACTTTGGGGCTTGAAACCAACGTTAAGATCTGGCAATACCCTCTTCGAGACCCGGGTCCCACTCATGTCCTCTCTGCATCTCCCTGGGTGCAGACTACCCACACAACAGAGTTGCCCTCCCTTCTGTAACAGCCTAGGCATCGAGAAGAGACAACTAATATTCTAGGGCCTGACCACAAAATCATTGTCTCCCTATCTTAAGGCCAACCTAGCTGGCTGAAGGGAACACTTTGCTGGCTGCCCTCCATAAAAGAGAAACGCATGCTCACAAGCAGGTAAGTTAGTTGTAAGGGCAGAACTCTGTGTTGGATAGTCCCCAGTCCCCTCTGTCTGCAGTCCCTTTAGGATGGGAACAGCCTGTTCACCTCCTTGACAACCATGATGCTCTCTGTGTGGGCAACACAGTCACATTCTCACCTTATCCGTTCTCCCTTCACAGAAGATCAGAGTGGTCAAAGACACTCTATGTTCTGAACCCTCTGGGTAAAGGTTATTAACCTGTAGAAACTTTAGCAACTGAGAAAAACCAATGATTTACTCTAAGACCATCTTCAACCAAATTATAGTTAATAAATTATTTGTGCCTTCCATATATATTTTATCCTAAACTGAACGGAGAATTAAACCTTATAAAGGTAAAGCATTTAGCAACATTTCTAAGTACAGACTCCAGAATGTCACCACCATTCCCTTCTGTTTCTTGAAGCCAGCTCTGCTCATGACTTAACAGCAGTACTGTAAGTGCCACACACACACTAATTCATGCCAAGTTATAAATGATGATATAGAGTAGGGGATTTCATTTATACCTGTTCCAACGGTAAGACTTAGGCATGACAGAGCTAGTGAGCTATCTAATTGACCGAAAGTGCCCCCTTGTTAAGACTGCAAAGAAGCAGTCTGGCCTCTTCCAGATAGAACTCAGACTCAGTTACAGTTACTCTCCAGAACCAGCAGACCCCTAGCTTACTGTTGAACACTTCTCTCCAGACTGTGCTTCCCAACAGCCAAGGAGAGAAACTGCACTGCACCTTCTTTAGGGGTGCATGGTGTCTAACTCAAAGTGAACCAATACTTAAATGTTTCTGCTCTATAAGAACTCTATAACTCTATAAGAACAAGAAGCCTCTGCTTCAATACAACATAACTAGGCCACATCTCTGATCCTAAGCTTGCACTTAAAATCACTAGATGCTTTGACTAATACCTGAAGCACACTACTAGGCCAGTAAGTGAGCTCAGGGGGAAAAAAACCCAAAAAACCAAAACACACAGTACCGTCTTTTACTGTGTGTAGTACTCCCTTAAGACAACTACTTAATAGTATCCCTGTACCCCCAGATTTAGCAGCAGGTAAGTCTGATATGACTCACTTGCTTTAAAATTACTCTCTAGAGCAACCTTCTGTGCTAGTTAGTTTTATATCAAGTTGACACAAAGAGCCATCTGAGGGAGCTCTTTATCTGTCTACAGGCAAGCCTGAAGGGCATTTTCTTAGTGACCATGTGGGCGGGCCCAGGCCTCCTATTGTTGGTAGTGTCCTCTGGGTCTTGGGTGCTTTAAGAAAGCAAGCTGAGCCAGCCAAGAGGAACAAGAGGTAAGCAGCACTCCTCCTGCCTCCACTTCCTGTCCTGTTTGAGGCCCTGTCCAGACTGCCTTGATGAAGAAGAAGAAAGAAGAAGAAAGAAGAAGAAAGAAGAAGGAAGAAGGAAGAAGGAAGAAGAAAGAAGAAAGAAGAAAGAAGAAAGAAGAAAGAAGAAAGAAGAAAGAAGAAGAAGAAGAAGAAAGAAGAAGAAGAAAGAAGAAGAAAGAAGAAGGAAGAAGGAAGAAGGAAGAAGAAAGAAGAAAGAAGAAAGAAGAAAGAAGAAAGAAGAAAGAAGAAAGAAGAAAGAAGAAGAAGAAAGAAGAAGAAGAAAGAAGAAGAAAGAAGAAGAAGAAGAAGAAGAAGAAGAAGAAGAAGAAGAAGAAGAAGAAGAAGAAGAAGAAGAAGAAGAAGAAGAAGAAGAAGAAGAACTGTAATATGGAAGAGTAAGGGAAATAAACCCTTTCCTCCTCAAGTTTCTTTTGGTCATGGTGTTTTATCACAGCAATAGTAACCCAAACAGTACATCTTCCTTTGCTCAAAACAGGAATTTAAAATTTAAATTTGAATTGGGTAAAGGAAATCATATCGGACAATGCTAAGGATTATCTGCACGTTATTTGGAAGGGCAACTACAGCTTCTCTGGATTATCCTGACAGGTAACTGAGTCACACCTCGAAGTTTGGGCAGGCCTTCCTCTAACTAGACAGCACTTGTACCATGGAAATCAGCTCAACGTTGCACATTTCTCAGTACCCTTAAGCTACACCCCTTAAGGAGTAGATCCCATGATCTACACCTAATACATGTGGTGCACTGTTTTATTCCTAAAATGCATTTCAAATTCTAGTGATTTTGTTTTTCATTAGTCACTATCTGGAAACAGCATGAATAGAAATCAATCCTAGCTAATTGTAATTTATGATTTTTTTCCCATTAAAAACTTGGCTCACTCATGGTAGTCTTTTCTGACTCCAACCCATATCAATCTCTGACGCTTAGAGAAAAACATTCAAAATGAAAGATGTCTTTCTAAATAATTCATTTCCTTCACCACAATGGAAACAATGTCCAAAAGTTGTGCAGTTTTGTTTTGTTTTTTTTAATGTACCAAAGAATCAACTCCGTAAAAACTTCAGTATCTCAAGGGAAACCTGCAATTTTAGCATTTAAGTACACGGGCGAGCTTTGGACATTCCGAGTTTGGAAGATCTGCCCTCTAAACCCAGTCGCCGCAGCTCGGTGAAGGCCACACCTTCACCCCGAAATCACGATCCACTCCGCGAGCGGCGCTGGGGCCCGCAGCCGGCGCGGAGCCCCGCAGCCCCCGGCCGTGCGCTCCGCACACAGGCGGGCCGGGGACCCCGAGGGCCCGCACCGCCCCGGGCGCGGCGGGGACACCTCCAGGGCCCGCCGCCTCCCGCCCGTGTGCGAGAGACACTCCGGAAAACACACCCGGTCCCCTCCGGCCTCCGCCCCACCGCCTTCCACTTCCCCAACAGCCGCCCCGCGCGGCTCCAGCCTGCGGGCGGCGGCCCGAGTCGGGCCACGCGGACGTCCCGGCGCGGCGGGGTCCCGAGTCCCGCTCGCCCGCCGCCCTCCGGGGCTGCCGGGCCGCCCGCCACTCACGTCCGTCCGCGTCCTCCGGCAGGTCCTCCTGGAGCAGCGAGAGGTCTGCGCCGGGGAAGAGAAGAAAGGCCGGGTCAGCGTCCGGGGCCGGCGCCGCGCCCCAGCCGCCCGCCGCCCACCCGGCGGCGCCTCCCCGCGCCGGCCTCTCCCGGGCGCTGCCGAGCACGGGGAGCCGCCGCCGCCGCCGCCGCCGCCGCCCGAGGAACCGGGGCCACGTACCCGCCATCTTGTGCTCGCCCCCGCCTCCTCGTCTCCCGGGATCCCGCTGCGCGAGCCGCGCGAGCCGGGAGCCGGTGGGCGCGCGCGGGCCGGCGGGGGCGCGCGCGGGGCGGGCCGAGGCCCGGGCCTGCGGTGGCGGCTCCCGGACGCCCGCCCCGCGCGCCGCCCGCCGCCCGGCCGGCCGGGCCCCGAGGCGCGCTCCCACCCGCGGCTAGAGGCGGCTCTGGCACCGAACGTGCGGAGCGCGGCGCGAGCTGCCCGCCGGGGACCTGCGGCGTGTGCCCGAGCGCGGCGGGCGGGTCCCCGCGGCCCGCGGCTCTGTTGGGTCACCGGCCTCGCCCACCGTCGGCCGCCGCCCGCTCCGCCGCGCGCCGCTCGCCGCCCGCGCCCCTCCCAGACCTGCTCGTGCGTCGCCGGCGGTCCGCGGCCGGGGCTCCCGCCTCCGAGGGGAGCAGGCGCCGCCTCCGCCCGCGCGCCCGGGCCTCGCGCGTG
This sequence comes from Cricetomys ansorgei, assembly GCA_026225945.1. Classification (NCBI taxonomy): domain Eukaryota; kingdom Metazoa; phylum Chordata; class Mammalia; order Rodentia; family Nesomyidae; genus Cricetomys; species Cricetomys ansorgei. The sequence continues at coordinate 7,442,129 of JAMJFZ010001360.1, read as the reverse complement.
ACTGAACAAAGCCCAGGCCGCGGCCGGACGACGGTTGACTGACAAAAGTTCCGCCGCCCGGCTGCCCGAGCGGCGCGTTACAGCCGCGGCGCCGGCGTCCGAGCCCGCGCGCCGCCGCCGAGCCGCCACGAGCCGGGCCGAGCCCCGTCCCTCCGCGGCGCCCGGCCTTGTGGCCGCGGGAAGGTCGGCGGGGACACCTGCCCCCTCCGCCCCTCGGCGGAACGGCAGGACGGCGGGGATCCGGCGCCGCGGCCCGGCCTGCCCCGGGTGGCTGTTGTCATTTTGGATGGTCTGCGCTTTTCTCACGTGAAGTCCATCCCAGATCTCTGTGTGGAGAGGGTTCCCTGGCTCTCTTAGGTCCCCAAGTACAGAGGATGGTTTATGAGACCCAGGTTTTCCGACTTCAGTTCATTGTCTCCTTTCTGTGAGTCTCCAGACGGCATCCGACACCAACGGGGTCTCCAAAATGGCACCACCCCCTGAAGCAGGACCGCAGAACGCCGACTGTACCGGATGCCAGTCTGCCGAACTGATAGGAGAAGAGGACACGGAATCTTAAATGTTCAGCTTGTTCTAAACATTGGGGGATCAGGCTGTGTCATGAGATCCTCGCGAATGCATTGATATGCTTGGTGAAATGGGTCATCCGTAGCGACTTCAACATCTCTCTTGTATATTAACACATAAAACACGGTGTATCGTGAATATTGAAATTCCAAGAGATTAAAACATCGAATAGACCCTGTAGCTCCAAAAGGAGTCTAGTGCTCAAGTATAGAATAATTACAACTAAAGACCACATGCGGTTTTTTTCCCCCTCGCAGAATTTACTTTTGTGATCCAAATGACAAGGAGTTGGGAGTTCACAGATTATAGCCAGAAACCTCAGGTGTCTTACAGGCACCTCTTTTAAAGAACTGGTCTGAAACCCAGCCCCAGGGATCTGCCAGGGACCCGGGCACTGGGATTACACATGAGAAATGAGTTTTGGGGATTGAATCGAGGTCCTCATGCTTGCAACACAAACACTTCACCAACTGACCTGTCTCCTCAGCCCATGTTTTATTTCTTTAAGGGATTGGGGGAGCGGGGCAGGGTTATTTTGTTTTGAGACAGGAGCTCAATACTTTTCTCTGGCCGGCCTAGAACCTTCTAAGTAAATCGCTGGCCTCAGACTCAGAGATTAGCCTGCATCTGAATACTCACAAGTGCTTGGGATTGAAAGTGTGCGTCACCATGCCTGGCCCCTCTTTAAAACAGTTTTATTAGTGTATATTCATTGTACAAAATGGTAGGTTTCGTTATGACATTTTCATACATTTATTATATATTTTGCCCATATCCATTTGTTTCTGTTTTAAATTTTAAAAAAATCAAAAATTGAGAAATACATGATAAAATGCTTTTTAAAACAATGTCTTAATGGAAGGTGGGAAAGATGAGGTTCGGGATGTATTAGAAGAAAAAAGAAATTATAAAAACAATGTCTTAGGGTTGGCTTCTGTCCCCTTTGGTGCGAGAACGGGGTTTATCAATGCCATCTGTAAGTGATGGAATTGCCATTCGGTAAAGCCTCTCCACATGTTTTTAGCTGTATGAAGGTAAATGTTTGAAATGGTTTTGCTGCTCAATGCTGCTTCTAGACCCTGCTAAATCTCTAAGTCAACGGGGCATTCCCCAATGGGAAATCTTAGCCTTTCCTTGGATTTGCTTAGTTTAGTTTAGTTTTCCAAAGACACATGATCTCTTTTTATTTACCTCAGTTGAAGATGTGCTTTCTCATACCAAAAAAGAAAGGGAGTATTGCTAAAAGTCGTAACCAGGGAGACACTTAAGCAATGTCTACCCCACCCTCTTCAGGTCCAAGGACAATAGGAGACAGTATTTTGCCAAAGTTTCCTTTGAGGAAACCATGAATTGATTGGGCATACAGGAGGGATTACTTATGGGGGTATAGGCGCTCCTCCCTCACAGGTCACACCTGGAGAGTCTTTACCCTGCAGGGATGCATAGATGGACCCCGTCCTTCCCCTATTCTTCCCTGGTCTAAAAATTCTAGGTCCTTCCCTAGACCATGTGCAATTAAGGCCAGTTGCATACACAGGTAAGAGCCTCATGACCCTCCTCACCCCTTCAGGAGGGAATGTAAACAGCAAGCCCAGCTGGGGTGATCATTTGCAAAGGGTACAGCTAAACTATGCAAGATGGCAGTTGCTTGTCTCTGAGGACTGTAGTGGGATATTTGAATTAGGTATTTTATAGTTATATACAGCCTTTATGGAATGGCGCTTCTGTGGACGTGCTTTCTGTGCCTTACGGGGGAAGGCGCTTCCTGATGCCTGGCGGCTTGCTTCACTCTGTAAAGACTTGCTTCCTGCCCCTGTTCACACCTCTGTGCTAAAAGTGATGGATGGGGCCCCTAAGATGCCCACATAAACAGGGCATCTGTTTATGTTAATGCACATGAAGGAGACTTATGGCCCTTACAGGTGATGCAGCCAAAACCCAAACAAAGCTCTGGTTTCCTCAGTTTCCATATGGCTGGGCTAGGGGACAAGTCTGTTGGCAGCCCTTGAGGAATGTTAGGATCTATTTTGTGTAAATAAGGCCTTTTTGGGGGGTAGGAGGGAGTTTTGAATGAATAAAGAACCTTGAGGCAGAAGCAGGGAGAAGCCAAGTGAGGCAAGCTCTTTGCCTACGCCATCCAAGAATTGCATCTCAAAGAATTGCCCATGTTCTTTACTGACACCGCCGCAGATATTAATATTTCCTTTACAGAAGACAATCACAACAAGGAGTAGGGTATAAGTCCGGTTCCAAACTTCATAACACAGAATATATGCTTGCCCCTGATTGGATATGGACAGCAGATACCCAGGTGGGAGGCAGAGAACACCCAGATGGGAAATGTGTATTTTTCTAGCTGGGTATCTCCTGCCTCCATCAGTATGTGTGCCTACCCCTGGTTAGGCCTGACAGGAACACATAGCCTCATGGGATCTGCCTTTAGAAACCCAAGCTTCTACCAGCTTGTGGCCATCATGGAGGGATCCTGGGGAGAGGGCTGCTATGTGGTCCTGGACAGCTAACACCATTATTAAAATGTTAATATTTTAATATATTAAATATTAAAAGCTTGCTTAAAATTCAATTGAACTTTGTGGCAATGTTTTGTTTTGTGTGTGTGTGTGTGTGTGTGTGTGTGTGTTTCTTGACCGATTTGGGGTTTACATATAGAGGCCCCAGCAAGCCAAGGATTCCGGAGCTTTGCCCTTCACTCCAGGACACTTGTGTGTAAGCAACCACATGAAGGGATCTGGGACTGGGAGAAGTGCTTTCAGCTTTGTGAACTCCCTAGGTGAACTCTTGGAAGGGAAACAGAAGCATTTTTCCTTTTTGGTAAGTTTCTGGTTTCTGTATGGGATCCTCATCTGGGATGAGGGTTTGGTCTGACAAGATTGGATTATCCTGTTCTAGGGCTAAAAAGGCATTCTATGGCCCACATTTTCCCATTAACTGGGCACTGTTGAGTACTGGGGACAGAAAATAAAACTTTGCAGGGCCTAGCACCTGTGCCCATGTGTGGAGACGGGAACAGAGATGCCTCACCACACAGGGAGCCAACCACAGGGTTTGGATAGCCCCAGTGTGAGAGGTCACTAATTCCTGCTCTGGTTATTCAGGAAGGAAGGGCCTTTCATTTGTTGTTTTTCTTGTTTTATGTCACCTCATGTTTCACTTGCCAAGTGACCTTCCTATTCCAAGTCTCCAGAACCACAGGATCCCTCACTATGTGCAGAGCCATGCATGCAGAAGTCTGCAAGCACACACACCTTGCAATGACTTCTGACATAGCTGTGCCTGGCAGAACTGTGGGAAAAGAGAGTACAACGGTAGGAATCCCCACAGCCATCCCAGTCTGGTCCTGGCTGCGAGGCTTGGAAGACTCCTCCAAGTTCTGAAGCTCCCAGCCTCAGTTGCTGCAAAAGTGCACACTTTGTATCTGTTCCTATGTGCCAACTACAACGATTTCTCTGCAGATTTGCAAAGTTAAGTTTTTTGTCCTTTGTGTGCGCGTGTGTGTGTGTGTGTGCGTGCGTGCATGCGTGTGTGTGTGTGTGTGTGTGTGTGTGTGTGTGTGTAGCCCAAATGAAGTATTTAGTTTCTGATGGCTCTTATAAATATGAGTTCTGTGTTCTTAATAATGTTCTTTTGTTGCTGCTCTCTGGCTGCTGAAACCAGATAAACACACAGGGCTTCAAATTGTTTTAACAGCCACAAAATATTAGTCTATTGTTTTATGCAAATTTTCTTTACCTCGAAATTTATAAATTTATTGAATATGGTTAAAAATCTATAAAATCTAAAAAAAAGTTTAATTTTAAAGCTTATTAACATGGGATTGATAATTTAAAATGTATACACGGGTAGTCTTAAGACCACATGATATGACACCATTTTAAAACTAGAACAACATTTTATGGCTGTGTCATGTGGCTGTTGGCTCTTAGTCCAATTCTTACTTGGGGGAGGAGATGGCCATGTGACTGATTTTTCCTCTTGAGATTAAATAAAGGTATTCTATTGTTTGGTATTACAAAAACACAGTTAAAAGATTTTTTTAAACTGTTTTAGGAAAATTCAGAGTTTTACATAAAATTAAAAATTAGATATTTTAAAAACAGCTTTTAACATAATTAAATGTATAAGGCTATAGGACACTATAAAAAGGCCAATAAGGTAAAACTGCCAGACTTTCTAGGGACTGTATGATTTAAAGTACATACAGATCAATGGTCAGTCACCTTATAGATGGTGAAGTTCTTCAATATGTTCAAAACTATGCTTGTAGTCATGCTAAGTACTAACAATCTTAATTTAGCTTCCTGAATGGGTTTAACGTTGAGCCTGAGACAGATATCTAGAGTCCTTAAGCCCTTCAGAGATTTGCTAAATATGGCTTTTAAATGTCTAATGACAAAACTTATTATGACAAGCAGACCCCAGATCCTAGCAGTGACTCTGAGATCTCCAAAGAAAGTGATGGGTCCAGAACAACTTCACCTGGATTGTGGTCATGCTAACCACTGGGCAAAACTGCCCCAACACTTCACTTTCCATGGGCCTGCCTAGACTGTGGACAAAACAGGACACTGGAGAATGGATCACCCTGCTTTGGCGGGAAAGAGTGGGGTCCAGTCCTTCCAAGTCTTTTTCCACAGAAAAGTACCTTCTGGTCTGGCAGCTGAAGACTGGTGTTGCCTTAGGACCTCTGTCCCCTAATGAAGCCACAAAGATTAGAGGAGCCCAGGGTCACCTGCCTAGGTATGGATAAGTCTCTGTCATTTTAACTGACACACAGGTTGATTGGTTATACTTACTGACATAATTTATCCTTCTCAGATCTCTGATGGTATTGATGACTGACTAGTTAGGTTATATAACCCACCCCCAAGATTTATGGCTTGTTAGTATAATCCATAGAGCTACTGGAACTCCTGCTAAAAAGGCAAACAGGAGTGCATTACTGACATACCTCATATTTAAGGATAAACAGGTTTTAGGTATAATTTTTTAAAAAATCTTGCTTTGCAATGACTGCTCTCAATAATAACTGCTCATGTCTCAGGTAAATGATTAGATAAAATGTCTATGCAAGTTCTATGAGTCTGAAAAGATAATTTAAGATATATAGATACAAATTGTAAAGATATTAATATACCTAAAATTTCAAAGGTTCAGAGTTTTAAGAGTTCTGGATAGGGGCCTGGCGAGATGGCTCAGCAGTTAAGAGCACTGACTGCTCTTCCAGAGATCATGTGTTCATTTCTCAGCACCCACATGGTGGCTCACAATCATCTATAATGGGGTCTGATGCCCTCTTCTGGTATGTAGGTGTACATTCAGATCACTCATATAAATAAAATAAATACATCTTTAAAAAAAAAGAGTTCTGATAAATGTTCTTAGAAAGTTCTAAAAAGAAGGTACTACTGTCACCAACCACAAGGTCAGGATTTATAGATTTCCTTTGGTTTTCTTCTAAGTATAGATTTAAAGATGCTTACCAGCTAAAAGCATCTAGAAAGTCCAGTTTACAATTCCAGCTTTCTGAACAGACAAAAATGGTAGTGCTTTTTAGGCCAAAGCCATAGCTTTTGCTATGACTTAAAAGTGGGAATCTATTCCAGCTGTTTTACAGCTGTTTTACACCTGTTAGCTGCTTTATCTACAATGTGAATTTCAGTACAGATTACAAACAATGGTAATGCTAACTTTTATTTTCTTTGGTAAACTAAAAATTCATGTAAGCTTCAGGGAATCCAAGGAGTCACAGGATTTGAATCTATCTCCCACAGTCAAACAGACTCCAGATAAATACAGTTTAAGTCTTCTACCTCCTTACTCCTGAGGGTATGCTTTATCTCTCTCTTCCCTGGGCTTGGGAATCCTTCCCTTTCCCATCTGCCAGAACTATGCTCCTAAAAGTTCCAAATGTAAGATTTTCCTAAATTTTAGCTTCTGTCCCTAGTCTATATATGTTTCACCAGATTTCCACTCACAGGATGCTCCAGACAGCTTTGAGCCCTGGACTTGCTGAGAGATGATATGGACCAGTCCAGCAGATATGATCTCTCCTGTCCCCTCAGCTGATCAGTGAACCAGATGCTTTTGATGAATACTCCATTGCCTGAACCCCTAGCTTTTGACTAATTTACCAACCTTCCTGGGGCTTCTGACTATCATGTCCCAGTTTCATCTGAAAGCATGCCAGAAGGGAATATGATATCTTGTTTCCTCAGAATGGAACTTATAGTCAAAAGAAAACTCCCCTAACATAATGCAGACATAATGACTGCATGTAAAGCCTATTGACATACCAGAAGGGGTAATAATTTAAAAGACAAATAGACCTAGATTTATCAACAGACAGATTTATTAGCTTAAATGGTTCTAACTGATGTGAGCCATCATAGGACCTTTAACCCTTCTGTTTTTGCTAATTACTGTCGGCCCTTGCATCATTAATGCCTTAGGTATATAGATATATTCCCATCTGGGTACCATTAATTTAATGGTTATTAAGTAATACTTGATCCCTTGTCAAAGATTTGAAAGAGTTACACAGGCCAAGGGGGGAAATATAAGTCTGGGTCCAAACTTAATTAATGACACAGAATATATGCTTGTCCCTGATTGGAGATGGGAAGGAGATATCTAAGTAGGAGGTGGGGAGCACCCAGACAGGAAACATGTAAGTGGGAGATGCACAGGTAGGAAATACATCAGTATGTGTGCTCACCCCTGATTGGGCCTGATGGAAACACATAGCTTCATGGGATCTGCCTTTCTACCAGCTCAGGCCCATCCCAGAAGAGTCTCAGGGAACCTCCGTGTGGTCCTGGCCAACATGGAGGGATCCTAGGGGAGAGCTGCCATGTGGTCCTGGCCAGCTTCCATCATTGCTAGCCAATATTAAAAGCTTGCTTAAAACTCAAGTGAACTTTGTGGAAATGGCTTTTTTTTTTTTTTCCCTCGACCGATTTGGGGTTTACACAGGAAAGGACAAGGAGTTCAGAAATACATAAAGAAAATTAACATTGTTGCTTAATCCACTCAGTACTGTTTACGCATTCTAGTTTCTCTAATGGACTTAAACGTTCTCAGCAGAAGTGTGAGATGCCATAGCTTGGTGGGAATAACTACAGAATTCTTCAGTGGAACATCTTTGACCCTGCTCACTTGGAACAATGTAGAAAGCACTAGAGCATTCCCCAGTGAGTGAGGAGCAGAGTGGGAGGGGTGTTTGTTGGGAGTTCAGTTCAGTAATAGAATGATCCCTACTGAAGCCTGGGGCCCCAGGTTCTACCCTAGGACCTGCAGCAAAGACAGGGCAGGGAGGCAACCGAAGAAAGAAACAGACGAAAGCTATGGAACTGAGTCTGTCCAGAATTAGCCCTGGCAACTTTCTCTGATTACAGGAACTGGGTTATCAGAGAGTGAGACCTGCCCTAATGTGGGTGGTACCCTTCATGGGTCCTGAGCTAAGCAATGGCAGCTCCCTCTCTCTGCTTCTGATGTGAGCATGTGAGCAAGACCCCACTGCATGGCTGCAGTAATGTATTCCTTTATGCGCATGTATCTGTGCACAAACAGATGAGCTTTGATATTTTTACGTTTATGTGTGTGTATGCACGCACTATGGCGTGCACTTGAAAGTCAGAGAACAACTTGCAGGAATAATTTCTTTCTACCATGGGGGGGCTCCAGCGATTTGTGCTTAGGTTACCAAGTTTGGCCACTTGGGACAGGCTGTATTTGTCTACTTTTGTCTTTGTTATGATCCAAACAAGAATTCCTTGAATCAGGAAGCATGATTGGCTTTGGGAATGTTGCTGCTTCTCGTCAGCTTTTAAAGAATGAAAGGAATTGTTTTTGTTTGTCTACTTGTTTTGTCTGTTTCTGCAGTAGATTGTGAAGCCCGTTTCTAGTTACTCTTTTCTGTTGGAAGAAATTCCCATACAGAAGCTTCTGTGATGAAGTACCTTCCATGGCTTAGAAGACTCAACAATCCTACTATCTGAACAGCTCCTGATTCTGAGACTGAAAGGACCTTGGATTTGCCACACCAGATTCTTAGCACAAAGGAGATGTATTTGCCTCTTAGGGACAGAGGATAGGGGAAGGGAGAGGGAATAAGCAAGAGGGGAGGACACAGGAGAGGGGACATGGGAATATGTGTCCCCAGAGGGACAAGGATTGGCTCTGAGAGGGTAGAGGTAGATGAGGCCTGTAGGCAGAAAACTGAATTATATAGGCCCTAGGTGGGAAGGGAAGAAGGGGAGGTAAAGGCAAAGCTTCACTCTACACAGTTGCAGAAGGGTTGGGATGGCTGATTCTGATTGGCTAGAAGGAGAACAAGGAAGAGGATATGTGGAGCTTCTGGAGAGAGTGATGGGGCTATTGTGGAGGGTTTTCTGGGTGGTAGGCCTGTGTGTGTAAGGCTGGGACTTAGGTTATGTCTTGCTGTTTTTTTCATGACCCATAGCCATCTTGGCCATGTAGGAGATGTACTAACAGAGATCATACTATGTAAATGAAGCTGTGGTCGCCGAGACCCTTGAGAGCCGAAGATCACTAGTGTTGTTTGAACACCCATCATAAAGTGGGTGAAAGTCCTGCTTGAAAAAAAGCAATCCTAGGTGAGCGATAGACAAGAGGAGTCACTTAAAATGTTTCAAATCATTTAAAAACCTCTCAAATCAAAGGTTTCTTAACTTCTCATATGAACAGATAATTGCATGTGTGTCTGTTTAGGCCCAGATTCATTGAAAAGGGACATAGTGTTAGCACTTTATTCATACTGAGTTATGAGTTATGAGTCTTTATGATGGAGATGGAATTTGAGTAGCTCCTTAAATCATACGGCTCTGCCCGATGGGCTGAGAAAAGCCCAGTATGAGGAGGGTATTGCAAGGCCTGTTCGGGAGATTAGACTTCTTTCTGTAGGTGGCATTGTTACCAGCCAGTCCAGGGTTCTTCTGCTTAGTTTGAACTAGAAATTATCAAGAGGCAAGCAATCCCCACCAAGCAAATGAAGGGGTCCCCAGAGTGTGATTGGTGTCCCTATACTGCCACAACGGTGGCTGTTGTGTGCGGTACAGGACTTTTCACAACTTTTTCGGTCCTTGCTCTCAGTACTGCCTGAGCCTGGCCATCTGCTTGTGTTCATCTGTGCTTGTACAGAAAGATGGCAGATGGCACCCGGCTCACGGTCGTCACCGAGGAATGTCATATAGTAGCCATTGGGCGTTCTGCACATGTGGAGATTGAAGAGGGTGCTTGGGAGGAAGCCACTAATACCTGGGCCTGGTTATAACCTATAAAAACAGCTCCTGTCAGGGAGGAAGGCCTTGGGAAGGAGTTCCCAGAGATCTTGAAAGCAGCACAAAAGTGAAAGCCATTTTTAGCACTGAGTTTTCACTTCAGAAAGTCCTTATGAGCAAAGCTTGCATGTTCTGGTTCACTGCTGGGTATGTTATCAGTTGTATACTACTGCCTTTTTTATATGTATATATATATATCATCCTTGCTTATATCAGGACTTTTTCAGATGTGTAGGAGTCAGGTTGAGTACACGATGAGGATGTAGTGTGTCCCCCAAGTGTTACGTGTTAGGAGACTTGGTCTCAGTGTGGCAGTGCTTGAAGATAGTGGAACTTCAGGAGGCAGGGCCTAGTAGGAAGTTCTTAGGTCATTGGAACCACCTTTCAAAGGGATAAAGGCAACTAACTCTCCTGGGACCCCTGAGAGCAGCCACTCTTCCCTCTCTCTCTCCAGTGAGTTGTATGGCTGAGTCTGACCCTTGAGCTGCTCTGGCTTCTCACACTGAGAGCCCCCCGCCCCCAAGTGTTCTTCCAGCAGCATCGGGCACAGGGCGCACTGCAGAGATGTCAGGCAGGAGCCTGAGCCGTGCAGTTTGGACTTCCAGTTTTTCAAACTGTGAGCTAAACCAACTTCTCTTTATTTTTTAATTAATTAATTAATTAATTGGTTTTTCAAGACAGGATTTCTCTGTTGTAACTCTGTCTGTGCTGGCACTCACTCTGTAGACCAGGCTGACCTTGAACTCACAGAGATCCACTGCCTCTGCCTCCGAAGTGCTGGGATTGAAGGCGTGCGCCACCACCAGCCGGCCAAACTTCTCTTTATGAGGTCTGGGTGCCCCAGGGACGAAACACTGACTAACATGACGAACCTGTCATAAAGTAAGCAGAACACAATGGAGAACATTATGCCCTTAAAAACCATCATCCCTGAAGCGTGTTCCACCGAAGTCATCTTTCCATGGAAGCTACAGCCTTGTGCATGTCCCTGGGTTGATCCTAGGAATCTGGTTTTTATGAGGCTATGCTGAAGTCTTTAGATCTGGGTGAGGAAGAGAATAAACCCTTGAGCATGTCTGGCTGACAGACCAGTATTACCACCTAAGGCAGAGAGTAAGACTATCAGAACGAAGAAGCCAGGTGGTGGTACATGTTTGTCATTTCAGTACCTGGGAGGCTGAGGCAGACAAGAGTTCAAGGCCAGCCTCAGTTACATACCGAGTTTGAACCACCCTGGGCTGCTCAAGGTCCTATCTCAAAACAAACAGCAGGAAGAAGAAGGAGGAGGAGGAGGAGGAGGAGGAGGAGGAGGAGGAGGAGGAGGAGGGGGGGGGGAGAAGAGGGAGGAGGAGGAGGTGGGGGGGAGGAGGAGGAAGAAGAAGAAGAGGAAGAAGAAGAAGGAGAAGAAGGAGAAGAAGAACAACACCACCTCTGGAAACTTGATTCCGTGAGTTAAGAATGAGGTAGTTTTAGTGGGTCCAGGAGTTGAGAGGACAAATGGGTTGGCGTGATTCTCAGAGAGGAAAAGCTTGTGTGGGGAAGCCTAGGAACCATGCACCTCAGACACCCAGACTGGTGGAGAATAGAGCTGAACAAGAGCAGCACTGGAAAGATGAAGGGACCCGGAGGACACTGTGTCTGCACATGTCCCGAGGGATGTGGCCTTCTCCTGTGTTTTTATGTAACACTCTCACTTCACAGGAAGTAATAAATGGAGGCCACACCTTGGCTTTACAAGGGACACACTTCAATATGGAGGGTCTAGTCCTACTTGTGGAGCATGTAGGTTCCAGTGAAAGCAGGGAGAAGCCTTGGCTAAGGTGTCTGCCACAGTTGTCCCCAGCTGAGCAGACCTGAGCACAGAGGAGATATTGTGTCCCAGCTGGGCAATGTAGGGTAGCTGCCTTCAGTCTGCCCATACAGAACTGGCTGTCCTTGGATGCTGCATCAAGGAGAGATACTGACACAAAGGAGACATTGTGTGACTTGTCCACATGGCTACTTTTTGATCAATTCAGTCCAGACAAATAGCCCTCTATAAGTCTGCACCTGCTCGATGCAAAGTTCCTGCTACTCTGGGGGATTTAATTAATTGCAAGTTTGTCTTGGGGCCTGTTTTGACTCCAGGGTTCTAGAGCTGTTCTCTTTGTGGGCCTTGCTTTGGAATTCCCACCACGAGGGGCCACTTAAAGACTGAATAGCTTCCAGCTGGCTGGAATAGGAGCAAAGCCAGATACCCAAGGTCTGCTGGGAAAATGGAAAAAGCCATTGATCAGATGTGAAAAGAGGATGAAGGATGCAGAATGGCTTGCTAAAATTGCCTTTTGGCACCTAAAGAGATGGCTCAGAGGTAAAGAACACTGGCTGATCGGCCAGAGATATTGAGTTCATATCCCAGCTTCCACATCCCAGCCTTCCACAGGATAGTTCACAACCATCTGTAACTGTAGTCCATGGGATCCAATGCCCTCTTCTGGTGTGCAGATGTACATGCAGCCAAAACATCCAGATACATAAAACACATAAACAAATACATCTTAAAACTGGCTCTCTCTCTCTTCTTTTTTTTCCTTTTTCTTTCTTTCTTTTCTTTCTCTCTTTCTCTCTTTCTTTCTTTCTTTCTTTCTTTCTTTCTTTCTTTCTTTCTTTCTTTCTTTCTTTTTTTGAGACAAGGTCTCATGTAATCCAGACTGGCCTAGAACTTTCTAGTTGGCTCGGGATAATCTTGAACCTCTGACTCTCTTCTGCTTACATCTCTAGAGTGCTAGAATCACAAGCATAGGTCACTGAAGGGTTAATGACCTAAAACAAGGAACTTCAAAGGAGCTGAGAAACTCCACACTCAGCATACTGATAAGACACCTGCCTAACAGGAAAGCCAACATTGCAATGAGAACATCTGCCAGCATTACTGGGCCTTGAAACTACAGAGTCCACATCTACAGATGAAACTTCCCTCTTTGCCGTTTAAAGCCCGAAGCTTCCTGTGCTTGGGTTTGGGTACACAGTATCCACTGTCTCTTGAGAGACTACTGCCCTTCAGTGTTCTGATTAAAGGATAATTCTGCCTCTGTAGAGGTCGACCCTTCTCTTTTATTTTTGTGTTGCCTGGATCAATCAGAATCTAACAGCCACCATGCTGGGGTTTATGCAGAGCTGGGGGGAGGGGGGGAGTCAAACTCAGAACTCGAGGCACGAGGGACAAGCACTTTACTAGTTGAGCCATATCCAAGGCCAAACCGCGTTGTTGTTTTTTAAAATACGTGTCTACAATTAGAAGTACTAGTAAATTTAGATTACTTCCCGAAGCCGACATTACTATACAGCAAGAAATGGAGTCATCCCAGAGGCTTGAAGTACACTGGACTGTACACAGAGAAGAGGGCACACACGGCCCCTCAGTGTGAAGCCAACGCCTCAGTTTCCTAGATGCAAAAGGGTTGCCAACCCCCAATTCCAATTTAACTTCTGGCTGATCTCCTGCCCACACAGCTGTAGGAGAAAGGGGTCTCCTCCCTAGAATGTACTTTTCCTTTCCGAGGCTCTAGCGCGCTTGCGGTTTCGGAAGCAGAAAAGCAACTGTTTCTCGAGTTATCTTTCGCTACATTGAGAAGAATTCACGCAGGGGGCAAAGAGAAGCGTCGGAAGGAGGTGATCTGAAGCCCTGGCAGAGAAGAGGCAGGTTAACCCTTTCCTCTCCTCATCCCCGCCCTCGCCACAGCTTCTTGCATCTGGAGGTCGGCGTCACTTTACGGTGGGACTGTCCAGGGACTTGGAAGCGCTTCCTGGGACCGCAGCCAACAGCCCATTTTTACGAATGGCTCTTTATGACGCGCGGGTCCTTCAGGTCTCCAGGGCGGGTGGTGCCCGACCCGGCTCGAAGCTGACGGCGGGAGAGACCGGTCTGCCCGCTAGTCGGACCCAGGCGGAGCCGAAGCCCGGAGACCAGGCTAGGCTAGACGCGCCGGGAGGAGCCGCCGGCGCACGTGACCGAGCGCGGAGGCCGAGGCCCAGAAATAGCCGCGGCGGCGGTTCCGCCCCGCGGCCGGCGAGAGCCCGGAGACGGCGGACGCAGGCTGGGCGCGGCGCGGCCCGGACGATGCTGCTGAGCCCCGGCCCGGCCCGGCCCAGAGCACATGATGGCGATACGGGAGCTCAAAGTGTGTCTTCTCGGGGTAAGTGCTGGCCCAGTCCCCTACGGGGACCCCGGCTTCCGCGCGCCTTTGTCCGCGCGCCCCTGCCCGCGCCCCGCGCCGGCCGCTGGTCCCGGCGCCCGCGGTCGCTCCGTCTGTGGTCGCGGGTCCGTGAACCTCGGGCCTCGCCAGGCTGCGGGCCGGGTAGGGTGGGGGTGGGAGGCTGGCGGGGACCCGACGACGGCGAGTCGTGTAGCCGGTTCGCCCCGAGGGGCGCTCGCCTCGGACACCGATGGTTTCCTCCCTAGGAGTGTTTAAGTTACTCCGCGGAGGCGCTGCTTCCTCTGCCTCCCGCGGGGGTGGGTGGTGGCAATCGCTTTACTCGCTCAGAATACAAACCAACAAACCAGTCCTTCCAACAGAAGGTGGGAGAACCGGGGGGGGCTTGGCCCGGCAAAGCAGAAAGAACGGACTGTGTAAAAACTGTGTGCCCAGGACACTTTCCATGCAGTGGATGAAAAGGAGCAGGATGAGACACCCCCCCCCCCATCACTCTTCCTCTTCCAAAATAAGTCTTGGGTCTCGGTCCCAAGAAACATAGAAGCAGCCAGAAACAAAGAAAGAAGCAACATTCTGGCAGGCTAGACTGGCTGTCCCGTAAAAACCGCCCCCCAGGGGGCTGCGGTGTTTGGGATCATCCCTTGGTGCTACCACATCAAATTCCGGAAACCTTCCAAAATAAGAGCTGCTGTTAAAGCCATGTTTTCTGTAGCCTTTGGCATCAGCACCCGATGCAGTACCCTTGAAACTGGCAAATCAGCCCTGCAAGGAAAGTATTTCCTAAATAAAAGAGCAGGCTAGGGTAGGTCCACATTCATTCTTCTCAAAGAAATGCAAATGGATCTGTCAGGATGGATGTGGAAGTGTGTACAGGCAACGACTGTAGATTAGCGTCGAATGTGCCAAGGCTGTGGCTTCATCTAGGCTCCACTGGATGTGTGGTAGGAGGAAGTCTTGGGAACTGACCCCCACACTGTGTTCGCTACTTGATTAACACCAGTTGCTATGATTTGTGGAGAATCCCAGGGGGTCTGACAAAGGCCTTTTCAGTTCCCAGCAAGGCTTCCCCGGGGCTCCTCACCCATGGCAGAGGAGGATGCTGTTCTTGGCTTTCTCCTTTGAACTTTCCTGTGTCTGTCGAGCTGTTTAATATAGCCTAGACCTGAATTCCAAGAATCCCATGGGAGAAAGGCCTTTGAAGATTTAGAAGAAATATCGGACCACAAAGAAAGAAGGGGAAGCTTGGGTGTGTAGGGCATGTCACAATTAGCCTTGGGAAAAGATGAAATAGGAACCATCTTTGGCTTTTGGAGGTGGGTGACACTTTCTCCTTTGCAGTCTACTTAGGCACACAGGCATGGTCCCATGACATCTCCCTTTTCAGTTTCAGTGTCTGTATCTTCTACCAGGACAATGACCAGGCGGCAAAGGCCCAGGACCAGGAGTCAGGAGGCCTGGCCTGTCTCTGAAGGCAGGGAACTATACTCGAGGGTCTCTTAAGACATATGTGCGGTATCATCTCCTTTGGTCTGCCATACTAGAGTAGACTGTTAGCAAGCATGGGTGAGCTGCAGCAACCAGAGGAAATCTCTTTTTCTCTCAGTCTCCACAAATGAAGAACAGTCTCCTCCAGCCTCCCGGTGGCAATGCCTTATTTTGATTGCTGTCTCTTTGTGATGGCCCTGCTGGTGAGAATATGAGGGTACAGGGTACTGTCACAGAGAAAAATAATTTCTGGAGGTTTTGAAACTTTATTCGTATCCTGTCACATCTGTGGCATTCTGTTTTTGAAAGTAGCTATACACTTTAGTCTCATTGAGTTTAGAAGATATTTTATTTCAAAGAGCAAGTGAGCTTGTCCATACTGAGTACTAGTTGTTAGACTCCCCAGCTAGGCTGGTCCTTTTCTGGGCCAGGTGTGTGTGACAGACAGCATTTCTAGCTGCTTATCTAAATAGGCTGCCTGTCTGTATGAGATGGCATGGGAAAGAGAGCAATGGCCTGGTACTGAGGATGGAAGGGGGAGTCGATGAGGAGCCTTGTGGTCCTTTTAGGATTTTAGCAGGGATCCTAGCACCCCACCCCCTCCATTGTTATGGTGAGCGTCTTCTGTTCTGGATGAAGTAGTGCATGTGGCTGTCACTCAGCTTTCTGTGTTGTTTTTACAGCTATGTCACACCTCCCTGAAGTCTTGGTATAATCGAGACCCTGCTAGCTTTGCCCTCAGTTACCTAGAAGGTGACGGAGTATTTACCATATAGCAAAGTCTTACCCTTGCTAGAGAGGCTTGGTGGCTAGTCTTTGTGCTTGGTCGCCTGTTGGAAGACAGGTGGAAGACAGGCTTCCTGCTCAAGGGACAGGTTGTTTTTGGAATGGATCCTGATGGTGACTCTTTGCTATAATCTCAGGCTCAGTCTCAGGCCCTGGGTTGGAGGCTTTGTCTTCTGACATCAGGGTCACTGCGACAGGTAGAAAGAAGCGAGAGTGGGCCGGGTGGTTCTGTGTCTTTACCTGCCCCTATGCCTTCTTGAACCTTCATCCTCCTTTACTTGGTATATCGGACTTTGTTTCTTTTGACAAGTGCCCCGAGATGGGATTGGCATCGACCTGGGGGATGTTCTCTGATAGCTCAGCGATCTTGGAAAGCCAAGGGCCCAAGAACACCAGGTTTATTGATGTTGCCTGTTACACATTTGTGGGCTTTCTCATATTTGGGCCACCTGGGGACAGGGCGGCCAGTCTTCTGGGGTGTTCTTCCCTGGGGTCAGTGGGCACACTGTGGAAGCTAGCCACGGCCAGGGATGTGTTTGGCCACAGTGGACATGGGTCAGCGGACACCCAGGACCCAGTAAGTCTCAGTTTTTCCAATAATGTGCTAGGCCATCCACACTATGGAATCTGAACTAGTATTCTGAAATACGCCACTTAAAAACAACAGAATGCCACAATGCACATTTCAAACATGAACAAAAACAGCACTGCAGCAGCTGTCTTAACCTCAAAGGTGGAATACTTCCCAGTAATTGCCATGTGACAAGAGGAGGGGACAGAGGCAGAGAGGAGGAGAGGAGAGGGAGGAGTAGCCTATTTCTTGGGTATGTGTGCTAAAAAAACTGCTTCCGGATGGGATCCCAAAGAGATTTGTATTTGCAGTTTGGTTGTCTTGACAACAATTTAGAGATTTCTGCTACTTCCTTAGCAGCTGAGTGAGTAGTTAAAATACAAATTAGGGCTTCTCCTGCTTCTGGGGAGGAGCAGTGGAAACCTCTCACTGTGGCCTTTGTTAGTATCTATGTGGTGTCTCACCAAAGAACATGTACACACCCAGGATTTACTGAGACAGCTGCGTGGTGGGGATGTCGATTTGTGCAGGCTCTGTGATTCCAAGGACATTAGGACCCACAGTGGACAGGCTTCTGTCACCATAACGCATAGCAGTTGGAGCTGTGTAACATCAAATGGACTGCTCTGAGCAGAAGTGAGCTCTCTGTTACTGAACGCATCTGACAAGGTTATATGAATTTGTTGGAATTACTGGGAATCCATGCATAGGACAGTAGGTTAGAGACTTGGTAACTATCTTAGTCCATTTCTATATAACAAAACACTCAAGGCTGAAGACTTCTGGGAAACACAGAAGATTTGGTTTATAGTTCTGGTAGCTGTGTGGCACTGTGTGGCACTGTGTGGCACTGGTAGCTGTATGGCACTGGCTGCACCAAATGTTGATGGGAAGAATGTAGGGGTGAGAAATTAAAAATGGTGGATTTGTGGTGGTCAGTGGAAGAGAGGTTGTATTGGGAATGGAATCCCCATTTTTCTTCTATGGAAGCTTTACAGTAAAGGGACTGCTCAAATCCTTTCCAATCAGAGAGAGTGTCTAGATTCCTTTTCTCCAGCTTCCATTGTATCTCGCTTAATTCCCATTGTCTCTAAGCGTATCGTGTGACAGTTCTAGCTTCATACCATCAGTATGGGCTATGGATGCCACTTTCTGTGCACACAGCGGTCCTTGCTGCATAACGGGCAGCCTCTCTACTTTGGATAGGGCCAGAATTTACCTTACCCAGTTCCACAAATAGAGCTAGTGCAGCACTCTGACTCAAAACAGACCTCAGCAAGCAGCCTGTTCCTTACATGTCCTCATATTTAGGGAGATAATCGACAGTCAGTACCTCTCATCACACTGCTACTGACCCCTTTCCTTAGCTCCCTCTTCTAGTTCCATTCTGTTGCTGAGATAATAATACTCTGACCAAAAGCAACTTGGGGAAGAAAGGGTTTTTTTGTCTTTTGTTTTGTTGCTTACACTTCCAGGTCAGTCCATTATTGTCTCTTTAAAAAATTCAAAATCTCTAATATGTGCGTTCCTATAAAATGAAAAAACAAAAACAAATAAATAAACATAAAAAGTAAATACTACTTATCCTAAAATGGAAGAACCAGGGAATAAGAACAATAATATCAAAGTTAAAGGTGGTTATGGTGGTGCATACTTTTAATCCCAGCAGTGACAAGGCAGACTCTGGCAGATTTCTGTGAGTTCAAGGCCAGCCTGGTTTGCATAGTGAGTTCTAGGGCAAACAGGGCTATGTAGAGAGACCCTGTCTCAAAACAAACAAACAAAAAGCTAAGCCAAAATCCATACTCTGTAATTTAGTGTCTAGCATCTGGAACTCACTCATGATCTTCTGGGCTCCAAAAGGCTTGGGCAATTCTGCTTTTCCAGCTTTGCCATCTGTACAATAAATAGTTTGTTTCATAGGCTTATTTTGGCTCCATTTCATAAAACTTTCTGGTGTCCTTGGTAGTTTTTCCCTGGCCCTGGCAGCTCTAATATACTGGGGTCCCACTGCAACTGAGGCTGTGATTTACTTAAGAGTTTCTATTGCTGTGATAAAACATCATGACCAACAGGAACTTGGGGAGGAAAGGATTTATTTCATCTTGCAGCTCCAGGTCATACTCCATCATTGAGGTGAGTCAGGACAGGAACCTGGAGGCAGGAACTGAAGCAGAGGCCCTGGAGGGGTGCTGCTAACTGGTTTGCCTTCCTGCCCTGCTCAGTCTGCTTTCTTATAGAACTGAGGATCACCTGCCCAGAACGGATAGAGTGAAGTAGGCTCTACCACATCAATCACTAATCGGGGAAATACACCCCAAATTTGCCTATTGGCCAGTCTTATGGATACATTTTCTCAGCTGAGAGTTCTTCTTCCCAAATGAATCCAGCTTGTGCCAAGTTGACAGAAAACTAGCCAGCACAATTGTCTGTTTGTCAACTTGATACATAAGCACGTCACTATTCAACTAGAATCTTTTCTTTCTTATTTGTCCCCAAGGTGGCATGTAAACATCAATATCACAATATAAAACACTGTAGTTTTTAAAAGCCCCATAGTCTTTAAAAATTCAAACTCTTTAAAAGTTCAGTCTCTTTAAAATATCCAAAGTCTCAAGTCTTTCTAGAATGTTCAGAACCTCTCTAAAATTCCAAAGTCTTTTAAAAAAAAAAAATTTCTCAACTGTGGTCTCCTGTAAAATAAAAAATGAGTTACAGCCTTTCTTACAATCTCTGAGAGGGATGAATCACGGCATAGTTATAAGCAAGTCAAACCAACAAAGTCCAATAGTTAAAGAGCCCAGTGTCAGATTTCTAGAATGCTGTTGTGATCTTCTGGCTTCCAAAGGGCTCCATTTCTCCAGCTCTGTGATACGAATAGCTTATCTCCTTAGGCTCAGGCTGGCTCTACTCCATAACTACTCCTTGGCCCATCCCAGGGTACTGGAATCTCCAAAATGCGGGGGTCTCTGCTGCAGCTCCAGTGTGTGTCTTTTAAGGCAAAGGACAGTCATGTACCAAATCACAGTATTACTATCTGACCTCCCACTCTGGTCATAGCTACAATAGTAGCATCAGACACATAGTCCATGCTCAAGTATCTCTAGTGGTCCCTACAGCTATTTAAAAGCATCCAAGACCAAGTCAGAGCAGTTTGACTGTGGAGGCTCCTTAGTCAGTTTTTGTGTAAAAAAGTCCTCCACCCTTTTTTTGCAACTGACACCAGCATGTGGCTATTTATTTATTTAGAGCCAGGGACTACATAGCACTGGCTGTCCTGCACCTCAGTATGTAGACCAGGCTGGCCTTGAACTCACAGATATCCACCTTCCTCTACATCGCTGTGCTGGATGTTAAGGTGTCCAGCACTATGCACAGTGAGGCTGGCACTTTTGTAGAATCCAGGCTGTGTGTCTTGTACAAAGTCCCAACATCTGGATCTGCTCCTTGTTGCTTCCTCATTGCTCCCTGTTTGGGTGAGAGTTTAACACAAACGATGCTGCCTGGTCTTAGTACTTTGTGACCATGCATGATATAATATTAAAACACGATATAACGAATATAAAATTGCTTCTATGGCATTCATTAAAAATATTTCTTAGCTTCATGCGCTAGGCATTGGTGTGTCTGAAGAATATAGACACAGAAATTGGTCGTGTGGAGCTGTATTAGTCAGGATTCTCTAGGGGGAGCAGAACCAGTAGAATGAATATATCTCAAAAGGAGATTCATTAGATTGGTTTAGGTGATATGGTCATAGGATTCCAACAAGGGCTGTCTCACACTGGAGAGAGGGAGAACTTGGTAGTTGTTTAGTCCATGGGGCTGTGTGCCTCAGCAGTCCTGATCTGTGCCGCAGGCCTGGAGGATTCCCAGGAAATGCTGGTCTTCAGTCCCTGTTGGAAACCTGAAGAACCCGCTTCTATTATCAGTAAAGGAATCAGCAGTGGAAACAGCTGAGTAGCTGAACTGGCCAATGACGGCTGAGGGAGCAAAGAAGAAAAAGCATTCACCTGGGCTGCTACCAGAAAGTGCCACCTAGATTTTGTGCGTGGTGGTGGTGGTGGGGGTGGGGGTCCTCCTGCATCAATTAAGGCAATGAAGACATACCCCCGCAGATATGCCAAATTAAGGCTGTCTTTCGAAGTGTTTCCAGGGTGTGTCAGGCTGATAAAGCTAGCCGTCACACATATTTTATTGGGAAAGAGGGAAAAGTAAATTACAGGTTCAGTGTCATTTGCCTAAAATGCTTAGGGACAAAGTAGTTCCTATTCTGGATTTTGGAATATTCACAAGCCCCTCCCTGTCTCCCTCCTTCCCTTCCCCCTTATCTTATTGTGCACGAGTGCACAGTGTGGGAGTGTCATTGAGGGAGTGAGGAGGCCAGGGTACAACTTTCAGGAGTTGGTTCTTTGCATCCACTGTGACTTCCAGGGATTGAACTTGGGTCATCCAGCTTGTGTAGCAGGTGTCCTCAGCTGCAGAACCCTCTTGCTGGCCTGGCCCTACATAGACTTTTTTTGATTGATCATCTTTAATGCAAACATCTGAAATCTGAGACACTTCAGGATCGGAAACTCTCAGAGTATCATCATAATGCTTGAAAAGTTTGAGATTTTTGGGCCATTTCAGATTAAAAAATTTTGATTAGGGATGCTCCATCTGCCTGTGGTCTGTTCAAAGGTGATAGTGCTGTATGGCAAGCCAGGTGAGCTGAGTGCTTGATGCAGGGACCAGGAGGCCTGGGGATGTGGGAGGAGGTGTTGGGTTGGGTGCTTCAGTTCCTGTCAGGGACCAGTGTAGAAGTGTTGGCCTCTTGTTTTGCTAGGAGTTGACTTAGGGCATGCAGCTCTTGCCTGTGGCATGGTGCTGAGCTACCAAGAGGGGCTACAGTTGCTGTTCTCAGGGCTTAACTTGGTAAAAGGAATAAAGAAAAGGAAAGCAGGATTTGCCATCTAGTAACTGAACAGGCTTCTCATCATAGACTTGTATTTCTGGGCTCGAGGTGCCCTGAGCCTGCTGGACTAATCTGGTGGCCTGGATATGACTGTTTTTATTTAACCTGGACTATAGCTTCCTGTCCCTCCGGTTCCCCCGGAGGAGAGTGGGAGACTTGGCTTATCAGAAAATAGAAGGCCTGCTGGATGGCAGACTGAAGACAAGGTGTATCACTTAGACTTTCTCTGTGACGACAGAATGTTTGAGAGAGGCAACTTACGGAGGCAGGGTGTATTTTGGCACACAGTTCCGTGCCTGCAGTCAGAACATCATGGCTGGAAGGGTGTAGGTGAGCCAAACTGCTCATCTCAGAGTGCCCACAAAGCAGGAGAGACGGGCAGAGAGAGGTGTGCGACAAAACAGAGCCTCCAAAGACCTCCTGCCAAGGAAATGGATGACGTGTAGCAATTGTTCGGTTTCTAGTGGAAATGACTGGTAAGATGGTAACACTAAGGTGAATCTGGTCAGAGAGCTTGGAATGAGTTTCTGCCTTTGCGTAATGAAATGACAGGTTAGGTACCAACAGGACAGAAGTGCTCAGGGTGACAGCAGAAGGGTATTTTCTCATCTGTGCAGGTCCTTCTAGGCCACTGTTTTATCAATGAACCATTCTCAAAGTTCAAATAGGGTCTAGGAAAGGTGTAAGTCTCCCGATATGATCTCAAGGTTAGGTACGCTCATTTCTGTTTTCTGTGTGCCTTTTCTTTCCCTCACCCCTTCCTCTCTCCCCAACCCTTTCTTGTCCTCCTTTAGTAGTAGATTGAATCAGGAGCTGTATTCGAACTCTGCCATTGAGCTACAGTCCCAACCCCAAAGTGCTGATTTGTGGAAGAGATATAAAATTCCATCCTGGATTTTCTTGGTTTCATCTTTTAATAATACTCTATGTTGGAACTTTCGGGCTCGTTTAAATATGGAAAGAAGAGGTGGAGTTAATGTGGAAATCTACCCCATCCCAGCACAGATCGAGTGTCTCTCTGGCAGGTGCCACAGATACTGACTGAGTGCATGCTGTGTGCTGTGAACCATTCCAGGGATGACAAAAGGTATCATGACCTGTCTCGGAACTGACAGAGGAGACAGAATGCCACCTAGGACTGCTGGAGAAAAGCAAGCAAGGGAAGACCACCAAGGGTTTACAGCTACATTTTCTCTCTCTCTCTCTCTCTCTCTCTCTCTGTGTCTGTCTGTCTGTTTCTCTCTCTGTGTATGTGTGTGTGTCTGTCTGTCAGTTTCTCTCTCTCTGTGTATGTGTGTGTGTGTGTCTGTCTGTGTGTGTGTGTGTGTGTCTGTCTCTCTCTCTCTCTCTGTGTGTGTGTGTGTGTGTCTCTCTCTCTCTCTCTGTGTATGTGTGTGTGTGTCTGTCTGTCTCTGTGTGTGTGTGTGTCTGTCTCTCTCTCTGTGTGTATGTGTGTGTGTGTCTGTCTGTCTGTGTGTGTGTCTGTCTGTCTGTCTGTCTGTCTCTGTGTGTGTGTGTGTGTCTGTCTGTCTGTGTGTGTGTGTGTGTCTGTCTGTCTGTCTCTGTGTGTGTGTGTGTGTGTGTATATTCTGAGATTCTTGAGCATTTCCTTGGAATCAGGTCAGAGAACCATTGATGTTTTCATACTGAGCAGTGACACAGTTGGACTTACCCTTTATGAGGGTCACCTCAGTAGCCTCTTGCGTGAGGTGACAGTGACTTCTGTGATAGCCAGGCAGTATCCCATTCCAGCTGAGCTGACGAGTCTCTTGCATAGACTGTGGAGCATAGGCAAATGAAACCTTGACATGGGCACTTGTGACAGCAGAGGCACGCCAACCTTGGAATGCAGCCACAGCAGAGTGAAGTCGTTCACTGTGGGGAACTGATGTTAATGGAATATCATAGGCTGGATAGCTTCATCTGTATTTCATCGCATCGCATTGCATTAGGTAGTCTTGGAGGGACTGCTAATGTGTACTCTTATCATTTGTGCCCATTTTCATTTCACAATCAAGCAGTTAATGTTCCTCCTGGGCTCCATGTTTTCCCCTGTAAGGGGCTGGATGAATCCTGCTCTGACTGCCGAGACTGGGCTGTGGGTTAGCGAATGCATTTGCTCTCTGTCTCGTGCCTGTGCACGGGGCTGTGCTTTTGTGCTATACAGGTAGAGTGTGGAGGGGCATTCTGAGGATGGCTCAGTGCCTGTCAGGTCAGGGAACTGTTGAAAGTGACTCAGTTGAACTCACCCTTTATGAGGGTCATGTTTGGGACCCACCGAAGGACGCTTGGAACCATCCTTTGGAAGTGGACCCCGGTTGTACCATGTCATTACTTTTTCTGGTATTGTCTGCAAAGACAACCTTGGAAACTCTAGATGTACACACTGGTCTGCGTGGGCCTTCGAAGCAGGGTCTCACTACTGACTGCTGTCTAAGCTCCCTATTGAGGTAGCCCCAGCAGCAGCCTGTGTGCTACAAGGAGCTCACTGCTTCGTTTGCCAACGATGATGTAGCAAAATAAAGCAAAGGGCACATTGGGCTTCATTCAGAGGATGCACTTTAATAAGATATGAACAAAGTAATTCATTTTTATAAGGAACTATTAATAAATGTGACATTAATTTTAAAAGTCCTCTTAAAAAGACTAAGTGGATTTGTTGTTATTGCTGTTGTTTTGGCTTTTTGAGACAGGGTTTCTGTGTTGTAACTCTGGCTGTCCTTGAACTCACTCTGTAGATCAGCCTGGCCTTGAACTCACAGACATCTGCCTTTGCCTTCCGAGTGCTGGGATTAAAGGCATGAGCCACCACTGTGCAGCTTATATAGCCCGTAAAAGACTAGCTGGATTATATTTACACCCCATCTCATAGGCTGTTCTTTTTTAAACTTCTTTTTTAAAAAACATTTTATTTTCATGTACATTGGTTATTTTCATGTATATATGTCTGTGTGAGGGTGACAGACCCCCTGTAACAGTTGTGAGCTGCTGTGTGGGTGCTGGGAATTGAACCCAGATCATCCAGAAGAGCAGCCAGTGCTCTCAACCGCTGAGCCCTCTCTCCAGCCCTCATAGGTAATAAGAGGACTTAAGGTATAGTCATATACGTTGAAACTAATGTTACTTTTGTGTCATCGGCTTTATAACCAAAGTGTAAACGTTTTAACAAAAGAACTGTTGTGCCGTACAATGCACTGATTTTCTTCTGTGACGGCTAGTGGTGTGAGTCACACATATGATTTACTTTGAGACTTCGCTTCTGACTTGTTCAGCATAGCTATTGCGCCACCTGAGATGTGCACACCCTTATTCGTGATCATGGACAACCTTAGTACATGTAGTAACTTTGTCCTTAACTTCTTAACAAAAACATTTATGGGTGAATCAGGCCTAGTGATACAGGCCTGTAATCCCAGTGGCCTAAGGAGGAGGATACAAACTCGGAGTCTGGCTGAACTACAAAATAAGGTGAGAGCCAACTTGGGCAACTTAGAGAGACTCTGTCTCAAAGTGAAAAGTGAAACAGAAGGCTTGAGGATGTAGCCCAGTGGTAAAGCCCATGCCTACAGCGTGTGACGCCCTGGGTTTAATCTCCAGAACTGAAAAAAAAAAGTCACTGGGGGAAAGAAATCCAGTGATTGTAAACTGGCAGGCATGCAATAGGCTGCCATGCTCTCGCACAGGCCTCCGGGGTCTTGGCTGCAAAGGGACCACGCACAGCCTTTGTTTGAAGCCAGAGTTGTTTTCTTCTTTCCCACTCACAGAAACTGGAGGATGCCGGAATTAGAAGGGGGCGTCAGCATGTATCCTCAGTGAGCTTGTAGTTGCTGCACACTGTGAAGAAAAGGGTGAGATCTGCGCAGTCAAAGCAGCGCACACACGCTGAATGTAACTCGAGTTCTGTGCTGACTTTTGCTGGCCTACTGTCGCTCGGCAGCTTGGGGTCCTGTGGGTCCTGTGGGCCGAGTGCACTCAAATGGGCGTTCTGGCTTGCGGTTTCTGTGTGCCAATGGCTGTGTCCAGAGCCATCTGAGAGCTTTGTCACCCACGTTCCTGGTGTCCGGGCTGGATTAGTGAATCAGGCCTCTTTCTTATAACTTCCCTCCCCAGGTCATCAGAGTTGTGTGTTACATGGCTGCTTCCACAAAACGTGTTTTGAGAACCCAGGGTGGATGGTAGCTAAAAGGGTTCTGTGACCTGCCTCACAGATCTCAGGATGGCATTTCCCTTCCTTACTAACCACTGTCATTAAGGCCAGTCTAGAAGCAAAGCAGGAAAATTAAACTCACATCCCTGAATGGAAAAACACAAGAATTTGTGGTCTGTGGTCACCTTAAAAAAAAAAAAAAAGACATAGTCAGTATCTTAGTTAGGATGTCTATTGCTGTGAAGAGACACCATCCCTGCAACTCTCATGAAGGAAAAGGTTTGAGGCTGGCTGGTTCAGAGGATCCATTGTCATCATGGCAGGAGGCATGGAGGCAGGTAAGCAGACATGGCACTGGAGAGGGAGCTGAGAGTTCTACATCTGAACTGGCAGGCAACAGCAAGAGAAGTGAGACTGGGCTTGATTACAGTTCAGAGGATGAGCCCATGACCATCATGGTGCAGAGCGTGGCAGCAGGCGGGCGGGCAGGCCTGGCACTGGAGCAGGAGCTGAGAGCTGACAGCTCACCCACAATTAGGAGGCAGAGAAAGAGAGAGAGACTGGGTCGGACGTGAGCTCTGAAACTTCAAAAAGCCCAACCCTAGTGACATGCCTCTTCCACCACCGCCACAGCTCCTCTCCTAATCCTTCCCAAACAGTTCCATCAAGTGGGGACCAAGCATTCGAATATATGAGCCCCAGGGGCCCATTCTCATTCAAGCGTCACAGAAGATGAACTTGGATTTAAAAAAAAATTGAAAGTAATCTGATTGAATTACTGGACCAGGTCTGAAGTATGTCTGTGGGAGGAAGAGTGGTAAATCCCTACAATGTCAAGGTCCCTGTCAAAGCTTTTTGCTTTTAAAGCTTTCTTCCTCCCTCCCTTCCTCCCTCCCTCTCTTCCTCCCTCCTTCCCTTCCTTCCTCCCTCCCTCCCTCCCTCCTTCCCTTCCTTCCTCCCTCCCTCCCTCCTTCCGTACCTTCCTCCCTCCCTCCCTCCTTCCCTTCCTTCCTCCCTCCCTCCCTCCTTCCCTCCCTTCCTTCCTCCCTCCCTCCCTCCCTCCTTTCTCTCTGTGTGTCTCTCTGTGCAGATAACTGAGGAGACCAGAAAAGGGTGTCAGACCCCTAGGAGCTGGAGTTAGAGGTGCGTGTGGGTGGGTATATATATGCCAAGAGCCAAACTCAGGTCTTCTGAAAGAGCAGTAAGTGTTCTTAGCCACCGAGCAATCTCTCCAACCCTGAGTCAGTTCTGGTTTTTTTCTTTCTTTCCTTTTCTTTTTTTTTTTGAGAGGTCAAGGTAATAGTCCCTCAGTTCTGACTGAGCGTGTCTGAGGTGTGAAGAGGCCCTTACTGGGGACGGTCTAACCCTGAGAACAGCTAAGAGGGTCTAGTGTATTTGTAGGTCGGACCGCAGCAGTCTGGCTAGCCACACTCCGCTTGTTCACCTTGGGCTGCCCGTGAGCGCTTACATCCAGTCTTCACAACGCCCACAGTGGGAGGCCTTGTCTCTGGTTAACGCCTCTCCCTTCACGTCCTCATAGGTGACATAGAAGCACTACAGTTTGGTTCAGGAAATGTCAGCTTGCAAAACTCAATCGAGTAGGAGGACCAGCTCCATGGCTGGGGTGGGGCTGTTAGATTTAGAAGTTACTTGGTCTGCTGTTATAGCGGTATAAGCTTAGCGACCAGTGTGCTCAGTGGGAGAGGATGAGCCTGAGGGACAGGGGGACTGAGTACCTAGTGCCTGGCAAATATCACTTCCGGGGACTCAGCGTGGCAACTGGAATGGCTGGGTCTGTGACAGCAGGAGCTTGCACTGGTTGGTCACATCCCAGGGATAAACAGGAAGCAGAGACAACGGACTGGAAGCTGGCCAGTCTGTAACCCAAGGCCAGCCCTCAGTGGCCTACTTTTGTCAGCTTGACCTTACTTTGTAGGGCTTCTCCAGCCTCCCCAGACAGGGCTGCTAACTGGGAACCATGTGTTAGCATATGACCCTCTAGGAGATGTATTCCACACTCAGTCCAACCAGCCTGCCATGCTGCTTTTGAAAATTTTTCTAACCAGCTTCTTCCCCTAAGACTGTTTAACAGTCTAGTGACCTTTAGCTTTGAAGGATTTTAAATGGATCTCCTGACAGAGAAGTTTTCTTTAGTATACTTTGTTCTAGGGCCTCCTGACAAAGAATAACTTTTGGTTGGGTATATGAATACTGCAGGGTTTCATGATTTTCCTTCAGTTGACAAAAAATTTATGACATACTCTTTACATATTTAGATTGAAGTCTAACAGCAAAGTGCACAGATTAAGTTGAATCCACAACAGTCTTGCCCAGACCTAATTGACCTGACCTACGTAGACGTTTGGATTAAGAGGTAGAATATTAGCAGCTCCCCATTCTCCTTTCCAGATATTACCTTTCACAAAAAAGTAACTCTGCCCCAGAAATTTTATTTTTGCTGCTTTAAGGTTGAACTATATGCATACTGTAGGGCTTTCATTATTGTTAAGGATCTGTCCTTAAACAAGTTAAGGATGCTTAGTGAAAGTTCCTGGGACAGGGGACGCCTGGGCGGTCTGGGACTGCTCTAGTCCTAGGTGTGCAGATGTGGAGACTGCCTTTAGCAGATGGAGCTAGGCAGACTGCAGTCTTTGTCCTCCAGGTGTCTCTGCTCCTGCCCTCATGCCCTGGTGCTGTGCATTTCGGCTTCCAGTGTTTGCTGAGATGTGGCTGAGGCTAGAAAGCAGTGGCTTAGGGTGTCTTTTTAAACCGGTTAGTTAGGGGGCTGGAGAGGTGCTCAGCAGTTAAGAGCACATACTGCTCTTACAGAGGATTCAATTTGGTTCTGTTCCCAGCACCCACGCCAGATGGCTCGCAACTACCTGCGACGTCTGCACCAGGCAAACGGATGCCTCGGGCCTCTGCTGATGCTTCTGGTCCCTCTTGGCACTTGTTCTCCAGCGCACATACTCACACACAGCCACACACATATGCGCATGATTAAAAATAAAACAATCAGTTAGTTAAAATGAGGAATATTGACACTGTTTATAACAGCTTTTAAATTGCTTTCAAGAGTGTTTAAAACAGTTCTGTCAAGTATTGAAAGTATTTCTTGGATTTTTGAGACAGCGTATCACTGTGTAGCCCATGCTGACCTAAAACTCACTCTCTTCCTCCCTCAACCTTCCAAGTGCTGGGATTACAGGTATCTGATACCACATATGACTCTTGTTTCCTTTTTTAAATGAAGAATATCATTAGAAAAGTCAGTTTCCACCCCCACTCAACTATTGAGGTATAATTGACAAATAAAGTGGTGTATGTTTAAGGGAGCAACATCCTTTCCCCCTGCACCCGAGACAGGGTTTCTCTGTTGTAACTCTGGCTGTCCTGGAACTCACTTTGTAGACCTGGCTGAACTCACAGAGATCTGCCTGCCTCCCGAGTTCTGGGATTAAAGGCATGCGACTCGATGCCTGGCTTTTATACCTGGATCTTAATGAACATGTATGAACTGTATTTGTAGCATGATTTCTAGAAATAGAACATCAGGTTAAAATGTATCTTTTAAAAGATATTGCAAAAGTAACCATTAAATATTATGCTAATTGGCATTTCCTTTAAGTGTTTAAGGACATGATTATCTATACTTTTGCCAATAGTGTATATTACTAGACTTTAAAATTGTTTATAATAAGAGATTAAAATATAATATGTATTTTTTTCATTTGTTTATTGAGCTATGTTTTCTGTTATCTCTGATACTCTTCAATATATATTTGTTCTTCCTTTCTGGCTCCTGGAAAGCAATTTTTTGGAATTTTCGGAGTGATAAATGCCTTGTATAGGAGGTGCCTGGTGGCTTCTAGGTGGCTTCAGGATGGGGGCTGATCATCTGGAAGGCCAGGGGAAGAGTATTAAATTGGGAGTCTCAGCTGCACCCTAACCTCCCCCGAGGGGATCAGATTGAAGTTTTAAGATGACCACCCATGATTTAATCAGTTATACCTGCACCACAAAGCTGCTACCAGAAACTAAAACCAGCAGAGGGTTCACAGTGTCTGGAGGGGCTCCCAGAGAAGGTAGAAATTCCAAACCCCTTTTCCCACTCCTCACCCTGCAATCTCCTGTGTAGTTTACTATAAACCAACAAACATGTTTCCCTGAGTCCTGTGAATTACTTAAGAAAATTAATCAAAGCTGAGTAAGAGGCTGTGGGACCTTGGTCTGTAGTTCTCCAATCAGAAGCACAGGTTAAAACAACAGCAGCAGTAGCAGCAGCCACTGGATTGGATGCTCAGTTCTTTTCCACGCTGTACTTGACTGCCTTGTGGGTGGGGGATGGGAGACAGGCGGCCCCCGTAGGCGAGACTGAGTTTGCGCTTGCTTGCTTTTGGACCCACCTTCTGAGTTCACACCACTTATTTGTATCGTATTGTTTTTTCTTATTGATTTGTAAGATTTTTTTTTTGAGCATTTAGAAACCAAATGCTATGTTATTGTATACATTTCCCTTAATTTATTAATTGTGCTTCTTGAAAATA
The DNA here is from genome assembly GCA_026225945.1 of Cricetomys ansorgei. NCBI lineage: Eukaryota > Metazoa > Chordata > Mammalia > Rodentia > Nesomyidae > Cricetomys > Cricetomys ansorgei. The sequence continues at coordinate 7,411,556 of JAMJFZ010001360.1, read as the reverse complement.
GAACATTAGTTAGAAGACTTCATTGAGTCGGATATTGTAGATGGGAATATTAATAACTCAGGTGGGTCCATCCAGGAACAGAAGACAGTCCAGAGGTGCAAAGCCTGAGCCACATGCAGAGGGTCTGCCTCTCTCACAAACTGACACAGAGCACAGGGCTTCCAGGTAATTTATTGAGGGAGGGCACCGCCCACCGATACAAAGGTCTTAACTGCTTAATGAATAGAACTTCCACAGTACAACCCCCAACTTTAGCTGGCTGACTTGACACAGTTTTACAGGTGAAGTCAAGACCTTGGGACAAAGTATTTCCTGTCCAAGGCTTACTTAGGCTGGGGAAGGAGACCCTGGGATGCTCCTCCATTAGCAATAATATAATCAAATACCTTTGACACAGAGATCTCAGAGGGCAAGATAAATTTGAACATGAATTTGTTCCATCCAGGGGTATTGAGCAAACAGTCACTGGTACTTTAAACTAGTATTCTTTCTGCAGTCAAGAAAAATGTAGGCCGTGTACACCCGGAAAGCTGGTTCCAACAGCTAAGGAAGGTAACCTTCTGGCAGCACCTCTAGCTGCTAGATACAGCGGCTGTTTGAGGTTCGTATTACTGCACAGAAGTGTATGGAGCTTTACAATATTTGAGGATAAGTTTAAATATTCCACTACACAGGATTTACCAGTTTTTTGTTTGTTTCTTTTTTGTTTTTTAAGACAGTTTCTCTATGTAGCCCTGTCTGTCCTGGAACTTACTTTGTAGACCAGGCTGACATTAAACACAGAGATCCTCCTGCCTCTGCCTTAAAGGTGTGTGCCACCACACTGGACTTCAGATATACTAGTCCCTCTCCCCTTGGTGTTTTATGTGTTTATTACAGAGTCTTCCTGTACTCTCCTATAAAAAGTTTTTCTAGGGCTGGAGAGATGGCCTTCTGGTTAAGAGTGACTACAGCTCTTGCAGAAGACCCAGGTTCAATTCCCAACATCCACGTGGCAGCTCACACCTGCCTATATTCCAGTTTCAGGGAATCTGATGCCTCTTCTGACATCTATGGGCACATACAAATCCAGATAAAACAATAAGATAAAAATTAAATTAAAACTTAAAATGTCCCTATACTGGATAAGACTTTCATAGTTTCTTTTCTTTCTTATTTCTACATTTAAAAATTATTTGATCTTGTAAATTTTGAGATGAAGAACTAGAGAGGGAATTAGTTTTTTTAGTCTTTTTTTCCTCCTGATACAAATGCCTAGCTATCTGTAATAGCATATATTGATAAGTTGAACCTCATAAACTGATCTGATACTGTGCTTTTCTCTTAAATAAGTTATCATGTGTATGTGGATCTATTTCTGGGATGCCAGAGGAAGAAAAACTCCTTAATTTAACCACCACAAGGTGATAGAGCTGTCCTCTGCTTTTTGTCTGCACTGGGCTGGCTAGTGACTAGGGACCGTGACTGTCTCAGCAATCTGCCCTTTCTGAAGTTGCTCATGAAGCGGCTTCTGTGGGGCACGTAAAGATGAGGCCCTCTGGGAGTTTCTTGTTTTA